>CM065712.1:16932947-16937947 GCA_017654935.2 Phymorhynchus buccinoides | reverse complement strand
GTCATTTGTCACTCTATGGTGATCTGGTCTGTCATTTGTCACTCTATGGTGATCTAGTATTGTCATTTGTCACTCTATGGAGAGAGGAGAGTCATTTGTCACTCTATGAGAGATCTGGAGAGAGAGTTTTAATATGTAATAACTCAACTATGCAAACACACTCTATGGTGATGCAATAAGCCTCATTTGTCACTCTATGGTGATCACACCCCCGCACACACACGCTCTCTCTCACTCTCACTCTGTCACTCTTGCTCATGGACCTCCATATTCTTGATCAGTGTCACACAGGGAATGCAGCAAAGTCATTAGTAGGAAATACTTCGATTTTTTTTAAAGTCAACCAATTTGAAAAATCCAGGATTTCAGATTTTATTAATTCCAAGATGCCCCTGATGGGTACATGGAATATGTGAAAAACAGACGGGGAAACATAAACAAACAGCAATAACGCTTAAACAACGACAACAAAATAAAACACCAGGACCGTAATTATATACTATAAACACTTTATAATAAAAAAAAATTAAAACACAGCTAAAAGAGTGAAAGATATTTTACAACATTGAAATCAAAGCATGTCGATATATTATTATTTAGTTCTTTTATTGTTGATTCTCTGAACAGAAAACAGGTTATATCATGAATTAAGCGAGTCTTCCTTATAACACCAGTAGCTACATCATCATATAGTAAAAAGCCAACTGTCCGTGCGTGTGTGTGTGTGAAACACACAAAACGGGTGATAACTCCGCCGTTTTTCGACCGAATCGCTTCTAATTTGCTGTGAGCCCTAACGGGGCGATGGCAACGTCCGAGGCGGCCGTATCATTTGCGCGGTTTCGCAAATGCGCGAAACACGCATCCGCCGGCACTCGGTGCCCGTATCTCCGGCGTTTCTGGGAGAGATTGCCTTCGAATTTGGCAGGAAGATGAGAGAGGAGAGAGACTATCCGTGAGAGAAACCGAGAGAGAATCGGTTCAGAAACGAGCGCGCTATACGCCGAGTATTTTTCATGTAATAACTCAACTATGCAAACACATACTCAAGTATGCAATACGCCTTATTTGCTGCTAGCATACAGGAAATGTGCAGCACCCGTTCACACACACGCTCTCTCTCACTTTACAGTTTCGCTCATGGACCTCCATATTCTTGATCAGTGTCACACAGGGAATGCAGCAAAGCACATTAGTAGGAAATACTTAGATTTTTTTAAAAGTCAACCAATTTGAAAAATCCAGGATTTCAGATTTTATTAATTCCAAAATGCCCCTTATGGGTACATGGAATATGTGAAAAACAGACGGGGAAACATAAACAAACAACAATAACGCTTAAACAACGACAACAAAATAAAACACCAGGACCGTAATTATATACTATAAACACTTTATAATAATATTTTTTTTAAACACAGCTAAAAGAGTGAAAGATATTTTACAACATTGAAATCAAAGCATGTCGATATCATATTATTATTTAGTTCTTTTATTGTTGATTCTCTGAACAGAAAACAGGTTATATCATGAATTAAGCGAGTCTTCCTTATAACACCAGTAGCTACCCATCATCATATAGTAAAAAGCCAACTAGTCCGTCCTATGTGTGTGTGTGGCAAACACAAAAATTGGCCTTATAACTCCGCCGTTTTTCGACCGAATCGCTTCAAATTTGCTGTGAGCCGGGGTAACGGGGGATGGCTACGGACAACCGTAGTAGGCCGTAGTCATTTGCGCGGGTTAAGCCTCTTACTCTTAGAAAATTAATCCGCCGGCCTCTCTGTTACCCGTATCTCCTGCGTTTCTGCGATGAAATTGCCTTCGAATTTGGTAGGATAGATGACCGGGGTCCGGTGACTTTCCGTGTCGCCAAACCGGAAGCGAATCGGCCACAAACGCAAAGCGCTATACAGCCAGCTTCACCTTTTCACGAATAACTTCCCCTGTTTCTTAACCGAAATCGTCTAGGCCTAACAAAGGATTCGACCCGGGCAAAGCATGGCAGGAAATTTGAATTTTCAGCATCCGTTCATAAATGCGCGCGATATGCACCAATTTACAGTTTCGTCTCACTAGGCGAAACGACATCTGTCCAAACGTGCTGTTATTAAAGGGGGGGCAGTAGGGGTTACTGCTGATGGGCATGAGACCATGGTTCACACGTGCTGGGGTGACAAGTAGGTCAGTTATCAACGGGGTAGGGGGTGGGTGGGTGGTGTTACAGAAAATATGGGTTGGGACGTTAAAATGTACCTATTTGTACACACCTGAAGTCTTGGTTTCTTTTTAAGTGGAGATTACAAGGGGATGACGCTACTTTCCAGTAATACATCTGTATTATTAAACAATCATTTTCTTTCTTTTGTTCCTTACTTTACTGGTGCATCGCCATGACTGCCTCCGGGAGAAAATGACAACGTTGCCTCCAGTATTGTGTCCCACCAACAGTAATCTTTGTATTTACAAATGCCCCACATGCTTTGATCGTCGAAAAGGCCGAACTCAAGTATGGCTTTCAGTTCTTTTTTTAGAGAAAATGTTTTTGTCCTTTGCCAATCTACGAACAGAAAGACACAACCGAACATGCAAAGGAGTAAGTTTTCGTTCAGGTTTGTTTCCTTTTTTTGTTTGTATTGTTCCCACAATCTTTGTATTTACAAATGCCCCACATGTTCTTTTCTTTTCTGTTTTTGTCCTCTGTCCTAAGGATAAGTTTTCGTTCTCCTGAACCGCTTTTCTGTCGAATCACTTCAAATTTTTGTGTGATGGTGTGTCCCTATGAGAGGAAGGCATCCGCACAAAACTTTTCGCCGTCTGACTTGACCTGACCTTGACCTTGGCGTATCGACCTTGACTTCCAACCCCTGGAAATCGCATTAAGGGGCCATTCTGAATGGTGTTCCACACCGCAGGTCCTGGAAGTCATGAAACTTATCTTCCGAACCGCTGTGAGGTACTTCACCATGCTTATGGCCGTTCTGATGATGGCCGTACCTTCACCTTGGCGTATGACCTTCAGGTCAAACGTCCACAGGGTCAGGGAGATCTTGGCATGTATGTACTTGAAAGTGGATATTGCATACTGGGTCTAATCATGGAGATTGGGAAAGTTTTCTGGGTCCACCACATATCTTCCGAACCGCTTCGAAACCGAATCGTTTCCAATTTTGTGTATCAGTACGGTGGTTGTGTCACCATGAGAGGCTCTAAATATGGATACATGCACAAACGATTATCCTCCGTCACACATTGACCTTCACCTTTACTGTCACCAAAAAGTATGACCTTCTAAGAGCGATTACGAAAATCTTTAAGGGGCTGTAAAGTCCACACCGTTGGTCTTAGGGACTTCAATCTTGGCATGTAGGTACTTTGGCATATGTTTGTTCTGATCATTGCATACAGTGATCAAGGTCAAGGTCATGGAGATCGGTAGGCCTTGAAAGTGGTAGGGGTCTAAAAATTGGGTTTTCAGCCACAAAAATAAAAATATTATTATTTCACGGACCCGGCGAAACTGGTAATCAGCGTTACCGGTACTTGGCATTACCTGTACTAGGCGTTATCAGTACGGGGCGTTGCGCTAGTTATGATAAAAGTTTGCTCTAAATATGGATACATGACACAAACGAGCATTATACCTCCTCAGATTGGCACACATTGTGAAACCATTCAATGTATTACTGTCACCAAAAAGCCTGAATATACTCCAAGAGCGATTACTTCGCAGCCTACAAACCTTGCAAAGAATGAAGCCAACTTTCCCTTCCCACCTGGAAGGTGAAAAGGTGGAAGGTGGGAAGTGTTAAGTATGGTCAACACCTGAAGTCAGTGAGTGAGTTCACAATGATCCCCACCTGTAGTGTAGGTGAAAGGGTGGGAGTACCAAAAAGTGGCTTCAGTCAGCTGCGGAGTTTTCCACTCTTTTGTATATTCATGTTTTTGCTGTCACCACCCCTGAAGTCTTTCCATCATAACTTTGTGAAACCATTCAGTGTATTGCTGTCACCACCCCTGAAGTCTTTCCATCACAACTTTGTGAAACCATTCAGTGTATTGCTGTCACCACCCCTGAAGTCTTTCCATCATAACTTTGTGAAACCATTCAGTGTATTGCTGTCACCACCCCTGAAGTCTTTCCATCATAACTTTGTGAAACCATTCAGTGTATTGCTGTCACCACCCCTGAAGTCTTTCCATCACAACTTTGTGAAACCATTCAATGTATTAGTCAATTAGTCACCACCCCTGAAGTCTTTCCATCATAACTTTGTGAAACCATTCAGTGTATTAGTCTGTCACCACCCCTGAAGTCTTTCCATCATAACTTTGTGAAACCATTCAATGTATTGCTGTCACCACCCCTGAAGTCTTTCCATCACAACTTTGTGAAACCATTCAGTGTATTAGTCAATGTCACCACCCCTGAAGTCTTTCCATCACAACTTTGTGAAACCATTCAGTGTATTAATTGCTGTCATCACCCCTGAAGTCTTTCCATCACAACTTTGTGAAACCATTCAGTGTATTGCTGTCACCACCCCTGAAGTCTTTCCATCATAACTTTATGAAACCATTCAGTGTATTGCTGTCATCACCCCTGAAGTCTTTCCATCATAACTTTGTGAAACCATTCAGTGTATTGCTGTCACCACCCCTGAAGTCTTTCCATCATAACTTTGTGAAACCAATCAGTGTATTAATTGCTGTCACCACCCCTGAAGTCTTTCCATCATATCTTTGTGAAACCAATCAGTGTATTAGTCAATTAGTCATCACCCCTGAAGTCTTTTCATCATAACTTTGTGAAGCCATTCAATGTATTAGTCAATTAGTCACCACCCCTGAAGTCTTTTCATCATAACTTTGTGAAGCCATTCAATGTATTAGTCAATTAGTCACCACCCCTGAAGTCTTTCCATCATAACTTTGTGAAACCATTCAGTGTATTGCTGTCACCACCCCTGACGTCTTTCCATCATAACTTTGTGAAACCA
>CM065712.1:16877947-16927947 GCA_017654935.2 Phymorhynchus buccinoides | reverse complement strand
TTCGGACTTTTGGAATGCAGATGGTGAAGTGGTCAGTTGAAGAACGAAGAGATCGAGCGGGAGAGTAAACAGATAGAAGGTTTGAAATGTAAGCTGGGGAAGATCCTGAGAAGAATTTATGGCAAAGTATTGACAGTTTGTATTTGATGCGTGCCTCAATAGGAAATCAATGTAGGGACTGCAGTAAAGGAGTGATATGATCTCGTTTTTTCGCCTTGAACACAAGCCTCGCGGCCGAATTTTGGACTCTTTGAAGTTTATCTATGCAACGTTTTGGACACCCAGCCAGGAGGGCATTGCCATAGTCCAACCTAGACAGAACCAGAGAACAGATCAAGATCAAGATCAAGGATACAATCACAAATCGGTGATGAAACAAAAGGTCGGCTTAGTCGAGACAGACTGTTTTGAAATACTGAGGGATGTTACAAACCCTAAAGGGCCAGCAACACGTCCACTAAAATCGCACGACTGTACGATGCGATTCGTTCACGTGATCTCGAAGAACAAACGTGATTCGCGCTTCGAGACCACGTGATCGAATCGCGTCGTACAGTCGTGCGATTTTAGTGGACATGTGGCTGGCCCTTAAGCAAAGACTGTGTACAGGGAAAGATAAGCATCCGGTCTCTTTTCCCTTTATGAGTAGTGAGGACAGAAACACTGGTTATGTCCCTTTTAAACAGGACACATTTTACACGTCGATAGGCCAGTTGAATTCTCCGTTCAAGTTCCAGTCTGAGTTTTTGGATAGCCTCCACTGTGAATAGTGTACTGTCCCCACTAACGATAACTCTATCAGCCCGGTTCGCCGAGCGTTTAAGTAATCCATCTTACCCTTTTAGAATATATTTGCCTTAAGTGTCCAGAGAAAGGATAATAGAAAATCCCTCAGAACTCCAGTGTAACAATAGGGGAAGACGGGGTAAAAAGCGCATGGGCGGGTAAGAAGCCCACCCCAATTATCTCATGAAATAAAGAAAATTTCAGTCAAATTTGCCCATGAGACGAATGCTAGACATTAACGCTCGTCTAATGGGCAAAATGAGACTGAAATTTGCTTCATTTCAAGAGATAATTGGGGTGGGCTTCTTACCCGCCCATGCGCTTTTTACCCCGTCTTCCCCTACACAGAATCACATTGGTGAAACAAGTAAACCGGGGGACCAGTGTTTTGTTCAATTATCTGTATTTTTATGGAAATCTACAGCGAAATGTACATCCAGAAAAACACCTCAGATCCTCATTCGTAGACCTCAGAATGTAATTTATACACCCTCAGTGTCCAAAGAAATGCTAGAGAGGGTCCCTCAGTATATTGGGCTTCTGTTCACTCTCTCTCTGTCTCTCTTTGTCTCTGTCTCTCTCTCTCTGTCTCTCTCTGTTTCTCTCTCTCTCTCTCTCTCTCTCTCTGTCTCTCTCTCTCTCACTCTCTCTCTCTCTGTGTGTGTCTCTCTCTCTCTCTCTGTCTCTCTCTCTCTCTCTGTCTCTCTCTCTCTCTCTCTGTGTGTGTGCGCGTGTGTGAGAAAGGGAGAGAGAAAAAGTAAGTTGCACTTTAAACGCCGTGAGGCCCCGTTAAAGTTAAGTCCAGTAATAGGGAGAAGAAGAAGAAGAGGGAAAAAGAGCAAAAATGAGAGGGAGAGTGACACACAGAGGGAAGAGAAATAGCATAATAAAGGTCTTTTTTGTTTGTGGCTCAAGCCACAAACCTATAACTCACTTTGTCGGTCGGTCTGTCTGTCGGTCCAAAATTGTCGCACATTTTGACAAAATGTCGCACTTCAAATCGAGGCTACGCTTCAAAATTAATTGAGGCCGCTCTTTAAAATGATGTATTTTAAAAGCGTACAAAATAATAAACATACGTAATACAGACACTACAACAGACACGACGAGTATGCGGTGCTTCTTTTGATGAGTATAAGTAGGATACATAGTTTTAAATGTTTTCCAAAAGATATAAAAAGTTACGAAATGGTGCAGAGATAACATTCTGGTTTACAGATTAAAATTATTGAAAAGCCAGGGGAGGTAACTCATGATTGGAGTGATAAAAATAGACCGCGTGCCACAAACTATGGCGATTTCGCGCTTGTTTAACCTATAATTTGTGAAATATGAACGCAATCTATCCAGCTGTTTCAAAGTAACTTAGCCTACGAATGCAATTCGGCCGAATTCCGCCCCCCCCCCCCCCCCCCTTTTTTTTTTTTTGGGGGGGGGCGTATTGCGGTAGGCCTAAACATAACATTTTCATAGTATAGGGCCTAAATGAGCAACAGAACCACATACATTTGAACAACTGCTATCTTCAACAAATCTCCTTTCCGACCTAAACCACCTGGCATCACCACTAGCACCGCCACGAACCTTTAGAAAGAAGACGTGTTCCACAGGTTTCCGTCCTGCTGGTAAACGACCAGCCTGGCAAGAGGAGGGGACCGCGGCATCCATACCCCCCATGGCAAACAGCCGCGGATAGCACGATGCGTCTTCCTTAAAGATGGACTGTGTTTCTCTTGCTTGGGAGTTTCCCTTCTCTTCATAGACCCATACCTCATGACCATCATCTTTGGTAGGCCCGGACACACCTTTACCCACGATGGGCTGCTTTCCTCTTGCTTTGGAAGTGTCCTCCTCCTCGTAGACCCAGACCTGAGGCTCATCTTTGGTAGGCCCGGACACACCTTTACCCACGATGGGCTGCTTTCCTCTTGCTTTGGAAGTGCCCTCCTCCTCGTAGACCCAGACCTGAGGCTCATCTTTGGTAGGCCCGGACACACCTTTACCCACGATGGGCTGCTTTCCTCTTGCTTTGGAAGTGTCCTCCTCCTCGTAGACCCAGACCTGAGGCTCATCTTTGGTAGGCCCGGACACATCTTCACCCACGATGGACTGCTTTCCTCTTGCTTTGGAAGCGTCCTCCTCCTCGTAGACCAACACCGCATGACCATCCGTAGACCCGCTCCTCGTGTTAGGAGGAGTCAGTCCTGCATTCCTGTGGAACTGTTTGGGGACGCTTTCTTTCACACGCTGAAACGTGTTGTTGGTTGGTCGATTGATGGTCAAAGTGTAAGCGAGGAAGCATAGGAAGATCAATGCACCACAAATTGCTCTTGATTTAAACTTTCTACCTGCCATACTGAATGAATGCTGCTTGTCGTCTGTGTTCCTACGTCTAGGTGTTGGCTGGTCTCAACACAAAAGGACCCAAACCAGCGTTTGCGTTTTGCCACCCACTCGCTGAGGTGCGCTGCTGCACTTATCACTAAACGAGGGTTTACTGAACTATCACCGCTGCAGTTTTTAAGTAAACTTCACCGCAGCAGTTTTTAAGGCCTTGTCACACGCTATACGAGGGTTTACTAAACTATCACCGCAGCAGTTTTTAAGGCCTTGTCACACGCTATACGAGGGTTCACTAAACTATCACTGATGCAGTTTTTACGGCCTTGTCACTAGACGAGGGTTTACTAAACTATCACCGCTGCAGTTCTTAAGGCCTTGTCACACGCTATACGAGGGTTTACTAAACTATCACCGCTGCAGTTCTTAAGGCCTTGTCACACGCTATACGAGGGTTTACTAAACTATCACCGCTGCAGTTTTTAAGGTCTTGTCACTACACGAGGGTTTACTGAACTATCACCGCTGCAGTTTTTAAAGCCTTGTCACACACTATACTAGGGTTTACTAAACTATCACCGCTGCAGTTTTTAAGGCCTTGTCACACTAGACGAGGGTTTACCAAACTGTTAATGCAGCAAGAACGTGCTGCTCTTGCATTCAAGGCTGTCAAGGTCATCAATAATTGGCATTTGGTATGACCATGAGCTTATCTATCAACTTAGGAAATTTGGCGACTGTAAAGTGAAAATGTGAAAGATATCATGGCGAACATAAGAAATTGACATGCTTAAGGTCAATGGTCAAGGTCAACACAGGAGTAGCGACTCAGCATCCATTATCACATGAAGCCTTCAGTACATATCTATTTTGGGAATGCTACGGCAAATGTGTGAAAGCCGGATATAACCACAGTAGGAAATGTATGTTTTCAAGGGCAAGCCTAAAGGTCAAGGTCAACACGGCTATAACTTGTTCACATATATATGTCCCTTCAGCTCTATATAATACTCCGCTGTGCACAATTTGAATCGTTTCTGTGTAGTGATTCACATACTTTCTTGGAACAGAAACACTTTACTTACATACACTTGCGCGTGTACACGCACGCACGCACAAACTCACACACACACATGTGCGTATGCAAGTGCGCGCGCACACGCACACGCACGCGCACGCACACACACACACACACACACACACACACACGCACACACACACACGCGCGCGCGCGCGCGCGCGCACACACACACACTCACATGCACGCACGTATGCCTGTCCGTCGTTTCCGACTATGACTGCCAGATAGCAGAGGGGGTAGATACTACTCCGGCGGGCTGGGCCAACATTTGTTTACAGCGGAGATACTTTCCCAGGGTATATCCCCACTCTCAGCCAAAGGGATGTGAGGACAGATGGCGTAGGGGAAGGTCCCCAAAGGTCAACCCCATCCCTTAGGCTGCAACACCAAGAGTCCGTGCCAATGCCCCCTCGTTTGAAAGTCACAGCCTTCAAGGAAAAACCGTACTGTCGAGCTGTGTCAAGAGCTTCCGATAGACTGTAGTAAATCATTGACTGTACTCTATCACTCTACTATTGGCCCCTGCTGCAGGCGAATGTCAACCAATGATAAAAGCCTATGGCTCCAACCCACCTGCGTGCGCATCTCGACCATTCCAACGGAAGTGTCGCCATCTTAGTCCTTATTTGTGTGTAAACAAAGTGAAAATGTTATCTAAATGTGTAAAGAAAACATCCAGATGTTATAAATACAGTTTAGATAAGTTTCGAATTGGAACAGCCAAATACGCAGCATCGATCTGGCATTTTTCAAAAAAAGGTAAGGACTAAGATGGCGGTCTCCCATAATATGGCGCTCCTTGTGGCCGGATATGACGACACGTGGGTACCAGCCATTGAGCAAAGGGCCAGTCTTCACTCGATGTACGTCGCACCTCCATCCTCTCTCACCACCCCTCTGCCCTCACTCATCATCTCACGATTGCCTCGACAACGAAATCGAACAAAGGGGGGAAACTCTTTCTAATTAACTCCCCTCCACCAAAGTTGATTACGATATCAACCATCTAGCAATGCGTGGATCAGAGCCAAAGTGAGACAAACAAAGCATCATTCTAAAAAAAAGAATGTGCCAAGTTCGCCTTTATGACCCTCCACCCACACAGTACGCATCAACAATGGTGGAGAGGACGACATACAAACAAATCAACATCTATCCAAGAGTGGCATAGCCATCATAATCAACTTTGGTGGAGGGGAGTTAATTAGAAAGAGAGTTTTCCCCTTTTGTTCAATTTCGCTATCTCCTCTCTTGGCCTCACTATTGCCGTTTGATTGCCTCGACACTTACCAAATTTGGGGACCGTAACGAGAGAATTTTAAAAGACATGGCCAAGACAACATATTACAGTGTATTGTGTCCAAAGATGGCAAAGTGATACATGTCCAAAAAAAACAACGGCCAAGAGAGTGAGGGTGTACCCTGGGCAAGGCGTTTATATTACAACCAAATTCTAGCTCAGTCCACTGGAATAGCAGCTGCCCCCTCTGCTATCTGGCAGTCATAGTCAGAAACGACTGACAGGCATGCATCGAGTGAAACACTGAGAAAAGAAGTGGAAGGCATGTCTGCCGCTCGTCGACATTCTGTATGCTTATTTGTTGTCTAGTTGTTTACAAAGTGTCCATAATCCCCACATTTGGTTCATGGGTTTATTGGCTTCAGGTGTTATGGAATGCTTAGGGCTTACTATGCTAGGCGTTTTTACGCTCTAGTTGACTCTGCCTTTTCCCTTTGCTTTCTGTCATCTACTATCTGTCTGCCTTACTGGTCCATTCCCCCGCCTTTGTTCTAGAAACTCTTACACAGACTTACAAAGTTTCTTCAGCCGAAGACGAACATTCTTCGGCGAGATAACGGCAGCTCTCTCTCTGTTCCTGTCTCTCTCTGTCTCTCTGTCTCTCTCTCTCATAACGGCAGCATGGCGCATCTGCGCTCATGTGACAGGAAACTGTTTGAGCGAACGAAGAAGAAGAAGAACACGCAGGCAGATGTATAGTCTTGCTCTCCATTTTGTAGGGCAGAAGACAATAACTACACGTTTTTCCAACTAAATATTATCTAGGAGTGTCTTCCCCGGCCGCAAATGGCGCGAACTAAACTGTTTAGGTGGAGTTATTGGCATTCGCCTTTGACTTAACCAGATTTTGTGGGGTATTTTGGTATTTGGTATTTGGTATATTCTTGTCACAGAGACTTATCTCTGTGAACTTCGGACTCCTAGGAGATCTAGAGGGCGTCGCCGCAAGCGCAGCGTCACCATTCTTTGTGGGGGATGGGGGTGGCCGGGTAAGGGGGGTGGGGGTGTCACACTTGGATATCACCAGGCAGCTGGATTTGTCCCTGCTCTTATCGACTTTGAACTGCCGTGTGATTTTTACGTGTGTAAAGTGCACAGGTCACACTATTAAAGACCCCATCCAAAGGAGTCGACGTTCAGTTCGGATTTTCCCGTCGAACTAGAAAGAAAGGGCGAGGCCGGGGCTCGAACCCTGGTCACTCAGGCATTGAAATTAGCATGCGAATGTCTTAACCACTCTGACCTTCTTTCCTGGCGTAGTTCCATTTGAAGTCAGGTTGGGTTTAAAATTTTTAAAATTTTGCCTCTTGTCTCTGTCTGGTGCGTGTGAGTAGCAAAAAAACAACCAAAGCAACCCCCCCAAAAAACCCCCCCCCCCCCCACACACACGATTTTGCCTTCAAAGTTAAATTTAAAATAAGCCTCTAGATTTCTCCCCCGTCCGCTCACCAGAAGTTATTTTTCATTGATTCCCCCGAGTTGAGGACAGCCTGAAGTAACATATGGCGTTTCTTCGAACCTTCACTGCACTGTTCATCCGTCCATATAGAAATAAACGCATGCACTTGTGAATATTCATACATAAATTATATAGCCTACTACGGGTTCCACACTCCAAAGCAGAATAAATTCGATGTATATTGACATGAAAATAAAATGACTTAATTCGTCAGCTGTTACCGGGCTAAACATTTGCTTCGTGTGTCGTGTGTGGACTTGTACAAGACAAAAACAACAACCCAAAAACAAGAACCCCAGCCACCAGCCACATCCATGAAGAAGGTTTCTATCAAGCCCTAGTACTATATTGAAACAAAGTGGGCATTAGTTTTATTTAACAGAAGCTAGAAAACAAAAGTCTTCATTTCTGGAGATTCTTTCATTTAATCAAATATGATCTATAATCAAATAATATGTTGTTGTTGGCTTAAAGACTCCATGGGATCATCCCAACAGTTAGAGCACTTGAACACTATGGTACAAATGCGCCAGCTAGGGGTGAGAACATTACGTGTGTGACCCACGTTTTTGATTACTGTTTGTGAGACTGAAAGAGACTGTGAGACGGAGAGAGAATGATAGAGAATATGGAGATGGAGACATATATAATATTTTAATCTACCAGTGGTAGGGTGAGATTTTATGGGCATACTCCGACAGTCCTTGATTTTATAAGTGAAGCGCGAACAACGCAACGTATTGACTACAAAATTCTCCTCCTTGCCTTCAAGTCACTGAATGATCAAGCTCCCTTATATCTCTCTGATCTCCTTCATCTCTATGTCCCAGCTCGCCAACTACGTTCGTCTTCTGATTCTCGTCTCCTCTCCCCTCCCTCCATCCGTCTCAAATCTGCTGGCCAACGTTCTTTTTCCTGTCAAGCACCATCTCTTTGGAATTCTCTGCCTTCTCCTCTCCGACACTCCAACTCAGTCTCCTCATTCAAAACCTCTCTTAAAACCCATCTTTTTCCTGCTGCACTCTAAATATTTGATCAGTTGTCTATCTTATGTGCACGTGAGGGAAGATTGAATAAGAGGTTTGTGCTGTGCTTTGTGGTGTGTGTGTGTGTGTGTGTGTGTGTGTGTGTGTGTGTGTGTGTGTGTGTGTGTGTGTGTGTGTGTGTGTGTGTGTGTGTTGTGTGTGTGTGTGAGCATGCATGTGTGCATACATGTGTGCTTGTGTGTGTTTTGGGTTATGTGGGTTGTGTGTGCACGCATGTGTGTGTGTGTGTGTGTGTGTGTGTGTGTGTGTGTGTGTGTGTGTGTGTGTGTGTGTGTGTGTGTGTGTGTGTGTGTGTGTGTGTGTGTGTGTGTGTGTGTGTGTGTGTGTGTGTGTGTGTGTGTGTGTGTGTGTGTGTGTGTGTGTGTGTTTGACTGTCTGCGTGCGTACGTTGTGTGTGAGGGTGTTTCTGTATGTGTTGGTGTATGTGGTCAGTCCGTGCGGCTCAGTTGATGTGTGCTTACTGAATGGGGGATGAACGAGTCGGTGTTGTTAAATGTGTGTGTGTGTGTCAGAGAGAGAGAGAGAGAGAGAGAGAGAGAGAGAGAGAGAGAGAGAGAGAGAGAGAGAGAGAGAGAGAGAGAGAGAGAGAGAGAGAGAGAGAGAGAGAGAGAGTTGCTTTGTATGTATGCATTGTTGCTGGTTGGTGTCATTCTTGAATGCTGTTTTTGTTGTCTATTTGTTGATGAAAAATTGATTGTAAAGCGCTTTGGGCTCATCTGAGGTAAAGCGCTATATAAATGTACAATTATTATTATTATTATTTTATTCTATCAATTTTCCTGATTTTCACTGCCCGCAACTGCGGCACTTTGGCATTGTTACAACAGCTATACTAGGGAGTACAACATCTATATTATAATGCGCTAAGGATCCGAGGAGGGGACCCTAACAACTCGAGTACCGCGTAAATGTTGGACTTTCGCTCGCGATGCGGGTCAAGATACGCGCTTCGTCTATTTATTCCGCTAGGTCGTATAAAAATTTTGCTTTTGAAAATTGATTTTGAAGGCAAAATGTTGCTCGCGTGTTAATGAGGCGTTATACTACTCTTTGCCGAGACGAAAGGGCGATAATTTTAGGGGCCGAACTGCCGATGCCCCCTGGTGACAAGTCAGGAGCAGATAATCTTCTGTGGCTACATACCACTAGTTCCTGACAGGCAAGGGCGATAATCTTAAGTAGGTGGCGTTCGCATTTGAGGTCGCGAGACAGGGGCAGATAATTTTCGGTATAATGCCTCATTGCCATTATTTTGAAGCTGCGTCACCTGGTCCGACTTGACTGCTTTCCCTTCTTCCTCTTATAATGAATTTTTTACAGTGACTTTCGACGAAGCCTTAACAGCTTGATAGGTTAGGATGCTGCGTCGCAATTCCGTAGGTCGTATAGGTCTCGGGTTCGAGTCTGCTCCTCGCCACATTTTTTTGTTTTTTTTTTGTTTTGGGGGGGAGGCTTTTCATCATTTTTTGTTTAAAGGAGAGGGGAGTGGGCGGAAGGGAGGGGGGCGCAGCCCAGGGAGGGGGAAAGCTGGGGGTGGGCGGAGGGGGGGGGGGACACGGGGAGGGGGAAAGCAGGATAGGGGAAACCCCAAGCGAAGCTAGGAAGGAGAAGAGGGAGGCGAGTACCTTCTGGAAGTTTGGAAAGCTGGGGGTGGGCGGAGGGGGGGGGGGGGACACGGGGAGGGGGAAAGCAGGATAGGGGAAACCCCAAGAGAAGCTAGGAAGCGCAGATGCTTCATGCTGCCGTGCGGAGCACGGGTGAGTGGGCGGAAGGGAGGGGTGCTGCCGTGCGGAGCACGGGTTTATCTAGTAGATTATAATCTTCTCTTCTCAGTCTCTGAATCACTTCTCCTTTTTCTTTTTGTGTTTTACCCCTATATAATCGTGTTCAGGAAAGAGCAGAAAGCTACCCCGATGAAAGAAAATATCTTTTAAAGAAAAATATAGGGTCATATCAGCGATTTGTCGCACATCGGGATAAATCACGTATGTTCCCCACATTTAGAGAGAGAAAAATAGAGATTTTACGCCCTCTGAGCCAACAGGCTATTTGAGGCATTTTAATTTATAAAGATCCTAGAAAAAAGGTGGATTTTAAGTTTTATAAGATGAAGTTTTTAGAAGAATAAGTTATTTATTTTATCAAAGTTTATAAAGAGTTTTTTATTTTAATAGCGCAAGCTGAAGAATATAAAATTTAAGTTTGTAATAAAATATTTTGTTTTTAAAAGATATTTAGCTGTTTGCTTTTAAGTCTGGCAGATTGGGGGAGGTCTGATTAAAAAACCCCAGGGCTACAGTTAAAATTCATGCATTTTAGGCTCAACTGAGCAATTGGATAAAAACAATCCGTGTTTGTGCTCGGGACCAGCTTTATTATTAAAATTCTTGACAGGCAGAAGCCTGTGTTCAAGCTAATATACAGTTTTAAAAACTTTTCAAAAAAGTTATGAAAAAGTACAAGTTATTCTTTTATTTCCTTTTTGTATATGTACATTTTTTATATAAGGCTATCCTATTAGGTTTTGGTCCCTTGGGACCAAACACAACTAATAGTTACCTAGAGGTTTTTAATTATAAATTTATTTGATACAAAGACAACTGTCAAAAAAGTTTTTGGCCATAAGGCTATTAATATTAATATGTACATTGTTATTATGTACACCACTTTTACAGACAAACTGTTTAAACTTTTTACAAGTGACGTTATTGTTTAATATTTAAATTATAACTAAGTTGAATTTTTAAACTATGTTAAAGTTTTAACAAGTATTTAGTTTATTTAATATTGTCCATAGGGCAAAGTATAATGTTATTTTCACGTATGTGAATTTATAAAATTTTGTGTTAAAAATTTATGTTCTACTCTAGTCAAGCTACGGGACTAAACCCTATAGCTTTAAAATTGTTTTGTTAAAATCTATGTCTTAAAATTGTTTAATATGTAAAATAAGTTAAGATTTGATAAAAAGGACAAGTTTATAACTATTAAGGTTCCATAGTTATATTAAAAGTTGCTATTAAAATCTAGTTTGTTTTATGTATATTTTGGTCTTACCTGACCGTATGTGATTTAGTTATTTAACTAGATAAAATCTAGTGAGAGGTCATTATTTTATATAAAGTTGTTTATGAGTAGGGGAACATACCGCCAGAGGCCACCATTGTTGTAAATAATCTTATGTGTTCCATCTGATCCCAGGGGGGGGTAGCAACAAAGACTCCCCCGCCCCTGATGTCACGGTGGAATGTGAAATAAGTGAGATTAATAAAAGTTGTTATTTATGGTTAGATGGTTTTTAAGAGGATGGTATAAGAGTTGAGGGTGGGGATGGTTAACGACTCCTGTATGCTCGGAACGGAGGGAGGGAGGGGAAGGGACCCCTCCTCTCCGCCCCGAGCAGTGACAGGACACCGCATGGGCAGTCCCAAAAAGGGGGGGGAGCACAAGCGTTAAACGCAACGGTTACGAAAGATACCTCCGTTGTGTGTGCCGGACACCCATCTGCATAGGAGAGGGTTTTTTAAAAAAAATAGTGGGCTCAAAAGAGTCACTTCAGCCCATCAGGCACATATTTTAGATAAAAAGGGAAGTGGGGGTAAAGGGGGCGGGAATGCAGACAGGTATACGGCCCACACACCAGAGGGACTCTATTCCCACCAGTAAAAATAGTTCAGATTTAAACAAGGTGTTTGAATGACACCTGGCCAATTGCCTCAGCGAGCCAAACCATTGGTGACCAACCTAATTTATGGTGTTTGTTTAAAATGTTCTTTTCATTATATATTAAGTTGTTTTGTTTGCATTTGTTTATAACAGGTTGTAGTTCCTTTTTTATTTGACTACAGGGGTCAAACATGTGCTTCAGACTAAACATTTTTCCACATTTACATGGGGTGTCCCTAAATTTACATCGAATAGAGTTAGTATAGAATCTGTTGATTCTGCCTTGAATTTTATGGGGAACGGGCAGGTGAAGACCACCACTGATAAATTTCCTGTACCGGAGTTGGGCTTCTAAATAGGAATCCAATTCCTCAGCCCATCTCCGGTACACACAACGTTTTAAATGGTTTTTAATCTCTGACAGAGACAATTTAATGTTTATAGACTGACCCTCAATGTGTTCAGCTGCCCTTTTGGCTGCTGTATCAGCAAGGTCATTCCCTGTGAGTCCCAAATGGGAGGGAATCCACATAATGGTTAAATCAGTACCTTTAATTCTTATTTGATGAATAAGGTTTTGTATCTCTTGTATGATTTTTCTTCTATTTTTTGTATTATTTTGCAATGCTTGTATCGAGGATAAGGAATCTGTGAGGATTGTCACTTGATACAATGATTTTTGAAACTCGTTTATAAAAAAGCAGGCCTCAAGAATTGCCCAGAGTTCTGCGCTAAATATTGAGATTTTTGAATTTAATTGAAAGGATTTAGTAATCTTGAGGGCTGGAATAGTAAAAGCGCACCCTATCTGTGAATCGGAGATCTTAGAACCGTCCGTGTATATTAATAAATGATGTTTAATCTCGGAAACTTTTTCTTTGGCCGCAACTGAAAGTAAATTTGGCTGATTTGATTTTGAGTACATTTGATGTAAAGCAGTATCAAAGTGTGCTGATTCCCATTCCCAATGTGGGATAGGGAATTTTGGATGAGTTTCAATATCATCTATTTCCAGGCCCGCCATAGAGAGCATTTCCCGGGAATAGTCTAAGGGGTTGCAAACTTTTTGTGCAATAGTTGGTTTTTGTTGTTGAAAGGATGGATGGTTATAAAAAGGGTCTTCAAATTCTTCCTTAAAGCTTTCTATAGAAAAATGATTTGTTGCATATAGTCTTGTAAGGAATGTAGAAGTGTTTAGTTTCATAAGATGTTTTATTGGAATCCAACCTATTATTCCATAGATCATGTTAGTATTTGCAAACTTTGGAACGTTGAGGGCAGCTTTTAGAGCTTTTAGCTCTATTGTTTGTAGTTTGTTTACTAGATTATCTGTAATGTTATGGAATGCTTCCATCCCATATGTTAAACGACTGCGGACTAGAGCTTGTGTTAAAAGAACAAGAAACTTAGAGTTTTGAGCCCATGTCTGGGAAGAGATGATTCGAATAAAGTTGGTGCCTTTTATAGCTTTTCGGCAAAGGTGGTCAATATGTGGGCTCCAGTTAAGACGTGGAGTGAGAACCACCCCTAGAAACTTGACTTTATTTGTCATTGATTTTGGTTGACCCAAAATGTTAATATTGATATTTTTTTGGATTAAGTTATGGCGAAAGCACATGAACTCGCACTTGTCCGGGGACAGGGAGAATCCATTTTTCTGTAAGTAGTCAATGATAAGACTAGTATTTGTTTGATGGTTTTGTAGGTATATAGCTAGAGCTTTTGAACTTTTTGTGAATGCTGACGACCAGATGGCTATGTCGTCAGCATACATAGAAATTTGACAATTTTTAAGTTTTAATTTGGAAATATCATGAATCATGATATTGAAAAGAGTTGGGGCTATGATGCTGCCTTGGGGGACCCCCATGTCAATTCGATGTATTTTTGACACGGAGGACCCCACTTTGACTCTTAAAGCACGGTTATTTATGAAGTTTTGTATAAAATTAAACATATTCCCGTGAATACCGAGACTGCTGACTTTATCTAGAAGCCTCCCATGCCAAACGGAGTCGTACGCCCCTTTGATGTCAAAGAAGGTGGCGAGGACTTTCCTGCGTCTCGCAAAGGCCTTTTTGACATAGGAGGTTAATCTTATAACTTGTTCCATGCAGCATCTATGTTTTCGAAAACCTGCCTGGAATTTGGGAAGAACGTTATTTTTTTCTAAATAGAAATCAAGTCTGCATTTTACGATACGCTCGTAAATTTTACCCAGATGTGGGGTGAGGGAAATGGGGCGGTAGCTTGCGGGGTCCCTAGCCGGTTTTCCAGGCTTAGGGATCCCAACTACCTGTGCCTCCTTCCATGCATTTGGGATTTCGCCCTCAGCCCAACATCCGGAATAAAAATGGTGCAAGACTTTAAGAAAAGATGGGGGCAATTTCTTTATAATTGTATAGGAGATAGGATCATCTCCTGTTGCTTTATTTGTCTTCCTAATCATATTTATGGCGGCAGCAAGCTCGGTAATCTTTAGGGGAGCATTGATGGTATGTGAATTGTCATTGGACTTTTCAAAACAATAGTTTACTTTACGTTTGTCCCGTTGAAAAACAGGCAAATGTTTTGTTTGGCTCGCCTGGGCAAATCGACTGGCCAGGACATCAGCGGTATCTGAGTCAGTAGTTGTCAACTTGTCACCGTCTAGGACACGCGTGTTAATATTATAGCCTTTATTCTGGATCCTCTTTAAGCGTTTCCACGCCTTGCCTAGATCCTTAAAGTCAATAATGTCTTCCTTGTTAAAATAGTTTTGTTTAGCTTCGTTTATCAAATCGTCACATTCTTTTTCTGCTTTTAATTTTTCGTCAAAGTTTGGTCTAGTGGGATGTAGGTCAAAAAAATTATATTTACGTTTTTTGTTTTTAATTGCTTTTTTGATTTCCTCGTTCCACCAAGGCTTACTATTGGGTTTTGAGGGTGGTATTGTTGTAGGGATAGCTAAATTTGCAGCTATTAGGATCTTTTTTCTGATGTTATCATAGTAAACTTCTCTGTTTAGATCATTGAGGTCTTCAATTGTGTGTTTGGAAAGCAAGGATTGGAATAAAGGCCAATTAGCTTTTTCGAAATTAAATTTAGGTTCAGGTGGTAGATTGGTGTTGTTTGTTGCTAAGTTCAGTTGTATGGAAATAGGTTTGTGGTCAGAGTGAAGAGGGTCCGAATAGGTATACCACTCATGATTTATCAATATTTAACATAGCAACCGCCGCAATATGTCGCACAGTAAGACATATTACGATAGTGCGACATATTACGGCCTAACGGCCTTTCTTAACACCAGCTGCTTTAAAGTCCTTATGGCCGAAGCAATGTTTTACGCAAGTCTTTTCCCCTATTGACAAAATGTGACCCAGCACCACGAAACTGACCATTCTGAGAACATTATACACATGCAAACTTCAGGCAATTCTCTTTATAATGATACAAGAACCATTCTTGTATCTTTTCCCGTCCAAGAGTTATGAGCATTTAAAGTTAGTAGGGTGAGCGTCGGCCATTTTGAGAAAGTAGGGGGAAAGTAGTCTTGATTGGAACGGAGTGTAGATTGGAACAATACATTTTCTCCGAGATTTGTGTGCATAGACGATCGATTTAACCAGAGCCTGCGTATCTATATACACAGACTATGGTTACATAGTTCAGGCTCTGATGTAACAATTCATTTTGGTAAGGGAGGTTACCATGCAAGCCAAGATGGTGGAAAGTAAAGGCGCGCCAAAACGGTAAGTTCCCAAAACATTATCATGCCAAGCCACTAATTAATGCAGTAATCCAATTATGCCATATACAAGATTAATTGATGCAGTCAGTGCAAACTTACCCGCATACGACAGCTCAAGGACTAAATTACACAGTTACCTAACTGCAGTCTGGGCTCCAATTTTCATTGGACGAGATTAATAGTTTCAGAGAGCCAAAATACGCCAATGATTTTTTGTTTCAAGTTTTGAACTCACTGCTACTCCTATCCCTTTCTGCAGGTCGGGATAGGGTTAGACAGGGATAGGGTTATGATATAACGCCCGGGAAAGGGATAGGGTTAGGATTAGGGTTGGGGTTAGGGTTAGAAATGAAAACAACTCTTCTGAAACTATTAATATCGTCCAATGAAAATTGGAGCCCAGACTGCGGTTAGGCTCTTGTCTAAATTACTCATACACTTTGAACATAAGCTGCTGTGTCGTATGCTTTGCCTGTGACGATGTCATGGTATGATGGTTCTCTATGACTACGATTAGTTTAGATTGGAACAAAAAGGGTGGTGCAAAATGGAACACATGTTCCATTTAAGCCGACTAGGATAAATTAAGAGTCTCCTTTCTTTTGTTTGACCAAGATAAAAAGGCCTACACACTTATCTTTATTATTGTTGTTTTATCAGTTTGAGAGTTGGACGACACTGTATGATTTTCTGTTGTTGTTTGTTTTGTTTTTTTCAAATATGAGAGATGGAATGAGGAAGACATGGGTCAGGCGTTGGCCAGCATTTCCAATGCCAATGGAGATATATCGCTTTGCTTTGAGAGAAAATGGAGTTTTACGTCCTCTTGGTCTGAATCAGACACATATGGGACATTTGTAAATACAAATATGGTGGGAACAATACTGGAGGCAATGCCCGGAGGCAGTACGAAACCAGTAAAGTCCCGACTTTTTATTAATACAGATAACTGTAGCGGTGACCACGCCTCGGTTAAACCTCATCGGCTATGGCACCGCTACAAGTAATTAGTATATAAATTAAAATATCGCTTTGCTTTGTTTTATCTGTTCCAATTTATACCCTGTGATTTATCACGTTCCAATCTACCCACCCGTTTTATCTGTTCCAATTTATACCCTCTGATTTATCACGTTCCAATCTACCCACCCGTGTCTTGTAAATTGGAACATTCTGTAAAAAAAAGAAAAAAATCATAATAAAATTTTCAGTTGCATTTAATTTGTCTTCTATTGTCAGATGAATGAATGCCTCTCAGGCTACACTGGAAGCATAGTTGGGATGTCTTCTATTGTCAGATGAATGAACGCCTCTCAGGCTACACTGGAAGCATGGTTGGGATGTCTTCTATTGTCAGATGAATGAACGCCTCTCAGGCTACACTGGAAGCATGGTTGGGATGTCTTCTATTGTCAGATGAATGAACGCCTCTCAGGCTACACTGGAAGCATGGTTGGGATGTCTTCTATTGTCAGATGAATGAACGCCTCTCAGGCTACACTGGAAGCATGGTTGGGATGTCTTCTATTGTCAGATGAATGAACGCCTCTCAGGCTACACTGGAAGCATGGTTGGGATGTCTTCTATTGTCAGATGAATGAACGCCTCTCAGGCTACACTGGAAGCATGGTTGGGATGTCTTCTATTGTCAGATGAATGAACGCCTCTCAGGCTACACTGGAAGCATGGTTGGGATGTCTTCTATTGTCAGATGAATGAACGCCTCTCAGGCTACACTGGAAGCATGGTTGGGATGTCTTCTATTGTCAGATGAATGAACGCCTCTCAGGCTACACTGGAAGCATGGTTGGGATGTCTTCTATTGTCAGATGAATGAACGCCTCTCAGGCTACACTGGAAGCATGGTTGGGATGTCTTCTATTGTCAGATGAATGAACGCCTCTCAGGCTACACTGGAAGCATGGTTGGGATGTCTTCTATTGTCAGATGAATGAACGCCTCTCAGGCTACACTGGAAGCATGGTTGGGATGTCTTCTATTGTCAGATGAATGAACGCCTCTCAGGCTACACTGGAAGCATGGTTGGGATGTCTTCTATTGTCAGATGAATGAACGCCTCTCAGGCTACACTGGAAGCATGGTTGGGATGTCTTCTATTGTCAGATGAATGAACGCCTCTCAGGCTACACTGGAAGCATGGTTGGGATGTCTTCTATTGTCAGATGAATGAACGCCTCTCAGGCTACACTGGAAGCATGGTTGGGATGTCTTCTATTGTCAGAGGAATGAACGCCTCTCAGGCTACACTGGAAGCATGGTTGGGATGTCTTCTATTGTCAGATGAATGAACGCCTCTCAGGCTACACTGGAAGCATGGTTGGGATGTCTTCTATTGTCAGATGAATGAACGCCTCTCAGGCTACACTGGAAGCATGGTTGGGATGTCTTCTGTCAGATGAATGAACGCCTCTCAGGCTACACTGGAAGCATGGTTGGGATGTCTTCTATTGTCAGATGAATGAACGCCTCTCAGGCTACACTGGAAGCATGGTTGGGATGTCTTCTATTGTCAGATGAATGAACGCCTCTCAGGCTACACTGGAAGCATGGTTGGGATGCGCTATATCTTATTGTTTCAGACTTATGGGCGTACGTTCTTACCCGTTCCAATCAAGACTACTACAGTCTAAAGTCTAGGTCTAGATGAAGAAACTGCATTGACCTACTCATTTTAAAGCACTTATAAGACCGTTTAGAGACCATGTTATTAAAGATTGTCCTTTTGTGTAAATATGAAAGATAACATGTCACGGTTAGAGAACAAGAAAATACACATAACTCAAAATTGACAAAAAATGAGATTTTTGACTGTCCAGGCCTGTTATGAGAAACTAGCCCAGCGACTTAATGTCCCTTTCGTGGTGCTGGGTCACAAATTCCACCCCGGCCTCCCAGAATAGTAGTCGCCTCCTCTTTGCTATCTGGGAGTCAAGGTCAGATCTGATCTGGCTGGCAGCAGTTGGCCTACACTGCAGCCGCTGTTTCGCGCGTTTGAAACGGTGCACTCATGGTTTTCTCGTATAGCCGTAGCCCACGGACCTATGTAAGTTCGTGCCGTAGCCATTGTAGGCCTATAGCCGTAGCCATTGTAGGCCTATCAGAACGCTGCTTGAAACTCATCACTTATGCAGAGGCGGATCGGACCCCCCTCCCCCCCCTAAAAAAAGAAGAAGAATTTTTTTAAAAAGAAATAGAGAGAGAAATGTGACTATAAGTTGAGAGAACCCTTCAGAACCCTTCGTTGCATGTTTGAAAATAAAATTACCGCCAGCTTCTGGTGTGTGTGTGTGTGTGGGGGGGGGGGGGGGGTCCCCCGCAGACCACCCTCTCCCCAACGCAGCACTTGGACCCCCCCCCCCCCCCCCCCCCTCACCGGCTTGACTAACTGATCTGTCCCTGTCACTTGAGAGAGAGAGACAGAGACAGAGACACGCCACGCAGGCAGGGACACACAACCACAGATATACATTTGGAGAGAGGGAAAGAGACTGAGCAGAGAGAGAGAGAGAGAGAGAGACAGAGAGACAGAGACAGAGACACGCCACGCAGGCAGGGACACACAACCACAGATATACATTTGGAGAGAGGGAAAGAGACTGAGCAGAGAGAGAGAGAGAGAGATCTATGCCCTCTGAATAATGTTGACCATTCGGATTTCGCAACCTTCCTTGCCCTTACACCAATCGTGGTTTGCAGTACCTTCTATATTATAAGATACATCCTGGGGTGCCTTCTAGCACTCAAACACACTGTTCGCGGGGCGCTACGTTTGGCATTTGATTCATTATTAACCCCCAAATCGAGTCGTTTTCGTACTTTTCAACCTTCTACAAGATACATCTTGGGGTACACAGGGGGTTCCTCCTTTTTTGGGCGGGGGGGGGGGGGGGGGGGGGGGGGGGGCAGGGGGGGGGGGGGTGGGGGGGGGGGGGCGGTGGGGTCAATAAACCCCGGAATCCCCCAGATCAGCC
This sequence comes from Phymorhynchus buccinoides, assembly GCA_017654935.2. Lineage (NCBI taxonomy): Eukaryota > Metazoa > Mollusca > Gastropoda > Neogastropoda > Raphitomidae > Phymorhynchus > Phymorhynchus buccinoides. Next base: position 16,908,547 of record CM065712.1, on the reverse strand, counting down.
CCTGTCCCGTGGAAGAAGAAGCCATTATTTTGAGTAAAGCGAGCACCTACTGATGAATGTCGTTCTTGTGCGCAGGTGCGATAAAAAGATATTTGGATTGTTGATTATTTTGGTTAGGCCGGTAAACATCGAAGCAGACGAACATAGCCTGTCGGGCTGTCGAAGTCTCCCTCATCCTGTTGTCTTTTTTAAAAAAAGTTTCACAAGTCAGCCAGGTAATAAATCAGGTCTGGTCTAGCAGTGTAGGCCTTGTAGAAAAGATATTTGATAAAGACTTGGCCCTTTCCGGGCTTTCGACCACTAAACCAAATCCAGAACCAGATCTTCAGTTACTGACTAACTCAGTAACTGAGTTAGAAACAACAACAAACACTACATTGAGTCAATCAATGATTGAGATCTTCTTGCAGTAGACAACCGCCATCATCGTTTTGATGGTTCTGTTGTATATAAAAACTGGGGACTTCGGTCATGTAGGTAAGATATTTATACACAGTAATAATTTCCTTGGCCGCCCAGATGATCGGCTTGAATGGCTGGGGGAAAGATGGGACAAGTTGGAAGTAGGATTGGGGAATACTGGAGGGAGATGAGTGGGGCAGGGTCAAAGAGGGAGGGAAGGGGGGGGAGATTGGGGGGAGGGGAGGGGCGCTGTTTAGATCCGGGACTTGAAGCTCTCCACCGAGGCCGATGATACTGCCTCAGGTGGGAGGGAGTTCCACTCAGAGATGGTCCGTGGAAAAAAGGAAAACTTTCTGTAGCTGGTTTTGCAAGAGGGGAGGAGGTATGTTGCTTGGTGGGACTTTCTCGTTTGTCTTGTTGGTGGGTGGAGGGATGGGCTGTATGGGGTGTTGATGGTAACGTCACCGTGGTGGAACTTAAAGAAGGTCGTCAGTCTGGATGTGCGCCTTCTGTTGGCGAGTGGGGTCCACTGCAGCTGGGAGTACATATCCTCTACGCTGGATGTCTGGCGGTGCCTGTTTACCACCCAGCGGGCAGCACGTCGCTGGACCTTTTCCATCCGACCGACCTCTTTAGCGGTGTAGGGGTCCCATACAGGGGAGGCGTACTCAAGTGTGGGCCTGACCAGCGTTTTATAAGCCTTCTCCTTTATATGTACAGATCCCACTTTCAGATTTCTTCGGAGGAAGCCAAGTGTCTTGCTGGCTTTGCTGGTCGTGTTGGAGATTATGAGTGTCCCGTCTGAGGTCGTGGGAGATGGTGACACCCAGGTACTTTGCCTCCTCTACTTGACTCAGGTTTTGACCGTGGAGGTAGTAGTTCTCCTTCAGGGGACTTCTCTTCCTGGTAACGTGGAGAGTCTGACAGACACTTGTCTGGATGGAATGACATCATCCACTTCTGTTCCCAGGATGCCAGCTTATCCAGGTCTTGTTGGAGATTCTCATGATCTTTGGGAGAATCCACAGTCCTATGACAGAGTGTGTCATCAGTGAAGAGGCGGGAGGTCGAGGCAAGATCCCTGGGCAGGTCGTTTATATAAAACAGAAACAGGGCCGGGCCAAGCACAGAACCTTGGGGGACACCTGACTCCACAGGGATAGCCTCAGATGTTGCACCTTCTACCACCACTCTTTGCTGCCTGTCCAACAAGACGTGTTCAATCCATTTGTTGATGGAGGTTTTGATCCCGTAGTGACCAAGCATGTGGATGAGGAGAGTATGGGAGACTTTGTCAAACGCTTTTTCAAAGTCCATTATCAGGACATCCGTCTGTTTTCCCTTCTCCATATTGCCTGTGAGCTCATCCACCAGGCCCAGCAGTTGACTTTCGCAGGATCTACCCCTCCGGAAACCATGCTGCTCTTCACTCAGGATGTTGTTGTCCTCAGCAAGTCCCATTATCGTGCTGACCACGATATTTTCCAGGATTTTACACAGGACACTGGTGAGGGTGATGGGGCGGTAGTTGGCCGGTTTGTAGCGCTCGCCCTTCTTAAACGCCGGCGAGATTGACTACAAAGCAATACATTTTAAAGTCCCCTCCTCAAACACCGACCAGTTCAAAAACTCTTTCTTTGTTAGAACACCAACAGAGTGGAACCATCTGAATAACAGCACAGTCCAAGCCCTTCAAAAGACAGCTATCAATCAACCAACATCAATAAACCGCCTCTGCGCAGTCTCTCCCCGTCGCAGTTATGCCAGACTACTCGTCACTACTCTGACTACTGGATTGTAGCGACGTATTTGAAAGAAGAAGGATTGTAGAGACGTATTTGAAAGAAGAAGAAGAAGATCGAAAAACTGAAAAAGTCAAAGACCAAACCCTCTACAACCTTAACAACGAGATGCAGCAGCATGCTGAAAGAACTGAACTCCTCTGGAAGAAAGTTGCAGGCAACAACGCCTCAGCCTTTTCTATAGGATAGCTGAGGGCCACATTCCTGCAATCTCAGCGGAAAAGTTTATCACTCCAGTCTCCAGCAAACACGAAGCGTCGCCGGTTAATATGAAGGTTTCCAGTCTGGACACAAACATTCTCGAACAACAGGCCATCAACGACTCGCGTGGGTTTTGTGTCCAAGAATGTTCTTCAATTCTTCAATAATTTCATGTCACGCCGTCTCAGTAGACATTACAGTGACGAGGTTGCGCAATGCGGAAAATAAAATAACAAGAAAACTAATTGGGGGCAAAGTGTGTGTGTGGGGGGGGGGGGGGGGGGGGGGGGGGGGAGAAGAGAAAAAAAAAAAGTGTGTGTGTGTGTGGGGGGGGGGGGGTGGACAAGATTAGAAAGACAAGTTGTTGAGCTCCCTCTGGTGACACTGGTGAGGGTGCTGCTGGAAGATAATTCCAAGCTGGGATAGTTCTGGGGAAAAAGCTGTATTTGAAAGTGTTTGTTCTTGTGATTTGAATGAGTGATGTTGAACAGAGCAATATCATAGCTCTGTCTTTGTGTGGACTGCTGCGGAGTGGAACAAGTTGAGCGAGGCCTCTGTCAATGCAGGCTCCATCAGTGCATAAATTTATATTGATCAGAGCTGATCACATCTCCATCTGAGCCTGCCCATACTGACCACTAAAATTATATACATTTTTTTTGCTTGTTGCTGGAAGTGGGGTCTGTTCCCGGCTGAACTGGTGGGTTTAATGGTCTTATTACTTAACCCAGTGCAAGCTGTAGGTCTTTCTCTTTCTATGTTTTCTGTAGGTACATGCGCCCGCCTAGTTCCATCGTGACTACTTCCAGTAATGGCACCTGATTCTGAGCAGGTGACCAGGCTGCAAGTTCCCTGCAATCTCTATCTTGGACTCACCCTCACTGACGACCTCAAGTGGACAGCTCACATTGATAACATTGTCAAGAAAGCCAGTTCCACCTTGGGGTTCCTGCACAGAAATCTACGCTGCTGCCCAGCTCAAAGTAGGTGCACAGCGTGCATCTCCCTGGTGAGATCAACTCTGGAATACAGTACGTCAGTCTGGGATCCGTACCTCCAAAAGGATATAGACAGGTTGGAGAGTGTCCAGAAGCGTGTGACTCACTTCATCACTCAAAATTATAATGACTGCACCCCTGGATGCACCACAAATTTGCTTAAACAGCAGAACCTTCCACCACTGCAAACCAGGGGAAAGAACAATGCCTCACCCTGGTTTTTAAATCGTCAGGGGAGAGATGCCAGCCTTACCAGCTGAACAGTTTTTGAAACCAGTGGCCCAGTGAAAACAAAGAATAGTGCCCCGCCAAGAAAAGGACCACTTAACATCAAATGTGGTGTCCAACATGGACAGGCGGACAACAACAGAGTGAAACAGCCTGCCTGACAATATCGTCAACCTGTCGTCGGCCAGCCAGTTCAGGACGGCTGTGTCTGGTCTCAGGCACAGCCAACAACCAACATACTGAAGTAGGAGGGGGCCCCAGTTACCATGCTAGATGGTGCTGGGGGTCGGCTAGTCCAGCTGGATGAAAAGTGAATTGATGTAGCCTGCCGATAATCTCCCCCTTGACTTTTTATTTTTTGTTAGGTTAGTTAGGTTGAGATGCTCTCCCCAGTTTTTCCCCAGTTTTTCATCCATGATTGGATCCTGCCAATGTTTTTCTTCAAGATCAAGATCAAACGAAGATTGAGGGGCGGTGAGAATCTTGAATGTAGGGGTAGATTAGTCTACAAAGGCCGTTGAAAGGGCTGAAAGCAGAATAGTGAATCTGAATGTTTTTAGAGTTGAGGCAATGAACAGTGACAAGTTTAGTGGCTCTCAACTTCACAGTCAAATGTGTGTGTGCATGTGCTAGGTCTAATTGAATATTCATGTAACACATACACAGTCACATACGGTTACTTACAGTTACAGAAGGGCAACTCTCTGTTGACCTATTTCAGTTTTTGCTTGTAAAGTTAGGCTGCCGATCTTTGTGTCAGTTACTTGTGTTTCTGTTTTTGTTTTTATTAACAATTTCATATGTTGAACTTGAAGGGGTGGTTTGGGGGAGATATTTCATGATTGTATCATTTGTAGGCTACATTTCTGCAAGTTTGAGCAGAGAGAGAGAGAGAGAGAGAGGGAGGGACTCATCTCCCTCTCTCTCTCTCTCACTATGCCCTACTAAGAATTTCACGCGCTAAGCCCCTACTGGTTTGATTGCCCCCTGGCGGTCAAATCCGCATCCTAAGTTACTCATTGATCCTTGGGATGGCGAAAATTTGTGAATGTTTGCAATCAACTAGACAGGGATTGGGAAGGAAAAGAGCTTGTGATGTGTTGTGACAGAGAAAGTAGCTAAACCAGCTGCCCCTCCATTTACCACCCTTGATATGTTAAGGCCTTACAAAACAAGCAAAGGAAATCAGAATTCAGTTTTCTGCATTATGAGTTATCTACTCTTTCATCCCGGGGACACTATTCGTACCACATTTTACTGACTATAGATCAAACGTAATGCTTTTCTTTCCAGGCTTATGATGTGACTAATAATATAGTGAGGACATTTTGCAATAATAAAATCAGAACATGGTGTGAAATACTGGGAATGCGCTTTTTAATATGATGCATCTTAATTCTTATCATATTATTTATAGTCCAAAGACATTACAAGAGCAAAATTTCAATTTGTGCGAAAAAAACCCAAAAAACAATTATGACACAAGTCTGTTTCTGTTCCTCATGCACGGTCAATTTGTTTCCAGACTATGACGGTTGCTTTTGGGACACACCAACCCTGTCAGTGATATAACCCCGTGCAGCCATGGCAGGCCGTGGGGGGCTGTGGACCATGGCAGTGGCATGTGGCGTCCTGGTAGCGGTGGGTGCTGGTGCTGATGTCATCACTCCTCAGCCAGAGTCTGCTCTCCCTGAGCTGCAGGCAGAGCAAGGTCAGTTCTGAGGGGTTACACTTACACCTTTTTATGAAACAAAATGTAACCCCTTCCCTGCTAGAGAATTTGTTTTTTAGAAAACAATCTTTTTTTTTCTTAGGATATAGAAAAGAGACCTAATGTTTTTAGAGACAGTCTGGTCCTGGCAGGCATGAGGTTAAGCTTTGCTGATTTTAATTATAGGCCAGTGCTATTTAGCAAACACATACACGCACGCACACACACGCACACACACGCACGCACACACACAACTTGATGTATTTTCCCGTCGTGTCAGGGTCAAACTATTGTGTGTGTATATGTGTGTGTGTGTGCATTAATTGCATGTTAACCTATTCAGTGCCGACCATGTATATAATACCATATTTTTCAGACTATAAGATGTACCTTGTTATAATGCGCAACCCCCAAATTTGACACAAAATTAAGATTTTGTTATTATATTTTCTTACTATATTGTTAGTCATATTATAAGGTGCAGGGGTGTTAGTCTTGGAAAAAAATGTCGCCTTATAGTTCGAAAAATACGGTATGTGTCCTCTATTGGCCACTGCAACTAGTTAGGGTTATTAACGCCCTTGGCAATGAGAGTGAAGCCCTTGTTGGTCACTACTGAAAAGGGCATTCACTCTTGCGAAAGGCAGCCATTTAGTGGCCTCAAATAGGGCTATTGGCGAGAGTTATTCCCTTGTTTGGTCAGTACTCAAGCATCTACCAAGGGCATTCACTCTAGCAAAACATGATTGTTGCAGTGGCCAATAGCGCTTCAGTACTTGCCACCGACGTATATATACGTCGCCGCTAAGTAGCGATATTGGCGCGTTCAAAAAATTGCGCGGCAAACTGGCAGTGCATGCACAACTAATAGGCGGCACTGAAGGGGTTAAATAATTGCACATTAATAAGCATTTTATACTTTTTTCTTCAATGCATTTGTTTCTTTTCCTTTTATTTCTTTAATAATAAAAGTAGTGTCAAACTATTGTGTGTATAACGAAATTGAACAAAGGGTGAATACTCTCTTTCTAATTAACTCCCCTCCACCAAAGTTGATTACGATACCAATCACCTAGCAATGCGTGGGTCAGAGCCAAAGTGAGACAAACAAAGCATCATTCTCTTTCTCTTGTGTGTGTAATTATATGTGTCTGCATTAACTGCACATTAATACAGTGGAACCTGCCTTATAAGACCTCCCATTTTAAGACTCCCTCCCTTATAAGACCTACTCCCTTGTTTGTTAGTATTAAACTTACTTCCCTTATAAGACCCCTCCCTTAACCCCTTCAATGCCGCCTACTACTTGCGCATGCGCCGCCGGCTTGCCGCGCGATTTTTGAACACGGCAATATCGCTGCTTAGCGGCGACGTATATATACGTCGGTGGCAAGTACTGAAGCGCTATAGAGGACGTATATATACGTCGGTGGCAAGTACTGAAGCGCTATAGAGGACGTATATATACGTCGGTGGCAAGTACTGAAGCGCTATAGAGGACGTATATATACGTCGGTGGCAAGTACTGAAGCGCTATAGAGGACGTATATATACGTCGGTGGCAAGTACTGAAGCGCTATAGAGGACGTATATATACGTCGGTGGCAAGTACTGAAGCGCTATAGAGGACGTATATATACGTCGGTGGCAAGTACTGAAGCGCTATAGAGGACGTATATATACGTCATGGGGCAGCGAAAGGGTTAAAGACCTAATTTTGGGTGATTTTTGAAGGTCTTATAAGGGAGGTTCCACTGTAATTGCATATATATACTTTTTTCTTCATTGTGTTTGCTTCTTTTACTTTTATTTCTTTATGTTACTGATGGCTTGATATAATAATAATAATACATAGTATTTATATAGCGCCTTTCTTTGGAATTAAACTCAAGGCGCTCACATTCACTGATTCACACGCAATTGGGCTAACATACAGTATACACATTCATTCAATCATCATCTAATTAATATAAAGAAGAAAATTGTAATGAGGCTTTATACTACTTCTTACCGACACGAAAGGGCGATCATTTTAGGCCTGAACTGCCCATGCACTCTGGTGACGAGTCAGGAGCAGATAATTTTCTGTGGCTATATACTACTAGTTCCTGACAGGCAAGGACAATGATCTTAAGTAGGTGGTGTTCGCATCTCAGGGCACGAGACAGGGGCAGAGAATCTTTAGTGTAAAACCTCATTGCTTATTCAATGTTCCATCTGTGAAAATAAAAACTTGACTACACACACACACACACACACACACCACACCACACACACACTTTGTTTTATTTGTCGTTTTATCACTTAGTTGTGTAACTAATAACTGTCATGTCTGAAATGAATAAGGGGAAGGAACTTCTCATAATTAACTCCCTTTTCTACCAACGTTTTTTTATGGCACCGATTCATCCAAGAGGATGAACTTGGGTCTGTATTGTTGTGGCAACTACTTTCACTTTGCTAGGTGCCATAAATAACTTTGGTAGAAAAGGGAGTTAATTATGAGAAGTTCCTTCCCCTTATTCATTCCACTATATCCTCTCTCTTAGCCTATTTCATATCTGCTTAAGTGTCAAGTGTGTTACTTCACGTGGTTACAGTGTTCATCGAGAGAGCGTTCTGTGGGCCCACACTGGACGCAGGCACCCCCTTCGATCGATGGAAGCGTCTCGTTTTCCCGCCCAACGCCACCTGCCAGGGAAAGTTCCAGTGCTGGATGATCTTTGAACTTAAAGCCGATGTTCCATTGGCTACTGACGTCTGTGTGGATTATTCACGTATGCAGCTGTTCGGGGATGGGACGTTTATGCTGATGCATGACTCGACTAAAGCCTCCACCATGGTATGTTGCGTGATGTAATGTTCCGTAATGCAAAAACTAAACAAAAAGTTGTTTGCGTTAGTGAGATATTAAAGTTTGTAATTTTAGGCTTAAGAAAAGGAATCTGCTGATCTTTGGGACGCTGAACAGTTTTTATGACAGAATTGTTTGGCTTAACCCTTTCACTGTCAGCCATTTTTCAGCCAAAAAATACCATTAAACTTAACTGGGTAGAGAAAATAAAATATCTGCAATATTGCGAATTCCTCTGTAACATACATAACATTAGGCCTATCCTTACCTCCCAAAATTCAGACAAGTGCAACGCCAAGCGGCTGCAAAGTCCCCTCGCAGCATCGCCGAGCTACTCCGAAATCGGAATGTGTCGGCTGTACACACAGCGGGGAGACCATTGAGAACTGAAAACAGGACGCACGCACGGACGGATGGACGGACGGAAAGAAGTGGGACATAGCGGGCCTGTGACACAAAGGGCCTAGGGCACAGCGGGTAATGTAAAACTAAATACATCAGTGGATAGCTTGCATCTTGGCAAACTAGTATACCAAATTTGATGATGATAGACTGAATAGTTTTTGAGAAAAACGGATGAATAGCCGGACGGACGGACCAGACAAAAAAATAGGGACTAAAAATACGGTGTTTGGATAACAGGCCCTGATTTGATGCCTTTTAGTGACATGGGTGTTAAACCATTGTGGTGCATAAATGCGACATTGGCGGTGAATTGGTTAAAATGCCAGTGATGATTCATGGAGGTTAATGAAATTGGTGTAGTAAGCGCTAAGCATGTGCTATGTGAAAGAGATCAAGTTCTTTCTGTCTGTTTCTCTTTGTGTGTGTGTGTGTGTGTGTGTGTTCGTTTTCTAATCCCAACATAGGGCAACTCTAGACAGAGATGTCTGTGTGTGTGTGCCTGTGTATGTGCGTGTGAATGAGTGTGTGTGTGTGTACTTTCTCATCTTCCTTACAGGTTGATCATACAGCGCGTGCATGTGTGTACGTTTGTGTATGCATGCATGACTCTTGACTGTCTCTGTATATTCAGGTTCACATTGCTGAAGGCTACTACCCCCTCACAGAGGGGGGTCTCATGGGCACCGTCTTGTGCGTCAACACTAAGAACAAACTGGTCATTCGATTCCACGCCTTTTGCGACCAACCGCTGGACCAACTGTTTGTGGGCTGGATGTACGTCTATGTGCAGTCAACGGCCACTGGGAGCATATGTGAGAGGCTTCCTCTTGTCTTCTGTCTGTCTGTCTGTCTGTCTGTCTGCCTGTCTGTCTGTCTGTCTGTCTGTGTCTCTGCATCAGTGCATGACTCCTGTATGTGTAACTGTTTTCCTGCCTGGCTGTGAGAGAAAAGCTTAGCACATATATATATATATTTGCTCATGGGTGAAAATAGTTCAGGCATGTTCCTGAAATCAGCCTTATCAGGATTGAAAAAGCTGATATAAAGAGTCTTCAGGAATGGCCATCTTGTCATCCGGAACCACTGTCTTATAAAATAAAACATTTCTGCCAAAATTTATGACAGATTAATTTCATTAAAGGAAGATAATAGGTACATGCAATTCTAGCACTATCCCCAGTCATCCTGTTTACACAGACACATACATTGGACATTATTGTTAATGTGGTCACCACTTCACTGTCAGGATTGGGGAGATTCAGAGAGCATTGAAACGTGTCATTTCAGGATTGAGAGAATGTTTTACTTTCACTCATGTATACTGAACTTTGATCAAAAGTTTAAAAAAATCAAAATAAAGAGCAAGAATAAAGTTAAGAAAAAATATTTAGACAAAAACAACAACAGGAAGGGAATATATTTGTACAGGGATTACATAACAAAGATCGCATGGTCTGTAATTTATGACAAAACGTAGCTTTAGGGCATTACAGTAAGACCTAATTTAATCATATTAATATTTTGGTTGGTATAATTGCGTTTCACATGTTTGAATAATGTTGTTTCGGTGGTGTTGTATTTCCGTCATGTTGTTGCCCTAATATGAATTTATCTTTTTGAGATAATTAGAGTATACTTGAATTGACCTGACCTGTGTAAGGTATAAGCTGTCCAATTTATTAATTTATTTATTAAAGTTTTTAGAGCTGTCCAATTTCAATTTTAGTACTGCACTGGTTCAGTGTAAAAACTATTCTCTTAATTACGCCATCTTATATTGACTTGACACTACAACATTGAAAGAGGTGGTTAAAATTTCAAAGGCTTTCAAAACTATCCATAAAGATTTCAGAAAATTTTGCTTTTTTTCTGACTAAAACTCCTTTTTGTGTGTTTCATTTGTGATTTTCAGATTTTGTGGATGGCCATAACAAGCACCGTTACAGCACCACTCCCAGAGGCCAGCCGACACTGACTCTGCGTTCCCACGTCTGGGCCAATGCTACCCCTGGAAGCGGAATCCAGACGAGCGAAATGAGGCTATCGGTGAAGGGAAAACGCTACGAAGTTTGCCTCGACTGGAACCCGCAAGTTTGGCGCACCGTCCCGGCGGGGGTTAGAATCCAAGTGTCCAGGAGCTATGCGTACAGGATATATGTGACGTTTGAGGCAGGCGATGAGGTGAACCAGTCGTCGCCTGAGTGTCATGCGGGGTCCAATAATGATGAGGTGATGGTGATGGTTAGCAGGGACACCCAGGTGCCTTGGGACTCTTCTTCCTGGAACCAGACACAGTTGCTGTTCGACTTGAGGCTCAGTGTCAACAGTGAGTCAGCTTTTGTGTGTGTAGGGTATGGTATAATACAGTGGAACCTCCCTTATTAGACCTTCAAAAATCATCCAAGGTGAGGTCTTATAAGGGAGGGGTCTTTAAGAGAGGTCATTTTAATACTTACAAAGAAGGGCAATGTCTCAGAGAAGCAGGTCTTATATGGGAGGGAGTCTTATAATGGGAAGTCTTATAAGGGAGGTTCCACTGTATTACTTTTTCAAAAGCAAACATCTGTCGGACAAGGCAGCAGAAGCAGGTCCCGTATGCTCACACTTCGCGTGCGTTAAAGGGTGATTACAAAGGAGTTGTCATTATTTTGGTCAAAATTCCCCCTCCCCCTTTCTCCTTCACTTTCATGCAAAAACAAAAAGGGTGGTGCGGACTTTCTCTCCAGGTGGGAGCAACCCGAATTTCACAGAGACGACCAGATGAAGTGCGTCAGTACACTGGACCTTGATTTTGTCGTCTCATCCAAAAGACGAGTCTGTGAGACTAGAAAAGGTTATAGCAATACCTCTACAGGTTTAATTCTTTATTGAAAATTTGGGTTTGTTTTACTTTTTCTGTTAAGGCTTACCTGAGCCGAAAAGATGGGGTTTTGTTGTTGCTGTCCCATCTTCTGGGTCGTACAGTGGCGCTGCTCCCATGCCGCTCATTCCGAATCCCAATTCGCAGCCACACCCCGGCTTGTTCAAGTCGCAGAATCCGAGACCAGTAGTCCAAGGGAAGCAAATCTATGTTAGGCCATCAGGAGGCAACCAACCGAGGAGATACTGCACTGCTGCTGAGTCACTTCGGTGGAGTTCAGTGGAGCCTGTTCAGGACACCACCTACTAAGCCCCCTACTGACAATACTATTCTCTTAGTCACGAAGCCAGCGTGAGTGAGGTCCTCCTCAGAGGGCGCCACCATGACCATCCACCGACAGCTCCCCAGAACACACTGATCCCCATGACTTTGACCCGAACGCACCAAGGCATAGACTGGATCGGAAACTGAAACTGAGGTCATCACCATGAGAGCAAGGCATGCAAAGCCACAGAATTTGACACATTTTTTTCTTTTTAATGATTGATGGAAATGTGGCGGATGACTATGATGATGATGACGACTATGATGATGATGATGATGATGATGCTATGGAGTTCCGTATCGGTCTGAGACTGCATGACAGGGCTGTATTCTACGCTTCCTTTCATAATGATATCCAGGCGTTAACCAGGCCTGAGAACTACAGACACCTGCAGTGTTGGTCTTGAAATTAGAGCAACACTCTCAGAATCGCATCCGTTAATTAAGCGGATGAAGCTCAACTGTGGTTTCAGTCTTCTCATTGAGCCCATAGCCACTCACTCTGGGTAGGAGTCAGTCCTGGGTCCAGGACCGAAACAATCCTCGCCTCTGATGGGATTCGAACCCAAGACCTCCCAGCCAGTAGTCCATGACGCTAACCACTACACCACGGCGGCTGGTCCGAAGGAAGATGTCATTGACCACTCAGGCGGGCATCCTTAAGTGTAGGATGTTTACGCTTTCTTTTATTTTTTCTTGTCTTTCAGGTGCTAAGTTATTTAAAATGAGGACCATTTGACATTGAACTTTGGGCTTGTTATGTTTTTTAAGGCTTAACTGAGCTGAAGGAAGAAATCATTGACGACTTTGGGGGCATCCTTAACTGGTGGAAATGGACTCTTTTCTTTCAAGTAATGAAGTTTTCATCTTATTTATTTAACCTCTTCAGTGCCCACAGTGTATATAAGTCTTCTGTAACGTATACATACGTCGGCGCTAAGTAGTAGCGATTTTGCCATGTTGAAAAATTGTGCGGCACACCGGCGGCGCATGCACAACTATTAGACGGCACTGAAAGGGGATAATAAAAGCCAGAAAAATTATACATTGAAATTTTCACTTTGTATTTTTCTGTGAAGGTTTACCTGAGCTGAAGGAAGACAACTCTGGACGGAACCCTCCAGCGTTGGACGCCTATGACTTTGATGACGATGACGATGACGCCTCCACCTCTTTCTGGGATGCAAACCGGCTGGTCCTCTTTGCTGTGCTGACCGGCGGCGTGGTGGTGATTGGCTTTGGCTACGGCTGCTGGAGGCGGCACCAGCTGTACCGGCGGCGTCACCCACGGAGTTCAGGTTTGAAGCTGGTTTCTGTGGGATGGGAAGCAGGCTCCAGAGTTATTGTTCTTTGTTATTCAGGCGTCAGAATTGTCAGAGGATTTGCAAATATTCTTTGTTATTCAGGCGTCAGAGTTGTCAGAGGATTTGCAAATATCATAGGATTAACCCCTTCAAGACGTCACTGCCTGAGTGAGGCAAGCATCGTTCCTGGCCTGGGGTTGTCTAGATAAGTTTATAAAAAATAAACAGTGCAACAAAATTCAACTCTGTCGCACTGTTTGTCAGAAGCTGCGAATTGGGATTCGGAAGATGGGACAGCCAAAAAATTATTAAAAAAACACACCAAAAAACTCGCCTCTGTCTGTGATTCATTTTCAACCACATTACTGGTTGATCCAAGTTTAATTTTCACTTTGAAATCACGATTACTTGCATTAAAATTGGAAGTATTAGTCTCCTTATTACTATCAATGTTAGCGAAAACTTATTGGAACGTTTTGCGAGGCTCGTGTAGGGCCACTTTTTGTTAGCGTTAACAAATGAAATAGAACTTTAGAAGTATCAAACACAAGTGAAGCGAAGGCTGGAAGAGTGACAAAGAGAAGAAAAACGTGGTTTGGATTGAGGACATCATTAATTCAGACAAGCTTTAGACTCAGAAATTGCTGTTCAGAGAATACTCGGAATGGTCGACATGGCGATTATTTGCCCGCCAGGGGGCAGTCAATCCACTAGGGGCTTATCACGCGATTTTCTTAGTTGGGCGTAGTGAGAGAGAGAGAGAGAGAGGGTGGGACTCCTTCTCTCTCTCGCTCTTTCTTTATCCCCAACTAAGAATATAGAGAGGATTAGCCCCACTCGAGCGTTATGCCACCTGGTGGTCAAAAGAGCCCGCTAAGTCGCTCATTTAGCCCTGCCTGACGTTCTCCAGTTCTGAGTATGCTCGGAATCAAGAATTTCTGACTGAGGATTGGTTTCTAATGTCAGGGGGTTTGCCTTCTTAGTGAAGGTAATACTTTCCGTCAAACAGCATTTTAAAGCAATTTTTTATCACAGCATTGTCTTTTGGGTCATATTGGGAATGGATTTCAGTGTTTCCATCTACAGTATGAGACTCCTACTAAGAAGTGGCCCCCAAATATGTTACTGATCTTTTCCCCCTTCATATCTGGACCACGGAGTGTCCATGTCCCTATTAAAACCCCTCCTCTGTTATGACTTTTGGGGGCTGATTTTTCAAGATCTTAATGGAGAAGTTCCACTGTAAGTCAGCGCAAAGTAGCGACTTTGTTGCGTTCAAAAATTGCGCGGCAAACCGGCGCTGCATGCACAACTAATAGGCGGCACTAAAGGGGTTAAGCTTTTTAGCTAGCTTTATGCATATATGAACAAGTCGTCGGAGAAAAGCCGTAAAGTCAACAATCCACTGATGTGTGTTTTGTGTGAGCAGCCTAGAATCGGTCAAAAGATGAAAATCGGCATGAAGAAAAATGTAGCCTGCCTATGTTCAATGCAACTACCCTCACAAAATACTATTGTGGAATAAACAAATGGGGGATATCTACTAAGGACTTAGAAAGTGTTATCAAAGAGGGTTTTTTAGATTCTTTAAAAAAAAATTGTGTGGGGGGAGGGGTGGACATTACACTGATCTTGTTTGCATTAAAGAAAGGTTCATAAGTTACTGATAAGCTGTCCCTTTCATAGTATGGTTGTCCCGCGTTTGTCTCACATTTGATGGGAAACAGTTCTGATTTGTGCAGAATCCTGTTTTGATGGAAACAGTTCTGATTTGTGCAGAATCCTGTTTTGATGGAAACAGTTCTGATTTGTGCAGAATCCTGTTTTGATGGAAACAGTTCTGATTTGTGCAGAATCCTGTTCTGATGGAAAGTTTTGATTTGTGCAGAATCCTGTTCTGATGGAAACAGTTCTGATTTGTGCAGAATCCTGTTCTGATGGAAACAGTTCTGATTTGTGCAGAATCCTGTTCTGATGGAAACAGTTCTGATTTGTGCAGAATCCTGTTGTGATGAAAACAGTTCTGATTTGTACAGAATCCTGTTTTGATGGAAACAGTTCTGATTTGTGCAGAATCCTGTTTTGATGGAAACAGTTCTGATTTGTGCAGAATCCTGTTTTGATGGAAACAGTTCTGATTTGTACAGAATCCTGTTTTGATGGAAACAGTTCTGATTTTGTGCAGAATCCTGTTTTGATGGAAACAGTTCTGATTTGTGCAGAATCCTGTTTTGATGGAAACAGTTCTGATTTGTGCAGAATCCTGTTCTGATGGAAACAGTTCTGATTTGTGCAGAATCCTGTTTTGATGGAAACAGTTCTGATTTGTGCAGAATCCTGTTTTGATGGAAACAGTTCTGATTTGTACAGAATCCTGTTTTGATGGAAACAGTTCTGATTTGTGCAGAATCCTGTTTTGATGGAAACAGTTCTGATTTGTGCAGAATCCTGTTTTGATGGAAACAGTTCTGATTTGTGCAGAATCCTGTTTTGATGGAAACAGTTCTGATTTGTACAGAATCCTGTTTTGATGGAAACAGTTCTGATTTGTGCAGAATCCTGTTTTGATGGAAACAGTTCTGATTTGTGCAGAATCCTGTTCTGATGGAAACAGTTCTGATTTGTACAGAATCCTGTTTTGATGGAAACAGTTCTGATTTGTGCAGAATCCTGTTTTGATGGAAACAGTTCTGATTTGTGCAGAATCCTGTTCTGATGGAAACAGTTCTGATTTGTGCAGAATCCTGTTTTGATGGAAACAGTTCTGATTTGTGCAGAATCCTGTTCTGATGGAAACACTGCAATACTGACAGTGACGTGTGTTGGTCTTGCAGAGAGGAGGAGTTCTGAAGAGGAGGAGGAGGAGGCTGAATCTGAAGGAACACTCCAGCCATCAGGATCACAGGGAGACAACCCGCCGCCTGCTCCTCTCCCATGATGCCCAGAGCCACGCCCTCAGCCCCGCAGCCGACGTGGAACCACACCGACGACAGATCACCATTTGTGTGGGAGCCTGTTTTGATGGAAACAGTTCTGATTCCTATGACGATTTGTTCCCTCAGAAAAAGTGATTTGGAGATTTTCTTTGGACTGGCCGTGTACTTGAGCCGTCATAGTTTAATTCTGTTTGGGCCCAGCGCGAACTTTGCACCTGGAGTTATATGCAAATTCATGATGTTGTGCAGAATCCTGTTTTTGAGCATGCGCAGTGGACAAATTTGTCACAACGAAACGTGATCAAGGAAGGATTGTCAATTCTGATTTGTGCAGAATCCTGTTCAGATGGAAATCCCTTCTGATTTGTGCAGAATCCTGTGTTTGATGGAAACATTGTTCTGATTTGTGCAGAATCCTGTTCTGATGGAAACACTGCAATACTGACAGTGACGTGTGTTGGTCTTGCAGAGAGGAGGAGAGAAGAAGAGGAGGAGGAGGAGGCAGAATCTGAAGTGAACACTCCAGCCATCAGGATCACAGGGAGACAACCCGCCGCCTGCTCCTCTCCCATGATGCCCAGAGCCACGCCCTCATCCCCGCAGCCGACGTGGAACGACACTGACGAAAGATCACCACCACCAGTGGGAGCCACCGGTGCCCAACAACAACCTCCGCCCTCCTATGACGATTTGTTCCCTCAGAAAAAGTGATTTGGAGATTTTCTTTGGACCAGGCCGTTGTACTTGAGCCGTCATAGTTTAATTCTGTTTGGGACCAGACTGAACTTTGCAACTGGAGTTATATGCAAATTAGCATGATGTTGAAAAGTTAAGGTAGGTTTTTGAGCATGCGCAGAGGACAAACACGTCACAACGGAACGTGATCAAGGAAGCCAACAGTCAATTGCTCCTTAAGTGGCAGACAGACTGGATATGAGCAGCCAACCTATCCCTCCTCCTTACCTCAGGACAGACTGGCCATGAGCTGCCAACAGGCACCTCTCCTTACCTTTTCTAGACAGACTGGCCATGAGCTGCCAACAGGCAAGTTTCCCTTACCTCCAGACAGACTGGCCATGAGCTGCCAACAGGCACATCATCCTTACCTCCAGACAGACTGGCCATGAGCTGCCAACAGGCACATCCTCCTTACCTCCAGACAGACTGGCCATGAGCTGCCAACAGGCACATCATCCTTACCTCCAGACAGACTGGCCATGAGCTGCCAACAGGCACATCATCCTTACCTCCAGACAGACTGGCCATGAGCTGCCAACAGGCACATCCTCCTTACCTGGAGACAGACTGGCCATGAGCTGCCAACAGGCACATCCTCCTTACCTGGAGACAGACTGGCCATGAGCTGCCAACAGGCACATCATCCTTACCTGGAGACAGACTGGCCATGAGCTGCCAACAGGCACATCATCCTTACCTCCAGACAGACTGGCCATGAGCTGCCAACAGGCACATCATCCTTACCTCCAGACAGACTGGCCATGAGCTGCCAACAGGCACATCATCCTTACCTCCAGACAGACTGGCCATGAGCTGCCAACAGGCAAATCCTCCTGGAGACGGACTGGCCATAAGTGGCAGACACAACTTTAAAAAAAAATCCCTGCCTATTGCATATCTAGGGTAAAGTAACACCATAGTAACACTTAGGGACATGTTCACTTTGTTATGGCTCCCAGTTTGAATAATGGTGGTTAGAAATACGTGCAGGAATGCGAGTTGTAATCGAAGAACCATTAAACATTTTCCCATGCAGCTGACTGCTAGAGGAATTCCATTCTCAGCAAGAGTATAAACAGAATGTTTCTCTTAACTTTTCTCCATAAAGTAAATGAAGTGAATTTGCGCTTTAGAGCAGATTATACAGGGGCGGGTTATGCTGTACATATGTTTTCTTATAAGGTTTTTTCCCCAGCAGATTTCAAAACACTATTATTTTACAGGTACGAAATTTTGTCATGGATGAATGATACAGTGTGTGTGTGTGTGTGTGAGAGAGAGAGAGAGATTTTGTTTTATTTTAGGCAGCCAAGGCGTGTGGTGGTCCATGCAACCAGGAAACCTCCATTATCCATCAGTTATATGATGAAGTGAAATGTGATAAATAATGATAGAGAAGACAAAAGTAAGAAAGCAAGAATCAATTTTATTTTTACCTGTTTTACCTTTAGCTTGGTGTTGTACAAAAACTAAATTATTTTATTGTTACCCTTGTTACTTTCAGAGACAAGCACGACCAAACAGTATTTGTCTCTACCATAACTGTTTAGCTCAGTGTTTGCTCTTTCTGTTGACACCAAACACTTCTGTTTATCTGTTTATCTATTGGAAAAGAAAAAACCCAGAAGTGCTGAAATCTGCTGTCTACACAGAATAGCGCTATGTGTGGGTGCAGGGCGCACGGGATTTGTAGCTCTGGCACTGCCAACGGCTGGATTGTGTTCAGGAAATACCACCACCACCCCACCCTTGGCCATGCCAGACTGCACAATGTGCTGTCATATTTTACTCTATATTATCGGACATTCCTGATGCAAATCCTTCTGCCAAGAGATTGAACCAATGATCTGAACATCTAAAAAACATTTGGAAGTTAATAAGTTCAAAGTCTGTGAACATTGGAGATTGTTGGCAAGTGCAAAAGGAGTAACGAAAGTTACTGGAAAACAGTTTGAGCCAGAAACATTGTGATTTTTGTTTTTTTATTTTTTAGTATTAAACCTTTGGGGGGGGCAGGGGGGTTATATACTGTTTTTTGTTTGTTTGTTTTTTAATCAACGTGTTTTTCCAGCATTAAGAAGTGCTCAGGTAGTGTTTGTGCCATTTTAAACTGTCAGTATGTTGTAAGCATTCACAAGGGTTGAAGCTGTTCTTGTGCCATTTACAGGTTTTTCGTGTGCCATATTTTTATAAAAAAATGTAACTCGTGTAATAAACCCAACCATACGACATTTCTTTTTTATTGTGCCAGTAATTTACCTCTTATTGAATGCATATTATTCAAGTTACCTTGACCTTTGTAACCTACTGGTAGCCAGCCAATAGTAGGCTATGTTCTTGTTGCTATTTCTCTCTCCCTTTCTCTCTCCCTCTGTACGTAACTACAGTGGAACCTCCCACATAAGACCTACCATTATAAGACTCCCTCCCACATAAGACCCACTTCTCTGAGACACTGCCCTTCTTTGTAAGTATTAAAATTACCTCCCTTATAAGACCTCATTTTGGATGATTTTTGAAGGTCTTATAAGGGAGGTTCCACTATATATTGGTGTTCAACTTGCATTTTGAACCGATATTAATCATTCTCCTGCTGTGTTGTGTTGTCAGCTTTTAGACTCGGTGATATTACGCATTTATGTTATGTTGTGATATCTATGCAACCTAATTTATCAGCAATGTATGTTATTTTAATGCCAACGCATTTTTATTGATTGATTTATCAATTTGTTCATGCCGTTCTTCATGTTTACACTTTGCTCATATAACGAACAGAAAGTTGAAGTTTGAGTTAGAATAATAAAAGCAAGCAACAAAACAGTTGTTGAATTAAGCCTTTGAAGAACTGTTATATGGTGTGTGTGTGTGTGTGTGTGTGTATGTGTTGTGTGTATATATGCGTTGTGTGCACGTGTTGTGTGCATATTATGCGTTGTGTGCGTATGTGCGCTCTCGGATGAGTGCGTGCACATGTGTGTGTGTGTGTGTCACAGTATGTAATAATATTTGAATTTGAAAACATGTTAAACACAAACCTTCATTCCTACCCAGTCCTATCCACACATTTCTTACTGTTAGCAAAGTTCAAAAGATGACTTCATTTTTATATCACAAAAATTACATAATTTCTTTATGACGTCGTAAATAGGACCCACAGAGAAGAATTGAAATATATCCCTTGAGCAAAATAATAACCTGTGGAAGTACTGGAACTCAGACATTTGAATATTTGCATCCAATTTGTTCTAGTGACTTAAATAAAAGCAGTAACAAAAAACTTTCAGTTTGTTTGAAAATGCATTTGTGAAAATGTAAAAAAAAGGTTTAATAAAAAAAAAAACTTTCAGTTTGCAGTTAAAAAACCGTTTCACAGCAACTCGAACCGGTTTTGCATGCTTTCGAGATCTCATAAATGTTGTGTTCATGTGATTGAATCGCAGGCGTTGCCACAATTTAATTTCTCAGTCTTGAGACAATAAAGTTCTTTGAAGTTGAAGTTGAAGGCCTAATGTTATACATGTCAGAAGAATTCTCAATATTGCAGATAAATCATTAAATGTATTTCTCCACCAAGTTAACAATAATGGTTTGGGGATTTTTTGGCTGAAAAATGGCTGGCTGCGAAAGGGTTAAAGATGGGCTGTGCCTAAACATCTAGAACATCAAGATTTGTATTATGTTAAAAAATAAATCAGGTTTAATTTCTATCTTTTTTGTACCTTTGTAAACAACAATAGAAACACTAACAATCCCAGCTAAGAAATGCAACCAAACAGTGAAAGAACACTCATCCACCAAGTACCAAAAATTGAATCGTTCTTTATTACTGATTACTGCATTGTTTAACGTGCATTACACAAAACATCCACATAAACCTGGCATCATTCAGGGGGGAAACAAGAGACTTTCAACTAACATTTACATCATTAACTGAAATCTCAACGCCATAGTTTAAAAAAAAAAATTAAACGATGAAAACAGGCACAATATGAGCCGCGTGCTGCAGTCGCTGGGGAAAAAAAAGGATACAAATGTCAAAGGAAATAAATAGAACACAAGAGCAGCATTCTGCACCCAGGTGGAGTGAGCTTCGTTGGACTACAGCCAACAGACCTCCAAACGTATATCTGCATTCTGCACCCAGGTGGAGTGAGCTTCGTTGGACTACAGCCAACAGACCTCCAAACGTATATCTGCATTCTGCACCCCAGGTGGAGTGAGCTTCGTTGGACTACAGCCAACAGACCTCCAAACGTATATCTGCATTCTGCACCCAGGTGGAGTGAGCTTCGTTGGACTACAGCCAACAGACCTCCAAACGTATATCTGCATTCTGCACCCCAGGTGGAGTGAGCTTCGTTGGACTACAGCCAACAGACCTCCAAACGTATATCTGCATTCTGCACCCAGGTGGAGTGAGCTTCGTTGGACTACAGCCAACAGACCTCCAAACGTATATCTGCATTCTGCACCCCAGGTGGAGTGAGCTTCGTTGGACTACAGCCAACAGACCTCCAAACGTATATCTGCATTCTGCACCCAGGTGGAGTGAGCTTCGTTGGACTACATGCCAACAGACCTCCAAACGTATATCGCATTCTGCACCCCAGGTGGAAGTGAGCACCGTTGGACTTACAGCCAACAGATCTCTAAACGTATATCAGCATTCTGCACCCCAGGTGGAGTGAGCTTCATTGGACTACAGCCAACAGACCTGGAAACGTATATCTGCATTCACTTACAAAGAATAGATTTTTTTAAAAACATGCGAAAATTAATATCAAAACGCTTTCAATGTGGACAGAAGCGAGCACCCTGGTTATCTCAACATATCCTATGACAGTGGTAAATTGAAGAAATGACCTGGTTTAACAACAAAAATGGAGAGTCAAACAGAAGATCTAGTGGGCAGCTGAACATAATAGTGGTCTATGAATCAACCACATCATGAGAATGAGTACGGATAAGTCATTTGTGTTCTAGTCACATGAATAGTTTGGCATAGCTAAGCTTGGAGTAGCAAATGTGAACATGAGAATCAGCTTGGGATGAATTTGTCATGCATAATGTATCACAGCATCTCGTTCTCTTCCGCTTTGTCCTTTAAAAAACAAAACAAAACTGTTTACTTTTTTTGTGTACACATCACCTTTCCCAGTAAAGAAAAGCGCGAAACCTTTTCCAGTCATAACTAACTTTGTGCCTCGATACTTCCAGTCATATTTCATACACGTTTAAACATCCATAGCTTAAATGGTCACATAATTATATGCAGTAACGATGCCCTAATTAATTTTCACTAACAATAGCCATTTATGAAATGACCATCGGTTTGTTTTTTATCATTTGCATTCATTTTTTATAAAACCTCGCCATTCATGCTCACAACCCACTCGCAAGACCAAGGTATTCGTGAATCTCTTTCCTGAGAATGTTCCTGGTTTCGACAACTTCCTTGGCCAGCAGACTCCACCTTCCATCAAAACACACCTACAGACAGTTCTTCACTGAATGAAAACATAAAACGATTGTCTTTAGCAAAGCTTCCTTCATCCAATCCTGAGGAAGAAGCACACACACACACACCTACACACACACATACCTACACACACACCTACACGCACGCACACTCACTACAGCACCAACATCCAAACTAACTTCACACAATTACCCACTTTCTCACAGCCTGTGCTCTGTGGCAGAAATACATAACCTTTCAATTCCGCATTTTTTACAACAGCAGTCATGTTTCCTGGGATTCTCTCTGCACACCGCTCCAAAGCTGACACATTCTTACTACGTCACCGATCTTTCACGTATAACATACATAAATTCTTTTGAACCAGGCAGGGCCACACCCCAGCCACACACACACACACATAGTAAACAAGAAAATAACTAGAAAACCGAAGGAAAAAAACAAAAACAAAAAACGCTTTCCAAGCCCCAACTTTTCTTCCAAATGCATGCAAATACCACACATTTTCTTAGCCAACTTTTCTCACAAACACAAGCATTTCACACACACATACACATGACTCGCACGTGTCAGTAGTTGAAAGGCAAGGCAGGACAGGAGGGGGTGACATGACATGCTATGACACGACATGTCGTCTTGTGACGCGGTGGTGACTGACAGCCTCATTTTTTCCAGAAGATCTGGCGGTTGGGGTCGTCACACAGGCGACGCGTGCTGAAGAAAGAGAAGCCCAGGCCCAGGGCTGCCACACACACGCACACTGCGTTCACCCAGCTCCGCTCCGCTCCGTTGGAGGGATTGCCCTGCACAGTACACATGGGAGAAGTCTGCATTAAACCACACATAGAAATACATAGCAACACAGGCACGTCATGTTGACCAGCTATGCTCCGATTCATTGGAGGTATTTCCCTGCACAGCACACATTGGAGAAGTCTGCATTAAACCACACACACAGTAACACAGGCACGTCATGTTGACCATGATTTGATATTGCGAATACAGAATTCCAGTGAAGATATAGAAGGATGGTAGATGGGGATACAGGCTTGTGGAGTTGTGTATCATCAGCAAAAGACTGAGAATCAACTGAATGAGAAGTGATCAACTCGGACAGAGGTTTAGTATACATGATGAAGAGGACTGGTCCAAGTACTGAGCCTTGTGGAACCCCACATGTGAGGCCAACCTTTGCAGAAGATGAGTCATTGATGGAGACAGACAGTTCGACCAAAGAGGTAAGACGAGAACAATGACAGCAGTACCTGATATCCCCCGAAGTTGGAGTGTGGCTGCCCACGTGGAGTTGTAATCAAAAACGGTCACACACACGTAATGTTCTCATCCCTAGCCAGGGCTCCCAATCATCCCGCAAAACAAGGGGTCCCCGGGACTCCTTCACGTACACTATAGAGGGTCCTAGAGGCGGGATAGAGGGTCCCAGTGGCATAGCGAATGCTAAAAATAATTTTTCTAGTGCATCCCTGAGACCCCCTGCACATTCTTTTAGAGGGTCCTTTAGAATTTTAGTGCTTCATAGACCCCCAAATGGAGGTCCCTGGGAGCCCTGCTAGCTGGTGCATTTGTACCATAGCGTTCAAGTGCTTCAGCTGTTGGAATGATCCCTGGAGTCTTTAACCTTTACCAGACTTCCGGGGTCGCCCACGACCCATTGACACACAAAAAATGTTATATCTCTAAAACTATTTAAGCAATCTTCATGAAATTTCATGACTTTGTCAAAAACGTAAATGGCTTTAAGTGTGTTAAATTTCATTAATGTGTATAAAAGATAAATTACGCAATGACGCGTCATTTTAACATACTTGTCCAGATGGTGCGGGTCTCCTACGACCCATACTTTAAAGAGCAGAAATATGTCACTGCAGTGCATTGAGTATGGGTCGTGGGAGACCTGCACCATCTGGAGAAGTATAAACACATGGTGACTCTTTGACAAGTATGGGTCCTGGAGGACCCGCATCATCTGGACAGGGATAAACACTGTTAAAATGCATGTAAAAATCTGTGGGTACTGGGAGAGGGAGACCCCCCATCATCTGGAGAAGTATAATCACAAGCAACATCCGGTAAAGGTTAAGCCAGGGTACGACAACAAACAAACAAAATCTGTTAGACAAGCATGACTTAGCGGGGGTAAAACAAAAATCAATCCAAATCATAATCAACATTAAACTCACAAACTTAATAGAAAAGACTGTTCCTTGGGCTTGGATGATCTTTTAAGCTTCCATTCCAAAATAATTCCCTCAAAATACTTCTGTAACTCTTCTTTAAAACAATAAAGTTAAAAAACAGACAAAAATCAGAACACAGCAACAAACAGCGACACTTGAGCCAAAGGTGAAAATACAACAAGTGTTTAGAAAGGTGTGTGGATGTTGGCTTACGTTGTACGTGTAATATGTGCACATGACAAAATCACACCCTTGTTTTCAGCATAGTCGTGTACAGATGTGCGAGTGCCCAGTCTTTCTATACTGTCACTCTGAGCGTTCCGTGTGCATGAAACTAAAATATAAATCAACACATTGGAACCTCCCTATCAAGACTCCCTCCCACTTAAGACCTACTTCTCCGAGACATTGCCCTTCTTTGTTAGCATTAGGCCGTGTACACACATAAGCGGATATTCCAGGCGGAAACCCGTGCACAATCCATAAATAAGTGAAACAAACAAGGGAAAAGATTTGCGCACGTGTCCGAATTTCCCCTATATGCGTAAACTTTTTATCCTTCTTTCTTCCACTTATTTAGGGTTTTCCGTATGGAACTTACGTGTCTAATGTGAACCTGGCCTTAAAATTACCTCCCTAATAGTATTACAACTCCCTCCCACTTAAGACCTAATTTTGGATGATTTTTCAACGTCTTCATAGGAAGGGTTCCACTGTACTTACAAAAAATAGGAATGAAAAAAAAAATGTTTAACGTTCAATGCCAGTTAGTAAAAACACAAAAATTGTAGAGATCAAGCGGGAGTGAAAAGCTGCTATCTTTGGAATGCAAAGGCCCACTTTCCAGGCATGGCAATAGAGGAAAAGCATTTTCTGAGAATATTTGGGGTGTCAGGAGACATTGTTTAGTGGTGGTCTCTGTGGGCAAAGAGCCCTTTATGGTGATCAGGGGGTGTCAGGAGACATTGTTTAGTGGTGGTCTCTGTGGGCAAAGAGCCCTTTATGATGATCAGGGGGTGTCAGGAGACATTGTTTAGTGGTGGTCTCAATGGGTAAAGAGCCCTTTATGGTGATCAGGGGGTGTCAGGAGACATTGTTTAGTGGTGGTCTCTGTGGGCAAAGAGCCCTTTATGGTGATCAGGGGGTGTCAGGAGACATTGTTTAGTGGTGGTCTCAATGGGTAAAGAGCCCTTTATGATGATCAGGGGGCAATTCCTCTTGAGAACAAATATAATTATTATAAAACTGATAAAATTGTGAAAAAGGCATCGCCTCAAGCTTAAAACCCCATCTGGCATTTGTTTTTCTACATTCATTTTTCTCTGAATTCAGAGAATTCTCTGAAGATTACCATGCCTGACTTTTACACATAGAAAATACAAAACCAATCAATCCATCCTTACAGTGGGTCTCTGCTTCTCCTCCGGTGTCACACCAAGCCTCAATGTTATCTGAAGACGGAACATGCAGGGAACATAAAGAAACACACACAGAATGACAATAAGAAATAATAAAGAAACAATAAAATAAAAAAAAGCAGCTAGACATTGAGCAGGACAGCTAAAGAAAGCACAAGCACTTAGCTAAAGGTAAACTAAAAAGCGCAACATTTTAACTTCAAGGCATTATAATCAACATACTCTGCACACGATGCACAAACGCAACGATACGGAAAGCCAGGTAAGAATTATTCAACTAATCGGGTCAACCAGGGTAACCGTTCTAATTTTTTTTAATAAAAAACCTCCCTCAAAAACATGTTCAAACCATTATAATCCTGCTGAGGACATCTTGCCTTCATTTATTTTTTTTCATCAATGTACATTTTACCCCCAAAAAACAATTCTTTCAAAAGCAAAGCTCATCCTTTAGCTGATCATCTCTCTTTCATATTTTCAACATGATTTGTGCCAGTAGGCCAAATACAAAACAAACCTAACAGAAAATAGATCTCCTTCGCTGGAAAGCCAAAGTCACAGCTAGACAAATGAAGGTGCCAAGAACAGCCACAAACCGGACTGGTTTGTGTGTGTGTGTGTGTGTGTGTGTGTGTGTGTGTGTGTGTGTGTGAGAGAGAGAGAGAGAGAGAGAGAGAGAGAGAGAGAGAGAGAGAGAGAGAGAGAGAGAGAGAGAGAGAGCGAGAGAGAGAGAGAGAGAGAGAGACTTCAGACGTTTAATCCAATAAGGCCAAAGCCCCATATGAATGAGGGGCGGTACAATATTTTACGATACAATACTCGTCAATAGAATTTAGAGACATGCATCGGTAGCACAAATACGAGTTCTTTTTTCAGTACAAGCCATCAGCAAACAAAATCTAAACAAGCATACATTTACATAATATTTTTTATGTATATATCTTTTACGGAGGTCATTCAAAACAGGACATACTAGGACAAAATGAATCTCATCCTCATTTGAGTTCTTACACAAAGGACATAAAAGCTCATTATCATGTACCGTTCTATAACGATAGAAATGTTCGTTAATTGGGGATATACCTAGTCTAAACTTAGCCTTGGTGTAACGTAAATGTTTTTCCAAATTTAAAGTAAGATAAGTTTTAACTATATGGTCAGAATTATGAGAGAGAGCGATTATGAGAGGAGGGAGAGAGACAAAGACAGACTTGGCGGTCAGCAAAAATATATACACAAAAAAGATAAGATTCTGAAAAATTTAGAAAGAATGAAAGAGGCTGGGAGAGAGACAGAGACAAAGATAGAGAGGAGAGAGAGAGTCAGAATTATGAGAGGAGGAAGAGAGATAGAAGATGAGAGACAGAGACAGAGTCAGAATTATGAGAGGAGGACAGAGACAGAAGATAGAGAGGAGGAAGACAGACAAAGAGCGACAGAGACAAATTATGAGAGAGGAAGAGAGACAGAATTATGACAGATAGAGAGCGACAGAGACAGACAGATCCTAAGCAAGTTTCCAGAGCCCTGGTAAGCAGGGTGGAGATGTGAGGGGGCCCATGACAGAGCGCTACCATCCATGACATCACAAGTACTGATTACTGCACCACTGCACACATTTCGGTGCAGTCAGGGCTCCCAATCGTCCCGCAAAACAAGAGGTCCCAGGACTCCTTCACTTACAGAATAGAGGGTCCTAGAGGCAGGATAGAGGGTCTCTCTCTCAGTGGCATAGCAGAATGCTAAAAAGGAATTTTGCAGAATTAGAGAGGCATCCCTGGAGGACCCCCTGCACATTATTTTAGGAGGTCCTGTAGAATTTTAGTGCTTCATAGACCCCCAAATGGGGGTCCCTGGGAGCCCCGACAGTGTCACTGGCACTATGCCATAAAGTGTAAAATGCATTGTAATAGTAGCAAGCAAACCCGACAGCCAGTCGCCAAGAAACCTTTACACTGTAGTACAGATTAGATATGGATGGCTGGTTTTATATATAACCTCCCCCCCCCCCCCTTCCACCCATCCCCAACCATCTAACAGTAATAACACCCATTTCTTTTTTAGTCTAATAAAAGCGATATTCTATCTGCTTAAGTGTAACGGGTGACACTGACGCTCAGAACTTACGTGCTGCAAGTTAAAATGTAATCCAACCCCTTTAGAGCTCCTTGACCCAGTGAATATTATTTACAAACACTGCTTGCGCTATGAATTGTGACGTTTCTGATTTGCATGTTCATAGACATAGACAATAAACAAGAAATAAGAAGCAAACTTATGAGAATTTTTTAAAAATCATGTTTAATGTACAATTGACAATAGATATACTATAAAAACACACACAAAAAAACCACCATGCACACAACGTATGTCAGAGAACAGACGCATGCACACACGTTTGCATGAAAATGGCAATCATAGAATAAAAATGTTAATACAGACTAGAGAAACCATAAGGTTAAGATATATTAATACTATAACTTCTAGTTCTAGAGCGTTATGATGCACTCTGTGTCGACCAAAATTAGAAGCTGCATAACTGACAGAAAACAATCTGCTGGAGTCCACACCAGCTACTTGCAATTTCACTGGATAACGGCAGCGGCATCTTTGTCATGATTTTTTCCCCATTTCTAACCTTAACCCCAATCTCTGTACACGTTAACATTTTTCCCCATGGCAACATGCCATGCAATGCATTGTAATAGTAGCAAGCAAACCCGACAGCCAGTCGCCAAGAAACCTTTACACTGCAAGTCATATTATGAGTGGCCTAACACTGTGTTGCTATTGGGAAATTGATATTTTGTGAATAATGTTAATGTGCACAGCGACCTTAACCCTATCAATGTATCATATCCCTTTTCCAGGCATTTAAAAAAAAAATCTATTCTACCCCTATCGGCAGACACAAGTCTTGAGTAGTCTGGTTAGCTGAAATGAGTAGCTTTGGTGCAAAATGTGTAGTTTTATTCATTAAACCATCAAACAATGTTCACTGAAAATGAGTAGTTAGAGCATTATTTTCAATTTTGAAGAGTAGTAGAGGTCCAAATTGAGTAGAATACTGCTTGAAAAGAGTAAACAGGTCTGTATCGGTATCCTGACCTGGAGAAAGGGACAGGAGTAGCAGTGACTGAGTGAGTTCCTAAGTTGAAAAAAAATCATTGGCGTGAGTTCCTGCGGATAGTTTTCTGTCATACCTGTGGGAACTTGAGCCCCATGGAACGACTGAAGCTGAACAGACGCAAGAACACACGTTAAGATATATAAATTCGGTGTAAAGCCATAACATACATACCTGTGGGAACTTGAGCCCCATGGAATGACTGAAGCTGCGGTGTAAAGCCATAACATACATACCTGTGGGAACTTGAGCCCCATGGAACGACTGAAGCTGCGGTGTAAAGCCATAACATACATACCTGTGGGAACTTGACAGGGCTCCCCATTTTGTTTGACCATAGAGGGTACTTTCACCCCCAGGAAGCAGGGTGAACTTATAGAGGGTGAAAAATCAAAACAAAATAAGCATAAAGACATGTGGGTACTGTAAAAAAAATGTAAAGTATTGTATGCACAGGCAGTATGAAACATTACATGCCTGGCATTTCCGACACACAAATGTTACCAACACAGTCACACTCACACACATCATTCAAGAATCAAGAACTTTAATCCTTTGCCCTCTTTTGAGGCATTGAGGATGAAACAACAAAATTATAAAATTTCAAGCAAGGCATGACAATTTATGTTGAACATTCAATAGCACACACACACACACACACACACTTTAACTCTCTCTCTCTCTGTCTTTCGCGGGATGTGTCAAAGTTCATTGAACTTGTAACCGCAGTACAAGCGCTCCCCAGATTTAAGTGCGTCTCAAACCCTCGAGTAGTAATTATAGTGCGTCGTTTCACCCCCAGTGGAAGTTTTAATGCGTCTGTCACGCACATTTGACGCACAGAATGGGGAGCCCTGCTTGAGCCCCATGGAACGACTGAAGCTGTGGTGTAAAGCCATAACATACATACCTGTGGGAACTTGAGCCCCATGGAGGAACGACTGAAGCTGCGGTGTAAAGCCATAACATGCATACCTGTGGGAACTTGAGCCCGGTGAACGACTGAAGCTGCAGTGTAAAGCCACATACCTGTGGGAACTTGAGCCCCGTGAACGACTGAAGCTGCAGTGTAAAGCCATAACATACATACCTGTGGGAACTTGAGCCCCATAGAGGAACGACTGAAGCTGCGGTGTAAAGCCAGTCCCAGCAGGCTGCTCTGTGAGGTGAAGCGTCGGCAAACCGGGTTCATCGTGGCTGCTCTGTGAAAGGGGTCGACGGATGCTCTGTTCCTGGAGATTCTGCAAAACATCAATTTGGGTGAAGGTTTAGCCTGATTCATCAACTGATCAAGGCCATTGCAAGAGAGTTAGAGACACAAAGATTCAAAGATGAAGAAAAGGTTATGGTCTGTGTAGACTGTAGTGCAACTAGATTAGAAATTTATAGAAATACATGTATAACTATAAGCACAATAAGTTATAAACTCACCCAAACTACTCAGATTTAGTGCATCAATAATCAATATGGATGCTAAAATCCACCACAGCAATTGCCAAACTCTAACCAAAAGGAAGGACGCATTGAGAGGCTGCAAGGCCTGGTCGTCCAAATACCTGACCTGACCTGACCAGTAAAGGAAGATCAATAAGAAAATTATCACAAAATGTCTCTT
>CM065712.1:16812947-16872947 GCA_017654935.2 Phymorhynchus buccinoides | reverse complement strand
TGAGCTTCATTGGCACCCGGCAACAGTCACCGGGCAAAGAACAAAATTTAAGAAATTTAAGAAGAAAGAAAACAACCAAAAAACAACCAAAACCCAACAGAAAACAAACAAAAAGAAGGCAAAAAAGGCAAAATAACACAACATGGGCACGACACCTCATCAGGGGCACAACGACACGTGGGCACAAACGACACGTGGGCACAAACGACACGTGGGCACAAACGACACGTGGGCATAACGGCATGTAGTCAAATTTGCTCTGATCGTTTAGCTGCTGTTTAGGGTCGATACCAACTCTACCAAAAAAGTGTCAACAGGAAACCTTTCTTTCTTTCATTGTTGCATTTATTCATTCCTCTTTCTTTCTTTCAATCATTCTTTCTACCTTCTTTCTTTCTCTTCTCCCTTCATTCCCCTCTCTCTCTCTCTGCCCCCCCCCCCTTCTCCACTACCCTCCCCCCCCCTACACACACACACACACACACACGCGCACGCACGCGCGCACACGCACGCACGCGCGCACAAACGCACGCACGCACACGCACACGCACACACACACACACACACACACACACACACACACACACACACGTGCCCTTTTTCTTGCACGCCATCCGTTGGCAGACTTTTGTCCCCTTCCCTTCTCCCCCCTTCCACCTCACAAACAAGTCAAGTCAAGTCATCTTTATTTTCCCCCAAAAACCTAGGGGCACAAGAAAATAATCACAATTCTGTTGCGGCAATGAACAATATTCGGTTCGCGCGGGGACTAAAAAGAAACACACAGAAGAATCCGAAAGCGTTTCTTCTTGCTTAATATCGCATTGTTCAATGGCATATATCATACTGGATTGTGAGGTCTTGTGCTGAGTTATGATAACGTGCTGTATATACCTTGTTTGCATAATGATTGTAGCATCGCTCATACACGCTAAGCCTATTTGGGTTGCCAGCATAGGCCTAATTGTCCGTCACCGAAGGTGATCGGACTTTGCGATGGGCTGGTTTTGTCCGTGGAAGGTGATTTTTTTGGGTTTTTTTTTTTTTTTTTTTTTTTTTTCCTCTTTGTCTGTCCCAAGGATATCTCCCGAACCGCTTGACCGAATCGCGTCAAATTTTGTGTGAAGGTGTGCCACCTTAATAGGAAGAGATCCGCGCAAACCATTTTGCCGTCGTGACCTTGACTTTGACGTACGACCTTGTTATATTGGCCAACAACACTGAAGTCAACAGGCAGGCACAAGCAAACTTTTCTCAACTGATCAGTGCACAAGCAAAACATCATACAGTACAGTTATTGGCAAAACTTAGCCCAATTATTGGTGCAAAGCATGCAGCCCATTTATTGTAAAAATGTAAGAGACGCATGGTGTTCGATGCTGATTATTTCTTCAATTAAAGCAAGACCTCAGTGTTTACTAGTTTGGATTTACATTTGTCGGGCACGGCTGCGGATTAATTCAATAAAAGCTTGGCTTTAAATGCCAGACAGGTGAACGTACAACTCTCTCTCTCTCTCTCTCTCTCTCCTCTCTCTCTCTCTCTCTCTCTCTCTCTCTCTCTCTCTCTCTCTCTCTCTCAATTAAAGCAAGACCTCAGTGTTTACTAGTTACATACAGCAGCTTGGATTTACATTTGTCAGGCACTGCGGATTAATTCAATAAAAGCTTGGCTTTAAATGCTTTGAACGTACAACTCTCTCTCTCTCTCTCTCTCTCTCTCTCTCTCTCTCTCTCTCTCTCTCTCTCTCTCTCTCTCTCTCTCTCAATTAAAGCAAGACCTCAGTGTTTACTAGTTACATAGCAGTTTGGATTTACATGTGTGAGGCACTGCGGATTAATTCAATAAAAGTTTGGCTTTAAATGCTTTGAACGTACAACTCTCTCTCTCTCTCTCTCTCTCTCTCTCTCTCTCTCTCTCTCTCTCTCTCTCTCTCTCTCTCTCTCTCTCTCTCTCTCTCTCTCTCTCTCTCTCTCTCTCTCTCTCAATTAAAGCAAGACCTCAGTGTTTACTAGTTACATAGCAGTTTGGATTTACATGTGTCAGGCACTGCGGATTAATTCAATAAAAGTTTGGCTTTAAATGCTTTGAACGTACAACTCTCTCTCTCTCTCTCTCTCTCTCTCTCTCTCTCTCTCTCTCTCTCTCTCTCTCTCTCTCTCTCTCTCTCTCTCAATTTGAAAGCAAGACCTCAGTGTTTACTAGTTATATAGCAGTTTGGATTTACATTTGTCAGGCACTGCGGATTAATTCAATAAAAGCTTGGCTTTAAATGCTTTGAACGTACAACTCTCTCTCTCTCTCTCTCTCTCTCTCTCTCTCTCTCTGCTCCGGTAGTTATGCAACAGTCATGTGTCAGGTTAAAGGCGAAGGACGTTTTTATTACGGTCATTCACCTTGTTTCGGGCCAAGCTACAACTAAACTGAAATCGGTTAATAACAGTCAGACAGTCAGAGAAGAAGTTGCAAAGAAATAAACATTCTTATTTTTTGTAAACGTGATCAGGGTTTCTGTTATGCAACGCATCAGTGTAAAGACGGGGTAAAAAGCCCATGGGCGGGTAAGAAGCCCATGCCAATTATCTCATGAAATAAAGAAAATTTCAGTTACAATTTTGCCCATGAGACGAGTGTTAATGTTTAGCATTCGTCTCATGGGCAAATTTGACTGACATTTTCTTTATTTCATGAGATAATTGGGGTGGGCTTCTTACCCGGCCATGGGCTTTTTACCCTACATTAACACTCGTCTCATGGGCAAATTTGACTGAAATTGTCTTTATTTCATGAGATAATTGGCATGGGCTTCTTACCCGCCCATGGCCTTTTTACCCCGTCTTCACCTATGTAGGCGATGTAGGCCTAAGTGTAGGCCTCCTGTAGGGATGAGGCACTTCCGAATAAACCTAATTCTGATTTGCTAAGTTGAGTACATGTCATTGGAATTTGTAGACCTTTAACTTAGAGTTAGGCTATCGGTGCGAATATTGCAGGTTTTCACATTTGTGTGCTCTAGAAATATGTTCAAAGCTTTTAGCCTACTTTAAAAGCAAACAAGAGGCAAAGCCTTCAAGGCACACTCGTTTTGTGTTTCGGAGATAGATCTGAATGCCATATTGTTTACTTTCGAACAAGCTCCATACCCCAGAATTTTGCTTGGTCCATCCTTTGTCCATTTTGCCTAAAACCTTGTATAAACACTTATATTGTGACTCAAAGTGTGTTAGTATTGAAAATAGAGTAGATCCCAAGAAAATGGCAATGTTAAAGTCATACCACGGAGACACAACTTAACAGTCACGATATAGGGTAGAACAACTTTGATTTGCATTTTATATTCTGTCAAACATACATTAAAAAAAAGGACATTGGACACAGAGAAAGTGGTACGTTAGTATTGTTTGCTTTACGTTTTTAGAGATAGATCCGAATGCCAAATTGTTCACTTTCAAATACACTCCAAAGGTCAAGGTCAAAGGTCAAGATCAGAAAGGGTACAATTTCTATACTGGACACATCCGTTTGATGTGAAGTAAGGACACTAGACACAAAGCGGAAAGTGGTTAGTATTGCTTGCTTTAAGTTTTCAGAGATATATCTAAATGCTAGATTGATCACTTTCAAACACATTTCAAAGGTCTAGGTCAAATGTCAACATAAAAAAAGGGTACTCTTTCTTCACTGGACACATCAGCTTGATGTAATGTACCACCGTACAAAATGTTAAGCGATACTGCACAGCAGTTCATGTGATATTGTGACAGACAAAGGTCCAAGGTCAAGATTATCAAGGTCACCAAGGTCAACAATACTTAGCATTCCATATGATCTTAAGCTAGTCTACTTACTTGTAAAATTTGGAAACTGTATCTGCCATAATGTAAAAGATATGGCCCAAACAAATAATTGACGATGTTCAAGATCAAAGGTCAAGGTTAAGGATAATACGGTTAAAGTCCCCCTGCATATACTGGACAGACCAGCTTGATGTGATATACCTCCGTATATAAACTTTTAAGCAATTATGTGCAGCAGTTCATGTGATATTGTAACTGACAAAAATCCAAGGTCAAAGGTCAAGGTCATCAGGGTCACTAAGGTCAACAATACTTAGAATTCCATACGATTTTAAGCTAGTCTACCTACTTGCCAAATTTGGAAACTGTATCTGCCATAATGTAAAAGATATGGTTAAAGCAAATAATTGATGATGTTCAAGGTCAAAGGTTAAAGGTAATAGGGTAAAAGTCACTGTACATACCTAATCACCTCAAGCTAATGCCATCGCATGTCAAAGGTCAAGGTCATTGGTTAATTTTATTATGCAAATCATCTTTCTTGAAAGCTTGCATAAACATCTGTGGGTATGCACATTTTGAACAATGCACGCCTTCTAGTTCCCGAGAAAAAGCCAACGTTAAAGTTTGGACCACGGACGCAACACACACACACACACACACACCGTGGCACACACACACACACACACACCGTGGCACACACACACACCGGCAACACACACACACACTGGCAACACACACACACACACACACACACACACACACACACACACACACACACACTGATCACCTTACCAACAAACGGCATGTGAACAGTTTTTACCCTAATTGTTTTAACCCTCTGAGTGATATGTGTTCTAAATTCCCTTTTTATCCTCTCTTAACTCTGCCCTCAGTCTGGTTTACACTTCCTCAGCACCTGGCTGAAGACTTTTTAAGTCGAACATTCGTGCTCTCTAAGGTATGGGTACTCACTCTTTCCTCACTTTATCTTTTTTTCATTCGGCCTGTCAGTCCGCCTGTTGACAAGCCTGTAACTGTCTGTCCATCCGTCTGTTAAGCTCTCCCTCTCTCCCCTCCCCCTCTCTCTCCCTTTCTCTCTCTCGATCTCTGTCTGTCTGTCTCTCTCCCCTTCTCTCTCTCCCGTTTTCTCTTTCTCCTCTCTCATCCCCCCCCCCCCCCCCCATCTCTCTCACTCCCTCTTTCTCATTCTCTGTCGGTCAATAGGTCTGTCTGTCTACCTGTTAACCTATCTCCCCCTCCTGTCACTCCTCTCCCCTCTTAGTATATGATACAAGTTCAAATTTATTTTTCGTCCTCCCTTCTCTTTCTCTCTCTGCTTTCAACATTATTAATCCATTGTTATCAGTCTGGTTGTGGTTGAGCATGTAACATAGTATAGCCCAGCGTATATGTTTGTGTGTATATCAAGTCAAGTCAAGTCAAAATGATCTTTAATGACGATAAAGGAATAAGCTAAACAAAACTTTTTTTCATCCTGTCGTCACAATGTGTGTATATGTGTGTGTGTGTGTGTGTGTGTGTGTGTGTGTGGGTGTGGGTGTGGGGTGTGTGTCAGTGTCTGTGTGTGTGGATGAACGTGGGTGCATAAGTGTGATAATTGCTGCCATTTTTAAAGATGTTGAAAAAAAAATTAAAATCGAAAATCTGTGCTCTCAAAGGGGGTGTTTGGTGATTCATTGACCAAGACACAATGATCATACTATAGACTCACTTCGTTAACACGAGTGAGCCAAAAACAGTAGGCCTATGCCTGACGCACGCGCGTGAGTGTGTGTGTGTGTGTGTGTGTGTGTGTGTGTGTGTGTGTGTGTGTGTGTGTGTGTGTGTGTGCGCGCGCGCGCGCGCGCGCAAAATCCATTAACATCAATCAATCGATTGTTCCCTCCATCCAACCACCCATCCATCAATCATCATGTTCGGGTTTTTTGTGATTGTGGAGTGCCAACAAAGTTGCATAACCTTGTTTTGCCCTGAAAATGTCTTGACCTTTCCAAAGGTATAATAATATATAGTAGGCCTATCCAATACAATAACAGCGCTCTTCAGGCAGCAGTGCCAAAAAGCAAGCCAATACAACGGTGAAGGTGGTTCTGTCTTCTTTCTAATTAAGTGCACACACACACACACACACACGGCACACACACATAATACATAGGCCTAATAGTCTGACTGAAAGTCAAAGTTTACTGGAATAAACAAAAAGGCCAGTATTGAATATGTAGCCAAGCTCGACTAGCATTCAGTGCATGTTGGATTGGACCTGCATTTAAAATTACACAAGGGATTACACCAGTGAATTTTTCACCTTCTTAAATAAATTATATTAAAAAAAACAAAAAACGTCTTCCCTAGTTAACATTGCTTTTCATTGTCTACAGGGTCATAAGCAACATGATTGGCTTGATCCTGTTTTGCAGCCTGTGACGAGGTAATGGGTTAAAAGGCTAAGTCCCTAGGGAAGACTTTAGAACATTTGCCTTTAGCCCACTTCTCTAGGGTATGGGAGATGAGCAACTTTCCCGGCCCCTTTTCATCTAATAAATTTATATTTGTGCCCGGGTTCTGGCTCGTATGGTTGTAAGAAATACAAGTGGTTGAATTGCTCTAAAT
This sequence comes from Phymorhynchus buccinoides, assembly GCA_017654935.2. Classification (NCBI taxonomy): domain Eukaryota; kingdom Metazoa; phylum Mollusca; class Gastropoda; order Neogastropoda; family Raphitomidae; genus Phymorhynchus; species Phymorhynchus buccinoides. The sequence goes on along the minus strand of CM065712.1, from coordinate 16,866,516 downwards.
GGCAGACAGAGAGAAGTAGGGTTTTACATGAAATTACAAGACTCCCACTCTCATCAGTCTGACCAAAGGGTTCAGGATTATTTGACACTTGTATTTTATTTACTCCCAAAATCTGCATAAGATTATGCAACAATAATAATAAAGCAGCTCAATGGCGCCAAAACAAAATATGGATAAAAAACAATGGAATCCGAAAGGATTTACAAGACTTTTGTCTTTCTATAAGGTTCGCCCCATGCCGGAAGGGTTACTAATTATCTTCAGTGTCCGTAGGAAAGTTCCAGTGATTGGCGCGGTTTTATAAACTTAGCTCTTGGCAAGTTCTTCCGTAGTGATCGGCGAATGCTGGTGTGGCTGGGCTTGCTCGTCAGATGAGAGTAGCTCCCAGTCGTTCCGGTTACGGCTTCGCGGGATGGCACGGTCTCCTCGCGGATTCTGGGTGCGGGGCGTCTTTCCCGTCTTGGTGCTTGGTGGATTCCGGGATGATCGTCCGGCCCACGATGCCCTGCTGATAATCACAGGAGAAGGTGGATGTAGATCTCTATGGCTTAGAGACAAGGGGCTTCAGTCGGCAGGGAATTAGTGAATCCCAACCGGCTAGAAGGCTTCCCTTGTACAATCGCACTAGTTAATCAATAAACTGAATTTCAGTTAACAAACTGAGATCAGTAAAACATAAAGGTGATCAATCCATCATCACTCTCCATCCAACACCTGGAAAGGAATGGTATCATAAAGTGCAAGATTGCGGCCCATAGGTTTCCTACTAAAAATAGACAAAAGGGTTAGTAGGCATAAACTCCGGTTCTGGTACCAAAAGTGTTCAAGTCAAAAACACACACACACACAAATAATCAGTGCACATAAATAGAATAGAATGTTTACCACTTCTTTTCTATAACATATCTATCTACTCCTTATTCATCATTGAACATAGGATCTAGATCAAAACTAGGGTCAAACAAACAACCAGTCTCAATCACCAGTCATCAATAAGACTTACTAGGTGGGCTATTCTGGCTGGGAGAGGTGTTGCTCTAGTCAGTTTCAGCGTCTTGTGTGAAAAACTTTTTCTCACTACGCCAATTATAGCCTTCACTTTCAAACAATGAAAGCCTGCTATTGGTTTATAGCAGTCGACACGTCACAAGATGATGTTCAGAGTGTACAGAACAATCACGCGCCGATTACAGCATTATCACATGCCGGACATTCCTAACCTTGTGATTGGAAAGGCAAAACCGTCTTCAAAGGGAGATAACCGTGGTGGTCACTTTCTTGTGATGGGTAATGACGAGGTGTCTTACAAAGGGAGCCGACTGTTGATATCCCTATCTCGTGATGAGACGGTAGATAAGAGAGGGGGGGGGGGTGAAGGGAGATAACCTCTGTAGGGGTTACATGCCGACCGGGGACAAAGAGACTACTCCCTTACTCGGCGTTCTCTTTGAACGCGGGATGGCAATTAACGTGGCGGCTGGTCGAGACATGAAAAAGAGAGGGGGGGGAGGGGAGAAGGGGGGGGGGGGGTGTAGATAAGAAATAAAGAAAGCGGGTCGCGCGGGACACTTACGTCACAGAGGCCCCCCGAAGAAAAGATTCTGGTACCGGAATCTTCCTGTGGAACGCCGACTCCACTTTCGACTTGGGCGACAGGGACAAATTAGTGGGGAGACTGGGTCGGCTGGAATGGTGGAACATCTGGTCGCAACACAGAGTTCAAAGGAGCAGGTGGGTTGGAGATCAGTGGAATGGATTCCGACTGAGGTTGGTGCGGCAATCCTGTGTTGAGTTGTCCCAAGGTTGATTGCAGGATAGCAAACACCTCTTGCCTGAGTTTCCCCTTTAGCCTGGATTCATCATTGCTGATGATGTGGTTTGGTAGGCCGATTCGGGCGAAAATGGCTTTGAGTGCCGCGGCTACCTGACTAGCATCAAGTGAGGAGATTGGGGCGGCATCGCACTGCATGGTACATATGTCGACCACGGTGACTATGTACCGGAATTTCTTCTTCCGTTGAGGTAGAGGCCCGACCAAGTCGACTGCCACTCGCTGAAAGGGAGGGGTAGGTGACGGCTGTACGTGCGGCGGCCTGTCCCGATAGTACCTTCGGTGGGTGTTTGCGGGTACAGTGCTGCCTTTCACCTGAGGTACCTGTGGCGAGTGGTCTTGGGTCGTTAGGCGGACATTCCTTGGGAAGGATTTTCCAAGTTGTGGCGGACTTGGGGACTTGGGACAATCTGGATTGGCTCGCGCGGCAATTTGGTTTGCCGCGTTGAGAGGTTTCTTCCCTGCTGAGGGAGATTTGCTCTTTGGGAAGGAGGGAGGGAGTTGGTTTGTGGATTGGGGAGAAGGGAATCCTGCTGAAACTAGGGCAGGTTGAGAGGGGTGCCCTAAAAACACATACTGTGATCCAAGTATGAGGTCATAGACAGGACTGTCCATGAGCACTGCCTTGATGGGTCCCTTAACATATCTGGTGTCGACATTGATTATGGCGACTGGCAAAGTGGATGGGGGGATTGCAGCATCAGGGCCTTGCAGAGAGATGAAGTCTCCCGTGTATGCTGACGCGGGGACTAAGGATCCGCAGACGATGGCGTCGCATGACAGTCCAGTGTCATAGAGACACTGAACAGGAATGTTGTTGACAGTCGCCTGTCCAACGACTGACGGTGTGCCTGGACACTGTACGGGGGAGGGGTTTGTGCAATTCTGCGAAGTCGAGACGACTTGCATAGTTGCAACATTTTGCCGCTTGTAAGCAAGTTTCCTGCAGTCATCCCGATTGTGGGTGTTCGACTTGCAGTATGAGCAGAATAAGGGTTGTCCCAGTGGTTGTCGTTCATGGGTAGAACTGTTTGACCCACTGTTGGAGTTGGGGTTAAACCTGCTCTGCTGTGAAGCAGTGGACCCAACAACTTGCTGTAGTTTTGGCCTTTTAGGGGCGCTAGGTTCATCATGGGCTAGAGTGTACCTATCACTTAGCTGGATGAGGTCAGCCAGAGTGGTGGCACCTTGTTCGGCAGTAAAGGTGCGTAACTCTGGGGACATGGTTTCGCGCAGCTGCTCGCCAACCATCAGTTCACGGAGATCCTCATAGGACTCTGATTTGGCAGAAAGGGACACCCATTTAGTCAGATAGTTCCCCAGTCTATCTGAGAATTGGGCATAGGACTCTCCCCTACCTTTTCTGGTTGACCGGAACTTTTTCCGGTAGGCGTCAGCTGTCAACTCGTATCTGTTGAGCAGGGCTTCTTTCAAAGCTGGGTAGTCAGTAATTTGGCTTGACGGAAGTTTACTGTACACCTCATAAGCCACACCCCTGAGACTTTGGGCAAGCTTGAGGTTGTACTTTTCCGGAGCAAGCTCAAATTCCTGGGCCAGTCTTTCAAATCTATCGAGGAATGCATCGATAGACTCTGTTGCCTCATTGAATGCCTCCAAGGTGAAGGTCATGGCTGAGGTATGAATGGGAGGGGGAAAATTTTGAGGGGCAGCAGTCTCAGAGTCTGCTGAGTTTTCTAGCTGCTTCATAGCTAGCTCATGGTCTCGTGCCTTTTCTCGCTCAGTGGCCTCAAGTTCGAGTTCTTTATTTTTGGCATCCTGCACTAGTTGCCTCTGCCTCAACTCGTGAGTACGGATTTGCTCTTGCTCCTGAGCCTCGCGAGCTTTATCAGCCTCTTGCGCCTCATGAGCTCTCTGTTTGTCTTTCTCAGCCTCCTCCCGAGCTTTATCAGCCTCTTGAGCCTCATGAGCTCTCTGTTTGTCTTTCTCGGCCTCCTGAGCCTCCCGAGTTTTGTCAGCCTCTTGAGCCTCGCGAGTTTTCTCTTTGTCATATTCAGATATGACAAAATTTGCTAACTCTTGGCCTGACAATCCTAGAGATTCTCCCCATTCTTTAAGTTCCCTCCTAAGTTTAACAATCTCAGCCATGGTTGTAAATAGAACTATTCAAAATAAAAACAAAGCTGCTGAGTTGAATGTATCAAACAACACTTAACTATTTCAGCATAAACAGAAATAGCATGCACATCAAAATAAAGTCATAAATAGCATTCAAACAAATCAAATCAAAACACAGTGAACCAAATCACAATAACTTTCCCAGTGGACACAAGATAAGTTTTGAAAAGGAACTACAGTTTGAATTGAAATTTGTTAGACTTTATGAAAAAAAATATCCCGGACGCGAGCCCCCAATTAGATGTGACGAGGTAATGGGTTAAAAGGCTAAGTCCCTAGGGAAGACTTTAGAAAATTTGCCTTTAGCCCACTTCTCTAGGGTATGGGAGATGAGCAACTTTCCCGGCCCCTTTTCATCTAATAAATTTATATTTGTGCCCGGGTTCTGGCTCGTATGGTTGTAAGAAATACAAGTGGTTGAATTGCTCTAAATGGCAGACAGAGAGAAGTAGGGTTTTACATGAAATTACAAGACTCCCACTCTCATCAGTCTGACCAAAGGGTTCAGGATTATTTGACACTTGTATTTTATTTACTCCCAAAATCTGCATAAGATTATGCAACAATAATAATAAAGCAGCTCAATGGCGCCAAAACAAAATATGGATAAAAAAACAATGAAATCCGAAAGGATTTACAAGACTTTTGTCTTTCTATAAGGTTCGCCCCATGCCGGAAGGGTTACTAATTATCTTCAGTGTCCGTAGGAAAGTTCCAGTGATTGGCGCGGTTTTATAAACTTAGCTCTTGGCAAGTTCTTCCGTAGTGATCGGCGAGTGCTGGTGTGGCTGGGCTTGCTCGTCAGATGAGAGTAGCTCCCAGTCGTTCCGGTTACGGCTTCGCGGGATGGCACGGTTCAGGCGTGGTCTCCTCGCGGATTCTGGGTGCGGGGCGTCTTTCCCGTCTTGGTGCTTGGTGGAGTCAGGGATGATCGTCCGGCCCACGATGCCCTGCTGATAATCACAGGAGAAGGTGGATGTAGATCTCTATGGCTTAGAGACAAGGGGCTTCAGTCGGCAGGGCATTAGTGAATCCCAACCGGCTAGAAGGCTTCCCTTGTACAATAGCACTAGTTAATAAATAAACTGAATTTCAGTTAACAAACTGAGATCAGTAAAACATAAAAGGTGATCAATCCATCATCACTCTCCATCCAACACCTGGAAAGGAAGGGTATCATAAAGTGCAAGATTGCGGCCCATAGGTTTCCTACTAAAAATAGACAAAAGGGTTAGTAGGCATAAACTCCGGTTCTGGTACCAAAAGTGTTCAAGTCAAAAACACACACACACACAAATAATCAGTGCACATAAATAGAATAGAATGTTTACCACTTCTTTTCTATAACATATCTATCTACTCCTTATTCATCATTGAACATAGGATCTAGATCAAAACTAGGGTCAAACAAACAACCAGTCTCAATCACCAGTCATCAATAAGACTTACTAGGTGGGCTATTCTGGCTGGGAGAGGTGTTGCTCTAGTCAGTTTCAGCGTCTTGTGTGAAAAACTTTTTCTCACTACGCCAATTATAGCCTTCACTTTCAAACAATGAAAGCCTGTCATTGGTTTATAGCAGTCGACACGTCACAAGATGATGTTCAGAGTGTACAGAACAATCACGCGCCGATTACAGCATTATCACATGCCGGACATTCCTAACCTTGTGATTGGAAAGGCAAAACCGTCTTCAAAGGGAGATAACCGTGGTGGTCACTTTCTTGTGATGGGTAATGACGAGGTGTCTTACAAAGGGAGCCGACTGTTGATATCCCTATCTCGTGATGAGACGGTAGATAAGAGGGGGGGGGGTGTGGGGTGAAGGGAGATAACCTCTGTAGGGGTTACATGCCGACCGGGGACAAAGAGACAACTCCCTTACTCGGCGTTCTCTTTGAACGCGGGATGGCAATTAACGTGGCGGCTGGTCGAGACATGAAAAAGAGAGGGGGGGAGGGGAGAAGGGGGGGGGGGGGGGTGTAGATAAGAAATAAAGAAAGCGGGTCGCGCAGGACACTTACGTCACACAGCCCAGTATAAAGATTGTGGCAACGATCCTGGAGGCAATGTCCGGAGGCAGTGCAACACCAGGGAAGTCCCGAATTTTAACACCTAACTCCTGAGCTTACTTTTATATCAGTATTAGTCTTGAATTTATGTATTTTCAGAAGACTGATCTTTCCTTTCCTTTCTTAGTTGCTTAGGCTACTCGATCTTGTCTCTTTCTTTAATATATTCCCAATATATTTTGCTTTTCTTACATTTCTTGTTTTCTAAGCATCGTCTGTGCAACCTGTATTTCTTTTTTACATTTTTCCTAACACCTACTGACATCCAATAAATACATTTCATGTTGTTGACTGGTCCATTCAAGTTTGGCTAAAAACGATACTTTTTTTGACCTAACCAATCAGACTGGAGCTTGTAATATTTTTTCCGCGCAAGCGTTTTCTAAAGTGTTTCTTAGACCCCTTTTGGCGTACCGGTTATTCGCGCGGCAACCGTCCTCCGAGAGGAACTCAGGCTCGACCACTGGACAGCCTGGCTATCCACAAACCGATCCACAAGCTACTGATGGTCATTACTAGGGTTCCTTGCCTCCCCCCTTCAATGCCCCTTCGTTGGTCGATACCATGTCCAAAGAAACAGTGGCTTAAATCAAAAAATAAAAACATGACAGGTCTAATAAAAAATTAAGAAAAAGAAAGAAAAACGACAACAGAGATTCGAGATGTAAGAAAACACGGATCGAGGTATCCATTACCTAACTGACATTGTGTCAATTACAAGTGATTGCTGAAAGGACAATGTGAGTGCATAGCGAACGCCTGTGTATCTAAATACAACTGGCCATGGAACAATACTGCAGGATTCCCAGTCACACCCAGCAGCAGAACTCCTCCTTCTTTCCCCGCACAACAGACTTCCCCCCCCCCCCAAGCCCTCGTCCCTCCCCTTTCAACCTGACCATTTCTAAAAGGCTTGCTACGCCCCTGCCTCAAAGGATGCCCGTGCGCTTAGCCACCTCACATTCTTACTGGTTTTGGTTTTAAGTGTAAGATATTTTGAATGTGGTCAATATTATTTTCTAAAATCGTAATGTCATTTCATATCTTCACAACAAGGCAATAAACACAAATCGTTAATTTCCGGTAGACAGACGAAATTTGGTCAGAGTCGAAAGTAGCAAGGCCTAGAATCTAACAATGTTGCGAGGTACGCTTCTTGCCAACTCCAGAAAGGTGGGCAATTTCCTCAGCCCCAAAAGACTCGTGTCGTCATCTAAAGCATCTCATGGACAGACGAGCCAGGTTACAACGGCACAGGACAAACCGATGGCAGAAGACATCCTTTACAAAGAAGACCACATCCATTTGAGAGAATCACTGAGAAAGGTTGGCAGCTTCAACTTCAAAGTAACATTGTAAAATAAACTCCTATGCCTATGGATGTTTCGGGGGCTATTTCTTATGCTAACGAAAACTTCTTATCTGAAATAGGATGTAATGTTTGAAAGGGAATCTTCATAATACCGTAAAATGTTGAATAAAGTAGGTCTACAATTACAAAACCCGTTCTGGGCGTTGGCCTATGCTGATCAAAGTCCATTGTGAAAGGTTCAGAGCAGTTCAGGTTCTTTAACAATTTCACCGCCAGCCATTTTTTTAGCCATTTAAAAAAAATAAAAATAAAAATAATGCTTATATAGCGCATAATCTTGCATTTTGCAAAGCAACTCAATGCGCTTTTCACTCACCATTCGTACAAACATTTACAATAAACTGGCTCATGCATCCTCACCACACATCTCCATGAAAATGAATACATTAGAGAATGCATTGCATATAATCATAACACAACACACTAACACCCACCTCCCCTGCCCGCTGGGTGGTGAATAGGCATCACCAGACATCCAGCATGGAAAATATCTACACCCAGCTACACAGGACTCCACTCGCCGACAGGAGACGGGCATCTAGACTGTCAGGACACCTTTTTTAAGTTTCACCCCCTACAGCCCGTCTCTCAACCCGCCAACGCATCAAGCAAGACAGTCAGACGATTCAACTTACCTGCTTCCGTCCTGCAAGACAAGTTATAGAAAGTTCTCCTTTTCCCCCCGGACCATCAGAGATTGGAACTCCCTCCCCCCTGAGGAAGCAACATCAGCCTCAGTGGAGGGCTTCAAACCCCGGATCTAAGAAACAATGCCCCCTTCCCCCCTCCCTTCTTTCTACCCTACCTGTCCCCTCTTACCCCAATCCAAACCCTCCCTCAACACACACACCCATCCTGTGCCCATGTCCTCCCATTGCCCCCATTATCCTGCCCCCCCCCCCCCCCCCCCCCCCCCCTTAATTCACTTCCATATCAACTCTGATCATCGGGGCGGCTATGTTTTTTATCTACAGTCCCTGCCTGACTGAAGTCCCCATGTTTTATGCCAACAGAACCATCAAATTGATGATTGTGGTTGGGAAGAGTTCTAAAGAGGAAGAAGAAGTCCTACACAGGCTACTGTCGGGACAAAAAGTATTGCCTGATACCAGTGATAGTAATAATTGGAAGTCTGTAAAGTATGACGCATCTATTTTTTGTATATTTTTTAGCTGATAGAGCAAGACATCAATCCCTTTGTGGACCAGTGGGAGAAAGAGGGCTTGTTTCCGGCACACCAAGTGTTCAAGAAGCTGGGAGACGCTGGATTCTTGGGCGTGACCAGACCCACAGGTGACTGTGTGTGTGTGTGTTCAAGTTCAAGTATGCTTTAATATCTCCCAAAGAGAAATTCAGGTTAGGGGCAACAACATGACAGAAAGAACATTAAACAAACGTGTGTGTACATGTGTATGTGCGCGCGCATGTGTGTGTTGTGTTGTGTGTGCAACTTCACATGGCCACTTGCATTAATTAATTTTGTCTGGTTAATGTGGGGTAAATTAGAGAATTGTATGCCTAGGCTGGACTTTTAGACCTGTTGTTTTTAAAACATGCAAATTTGGAAATGCTAGTATCTAATTAATTGTGAAAGATAAACAGTGTTCCCCATGCACCCAAATGTTTTAGGGTCACTATGACCCTTTGCCTCAAAATTTTGGGTGTCATTTCACAATTTTTGAGGGTAAAAAAGAAGTCATGATATTTCAATTTGCATAATATATGCTGAAATAATAGTGAATCTCTTTCAAATGCATTTCAAGCTTGAAGTATAACCCTGACATTGTGACAATAGATCAGATGTTGAGTAAAAACTAGACTCTCTCTCTCTCTCTCTCTCTCTCTCTCTCTCTCTCTCTCTCTCTCTCTCTCTCTCTCTCTCTCTCTCTCTCTCTCTCTCTCACACACCCACCCACACACACACACACACACACACACACACACACACACACATGTATGGCTAGTTCACATACATACACTGTGAAATACACACAGAAGCACTCAAAGAATGTTGAGTCAAAACAAGCTATGCATTTCACACATAGGGCCTTAATGATACACATACCTACACCTACACACGCACACGCGCACACACACACACACACACATGGCTTGATGTAAAAAAGCAAACATTATTGCTTATTCAATGTACCATCTGAAAATAAAATAAAACTTTGACTTTGACACACACACACACACACACTCACACAAGCAAACACATACACACACAATCACATGATCATAGTATTTTTTCTATGTTCCTGCAATGTCACATGCAATGACAGAACTTTCTTGAACTGAATTGGTTTTCTTAAAGTCACTTTTTTGTATCTCATAGAGTCCAACATTCACTGAAAGAAAATTCCAACAGAGAGAGAGTCTTGTTTTTCTTGGTTTTGCGTGATTTGCTGGATCAATCGAACCGAGAATCTATCTTGAGTACCAAATGATGGGAAGTAACTCCGAACGTTACACCAAATCTTTTATTTAAAAAAATCACCCAGAATAAAGTCTAACTCGCATTTAATTTCTGAAAGATGCATATTGAATAGCAATGATGATATTTTCATTCCAAAGCTAACACAATGTCACACAACAAACCATGAATTGGAATTAAAAAAAATCCGTAATGGTGCTCCGAGCATCGCGCCGAGTCAATACTGCGCACGTCACGTGGAAAGAAGAAAAATGTTTTGGGTCACTTCGAAAAATCCGTTCAAATAGACTAGTGGGTGCTTTCCCTTGCTGTAAAAGCCAAAAATGGACCAGCGAGACTGAGGTAAAGGAAGCACTAACTTAGTATATTGCATTGTGGGTAGGGCAAAAGTGAAAGTGAAACTACTAGACCGGGCGTTCAGCGGGCGCAATCAGCGCTACGGGAGCCAATGGTGAGAAACAAATCGGTCAGATCTGGTGTCTGTAGCCTTGAGAGAGTTAAGTAGACACAAGGAGCACATCCATTTTGAAACACTACGCACAGAAAATCTTTCTTCCCAGAACAAGAAAAAATAATGTAGATCTAGTCTATCTTTTCATAACTTGAAGGCTTTGATTTTGATTCTTCATCTTCTTTTCGTGTCGATGACGTGAACAACCCATTTTGACAATCGCTTTCTTTTTCCTAGAATATGAACGTTTTTCACGGTCACGTTGTGTCGATGTCACTCACAGTCACACAGCGTTAGCCTGCGATGGCACGCAGCTGTTACACACAGTGATCGCTTCAGCCTCAGTGGCGGGCGCGCGCTGTCTGAAAATTCGGTTTGAGCGAGCTGTGTCAAGGTCAGGAATCGTTCGGTGGCCACAAGGCGAGCACACAGTGCGCTGAAAACAAACTCAATCGTACCAGGGCTCCCAGGGACCCCCATGTGGGGGTCTATGAAGCACTAAAATTCTAAAGGACCTTCTAAAAAGAATGTGCAGGGAGTCCCAGGGATGCACTCGAAACATTATTTTTGGCATTCGCAATGCCACTGGGACCCTCTATCCTGCCTCTAGGACCCTCTATACTGTAAGTGAAAGGGTCCCTGGGACCCCTTGTTTTGCGAGACGATTGGGAGCCCTGTGTACTCTGAAAAGACGGCATGTTTTGAGGTCTGCTTTGTCGTCTGCACTGACGAGTGTGAAATTTATGCGTCAAATTCGGTAATCTGTACGCCATTGAGGCACATATTTGCGTCATCGGGAACACTGAAAAAATGATTTTTTTTCTTGTATTATTTAAATTCTTTTGCTGTTTTTCTCAATTTCAGCCAATTAAATTAACCCCTTCACTGCCACGGCCATTTTGAATTCATAGATGGGGGTGCTTAATCAAAAAATCAAAAAAAAATCTAGCATAAAGGAATTTAAGTATGCCTAAACTGTGCTACTTTTAAATATAAATGGATGAACTAGCCATTCAAAATGATTAAAGGTATGAATTCAGTGGGACATTCCTACAAGAAAGATTGACAGAAATATCCATCATGGGGCAGTGAAGGGGTTAAGCTAATCTGTGTGACTGATTTTTTTCCACAATATAGGGAATTCCTTTGTGTTATATGTACAGGGTAAAATAAGGCCTATCCTTGCCTGCAGACCAATGGTAAAAACATATAATGGTCACTAAGTAGCAAACCCTGATTTGATGCCTTGTACAGTTGCAGTGATATGAGTGTCACATCATTGTGGTGAGAAATGGTGACTTTATAAAGGCGATTAAAATTATGATGATTAACATAATAGTCATTATTGGCTCGACCACATTGCCACTCCCCCCCCCGGTACACGCTTCTCAGACAGCGCAGACTACGATAGCTCGGTCATGTTCGCCGAATGGAAGATGGTCGCATTCCTATGGACCATAGGGCAAACTAGCTTCTGGAAAGAGACCTGTCGGTCGCCCTCAGCTGCACTACAAGGATGTGTGCAGATGGGATCTGAGCGCTCTCAACATCAACGCCAAGACGTGGGAATACACAGCAGCCGACCGAAGTAGATGGCAAAATTTACTCCAGAGACAACTCCAATGAGGGTGAAGAAAAGAGCCAGAAGAAAGGCAAGCTGCAGTGGAAGCACCCCCTCGTCCAGCCACATTTACACCCGTTGTGGTAGGGACTGCTGCTCCAGAATAGGGATGACAACCCCTCATCCAGCCACATTTACACCCGTTGTGGTAGGGACTGCTGCTCCAGAATAGGGATGACAACCCCTCATCCAGCCACATCTGCACCCGTTGTGGTAGGGACTGCCACTCCAGAACAGGGCTGACAACCCCTCATCCAGCCACATCTGCACCCGTTGTGGTAGGGACTGCCACTCCAGAACAGGGCTGACAACCCCTCATCCAGCCACATCTGCACCCGTTGTGGTAGGGACTGCCACTCCAGAATAGGGCTGACAACCCCTCATCCAGCCACATCTGCACCCGTTGTGGTAGGGACTGCCACTCCAGAACAGGGCTGACAACCCCTCATCCAGCCACATCTGCACCCGTTGTGGTAGGGACTGCCACTCCAGAACAGGGCTGACAACCCCTCATCCAGCCACATCTGCACCCGTTGTGGTAGGGACTGCCACTCCAGAACAGGGCTGACAATCCCTCATCCAGCCACATCTGCACCCGTTGTGGTAGGGACTGCCACTCCAGAATAGGGCTGACAACCCCTCATCCAGCCACATCTGCACCCGTTGTGGTAGGGACTGCCACTCCAGAATAGGGCTGACAGGTCACAGCAGACTCTGTTCCAAACCATGATTTTAACATGGTACTTGTCTGATCTACAACAGTGAAACCTCCCTTATGAGACCTACCCTTATAAGACTCCCTCCCACATAAGACCTACTTCCTGAGACATTGCCCTTCTTTGTAAGTGTTAAAATTACCTCCCTTGTAAGACCCTTCCCTTATAGGACCTCATTTTGGATGATTTTTGAAGGTCTTATAAGGGAGGTTCCACTGTACTGCTACTACCTACTACATTAATGACATTTTTCTATGTGTTCTTTTTTGTTTTGTTTTTCAGAGTATGGGGGCCTGGGTCTGGACTACTCGTACAGCGTTGCCGTGGCGGAGGAGCTGGGTAATATCAACTGCGGAGGCATCCCCATGGCCATCGGTGTGCAGACCGACATGGCCACGCCCGCCTTAGCCAGGTGGCTGTAGCCTCAGTGGATTTTCTAACATAGTTTTATAAATTTGACTGCATCTTGTAGCCAAATATTAATGTGTGTGTAAGTGTGTCTCTGTGTGTGTTTGTATTTGTGGCTGTGCAGGTGCCCAGGCATGTTAACTCATTTCAAGTCGTTCCGGACATATATGTCCGGAATTTGATGCATTTGCTTCAAGGGAAGTAAATCTGTGTGCACATCATACCTTGGTCACTTCTGAACTTGCTTCGCTCACTTAGACCACAATTTTGCCTCTGACTTTGCTTTTGTAGTGGTTTGTTGTGGGGTAACCAATCGGTGTAGATAGTTTTTCTATATAAAGTCAATATATAAGAAAGTCTGATTTACCACTTCCCTATGTCTAAACCTGAAGTAAAAACCCGTAATCTTCTTTCATTTCTCCTTTTGTTTATATATGTTTTGTTTGTGTGTATGGCTGGAGTGATTTGTGAGGTTTTTTAATAATTCAAAATCGTTGCGATGCGAATGAGTTAATGCGTTGTCAAAATAGTGAAGGTGTTTCTAGGGCCAAGTTTTGTGGTCTCTATTATGTGTGTGTGTGTGTGCATTTTTCTTTCTGTCCAGTGTTGAAGCGATAAAAAAAAGGAGGATTTTTTAGTGCTTTATATTAAAGAAAATTGTGTGTCTGCTGTATGTGTTTGTGCGTATGTGTGTGTGTGCGTGCTTGGATGCTTGTGTTTGTGTGTGTGTGTGTGTGTGTGTGTGTGTGTGTGTATCCAATCTGTAAGTGAACTTTTCCTTCCATTCAGATATGGGATTGACAACGTAGCGAAGTAGTTTCTAGCACCCAGTCTGTGTGACCTCTTTTATCTGTGTGTGTGTGTGTGCTGTGCATGGGTTTCTTTCTGTGCAGGTTTGGCAGTGATAAACTGAAGAAGGAGTTTCTAGCACCCAGTCTGTGTGACCTCTTTTATCTGTGTGTGTGTGTGTGCTGTGCATGGGTTTCTTTCTGTGCAGGTTTGGCAGTGATCAACTGAAGAAGGAGTTTCTAGCACCCAGTCTGTGTGACCTCTTTTATCTGTGTGTGTGTGTGTGCTGTGCATGGGTTTCTTTCTGTGCAGGTTTGGCAGTGATCAACTGAAGAAGGAGTTTCTGGCACCCAGCATTTCAGGAGATATGGTGGCCTGTCTTGGAGTGAGCGAAGTGGGATCCGGGTCGGATGTGGCAAGTCAGTACAGCATGGGTGACAACCATTGTTTGGACTACAAGGCGCACCTTATTATAAGTCGCACACATTTTTCGGATCAATAGGCGCTGCTGTGTATAAGGCGAATAGGGCAATTTTTAAAAAGATCGGAAAAAATTAAAGTAAAAGGCGCCCTCGTTTATAAGCAGGGTTCGTACAGGGTCCTTGAAACCTTGAAAAGTACTGGACAATTGACATGGCCTTTTCCAGGGCTTGAAAAGTGCTTGAAAAACAGCAAAGGCCCCAAGACTCCTGGAAAAGTCCTGGAATTTTCAAATCCGTCTGACCACGTCCTTAATCTCTATCCATCAAAGTCAAAATCTCTCCTCCACAAAAAATTGACGGTTAAAACTAAATTCAAATAAATTTTTTAAAAAACCTTTTAAGGTCATACTGATATCGCGATCATAGCAGACGACATTTGCGCGAGTTGTCTGCCGCTGAAGTCACTTCCCTTTACCGTACTTCCGTTTTCCAACAAAATGGAGACTGCATTTTCAACGATGTTTGGCTGCAAAAAAAAAGAATATCAGTCCTGGAATTTTTTTGACACAGATCTGTATGAACCCTGTATAAGGCCTTGCTAAAGAAAGTCGAAGTTTGAAGCCCGTACACGTCCTGTAAATGCTTACCGACCGCCATTAATGCTGTCATAAATGAGAGTTGGCTCCCTTCTCAAATAATCGAACTTCCGTTTTTTGCGACTTCCGGTTGTTGTGTTTGGACTTTTCTTCGCGAAAACTGGTAGAATTATGGCATCTTAACCCATTGACTGCCAGAAAAAAATAAAGAAAAAACTATTGGGCAAATCATGCCACGAAAAAGACAACTGATAGAGCCAATCTGGCAAAATGGTCTGGGGATATTACTCTCTTGACTGTGTTAGAGCAAAAGCCAACATATCAGGGTTACTCCTCTTCATCTAATGACGTCATCAGGTCAGTACGTAATACGTTGGTGGCAGTCAAGGGGTTAAGCTCTACAATGATGCTTTTTACATCCAGTGAAGGGTTATGTCATCTGTTGGATGGTATCTCGGATAATAATAGGGATTTTGAAGCATTTTAACGTGAGTATTCGTCGTATCGGCGACTCGTTACCACTTTCGATGTTGTGACTTACAGTAGACAGTGCTGAGTACGACAATCGTTGCCTTTCTTCTCACGATTTTGTTCACTAATAGGGCGCCCTCGTTTATTAGGCGCATAGGTCGAACTTGTAGTCCAAAAATGACGGTACACAAAATTCAGATCTTGTTACTACACTTTCTTACAATTTTGTTCATTATATTATAAGGTGCATGGGTCTCAGTCTGGGGAGAAAAAAGTATTTATAGTTAATATATAGTCCATAATATACGGTACTTCAGGAATGCTCCTGAAATGAGGACTGGAAAAGCTGACAGAAAGAAGACTAAAATCGGGATTGGATTAGGACTGGAAAAGCTGACAGAAAGAAGACTAAAATCAGGACTGGAAAAGCTGACAGAAAGAAGACTAAAATCAGGACTGGATTAGGACTGGAAAAGCTGACAGAAAGAAGACTAAAATCAGGACTGGAAAAGCTGACAGAAAGAAGACTAAAATCAGGACTGGATTAGGACTGGAAAAGCTGACAGAAAGAAGACTAAAATCAGGACTGCATTAGGACTGGAAAAGCTGACAGAAAGAAGACTAAAATCAGGACTGGAAAAGCTGACAGAAAGAAGACTAAAATCAGGCCTGGAAAAGCTGACAGAAAGAAGACTAAAATCAGGACTGGATTAGGACTGGAAAAGCTGACAGAAAGAAGACTAAAATCAGGACTGCATTAGGACTGGAAAAGCTGACAGAAAGAAGACTAAAATCAGGACTGGATTAGGACTGGAAAAGCTGACAGAAAGAAGACTAAAATCAGGACTGGAAAAGCTGACAGAAAGAAGACTAAAATCAGGACTGGAAAAGCTGACAGAAGGAAGACTAAAATCAGGACTGGAAAAGCTGACAGAAAGAAGACTAAAATCAGGACTGGAAAAGCTGACAGAAAGAAGACTAAAATTAAGACTGGAAAAGCTGACAGAAAGAAGACTAAAATTAAGACTGGAAAAGCTGACAGAAAGAAGACTAAAATCAGGACTGGATTAGGACTGGAAAAGCTGACAGAAAGAAGACTAAAATCGGGACTGGATTAGGACTGGAAAAGCTGACAGAAAGAAGACTAAAATCGGGACTGGATTAGGACTGGAAAAGCTGACAGAAAGAAGACTAAAATCGGGACTGGATTAGGACTGGAAAAGCTGACAGAAAGAAGACTAAAATCGGGACTGGATTAGGACTGGAAAAGCTGACAGAAAGAAGACTAAAATCAGGACTGGATTAGGACTGGAAAAGCTGACAGAAAGAAGACTAAAATCAGGCCTGGAAAAGCTGACAGAAAGAAGACTAAAATCAGGACTGGATTAGGACTGGAAAAGCTGACAGAAAGAAGACTAAAATCAGGACTGGAAAAGCTGACAGAAAGAAGACTAAAATCAGGACTGGAAAAGCTGACAGAAAGAAGACTAAAATCAGGACTGGATTAGGACTGGAAAAGCTGACAGAAAGAAGACTAAAATCAGGACGGGAAAAGCTGACAGAAAGAAGACTAAAATCAGGACTGGAAAAGCTGACAGAAAGAAGACTAAAATCAGGACTGGAAAAGCTGACAGAAAGAAGACTAAAATCAGGACGGGAAAAGCTGACAGAAAGAAGACTAAAATCAGGACTGGAAAAGCTGAGAGAAAGAAGACTAAAATTAAGACTGGAAAAGCTGAGAGAAAGAAGACTAAAATCAGGACTGGAAAAGCTGACAGAAAGAAGACTAAAATTAAGACTGGAAAAGCTGAGAGAAAGAAGACTAAAATCAGGACGGGAAAAGCTGACAGAAAGAAGACTAAAATCAGGACTGGAAAAGCTGACAGAAAGAAGACTAAAATCAGGACGGGAAAAGCTGACAGAAAGAAGACTAAAATCAGGACTGGAAAAGCTGACAGAAAGAAGACTAAAATCAGGACTGGAAAAGCTGAGAGAAAGAAGACTAAAATCAGGACTGGAAAAGCTGAGAGAAAGAAGACTAAAATTAAGACTGGAAAAGCTGACAGAAAGAAGACTAAAATCAGGACTGGAAAAGCTGACAGAAAGAAGACTAAAATCAGGACTGGAAAAGCTGACAGAAGGAAGACTAAAATTAAGACTGGAAAAGCTGACAGAAAGAAGACTAAAATTAAGACTGGAAAAGCTGACAGAAAGAAGACTAAAATTAAGACTGGAAAAGCTGACAGAAAGAAGACTAAAATTAAGACTGGAAAAGCTGACAGAAAGAAGACTAAAATTAAGACTGGAAAAGCTGACAGAAGGAAGACTAAAATCAGGACTGGAAAAGCTGACAGAAGGAAGACTAAAATCAGGACGGGAAAAGCTGAGAGAAAGAAGACTAAAATTAAGACTGGAAAAGCTGACAGAAAGAGTCTTCAGGGAAGACCATGTTGTCATCAGGAACTACGGTCTTACAAAATTAGAAATGTTGCCTGCTAGCGCTACAGTGGATCCTCCCTTAGAAGACCTCCCATTATAAGACTCCCTCCCACATATGACCTACTTCTCTGAGACATTGCCCTTCTTTGTAAGTATTAAAATGACCTCCCTTTAAGACCTTATTATAAGGGAGGTTCCACTGTATTGGCAGAGGGAAACACGACGACTGACATGCAGTGCTGACTAGAGTTGAGAACCGGTTCAAAAATCCGAACCGGTTTTTTAAACCGGTTTTCCCTATTCGAACCGGTTTTGCCGAACCGGTTTTTTTAACCAGTACTTGCATCACTAGTTTCACCTATGCAAACACATATTTATTTGTCAGAAAATTTGCACGCACACGCACATACACACACACACACACACAATAAAAAAACATGACTTATGACACACACATACACAACTCAACACTCAGTCAAAGTCAAAGTCATACACCACCACAAACTAGAAACAGCTACACTTGGTTTACAAACACCCAATCTGCGCTGAGAATCAGTGTTGTTTTTCGAAAAGAATGAATTATTCTAAGAAATACGTACTTTCAGTTTGCAGTTAAAAAAAATGGTTCACAGGAACTCAAACCGGTTTTTCGAACCGCGAAAGTTTAGTACCGGTTTTTCGGTTCAAACCGGTTTTCCCCCCACCTCTAGTGCTGACACATTCTCCCAAATACACAAACACACACCAATGCAAAGAGTTCACCACTTCAGCAATGGGGAAAAGTTGATCAGGAATGAGAAGATTCTGATTACATTTTTTTTTTTTAAAGTGTCATTTTTCAGGATTTCAGGATTTTTTTTCTTACTTTTCCCCATGGTATTGATTATTTTGTTGCGCTAAATAAATTGCAATCCTTCAGCTCCTTTGTTTCACTATCACTGTTGATGAAAACTTGTTTGTCCTTTTTTTATGGTTCATTTTGTTATTTCCAACTATGTCATTTGCAGTAAAGTGCCAAGCGTAACAGAACCTGTGACCAAATGTAGCAGAACCTTTGAAAGTGATGAAAAGAAATAACTTGAAAAGCATGGTACGGAATGGGAAAACAAACATCCATTTAGAGTGGGCATATTCGGAATTCAACGTCAACATTATTCTGCTGTTTCAAGAATGCTTAGAGTTTACATGAAATAAGTTAGGAAACCGTCACAATGTTCAGGCATGGTAGACCTCCGCGAATCGCGGAAAATCCGCGAAAGTGAAAATTTGACACACAATGAAAAAGCAGGGGTAAAAATTTGCTCAGGTGCCTAAAAATTACGTGCGGTAAAACCTATGCAATCGCTTCGCGGAACCGAATGTGAATGACTGAACAAGCAACTTCCCACCGAAGTTAGCAGTCGTGCGCGGCCTAGCTTACGCCACACGTTTCCAGATTTGTGATCCTAGTGCTTCTTTTTCTTCTTCTTCTTCATTTTGACGCCCAATTTCATCATTTTAGTTTGAGTAGACATCTTTCAAATGAAATGCAGAATGGGTTGGATGTTCTTCCGCGAAACTCACTTTGCCCCCACTGAATATTTTTAACACAAATTGTTGCCCAACATCACAATATTTTTACACTGATTGTTGGCCAACATCACAATATTTTAGCACAAATTGTTGGCCAACTTCGCAATATTTTTGCACAAATTGTTGGCCAACATCGCAATATTTTAGCACAAATTGTTGGCCGACATCGCAATATTATTGCGCCGATTATCGGTCTTTGACTGTCAGGCATACAGACGAAAGCGGAGACCAAGGGAGACGACCTGGTGATCAACGGAGGCAAGATGTGGACCACCAACGGGACCCAGGCCGACTGGATGTGTCTCCTGGCCAACACCAACCCCGGGTTGCCGCACCAGAGCAAGTCGCTCATCTGCCTGCCCATGAAGCTGCCTGGTAAAGCTCTCTTATTCAGACTTGACATTTTTCAGGAATTTTCATCATTTCATGACATTTTTAAAGCCAGCAGGGCTGTTCTTGAGATAAGTGTATATCCATTGAGAAGGGGGGGGGGGGGTAGACTGGGAGTGGGTGATGGAAGCATGAACAAAACGATCATGCCCCAGTTACCACTCAAACCCACATGCCAATGTAGCATGTTCATCCCGTTCAGACGAGGCCCACGTCCAACATCCACTTCATTAAAGTTAATTTCTTGGATCAGGATCACTGTCATCAGGATTATTTTAGGACAACCAGGGACCTACACCATTGTCATGTGTCTCCTATTGATGAAAACAGCTGACATAGACTGAAGGAACATTTCACATTCCGATTGACCCCCCCAGCTACAGCCCAAACTGAAATTTAAGTCTGCAAAATAAATAAGTGCAATGATTCAGTGATGTCATAGAACATTGACCTATTAACATTGAAAGTGTCCTATTGTGTTCTCCCCTGTCAGGACAAATGTCTGATTAGAGTCTTAATTCTGGCACACTTTGTCTTATTGATTTATGCATGAGCCAGGACATTGTCCTATTGATTTCTCATGTCTCAGGACAGTTTGTCCTATCACTTTTCGATCCTCGATAGATCATTGTGATTGGTTGATTTCAAAGAAGAAAGATCAAAGCAAATAAAAAGTAGATTACTATGTGGCTCTTGAAAGCTGGTTACACGCCATAAATCAAAACCTCTTGAAAACTCTCATTCGTCCTAAACGGTTGTGCAGGCCATGAGCCGGAGCCGGCTCATTCATCCCGAGTGAGTTAACACACCCGGGATGAATGAGCCGGATCCGGCTCATGGCTCGCACAACCATTTAGGACGAATGGCCCGGATCCGGCTCATAAGAGTTTTCAAGAGGTTTTGATTTCTGGCGTGTAACCAGCTTTCCGGTGCGAAGTCATAACCTACTTTCAGTTTGCTTTGACCTTGCCTCTCTTGAAATCAACCAATCATTGCATAGTTTACATTCAGCTTTGGTTGTAGAGGGGGGTCAAAGATCGGAATGTGAAATTTTCCTTCTTTCTATGTATTAGCTGTTTTCGTCAATAGGAGACAAACGACGAAGGTATGGAATCTGATATTTTACGATCGTTTAGTGCATGGTGTTGCTAATCTTTTCTAAAAATATTGATGCCTAACTCTTCATAACTTGGTTTTGGTGATTGTTTTACAAACCTAGTCAAATGCCCAGTCGCCACAGAACAAGGGGAAATAATTTGGCCAGTCCCGAGTGAGTTGAGCATTCTTCTTTCCCCCAGGGGTGCACATTTCGGAGAGGATCGACAAGCTGGGCATGCGCAGCTCGGACACGGCCCAGATTTTCTTCGAGGATGTGCGCGTGCCGAGGTCGCACATCATCGGGGACGAGGGCATGGGCTTCACCTACCAGATGATGCAGTTCCAGGAGGAGCGACTCTGGGGCACTGCCGCCGGTAGGTTACTGCCCTTTGATTGGCAAAAAAATCAAACAAACCACAAACACACATAAAAAAAAAATGAAGGGGTTGTGACTTTGTTTTTATCTTCAGTAGGTTTTGAGGCAAACGATGAGCGAAGGAATTTTCTGTCTCTTTGTCTGTCACTCTCTTTCCCTGAAGTGACCCATTTAAGTCTATTTGTCATTAATAAATTAACCCCTTCGCTGCCTGCCCCATGTCTGGTTTGGGGCCGTTTGCACCATGCTGTACGCCTGTAACCATGTCTACCACAGGGCCGTTTGCACCATGCTGTACGCCTATAACCGTGTCTACCACAGGGCTGTTTGTGCTATGCTGTACGCCTATAACCGTGTCTACCACAGGGCTGTTTGTGCTATGCTGTACGCCTATAACCGTGTCTACCACAGGGCTGTTTGCACTATGCTGTACGCCTATAACCGTGTCTACCACAGGGCTGTTTGCACTATGCTGTACGCCTATAACCGTGTCTACCACAGGGCTGTTTGTGCTATGCTGTACGCCTATAACCGTGTCTACCACGGGGCTGTTTGTGCTATGCTGTACGCCTATAACCGTGTCTACCACGGGGCTGTTTGTGCTATGCTGTACGCCTATAACCGTGTCTACCACAGGGCTGTTTGTGCTATGCTGTACGCCTATAACCGTGTCTACCACGGGGCTGTTTGTGCTATGCTGTACGCCTATAACCGTGTCTACCACAGGGCTGTTTGTGCTATGCTGTACGCCTATAACCGTGTCTACCACGGGGCTGTTTGCACTATGCTGTACGCCTATAACCGTGTCTACCACGGGGCTGTTTGCACTATGCTGTACGCCTATAACCGTGTCTACCACGGGGCTGTTTGCACTATGCTGTACGCCTATAACCGTGTCTACCACGGGGCTGTTTGTGCTATGCTGTACGCCTATAACCGTGTCTACCACGGGGCTGTTTGTGCTATGCTGTACGCCTATAACTGTGTCTACCACGGGGCTGTTTGTGCTATGCTGTACGCCTATAACCGTGTCTACCACGGGGCTGTTTGTGCTATGCTGTACGCCTATAACCGTGTCTACCACGGGGCTGTTTGTGCTATGCTGTACGCCTATAACCGTGTCTACCACGGGGCTGTTTGCACTATGCTGTACGCCTATAACCGTGTCTACCACGGGGCTGTTTGTGCTATGCTGTACGCCTATAACCGTGTCTACCACGGGGCTGTTTGTGCTATGCTGTACGCCTATAACCGTGTCTACCACGGGGCTGTTTGTGCTATGCTGTACGCCTATAACCGTGTCTACCACGGGGCTGTTTGCACTATGCTGTACGCCTATAACCGTGTCTACCACGGGGCTGTTTGTGCTATGCTGTACGCCTGTAACCGTGTCTACCACGGGGCTGTTTGCACTATGCTGTACGCCTATAACCGTGTCTACCACGGGGCTGTTTGTGCTATGCTGTACGCCTATAACCGTGTCTACCACAGGGCTGTTTGTGCTATGCTGTACGCCTATAACCGTGTCTACCACGGGGCTGTTTGTGCTATGCTGTACGCCTATAACCGTGTCTACCACGGGGCTGTTTGCACTATGCTGTACGCCTATAACCGTGTCTACCACGGGGCTGTTTGCACTATGCTGTACGCCTATAACCGTGTCTACCACGGGGCTGTTTGCACTATGCTGTACGCCTATAACTGTGTCTACCATGGGGCTGTTTGCACTATGCTGTACGCCTATAACCGTGTCTACCACGGGGCTGTTTGCACTATGCTGTACGCCTATAACCGTGTCTACCACGGGGCTGTTTGCACTATGCTGTACGCCTATAACCGTGTCTACCACGGGGCTGTTTGTGCTATGCTGTACGCCTATAACTGTGTCTACCACGGGGCTGTTTGTGCTATGCTGTACGCCTATAACCGTGTCTACCACGGGGCTGTTTGCACTATGCTGTACGCCTATAACCGTGTCTACCACAGGGCTGTTTGTGCTATGCTGTACGCCTATAACCGTGTCTACCACAGGGCTGTTTGTGCTATGCTGTACGCCTATAACCGTGTCTACCACGGGGCTGTTTGTGCTATGCTGTACGCCTATAACCGTGTCTACCACGGGGCTGTTTGTGCTATGCTGTACGCCTATAACCGTGTCTACCACGGGGCTGTTTGCACTATGCTGTACGCCTATAACCGTGTCTACCACGGGGCTGTTTGTGCTATGCTGTACGCCTATAACCGTGTCTACCACGGGGCTGTTTGTGCTATGCTGTACGCCTATAACCGTGTCTACCACGGGGCTGTTTGTGCTATGCTGTACGCCTATAACCGTGTCTACCACGGGGCTGTTTGTGCTATGCTGTACGCCTATAACCGTGTCTACCACGGGGCTGTTTGTGCTATGCTGTACGCCTATAACCGTGTCTACCACGGGGCTGTTTGTGCTATGCTGTACGCCTATAACCGTGTCTACCACGGGGCTGTTTGTGCTATGCTGTACGCCTATAACCGTGTCTACCACGGGGCTGTTTGCACTATGCTGTACGCCTATAACCGTGTCTACCACGGGGCTGTTTGTGCTATGCTGTACGCCTATAACCGTGTCTACCACGGGGCTGTTTGTGCTATGCTGTACGCCTATAACCGTGTCTACCACGGGGCTGTTTGCACTATGCTGTACGCCTATAACCGTGTCTACCACGGGGCTGTTTGCACTATGCTGTACGCCTATAACCGTGTCTACCACGGGGCTGTTTGTGCTATGCTGTACGCCTATAACCGTGTCTACCACGGGGCTGTTTGCACTATGCTGTACGCCTATAACCGTGTCTACCACGGGGCTGTTTGTGCTATGCTGTGCGCCTATTACCATGTCTACCACGGGGCTGTTTGTGCTATGCTGTACGCCTATAACCGTGTCTACCACGGGGCTGTTTGCACTATGCTGTACGCCTATAACCGTGTCTACCACGGGGCTGTTTGCACTATGCTGTACGCCTATAACCGTGTCTACCACGGGGCTGTTTGTGCTATGCTGTGCGCCTATAACCGTGTCTACCACGGGGCTGTTTGTGCTATGCTGTACGCCTATAACCGTGTCTACCACGGGGCTGTTTGTGCTATGCTGTGCGCCTATTACCATGTCTACCACGGGGTGCTTTCTTCATCAAATTTCGAGCGAGTTAAAAGGGAAAACAACTACTATGAACTGTTCCCCACTCTTAAAAACCCCGTAATTCTACACTTCTTTCCCTTTTTACATCTTTTTTTGTGCACTTGTTAATCAACAAATGGATGAGCAATGGGCAGATCATTCAGTAACCCTCATAAAGCCAAATTTGGCTTGGCACACAGCAATACAAGAAATCCATGATCCCTCGGCAGTGAAGGGGTTAAGGGGAATTCAAGTTAAGGAGAAATGTGTCCAACGGCATTATTGATTCTGAACAGGCAAACTCTTCCACCCGCCTGTTGACATTATGACAGTTTAAAAACCCACCAGATCAGGTGTCAAAATCACGGGTTTCACGTGTTTTCCCTCTTATAGCTGGAAAGAAATCTTGTTTTGACCAGGTCTCACTACCATACAAATGCCCCCAAACTCAAAGCCATACATCATTTTAAAGAGCAGCCTCAATTTGAACATTGGGGCATTTCTATATCGGTCACAGCTACCCAGAAAAAAACAAGACTTAATCGTGGCGCGTCTGTGTATCTTTAAGATAAAGCATTCTATGACGAAGGGAGCAAACTCTTCACTTTAATAATTTTGTTTACAGGGTTGCTTTCCCTGGAGAAGCTGATCCAGCTGACAGTGGAGTACACGCGGGAGAGGAAGGCGTTCGGCCAGCCCATCCTGAACAACCAGGTGGTGCACTACACCCTGGCTGAGCTCAGCACCGAGGTGGAGCTGGTCAGAGCGCTGCTCTACAGGGCCGTCCGTGAGTTGACACTAATGTCTTTCACCACATACTACAGACCTGTTTATCATTACGATTTTGCCGTAATTTTTGCAAAACAAGTCAGATAATTACACGAAAACAAAATACGGAAAAAAACACCACTACTTGCGTCGGCAAGCGATGCTTTTGAAACAATGCAGTGAAAAGTCATATCAACACGCAGGTTTCTAAGTGGTGGGAGTTCTAAGTCAAATGATCCAAAATCTGATGGAAAGACACCAAAGAAAAGGAAAATGCAATTTTATAATTGTGTAATTACAAAAGTTTTCAATCGGGTTTTGTGAAGAAAAAGAATCGATTGGATTACAGTTTTTTTTTCAAAATTATTATTTTTTGTTTCAGAAATTACAAATTTGCAAAATAGGGGTAAACAGGTCTGCGTACTAACTCCCGGTAGCTTTTCACCAGATGTACTAAAATCGATAATTTTCAACTCTACCTTTGTGCTTACTTTGTTTGCATTTTAAGTGTGAGTGTTTGGTATTGCTGGACAGAATAAGTCTGGCTATAACAACATCAAGTTTCTGTGACTGTTTCTCCGTTTTCACGCCAGAAAGGCAGAATTACAAACATCTTGTTCCTGTTGTGTTTTTTCCCTATTTGTCCACTATTGGCCGCGCTTTCAGTTAGTCTTTTCAAAAGCTGCTTGTGGCCAATTTAGCCCAGTTTTGCTCAAGGAAAACAGATAAACGATTGCTGAATATAATTAAAGAAATATTTTCCCTTAGACTATAAATAGCCGTGCGCTGTTCAGAATCAAAGTCACCACACATATGTGCGTGGGGCGTGTTGTACGGAGGACGATTCTACCATGCACATTATGCGTGCCAAGTAGTGAAAAAGTTAACACTTTCAACACAACCCCTCTCGCTCTCCAGGTGGGAGCATCCCGAATTTCACAGACACCTCTGTGACTATAAAGTACCAAATACTCTGTGTGTCCTCAGGACACTGCAGTCGTAGAAATTCCCCCAGGACACCCGCTTTTGGCCCTTTTCAAAAAATTCTCTTTAAAAAATGTTGAGATCACAGTGACAATGACTTTATTTTTGTACAGGAGTGTAGATTTATCTTTACTCTTTTAAATAATGTAAAATTAAACGCAGATTATTGCGTTGCACCACATATTCATGTCGAGTTTTGATATGTTATTACCAAATGTCCAATAAGCACAAAACAGTTCAGTTTTCCTTTGTTTGAATTTGTTTAAGGTGTTAGACTATTTTGTTAAGGGGTGGGGCCAGGCTCTGTGTTGACTGAAAGATCATTTCAAATCGTCTCTCAGCGAAAAAATACGCTTCTGTTGACTACTGTAGGTTGATGAATAAAGTTTTCTCTCCTTTTTTGACTATATCTTGTTAGTCTCCAACTCACCTGAAGCGAGAATAAAAAGATTTTTTTGTTTGAACTGTCGATTTTGCTGGGCGTCCCACCGTCCGGGAAAGAAAATATCTTTCTGTGTTCTAGCGACGCAAGAGTAGCTCTGACATCAAACGAATCTTGGTCTTAGAAATAAGTTCGAACGCTTTAGTACATGATCCTGGCTTTCTTGTGGATTCCCAGATATTTAGTGGTTATAGAATTCAGTCTTTTGTCTTTTGCAGCCATTTATAAGTAGATGGGATCAATCACAGAAAGGTACAGTTCGACGCGTGTGGGTGGAGTTCATGCGCCCGAAGCAAGAGCATGGACATCGCTGTACTGCCTTTACTTCCAGTACTGTGTCGTCGTTTCCTAGTTCCACTCAGTCAATGTACTGCCTTTACTTCCAGTACTGTGTCGTCGTTTCCTAGTTCCACTCAGTCAATGTACTTCCTTTACTTCCAGTACTGTGTCGTCGTTTCCTAGTTCCACTCGGTCAATGTACTGCCTTTACTTCCAGTACTGTGTCGTCGTTTCCTAGTTCCACTCAGTCAATGTACTGCCTTTACTTCCAGTACTGTGTCGTCGTTTCCTAGTTCCACTCAGTCAATGTACTTCCTTTACTTCCAGTACTGTGTCGTCGTTTCCTAGTTCCACTCGGTCAATGTACTGCCTTTACTTCCAGTACTGTGTCGTCGTTTCCTAGTTCCACTCAGTCAATGTACTGCCTTTACTTCCAGTACTGTGTCGTCGTTTCCTAGTTCCACTCAGTCAATGTACTGCCTTTACTTCCAGTACTGTGTCGTCGTTTCCTAGTTCCACTCAGTCAATGTACTGCCTTTACTTCCAGTACTGTGTCGTCGTTTCCTAGTTCCACTCAGTCAATGTACTGCCTTTACTTCCAGTACTGTGTCGTCGTTTCCTAGTTCCACTCAGTCAATGTACTGCCTTTACTTCCAGTACTGTGTCGTCGTTTCCTAGTTCCACTCAGTCAATGTACTGCCTTTACTTCCAGTACTGTGTCGTCGTTTCCTAGTTCCCACTCGGTCAAAGTATCGTACTAGCAGATGATTTTTTTCAGTTTTTGAGCATCGTTTTATTTCAAAAACTAAATAGAAATCTAGAAAATTTGCCCTTTCACTGTATTTATGGCACTTATTTATGTTCATCTAAACGACGCAATCAAAACCAAGTGTATCTGAAAACGTTTACATTTTTAAAAAAGAGACAGTATAAACCCTTTAATGAATTTACTGGACCAGTCATAGGACAAGGTCCTGTTAAGACTGAAAATGTTCTGTTGTACAGCAGTGCTGTAGATCATCATTGTTCTGTGCAGTGCTGTAGATCATCATTGTTCTGTGCAGTGCTGTAGATCATCATTGTTCTGTGCAGTGCTGTAGATCATCATTGTTCTGTGCAGTGCTGTAGATTCATCATTGTTCTGTGCAGTGCTGTGCATTCATCATTGTTGTTCTGTGCAGTGCTGTAGATTCATCATTGTTCTGTGCAGTGCTGTAGATTCATCATTGTTGTTCTGTGCAGTGCTGTAGATTCATCATTGTTCTGTGCAGTGCTGTGCATTCATCATTGTTGTTCTGTGCAGTGCTGTAGATCATCATTGTTCTGTGCAGTGCTGTGCATTCATCATTGTTGTTCTGTGCAGTGCTGTAGATTCATCATTGTTGTTCTGTGCAGTGCTGTAGATTCATCATTGTTCTGTGCAGTGCTGTGCATTCATCATTGTTGTTCTGTGCAGTGCTGTAGATTCATCATTGTTGTTCTGTGCAGTGCTGTAGATTCATCATTGTTGTTCTGTGCAGTGCTGTAGATTATCATTGTTTCTCTGTGCAGTGCTGTGCATTCATCATTGTTCTGTGCAGTGCTGTAGATTCATCATTGTTCTGTGCAGTGCTGTGCATTCATCATTGTTCTGTGCAGTGCTGTAGATTCATCATTGTTCTGTGCAGTGCTGTAGATTCATCATTGTTCTGTGCAGTGCTGTAGATTCATCATTGTTCTGTGCAGTGCTGTACATTCAGGGCAACGACGTGACCAAGCTGGCCTCCATGTGCAAGCTGAAGGCGGGGCGCCTGTCCCGGGAGCTGACGGACAAGTGCCTGCAGTTCTGGGGCGGCATGGGCTTCACCAACCAGACCCTGGTCAGCAGGTTCTACAGGTGGGTGCCTCCCTCGCTCCTTGACTCTGAACGCTTTCGTCATTAGCCTGTGCTAAAGGCAAGTAGTAAAGTGGGGGCCGAAGTGCAGACCTGTTTGCCCTACGGATTTGTCCGTAAATATTACGTTTTGAGACCTTCGATTACGCTATTATACGGTCAGCAACAAAAAAATCTGCATTTCCACTGAACGAGTGCGAAAAATAAAAGAAGAAGAAATCGAAAGAAGGCAATCGTTTGAGCCGTTCTCGCTACTGTGTCATCTGCTATCAAAGGTATTACTTCGAGTGATGTCCCTTGAATGAATACTTCCGGTTTATTTCTCCATGCCACCATTTTTCTAGGTACGAAGTGCAATCTGAAGGCATGCCGAAAAAAACTTGCAACCCCCCCCCAAACCCCCACTTGCAAGCGGATGATTCTGACTCTGATCCTGATCGGACGCCAAAGAAAAAAGCGAGGTCCCCCTCCTGCCTCAATGCAACCAAAATTTCGGCAGTTGTTGAAGTTGGGTTTGGATGGGAAGTTGCAGCGTGCGTGTACATCCCCCCCCCCCCCCCCCCCCAGAGATAATAAAAATTGATGGTATGTTATGAGATTGACACTTAACTGATCCTTAACCTAACCCTATTCAAAACCCTATTCCTAACTCGAACCGTAACTGAAACCGCCTGAAAATTGTATGTGCACAAACCAACACAAATATAGAAATTCTCTTATCAGAGCATAAATATTTAATGTTCTCAGACACTTTGAACATGAGATTTGAATCTATTGATTACCAAAACCAGTTTTGAGTCTAAAGAAGCTCAAAATAGGCTGAAGAATGTGGCCCAAAACAGATTTAATCATACTGATAAATGTAGAATGGGAAAAAAATCCACAGATAAGCCGCATCAGTCTATAAGCCGCATGGGCCAAAGTTGAGGAAAAAAGTAGCGTTTTATAGTCCGCATTTTACGGTAGTATAGTGTAGTAGTAGCAGTGATAGTAGTATAGTGTAGTAGTAGCAGTGATAGTAGTATAGTGTAGTAGTAGCAGTGATAGTAGTATAGTGTAGTAGTAGTAGTGTAGTAGTATAGTGTAGTAGCAGCAGTGATAGTAGTATAGTGTAGTAGTAGCAGTGATAGTAGTATAGTGTAGTAGTGTAGTAGCAGCAGTGATAGTAGTATAGTGTAGTAGTAGCAGTGATAGTAGTAGTAGTGTAGTAGTAGCAGTGATAGTAGTAGCAGTGATAGTAGTATAGTGTAGTAGTAGCAGTGATAGTAGTATAGTGTAGTAGCAGCAGTGATAGTAGTATAGTGTAGTAGTAGCAGTGATAGTAGTATAGTGTAGTAGTAGCAGTGATAGTAGTATAGTGTAGTAGTAGCAGTGATAGTAGTATAGTGTAGTAGTAGCAGCGATAGTAGTAGCAGTGATAGTAGTAGCAGTGATAGTAGTATAGTGTAGTAGTAGCAGTGATAGTAGTAGCAGTGATAGTAGTATAGTGTAGTAGTAGCAGTGATAGTAGTAGCAGTGATAGTAGTAGCAGTGATAGTAGTAGCAGTGATAGTAGTAGCAGTGATAGTAGTAGCAGTGTAGTAGTAGCAGTGATAGTAGTATAGTGTAGTAGTAGTAGCAGTGATAGTAGTAGCAGTGATAGTAGTAGCAGTGATAGTAGTATAGTGTAGTAGTAGCAGTGATAGTAGTATAGTGTAGTAGTAGCAGTGATAGTAGTATAGTGTAGTAGTAGCAGTGATAGTAGTAGCAATGATAGTAGTATAGTGTAGTAGTAGCAGTGATAGTAGTATAGTGTAGTAGTAGCAGTGATAGTAGTAGCAGTGATAGTAGTATAGTGTAGTAGTAGCAGTGATAGTAGTATAGTGTAGTAGTAGTAGCAGTGATAGTAGTATAGTGTAGTAGTAGCAGCAGTGATAGTAGTATAGTGTAGTAGCAGCAGTGATAGTAGTATAGTGTAGTAGTAGTAGTGTAGTAGTAGCAGTGATAGTAGTAGTAGTAGTAGTAGTGTAGTAGTAGCAGTGATAGTAGTATAGTGTAGTAGTGTAGTAGCAGCAGTAGATAGTAGTATAGTGTAGTAGTATAGTGTAGTAGTAGTAGTGTAGTAGTAGCAGTGATAGTAGTAGCAGTGATAGTAGTATAGTGTAGTAGTAGCAGTGATAGTAGTATAGTGTAGTAGTAGCAGTGATAGTAGTATAGTGTAGTAGTAGCAGTGATAGTAGTATAGTGTAGTAGTAGCAGTGATAGTAGTATAGTGTAGTAGTAGCAGTGATAGTAGTATAGTGTAGTAGTAGCAGTGATAGTAGTAGCAGTGATAGTAGTAGCAGTGATAGTAGTATAGTGTAGTAGTAGTAGTGATAGTAGTAGTAGTGATAGTAGTATAGTGTAGTAGTAGCAGTGATAGTAGTAGCAGTGATAGTAGTAGCAGTGATAGTAGTAGCAGTGATAGTAGTATAGTGTAGTAGTAGCAGTGATAGTAGTAGCAGTGATAGTAGTAGTAGTGTAGTAGTAGCAGTGATAGTAGTATAGTGTAGTAGTAGTGATAGTAGTAGCAGTGATAGTAGTATAGTGTAGTAGTAGCAGCAGTGATAGTAGTATAGTGTAGTAGTAGCAGTGATAGTAGTAGCAGTGTAGTAGTAGCAGTGATAGTAGTATAGTGTAGTAGTAGTAGTGATAGTAGTATAGTGTAGTAGTAGCAGTGATAGTAGTATAGTGTAGTGAGCAGTAGTAGTATAGTGTAGTAGTAGCAGTGATAGTAGTATAGTGTAGTAGCAGCAGTGATAGTAGTATAGTGTAGTAGTAGCAGTGATAGTAGTATAGTGTAGTAGTAGCAGTGATAGTAGTATAGTGTAGTAGTAGCAGTGATAGTAGTATAGTGTAGTAGTAGCAGTGATAGTAGTATAGTGTAGTAGCAGCAGTGATAGTAGTATAGTGTAGTAGTAGCAGTGATAGTAGTATAGTGTAGTAGTAGCAGTGATAGTAGTATAGTGTAGTAGTAGCAGTGATAGTAGTATAGTGTAGTAGTAGCAGTGATAGTAGTATAGTGTAGTAGCAGCAGTGATAGTAGTATAGTGTAGTAGCAGCAGTGATAGTAGTATAGTGTAGTAGTAGCAGTGATAGTAGTATAGTGTAGTAGTAGCAATGATAGTAGTATAGTGTAGTAGTAGCAGTGATAGTAGTATAGTGTAGTAGTAGCAGTGATAGTAGTATAGTGTAGTAGTAGCAGTGATAGTAGTATAGTGTAGTAGCAGCAGTGATAGTAGTATAGTGTAGTAGTAGCAGTGATAGTAGTATAGTGTAGTAGTAGCAGTGATAGTAGTATAGTGTAGTAGTAGCAGTGATAGTAGTATAGTGTAGTAGTAGCAGTGATAGTAGTAGTCGTAGTGTGTGTTTGTTTGTTGTAATGTTGTTCTTTGGGTTGCAGGGATTTCAGACTTCTGTCCATCGGAGCTGGAGCAGACGAGGTGATGCTGTCAATCATATGCAAATACATGGACACTCTGCCCCGCCCTCCCAAGAAAGCGAAGAAATAGATCAGATTTGCACCACATTGAAGAGTGATGGTTTGGACAATCTATAAAAAGTTGCAGGGAGTCTATTGGTTGAGATAAAATGAAAAAACATTCAAATTGAATTTTTGTGTTTTATATTTATTTAATTTTCTGTTGTCTGTTGGTTTTTTTTTTTATTATAAAGAGTTGTATACATCTTTTGCAGAATCTAAAAAATAATGTAATGTAATAAAAAATAATAAAAAATAAAATAAAACGTCTACTTTCTTGCTGAGGAGGTTATGGTTTGTTTGAGTGTTGTTTTGTTGTTGTTGTTCATTGTTGTGTTGTCTTTGGTTTGTCTGTTTCAAATATCAAAACAGCATATTGATTATTTGTATTTGAAATCTTGACTATCAATCAGATATGTGTATGTGTGTGTAGGATATCACTCCCTGTAAAGCACCAAATTGTTTTAGAGTTAAACTAACCTGATCCTTGTAGCACAACAACTCACTCGCATCGCAACAATTTTGAATGATTAAAAAACCTCACAAATCACTCCAGCCATACACACAAACAAAAATACATAAACAAAAGGAGAAATGAAAGATTACAGGTTTTTACTTCAGCTTTAGACATTGGGAAGTGGTAGATCAGACTTTTTTTTATATACAGACTTTATATAGAAAAACTCTCCACACCGATTGGTTCCCCCACAACGAACCACTATAAAAGCAAAGTCAGAGGCAAAATTGTTGTATAAGGGAGCAAAGCGAGTTGAGAAGTGACCACGGTATTGTGTTCACACAGATTTACTTCCCTTGAAGCAAATGCATCTAATTGACAGCTATCTATTAATTCAGGACACATATGGCTTGAATGAGTTAAAGAAATGTTGGCTTTTTCAAAAAGTGTTGCTTTGTAACGTAGCTAGAGTCATAGCTTTTCCAGACTTAAAATTACTTCATGCTTTTATCGACTTTAGCTTGATGAACCTTACATTTGGTATTTCGGTGTTTGATATTGTAGTATTATAAAACGTAGTTCCTACACATTACTATAACGTTCATTTTAGGTGTGTAGCCATACTTTACCCACGCTGTCTGGCATCTCCTGCTAGACACGTGACACGCGCATGCTACACTCATGCTAGCTCTGGCTCCGACGCTGGGCCTACTGGCCCCCACTCTGTATGCTACTATCCCTGCTGCTAGCCACAATCTCTGCTCTCTGCTGTTAGGCCTATAAGGTGTAGTCTACATTGCTGCTGTTGCATCATCTAGTCTTTGGATTGTGCCTTTTAATGTAGTAGGCCTATTAATAAACGTGCTTAATACATATATTTGTAGTCTGTTTCCTCTTGGATGTAATACATGTCTGTAAACAACAATAACAGTCAACCTACAATATGGTAGCAACGGTGAGATGCGAACCCACTCCCGCAGTGCGACGCCATCCTTTTTTTGGTGGGTGGGGGGTGAGGTAGGTGCTCTCAGGAAACCTAGCTATCAATTTAGTTCATACCAGGCAGCGGGACTACTCCCTGCTTTTTAAAAAACTTTTCACTGCCTTGGGTGTTTTACACATGTAAAGCGCATGGGTCAGACTTGCTTTAAGTCCCCCATCCAAAGGACTTAACGATCGATTTAATTTTTCCGTCAAACTGGAAAGAAAGGGCGAGGCCCAGATTCGAACCTGAGACACTCATCTACTGAATGGGCAGGCGAACGAACGTCTTAGCACTCTACCATCTTGTTCCCTGTAACCCTATGTCGGGTCTGTTTCCTGTAATCCTATGTCAGGTCTGTTTCCTGTAATCCCACGTCAGGTCTGTTTCCTGTAATCCTATGTCAGGTCTGTTTCCTGTAATCCTATGTCAGGTCTGTTTCCTGTAATCCTATGTCAGGTCTGTTTCCTGTAATCCTATGTCAGGTCTGTTTCCTGTAATCCTATGTCAGGTCTGTTTCCTGTAATCCTATGTCAGGTCTGTTTCCTGTAATCCTATGTCAGGTCTGTTTCCTGTAATCCTATGTCAGGTCTGTTTCCTGTAATCCTATGTCAGGTCTGTTTCCTGTAATCCTATGTCAGGTCTGTTTCCTGTAATCCTATGTCAGGTCTGTTTCCTGTAATCCCATGTCAGGTCTGTTTCCTGTAATCCCACGTCAGGTCTGTTTCCTGTAATCCTATGTCAGGTCTGTTTCCTGTAATCCTATGTCAGGTCTGTTTCCTGTAATCCTATGTCAGGTCTGTTTCATGTAATCCTATGTCAGGTCTGTTTCCTGTAATCCCACGTCAGGTCTGTTTCCTGTAATCCTATGTCAGGTCTGTTTCATGTAATCCTATGTCAGGTCTGTTTCCTGTAATCCTATGTCAGGTCTGTTTCCTGTAATCCTATGTCAGGTCTGTTTCCTGTAATCCTATGTCAGGTCTGTTTCCTGTAATCCCACGTCAGGTCTGTTTCCTGTAATCCTATGTCAGGTCTGTTTCCTGTAATCCTATGTCAGGTCTGTTTCATGTAATCCTATGTCAGGTCTGTTTCCTGTAATCCCACGTCAGGTCTGTTTCATGTAATCCTATGTCTGATATGTTTCCTGTGATCCTATGTTGGATCTGTTTCCTGTGATCCTGTGTCAGATCTGTTTCCTGTAATCCTATGTCTGATCTGTTTCCTGTGATCCTACGTCGGATCTGTTTCTTGTGATCCTACGTCAGATCTGTTCCCTGTAATCCTACGTCAAATCTGTTTCCTGTAACCCTGTCAGGTCTGTTTCCTGTAATCCTACGTCGGA
This sequence comes from Phymorhynchus buccinoides, assembly GCA_017654935.2. NCBI lineage: Eukaryota > Metazoa > Mollusca > Gastropoda > Neogastropoda > Raphitomidae > Phymorhynchus > Phymorhynchus buccinoides. Next base: position 16,831,536 of record CM065712.1, on the reverse strand, counting down.
TCTGTTTCTTGTAATCATACGTCAGATATGTTTCCTGTGATCCTACGTCAGATCTGTTTCCCATAATCCTATGTCGGATCCTGTAGGCGATTTAGAGACAGTTTCCTTCTGGACTACAAGCTAAAAATGAAGAATTGTTGTCTTGTTAAATATGTGTGTTTTTTAGCAGTCCCATGAATTACGACTCTCAAACTAGGGGGCATGATAGTGACTATAGTGCTGCAGCCCAAGGGATGGGTTGGCCTTTAGGGACCCTCCCCAACGCCGTCTGCCCTCAAATCCCTTTGGCCCAGTGTGTGGGGATGTACCCTGGGCAAGGTTTTTCCTTACACATTTTAGCCCAGCTTGCCGGAATGGCAGCTGTCCACTTTGCCGACTGTCGCGTTCGGAAACGACAGACTGGTATACGTTATGCACCATATATGAATTATGGACCAGAACGCAACCTCAGATCAAGCAACCTGAAACTTCTCCGCAAACCTGTCGCCAAGTACAAAACAGTTGGAAACGGAGCTTTTCGTTTCCAAGCACCACACATCTGGAACAATCTCCCTTTCTCTCTCCGTAGCTCTCCATCTCTGTCTTATTTCAAAACTGGCCGGAAGACGCATCTTTTCAGAAAATATCTGTTTATTTCTGTCAGTCCATCCACCGTCACTGTAAAGATTTGTGGGTTTTTTCTTTAGTTTTAATATAAATAATTCATGTTTTATGTAGGTATTTTAAATGTAAGTTGTGTGAGTGCGATAATGTTGCTTTTTTCATGTAAAGTGATTTTTTTCTAAATAATTTTAAGTACATGCATTTTGAATATCTTTTGTGTTCATGAGGTAAACTCATGAGTTCATGAGCATTGAGTCCTGTTGTGTCAGGAGAATAGCGCTATGGAAGATTGATTTATTATTATTATTATTATTATTATGCGTTATACACCATACATGAATTATGGACCTGTTCAACATTAGATATTTGCAATATGGAAGTATATTACTGAATAAGGAATTGTGATGTGTACAGTATGTTGATTATATATTACTTTGTGTGTGTGATTGCGAACTGTACAAGATTTGTTTATGTTTCCATTGTTGGGATGATACATTTTAAGAATATCATAGTTTTGATTGTTAAATGAATACTTTTATTTTAGAGTATTTAATGTTGATTTATGCAGTCTGTAACTGTGTTGATTATAGAAATATTTTATTTATTTATAGGTTGGTTATTTAATCAGTAGATGGTTGGTTTTTTTGTTTGGTTTTTTAACTGGTTATTTGATTTTATTCATGAGATGCTTTTGTGTTTTGTAAAAGGATTTCCTCCTAGGGATTGTATGTTTATACAAGTAGGTATATTGTTTTTATTATGTCAGATTTCTTTTAACATTACAGGTTTGTTTTATGAGTTCTTTTATTGCTCGTAAATATTTGATTACAATAAAAGAAAATTGTCGTTAATTTTTTTTTCTTCATTTGTAAGTTGTTTGTGTATGAATTTTCTTTAACTTCATTTGACTGTAATTATTATTATTATTACTATTATTATTATTATTAATATTATTATTATTATTTAAGTTTCTTGAAAACAAATAATAATAAAAATCTACAAATAAAACCCTCTGATTATTTTATCCAGCAAAGTTTGCTTTCCATGACGTTTGTGTACTGTTGTTCGCATTTATTAAAAGCAACGCACACCGAACACACTTCCAAAGCACAAAATTGATATTGAAAAGTAACACTAATCAACTGGAATTAATGAAATTCTGCTTAACGTCCTCCGGTCTGGAACATTCACATATGGGACATTAGCAGATATAAATAATGGTGGGAACGATCCTGGAGGCAATGCCAGGAGGCAGTGCAACACCAGTAAAGTCCCGAATGTTTAGCAATACAGATTGGGTAATATAGGTGAAAGCTAAAAACACTAATCAACTCTTCACTATGCTTCTGCACCATTCTTTTTTAGTACAGGATCTGACTACTAGACGTCACATGCCTATTTTTTATGTTCCTTTGCTGCTCCCTATGTTCTATGGATGAATTGTAGGGAAACCCAAAGAACAGTAACTCTGGAAAAACTGTAGGGAACCCAAAGAACAGTAACTCTGAAGAAACTATGGGGAAACCCAAAGAACAGTAACTCTGAAGAAACTAGGGAAACCCAAAGAACAGTAACTCTGAAGAAACTGTAGGGAAACCCAAAGAACAGTAACTCTGTAGAAACTGTAGGGAAACACAAAGAACAGTAACTCTGTAGAAACTAGGGAAACCCAAAGAACAGTAACTCTGTAGAAACTGTAGGGAAACCCAAAGAACAATAACTCTGAAGAAACTGTAGGGAAACCCAAAGAACAGTAACTCTGTAGAAACTGTAGGGAAACCCAAAGAACAGTAACTGTAGAAACTGTAGGGAAACCCAAAGAACAGTAACTCTGTAGAAACTGTAGGGGAACCCAAAGAACAGTCACTCTGAAGAAACTGTAGGGAAACCCAAAGAACAGTCACTCTGTAGAAACTGTAGGGAAACCCAAAGAACAGTAACTCTGAAGAAACTGTAGGGAAACCCAAAGAACAGTAACTCTGAAGAAACTGTAGGGAAACCCAAAGAACAGTAACTCTGAAGAAACTGTAGGGAAACCCAAAGAACAGTAACTCTGAAGAAACTGTAGGGAAACCCAAAGAACAGTAACTCTGAAGAAACTGTAGGGAAACCCAAAGAACAGTAACTGTAGAAACTGTAGGGAAACCCAAAGAACAGTAACTCTGAAGAAACTGTGGGGAAACACAAAGAACAGTAACTCTGTAGAAACTGGGGAAACCCAAAGAACAGTCACTCTCAAGAAACTGTGGGGAAACCCAAAGAACAGTCACTCTCAAGAAACTGTGGGGAAACCCAAAGAACAGTCACTCTGTAGAAACTAGGGAAACCCAAAGAACAGTCACTCTGAAGAAACTGGGGAAACCCAAAGAACAGTAACTCTGAAGAAACTGTAGGGAAACCCAAGGAACAGTAACTCTGTAGAAACTGTAGGAGAACCCAAAGAACAATAACTCTGTAGAAACTGTAGGGAAACCGAAAGAAGAATAACTGAAGAAACTGTAGTGAAACACAAAGAACAGTAACTCTTTAGAAACTGTAGGGAAACACAAAGAACAGTAACTCTGTAGAAACTGTAGGGAAACACAAAGAACAGTAACACTGAAGAAACTGTGGGGAAACCCAAAGAACAGTAACTCTGTAGAAACTGTAGGGAAACCCAAAGAACAGTAACTCTGAAGAAACTGTAGCGAAACCCAAAGAACAATAACTCTGTAGAAACTGTAGGGAAACCCAAAGAAGAATAACTCTGTAGAAACTGTGGGGAAACCCAAAGAACGTTAACTCTGTAGAAACTGTAGGGAAACACAAAGAACAATAACTGTAGAAACTGTAGGGAAACACAAAGAACAATAACTCTGTAGAAACTGTAGGGAAACACAAAGAACAATAACTCTGTAGAAACTGTAGGGAAACCCAAAGAACAATAACTGAAGAAACTGTAGGGAAACCCAAAGAACAGTAACTCAACAAATATTGTTTTAGCAGACTGGCAACTGAGAATGTAAGTAAATTTTAGGAAATAGAAGTCACAGGTCACACAATTTCCTGTCCAAAATACATGGAATTTGTGGTGGCACGTAACAGATAAACAGTAAGTAAATAAGATCACAGCTCAAATATTAAAAACAGAACATTCACGCAAAACTCAAGCACTCACAATCCCCCCCCCCCCCCCCCCCCCCCCCCCACCCACACACACACACACATAAGAGAGGGGAGTAGGTATAGCTGAGAAGCCCTGTCCTAAATAACCTTATACTCTCTCTGTCTCTCTCCCCCTCCCTCCCCCTCTTTCTTTCTCTCTAACACCAATACACAGATGCACACTCTACACACGCGTGCCTGCACAAACACACGCACACACACAAATATGCATGCACGTATGCACGCACTGTCACATACACACACCCTTCTGACGCACCACAGGGCTGGATCTAGGTGGGGGGGGTCCGGGTTTCGAGAAAAAACCACTGCTCCAATCATGTACTTTATTCAAGATGAAAAGTAATAAAACGACTCCAGGGATCATCCCAACATTGAACACTATGGTACAAATGCACCAGCTAGGGATGAGAACATTACGCGTGTGACCGTTTTTGATTACTCGCCTCGTGAGTAGCCACACTCCGAGTTCGGAGGATTTTGGACTGATTTATATTATGCTAGCAGCTTGCCATGGCTAAAAACAATCCTTGCATAACTATGCAGAGCATAACAACATTTTGATGTAGCCTTGGTGTTCTAGCTTATGTCAGTTGGTCTGACACAACCTTAAGCCAAGGCGCTCTGGTTTACTTATTGTTCAATTATACATCTGTATCGTTAAAAATTCGGGACTTTCCTGGAGTTGCACTGCCTCCAGGCATTGCCTCCAGGATCGTTCCCACCATCTTTATATCTACTAATGTCCCATATGTGTCTGTTCCAGACCAGAGGACGTTAAACGGATTTTCATTTACTTATTCTTAATACTTTTATCGATTAAAAACTCGGGACTTTCCTGGTATTGCAGTACCTCCAGGATCGTCCCACCATCTTTATATCTATTACTGTCCCACATGTGACTGTGAATAAAAAGTTGTGTTTTACGTCCTCTCGACCCGGGCACATGTGACTGTTCCAGGCCGGAGGACGTTAATCGGATTTTTATTGTCATCAAAGATAGGATCGAGAAACAACATGAGACAGACAGACAGACAGACCGACACAGACAGACAGACAGACAGGCCGACACACATAAAAAGGAAAGAAGAAAGAGAAGAGTGTGATAAAGAAAGGAATAATTTCTGCGTTATCTATTTTCACATTCACGGTTCGATTCGATTTCGATTCAATTCTCCTCGTGTTACTTCCATTTAATCCAAGATTGTCCCCTGAATTAACTCCCTTTCCTTCAGGAACAAATCCCACCCACTGATGACACTGTCCGACCAGTAATCTCCCTTTAGCTCTAGAGCGGGATTACTCTGACTTCGTTTTGGGAGAGAGAGGGTGTGTGTGTGTGTGTGTGAGAGAGAGAGAGAGAGAGAGAGAGAGAGAGAGAGAGAGAGAGAGAGATCGAGAGAGAGAGAGAGAGAGAGAGAGAGAGAGAGAGAGAGAGAGAGAGAGATTAGAAAACCCTCCGCGTACGATTGACCGAGAGACGTGACGAAATCAACACACCTTGAGAGATAGACAGGGAGAGAGAGAAACGAAACGATTTTTTATTTATACAGGGCAATGAGATAAGCATTGCTTTTTTACACGCAGCCCTGTGGCCAAACAAGAAAACTAACAGACCAACAAATAAGTAATGCAAAAACATTATAAAGTAACATAAGCATCAAAGCAATCCTTCAAACCATCATCAAGAATAACAATATATACAACATAGCAATGTAAGAGGGAGAAGAGTTAAGGACAACAGACAGACAATATAAGGAATTTGAAAAGTAAGAGAGAGAGAGAGAGAGAGAGAGAGAGAGATTGGGGGGGGGGGGGAGAGAGAGACGGACAGACAGACAGCTTGGCAGACAATAGGTAGACAGTCAGAGAGAGAGAGAGAGAGAGAGAGTTCAGGACAATTGCTTTCAGAAAAAGAGCTAGAAAGACAGAGATCCAGAATAATCGTTATCAGTCTGGAGAGACAGAAAGGGAGGGGAGAGAGAGAAAGAGATAGATAGATAGAGAGAGGGGGGGGGGGGGGGAGGCAAAGATGCAGAATAACCGAAGGGAAAGGAATGAAAAAGAAACACCCGAAGGTGTTGAGGAGACCCAGCCACGTCCGCCGGCCCTACCAACACTAGAGCAGCACTGATTGAAGAAGGGAAAGAGAAAGATAGCAGAAAGAGAGAGGTAGAGACAGAGACCCATAGACATGCGACAGAAAGACAGACAGACAGACAGACAGACAGAGATAGACATCTTCTTCTTTCAGCGGCACGAATGAAGGCCGTTGTACACCGAAGACTCTCCAACAGGCTGAAGTAGAGTACCTTTATTTATTAAGGTACTCTAGGCTGAAGATCGTCTCCCGATCAGGTGTGTCAGACGGCCAAGCTTCATCCCTGAGTGAGGTTCTGGAAGGTTCGACAGTCCTGGAGGAGATGCTCAACTGTCATGTCAGTGGCACCTCAGGGGCACACCGGGGAGTCTCCAGTGTGGAACCTCCTGAACATAATGATGCCTCAGCCTGGAGTGTCCGGTCCCGGCTCAGTCTCGTCACGATCACTGTCTGGAGAGGTGGTGGTAGGCATCACTGGTGCGGTGGTTTGGATGTTGTTGCAGCCATCTTGAACGAAAACTGAGCTTTACGTCCTCCCGGCATAGCCATATGGGACATTACTATTTATTTAGTTGGAGAGAAGGGGGAAAATCTTTCTTTAGGTAAAGTTATTTTGAAATTTTTCTTTTAATACAGTTGTTATCTTGAATTTCTTTAAATAAAATCTAAATTATTTAATAATTTATAATTCCTATTATTTTGTTTTGATTAAAGGTCAAAAACCTTAATTTATTGCCATGGCCCGCATAAGGACCGCTATTAAATATTATTACATTTGATTTAAAATGTTTCTATTAAAAAATGCCTTTATGCTGACTCTGAGCTATCTTCCGATTAAAATTTCCAGGACCACTTTTTTTTTTTAAACTCAAAAATTGTTATAGCCATCTTCTCCTCAGCTTCTCTTTTATAACAGCTTTTGTTCCGTTCTTGCTGTCTTGCTGCTGTCGGCTTTCCTCAATCTTTGTTTCAAGCCTGTCTGCCTCCTGTTTGCTTTTTATGTTGCAACGTGATGGGATCCACGGGATGACTGCTTGCTCTGTGGACTGCTGCAATGTGAGGGGATCCACTGGATGACTGCTTGCTCTGTGGACTGCTGCAATGTGAGGGGATCCACTGGATGACTGCTTGCTCTGTGGACTGCTGCAATGTGAGGGGATCCACTGGATGACTGCTTGCTCTGTGGACTGCTGCATTGTCTGCAAGGACGAGGAGAGACAGTTCCGCTCTGTGTTTCTAGGGCTGTTGAGCGCCTGCAGCACAGACAATGCATCGCCAAAGATAACTATTTTCCTGTGGGTGTTTTCCTTTGCCTGGATGATCTGGTCAGCTTGTTGTGAGATAAACTCTTTTACAAAAACTGCATAAAATAGAAAAAAAAGATAAATAAAAAGGCTTATATTGCGAAAAAATCGTGCAAACGATTTGGTCGACATTACAAAAGAGACGGCACACGCTTTCTCTTTCAGTGAAATAATTTCACTTCCAGCACCTCCGCCAATGATAAATCGCCGATTTGACGGTTTGATTGATAGGAAACCAGAGCAAAGTGAGTGTTGCGATCTCTGTGAATGGAGTTTTCATGGTGAACTCGATGTGTTTCTTGCAAAAACTCATCCGTCAGGGTCCACCTTTACGGCCCAGCCACAGTGCGTGCGATTTGACCCCAATACGATCCGATTGTGACGATGTCTGTGAGTCATGATTCACGTGGAATACTTCCGTCTAAAAATAACTCTACCGTTTTCGTTCACTGTACTCATGTAGACATGTATACACGAATAAAATAAAATGTCCGATACAAAAATCAGATATTTGATCAGATTCGTGTAGGGGAGACTACAAATATAGTGAGCATAACTAGTAGGATTTCATCAGATTCATTTAGACAGTAGCCCCCCGTGAGGATACCGGGGGGTCATTTGCATAAATAGTTTCCCCACCTTCTGGAAGTTCTGTGCTTGTAACTTCCCCTAATCTGTCACTCTCTTTGACTCTGCCTTTTCCCTTTGCTTACTGTCATCTACTATCTTTCTGCTAACCGGTCCATTCTCCTGCCTTTATTCACGAAACACTTTCTCCAGCCGAAGTCGGACTTGCTGGGCCTAACTATTTCTTAGTTAGGCGCATAACGGCAGAATGATGCATCTGCGCTCTGAGTGAGAGAGAAGAGAGAGAGAGAGAGAGAGAGAGAGAGAGAGAGAGAGAGAGAGAGAGAGAGAGAGAGAGAGAGAGAGAGAGACTCCAGCGTAATTGAGTTTAATCCGTCACGATCTTCATTCCATCTCAGTCTCTTCGTCTTAGGGATCTTTGTATCGTTGGAATACATTCCGAGCAGACTTACCATGCCTGTCTGTTTGTCTGCCTGTCTGTTTGTCTGTCTGTCTGCATGTCTGCCTGTCTTCCCCCTGTCTGTTTCTCTCCTCCTCCCACCCCCCACCCCGAAATCATTGTTTCCACTTTTCTCCCCTTAACCCGCCCACAAGAGAGAGAGAGAGAGAGAGAGAGAGAGAGAGAGAGAGAGAGAGAGAGAGAGAGAGAGAGAGAGAGAGAGAGAGAGGGAGGGACGAGAGACAGAGAGAGAGAGAGAGAGAGAGAGAGAGAGAGAGAGAGAGAGAGAGAGAGAGAGAGAGAGAGAGAGAGAGAGAGAGAGAGAGAGAGAGAGAGAGAGAGAGAAGAGAGAGAGAGAGAGAGAGAGAGAGAGAGAGAGAGAGAGGGGGGGGAGAGAGAGGGAGAGAGAGAGAGAGAGAGAGAGAGAGAGAGAGAGGGAGAGAGAGAGAGAGAGAGAGGGAGGGAGAGGACGAGGGGAGAGAGAGAGAGAGAGAGAGAGAGAGAGACGGAGAGAGAGAGAGAGAGAGATAGAGAGACGGAGAGAGAGAGAGAGAGAGAGAGAGAGAGAGAGAGAGAGAGAGAGAGAGAGAGAGAGAGAGAGAGAGAGAGAGAGAGAGAGAGAGAGAGAGAGACGGAGAGAGAGGATGGAAGAGAGAAAGACAGAAAGAGACCGAGAGAAACAGAGAGATAGGCAGACAGATAACAAATTTTGTTATTATAGTTTCTTACTATATTAGCAGTCACAATATAAGGCGCAGGGATCTCAGTCGGGGGAAAAAAGTATCGCCTTACGGTACACAATACGGTACACAACTTTTAATTGTAGTTGAGAGTTGTATTTTTGACCTCTTGGGGTGACTCTAAGGAAAGACCTAAGAAATAAGATCACAACGCATTCTGGGACTCTCTTCTGAGGCATTATATTACGTCCGTAAGGCGAGAGTCTGTGGCTTTGTCTGGAGATGTACTGGTCTGGGACTCTCTTCTGAGGCATTGTATTATGTCCGTAAGGCGAGAGTCTGTGGCTTTGTCTGGAGATGTACTGGCCTGGGACTCTCTTCTGAGGCATTGTATTATGTCCGTAAGGCGAGAGTCTGTGGCTTTGTCTGGAGATGCACTGGCCTCGCCTGTCCTTGGTGGGGGCTGTTGGATGCGCGCTGTGTTTCTGAGTGGGGTGTATTTTGCCGGTGGGGCTCTGCTGTCATGAAAAACGGGCTGCTACACCCGTGGGGGCACTTTCGCGAGGACTCCTCTGCATCGTATCCGATGGTCACCAAGCCGGGAGTGGATTGTCCCGTGTGTGCCTGATCCCCAGTAACACAACACGGACTTCCAAGGCCGAAGCAAGGCTGCTCTCGTGTTGATAGGGCAGGCGTGGTGGCCGGTACGTCTCTGAGTCCCATCAGCACCTTCGGGTGTTTGTTCTTCTTTTATTTATGAGCACTGTGTTTGTAACAGGCGTTACGCGAACTCAAGTGTATGTTGCTGCTCTTGTATTGTGTAATTATTAACAAAATCTTGTTAAAACCAGACAGACAGACAGACAGACAGACAGAGAGACAGACAGACAGACAGACAGACAGACAGTGGAAGCACCAACCCTCCGAAATCCCAGGCAGACTCCCCCGAAGACGGAGTGTGGCTGCCCACGTTGTGGGGTAATAAAAAACGGTCACACACGTAATGTTCTCATCCTTAGCTGATGCATAATGTGTACCATAGTGTTCAAGTGCTTCGGCTGTTGGGATGATCCATGGAGTCTTTTAGCGCGCGGGTGTAGACGCGTACGCACACGCACGCACATGCACACGCACACACACACACACACACACACACACACACACACACACACACACACACACCTCGCGCGCTCGCGCTAACAAAAAATACATGAGATACAAGTCAAACATAATAGTGTAATTTCTTTAATTCAACAAAAAATGGATTAATATTAATCATCTTCAGTTGTTAACTAAGTCTTGTCGGGAGAAATCGAAAATTGCGATTTAATTTCCTTGGAAAGGTTATAAATGTAGCGCAATTCACCTAACGTGGCTTCTAATCCTACAGATCCTTTCCTTGTTGCAGTTTCGATTTTATTTTCCCGGTAATAGCCAAAAATAAGATTATAAATGGTAAATCCATTGTGAATCTTTCTATTCAAAACGGTGGCTTAGGTTTAACGGTAAAGACTTAATTAAAACATTCCCTAATATTTGCCCCGAGAGAGAGAGAAGAGAGAGAGAGAGAGAGAGAGAGAGAGAGAGAGAGAGAGAGAGAGAGAGAGAGAGAGAGAGAGAGAGAGAGAGAGAGAGAGAGAGAGAGAGAGACAGAGAGAGAGACAAAGAGACAGAGAGACAGAGACAGACAGAGAGTAAAAGAGAAAGAGAAACATTTGAAACATTTGTTTATTGAGGGAAAAGAATAAGCACACAATGGGCTTGTTTACATCTTGCCCTCGAAACAAAAGAAGAAAAACATAATTAAAACTTTCAACTCTTACACGAATCCTGCCTCACAAATGTCAAAATCGGATCGCATGAATCGAATCGTATGCAGTGTGGCTGTGCCTTAAGAGCCAGTGCAAAATGCTGCCTAGTTTGAAAGTCGCTGTCAGTGTTTCACAACAGACTCTGCCATGTTTTTAGTTCCCGAGCGAAGCTTCGGGAAGTAATGTTTTTGTTTCATCCGTGCGTGCGTGCGTGCGTGCGTGCGTGCGTGCCGCGTTTTCATGAAAACCGTTCAGTCTGTTTCAGTCACTTTTAGTATGCAAGTTCTAGAAGATATTAACTGATTGCTTTAGTTTTTATTTCAAGGTCAATGTCATGCTGATTAAGGAGTTCAAACCCCAAAGCACTTAATCACTAATATCTTGCGAACTTTTGCACATATTTTGTTATAATAGTTTTTTTTCCACGTTTTCACGAATTTGTGTATGCGCTCATGCACGCATGCGAGCGAATCAAGGGGTTCGAGCCGCAAAGCTGTATCTCAAGAACTGTTGCATGGAATCGCTTCAAATTTACTGTGGTGGTGCATCACGGTACGCAACAGATCCCATACAACAATAATAACAGTGCTGACCTTGACCTTGAAGTTTGACCTTCACAACCTACAATTCTTCTTGTGGCCATGTCTTTCCAATCGTTGGACTTAAAATGTTCAAATTTGGTGTGCAGATGCATTGGCTTAAGGTAATCTCAAATATGTAGTACAAGAAAGGTCAAGGTCAAGGTCACAACGGTTATATAGGCCTAGTATGTCGATATGACCATATGTAACCGGTCATTTACAACCACACATTTTTGACACATTTATTATTTATTAAGTTTTTTTGGCAATTGATCAGTTTCTTGTCATTGGAGCGCAAGATGCGCCATGCTGCTGTTATGTGCCCGAATTCACCCGCTCGGAAACTTATCTGCCGCTCGGCGATCCGCTTGTTGGTTTTTGTTTTCGTTACCGTAGATAAATAATTAAATATGTACAAGTCATCCAGCACCACGAAGGAGGCTAGTTTCTCACAACAGGCGTGCAAAGTCAAAAATCTTTTCTTTTTTGGGTTGGGGGGTCAATTTTGAGTTATTATGGACATTTTTGTGTTCTCTAACATCTTATTCATTGTACAAAAAGTGAGGAAGGCATATAGGCCTAATTATGATATTGGGAAAAAGAAAAGGTCATTTGGGGGTGGAGTCAGTCTCACAGAGCCCTGCCCATTGACAATCGAGGGAGAGAGAGGGGAGAGAGAACTCGAACTCGAAATTCGATCTCGAAATTTTCAATGAGGATAAACTGAGTAAGCAGAAATAACAGCTTATTTTCATCAGGTCCTCTAAAATAATGACATATATGAATACTGAGAGAGAGAGAGAGAGAGAGAGAGAGAGAGAGAGAGAGAGAGAGAGAGAGAGAGAGAGAGAGAGAGAGAGAGAGAGAGAGAGAGAGAGAGAGAGAGAGAGAGGAGAGAGAGAGAGACGGGGAGAGAGAGAGGAGGAGGAAGAGGAGAGAGATAAGAGAGATAGAGAGAGAGAGAGAGAGAGAGAGAGAGAGAGAGAGAGAGAGAGAGAGAGAGAGAGAGAGAGAGAGAGAGAGAGAGAGAGAGAGAGAGAGAGAGAGAGAGAGAGAGAGAGAGAGAGAGAGAGAGAGAGAGATGGGGTGGGATATTAGTATGCATTGAACAGCATGCGTTCGCGCGCACATAGAGGAGAGAGAGAGAGAGACACACAGAGAGAAATAGAGACAGACAGACAAACAGACACACAAAGAGAAGAGACAGAGCCCTACCCCCCACCCCCCCACCCCACCCCGTGTAGGCCTACCGCCAGTCAATCAGCAACGCAAGCCGTGCGGAGGAGGGAGGGATGATGTATGACTCAAGGGAACGCTATAAAACCGGACCACTTTCCCCTCCTCGTCTGAACTGTTTGGAGCCACTGACTGGCCGGTGGACTAGCTAGCTGCTTGCCTCTTTGGTCTGCAGCCTTGGGGCTTCGAGTGCTGCGACTGACACTACTGGAAGAGCCGGTGGTTATCTCGGGTTGATTGTGGGCGCCGCTTGCAGTGTTTTGAGGTAAGGTGGATGTGTCGGCCTATGTGCCTCAGCTCTAGTCCTGTCTTCCCAGTTTAGTTTGTAAGTTTCTTATGTCGTTCTCTCTCTCTCTCTCTCTCTCTCTCTCTCTCTCTCTCTCTCTCTCTCTCTCTCTCTCTCTCTCTCTCTCTCTCTCTCTCTCTCTCTCTCTCTCTCTCTCTCTCTTATGTGAGGTTTGCGCTAATCAGCATTTGTCAAGTCTCTCTCTTCCCCCACCCCCCATTTTTTTGTTATATATAAAACTGTTTCTTTTTTGTTTTGTTTCTGTCTGTTTCTTTTCCTTTACGTGCTATTATTCTGTAGAAGAATTGTCACTAATTTGGCTCATGATTGTTTTCAATGTTGTTCTTAACCCTTTCACCGCCAGCCATAATTCAGCCAAATATTTCCATTAAATTACCTGGGTAGAGAACAAAATCCATCTGCAGTATTGGGGATTCTTCTGTGACGTATATAAATAAAGGTCTATCCTTAGGGGAAGACGGGGTAAAAAGCGCATGGGCGGGTAAGAAGCCCACCCCAATTATCTCATGAAATGAAGCAAATTTCAGTCTCATTTTTCCCATGAGACGAGCGTTAATGTCTAGCATTCGTCTCATGGGCAAATTTGACTGAAAGTTTCTTTATTTCATGAGATAATTGGGGTGGGCTTCTTACCCGCCCATGCGCTTTTTACCCCGTCTTCCCCTACTTCCCAAAACTAAGACAATAGGGTCTTCGGATAATATAGGCCTATCGTTTTCATTTATATTCCTTTGTCTTAATCATTGTATGTATTTCAATATTGCGTTGTTGATTAATCTTACTTATTTGCGGATTGCGCACGGGTTTCCGCACGGAATCTCCGCATATGTGTGTACACGGCCTTAGACGAAAGTATTTCATGTGAATCGTGGCTCACAGACATCGTCTCAATCGGATCGCAATCGCATCGCATCGTGTGCAGTGTGGCTGGCCCTTAAGAGCCAGTGTAGCCATGATATTTCATTATTGGATAATTATCATAGCCGTTTATTGCATATCTCTCACTTTGCTATTAGCCCCATCTTCAGGCTAATGTCAACCAATAATAAATAATAATAACATCTAAGTAACAAATATACGTGATCTGTCTAGACTTGTGTAGTGATGCCTAATTACTTTTTGAAAAGTCAATTTCTAACATAACTTCTACAATTATATGTTCTGTGCATCGGATTGTGAAAATAAGTTGCTTGTATGAGTAGAGAGAGAGAGTGGGAGAGAGAGAGAGAGAGAGAGAGAGGGGGTGGGGGTGGGGACAGGGTAGGGTGGGATGGGTGGGATGGTGGGTGGGTGGAAGACAAATATAATAGAAACCCCTACAAACATGCAGTTCTTTTGATTTTCCTTTTCGTGAATTTTCTTATAAAATTAAATGTGTTAGCAACAGGTTTGTATGATATCGTGAGATTTGTATCACACCTAGTTTTCTTTCTTTTTTTAAATTACAATTTTGATGCTATAACATGATTGGATGATTGATGTCATGCTTTGTAAACCATTGTTGAAAAAGAGAACCTTCTGCAGTATTCCCCCATCTAAGTAAGGAGGTTAAGGTGTGAAGTTATTTGTAAAAAAAAAACCCAGAACTAAGAATATCGCGTGATAAGTGGTTTGAAGTTGCCCCCTGGCGGTCAAATCCGCGTCATAAGTTGACCATTGAGAATTTAAACTAAATTATGTGCGAATCGCATGCGTGTAGGCCCCTATGTCCACCACCCACACTTTCTAGGCTAGTTTATACCATCGCCTTGAGGATTCAACCCCTAAAGGCTGTGTGAAGCGCACGCAGGCATTGCCATCACACACGCATTTGTTTATAAGGCTAACTAACCCCCAGGCTGCAGTACAAAGAGCCTGCGCACTGCCTCCTAGCACGAGAGTCTTATATAGTGGTTCACAAAAATTAGGTATTAGGTATTAGGTACTTTATAGTCACAGAGGTGTCTCTGTGAAATTCGGGTTGCTCCTACCTGGAGAGTGCGTCGCAGCCAGAGGCGTGCCACCCCAAAACTATTTTTGCATGCAATTTTTGTGTGACTGATGAGGAAGGAAATGGGGGTGTGGGGGGTACATTTTGACCAAATGACAACTTGTTCGCTGCCACTGGGTTTAACGTATGCTAAGTGCATGGGCACACGGGACCTCGGTTTATCACCTTATCCGAAAGACTCCACGTTCAGACCGTAAGGCCTTGTGCAGTGCGAGGAAAAAATCCCCTGTACCCAGGTTCGAACTCGGGTTTACTTGACACGAAGCGAACGCACTACCACTGTGCCACTCTACACCTTTGGTTCACAAACATAGACACAGCTGATGTTCCCTTGCCGAGGAAATGAACAGGCTGGCCTGGCTCTCACTTCACTGTTGTCCCAAACCTAAGTCTTATCATGTCAATCAACGAGAGATAGAGGCCATTCATTCGTCAGGTCCTAGGCATCACAAGCCTATTAGAAATAAATTATAATAATATATTGCATTACATGACAGGACGCTGTAAGACTAGCTAGAGTACTGAAGGGGGTTGCGTACCCCTTACGGCATTATCGTAATATGACGTCAATTTGTGGATCTCCAGTTCGATATTGGAAAAGATTTAGATCACCAGCGTCTGTTAAAATGTTTCTGCTTCCACTGTATCAACGCTCTGCTTTGTAACTGAAACCGTTTTCTAGAAGCAAACATATTTCTGAAGACTATGACAAATTGGTCATTGCGTACCGGTACGGGTCAGTGCGCACCGTACATACGGGTGTTGCATTTTTATGTATATAGTCACATACACTTATATGTAACCATAGCAACTTTCACCTCACACCAAGTGCGTAAAGGAAATCATTAGTAAAATAAGTAGATTCAGATCTTACCTTCTAATTCCATGAAAGTTGATCTCTTTCGTTTGAAAAATGGTAGCCGGAAGAAATAAACGTCATTGGAAAATATGACGCAAGCATGACGTCATTTCTTTACGATCTCTACGATTTCAAGGAGGGGGGTGGGGTGCGCATTGACCCAAACAACACGCAGACTCGTCAGTACTCTATAGCCTTTCAACTTTTCTTCACTAATTTTTTGTGTGTTTGCTTTTTTTTCAGAACGAGAATCAAACGCAACGAGAATACCAATCACCTCTGACGTCATAACAACAAGAACAGCATGACGTCATTGTGCCCCTCCTTGCTGGTCGTGACGGTCCTCGTTGCAGGCTCCTTCAAACTGATCTTCACGGAGCGACTCGACTTCGGCGTGGAGGAAAACGACAGAATGGATTTGGACGAACTCGAATCCATGGACGAAGACGTCTTTTCTTCTCCTCCTTCTTCTTCTTCTGCTAAGCGAGGCTTCGTCGACAAAAGGGGCTTCGGCAACAAACGAGATCTGAACGACAAGAGGGGTTTCGTCGACAAAAGGGGTTTTGTTGACAAAAGGGGTTTCGTTGACAAAAGGGGGTTCGTTGACAAAAGGGGGTTTGGGAATAAGAAACGTGCCCGAGGCTCTGCTACTACTACAACTACTACTACTGTTGCGAGGTTGCTTTCGTTGTTGCTAGGCGGTGGTTACCTAGGGCAACCGTCGTTGGTTGGAAGTAGTGGTAGTAGTAGTAGTGGTGGTGGGGCGCTTATTAGACGTCTGCTGGAGAAGGAGAGGGGTGGTAGGGGAAGGTGGCAGTGAACTGAAATGGTTGGTCTCCCTTGCTTGTCTTTTTCTTGACTCTTTTACATTGAAGGAAGGATTTTCTTGACTCTTTTATATTTAAGGAAGGAATGTTGCTTTTAAGGTGCTTTAAAAAACACACCCAGCTTATGCTAATAGAACGTTAAACTCACCATCTTCCCTCCCCCTCTCTTTCGGGTCTATTTTGAAATTATGTTTCTTCAAGTTTCCACACTTCTCAAGGCTGTTTGAAAAGATAACATCATATGAAACAGACATTCTATCAATGATCTGAAAATGAATAAAACAGGCGGATTTACAAAGTGTACTCCCTCCCCCCTTTTCAAGAGAGAAATGGGGAAACGTAACGATAGGGTAGGGTCGGGGGGTAGTCCTTGCGGGAAAAACTAAACTAAAAGAAAAGAATATTTTAAGGGCTGTAAAAATCAAGATTTCTAGATTTAAGTGAAATCAAAATATATGTCTCTGTCCTTCTCTGTCTCTTTGTGTTTCCCTATCTGCCTGCATGTCTGTCTGTCTCTTTCTCTCTGTCTTTTATCCCCCTTATCTCTCTTCCCCGGTAATCAAGCGGTAATCGTGTATATTTCCCCCATATAGGGTCGCTACACATGTTGGTTGATGGCTAGGAAGTAAGGCCCTTTAATTTTATGGTAGGGTGTAATAAGATCACAATGAAAAGAAGTTGTGAGGTCAAGAAGCGACAACAAATAAAGAACAAAATCTGCAAAAATAAACCAGTGTGGTGCGGAAAAGGTTGTGAGAGAGTTGTGTCACGAGTTGTATGTGTGTGTGTGTGTGTGTGTGTGTGCGTGTGCGTGTGCGTGTGCGTGTGCGTGTGCGTGTGCGTATGTCTGTGTATGTGTGTGCGCGTGCGTGCGTGCGTGTGTGTGCGTGCGTGGGGGAGCGCATACAATCGCACGTTACCAAGCGCGCGTTTGCGTTTACGTACATACTTATAGTGGTTAAAGGGAGGGATTATGCATGTAAAGTAAAAGGAAGGGTTTTCTGTGTATGTTACTGCTATGATCTTAGCGCTTCAACCTAGACAGAGGGCTGGTTGGCCTTTGGGGGACTCTCACTAACTGACCTACAGTCCTTTTGTCAAAGTGGGCAGGTATCCTGGGCAAGGCATATCCACGATAAAGACAATGGGTGTAGCAGCTGCCTCCTGTGCTCTCCAGAAGTCATAGTCGGACACGGCAGACTGGCACACACACATACATGATCAGAGGCGGATTATGGGGGGGGTTCGTGTTCGGTTGCACGGAGCCCCCCCCCCCCCCCCCACCCCCTAAAATAGTTTAAAATAGTTTCTCTCTCTCTCTCTCTACACACACACACACACACACATACACACACACACACACACACACACACACACACACACACACACACACACACACACACACACACACACACACACACACACACACACACACACACACACACACACACACACACACACACACACACACACACACACACACACACACACTGTTTCGTTCACCCATTACCCTTTCTTCATAACAATAAACTGCAGGAAAAAAATCTGCGGGAAACCCCCCTTTGCCAACAGCACAATCCGCCCCCTGGTTATGGCTGTGGTTCACACATTATATAGCGCCACGTTCAATGTGTTGAAATAGTCATTCTTACCACATAACTGAGACTGCAACTGTACATCTATGTCAACTGTCAACACAACCAAATAACCCTTGTTAAAAATAATATCAATAAATTGTAACAATGTTGTAACTTTAAATCCAGATCAACTACCAAACACAGCCAAATAAACGTTGTTCAAAAATGCTAGTAGTAACTTTTAATAATGTTGTAACGGTTTAAAAAAAAATGTTTTTAATTTTTTTTAATTTTTTTTCCCCCATAGTCCTGTCAACAGCTATAGTCATCTCAGGACTGTTACCGCGTAAAGTTCGACCACTTATTACAAAAACACCCATCAATTTATCTTACCAAGTTCAAGTTAAGTTAAGTTTATTTCCAAAAACCCCTAGGGGCACAAGAAAACAATCACAATTATGTTGCGGCAACTGAACAACACCTCACACACACTGGTTTTAAACAACATACCAGTGCACAATTCC
>CM065712.1:16811318-16812447 GCA_017654935.2 Phymorhynchus buccinoides | reverse complement strand
AACATGAAAAAAACGTGAAGACGGATGAGCCGAAGCTTTTTTTAAAGCGGCCGCACAGAGGCTCAAAGAAAGAGCAGCCCGCATCCCGTTGGCCCGTTTCATGTATCGGCAACTTTGTCATGATTTTTTTTCCATTTCTAACCTTAACCCCAATCTCTGTACACGTTAACATTTTTTCCCCATGGCAAAAGATAGTATGCAAGTCATATTATGACTGGCCTAACACTGTGTTGCCATGGGGAAAATAGATATTTTGTGAATAATGCTAATGTGTACAGCGACCTTAACCCTATCATATCCCTTTTCCGGGCATTCTAAAAAACAATCTATTCTAACCCTATCGGCAGACCCATTTACGTCTTGAGTAGTCTGGTTAGCTGAAAAATTAGTAGCTTTGGTGCAAGATGTGTAGTTTTATTCATTAAATCATCAAACATTGTTCACTGAAAATGAGTAGCAATCAATTAAAGAGCATTATTATTTTCAATTTTGAAGGAGTAGTAGACATCCAAACTGAGTAAAATACTACTCGAAAAGAGTAAACAGGCCTGTGATCGGTAACCTGACCTGGAGAAAGGGACAGGATTAAGTCAGGTGACCTGAATGAGTTCCTAAGTTGCAAAAAAAAGTCATTGGCGTGAGTTCCTGCGGATAGTTTTCTGTCATACCTGTGGGAACTTGAGCCCCATGGAACGACTGAAGCTGCGGTGCAAAGCCATAACATACATACCTGTGGGAACTTGAGCCCCATGGAACGACTGAAGCTGCGGTGTAAAGCCATAACATACATACCTGTGGGAACTTGAGCCCCATGGAGGAACGACTGAAGCTGCGGTGTAAAGCCATAACATACATACCTGTGGGAACTTGAGCCCCATGGAGGAACGACTGAAGCTGCAGTGTAAAGCCACATACCTGTGGGAACTTGAGCCCCGTGAACGACTGAAGCTGCAGTGTAAAGCCATAACATACATACCTGTGGGAACTTGAGCCCCATAGAGGAACGACTGAAGCTGCAGTGTAAAGCCATAACATACATACCTGTGGGAACTTGAGCCCCATAGAGGAACGACTGAAGCTGCGGTGTAAAGCCAGTCCCAGCAGGCTGCTCTGTGAGGTGAAGCGTCGG
>CM065712.1:16801318-16806318 GCA_017654935.2 Phymorhynchus buccinoides | reverse complement strand
GCCAATGTAAAGAAACTTCTTCTTCTTCTTCTTCTTCTTCTTCTATCGCTCTGACAGTTTCCTGTTATTATGAGCGCAGATCTATGCGTCGTGCTGCTGTTATGCGCCTAAGAAATAGTTAGGCCCAGCATATCCCTCTTCAGCTGCAGAAAATATTTGTAAGAATTTCTAGAAGACAGGCAGGAGAATGGACCAGAAAGGCAGAAAGATAGCAAAGAGAAAAGGGCAGAGTCAAAGAGAGTGACAGATTAAAGGAAGTTACAAGTGCAGAACTTCCAGAAGGTGGGGGAGCTATTTGTACAGAAGAGCCCCCGGTATCCCCACAGAGGGAGAAGCTTCTAAATGTTGGTAAGGGGTAGTAGGCTAGGAAAGTGCTTATATACAGAAAAAAACACCAATAACCGTGTTGACCTTGATCCTGACCTTGAGCTTCATTGGCACCCGGCAACAGTCACCGGGCAAAGAACAAAATTTAAGAAATTTAAGAAGAAAGAAAACAACCAAAAAAACAACCAAAACCCAACAGAAAACAAACAAAAAGAAGGCAAAAAAGGCAAAATAACACAACATGGGCACGACACCTCATCAGGGGCACAACGACACGTGGGCACAAACGACACGTGGGCACAAATGACACGTGGGCATAACGGCATGTAGTCAAATTTGCTCTGATCGTTTAGCTGCTGTTTAGGGTCGATACCAACTCTACCAAAAAAGTGTCAACAGGAAACCTTTCTTTCTTTCATTGTTGCATTTATTCATTCCTCTTTCTTTCTTTCAATCATTCTTTCTACCTTCTTTCTTTTCTCTCTCATTCCCCCTCTCTCTCTCTGCCCCCCCCCCCCCTTCTCCACTACCCTCCCCCCCCCTACACACACACACACACACACACACACACACGCACGCAAGCGCGCGCACGCGCGCACACGCACGCACGCACACGCACACGCACACACACACACACACACACACACACACACACACACACGTGCCCTTTTTCTTGCACGCCATCCGTTGGCAGACTTTTTGTCCCCTTCCCTTCTCCCCCCTTCCCTTCTCCCCCCTTCCACCTCACAAACAAGTCAAGTCAAGTCATCTTTATTTTCCCCCAAAAACCTAGGGGCACAAGAAAATAATCACAATTCTGTTGCGGCAATGAACAATATTCGGTTCGCGCGGGGACTAAAAAGAAACACACAAGAAGAATCCGAAAGCGTTTCTTCTTGCTTAATATCGCATTGTTCAATGGCATATATCATACTGGATTGTGAGGTCTTGTGCTGAGTTATGATAACGTGCTGTATAGGGGAAGACGGGGTAAAAAGCGCATGGGCGGGTAAGAAGCCCACCCCAATTATCTCATGAAATGAAGCAAATTTCAGTCTCATTTTGCCCATGAGACGAGCATTAATGTCTATCATTCGTCTCATGGGCAAATTTGACTGAAAGTTTCTTTATTTCATGAGATAATTGGGGTGGGCTTCTTACCCGCCCATGCGCTTTTTACCCCGTCTTCCCCTATACCTTGCATTTGGTATAGTTTGCATAATGATTGTAGCATCTGGGTTGCCAGTAAAGGCCTAATTGTCCGTCACCGAAGGTGATCGGACTTTGCGATGGGTTGGTTTGTCTGGGTTTTTTGTTTTTTTAATTATTTTTCCTCTTTGTCTGTCCCAAGGATATCTCCCGAACCGCTTCACCGAATCGCGTCAAATTTTGTGTGAAGGTGTGCGACCTTAATAGGAAGAGATCCGCGCAAACCATTTTGCCGTCTTGACCTTGACTTTGACGTACGACCTTGTTATATTGGCCAACAACACTGAAGTCAACAGGCAGGCACAAGCAAACTTTTCTCAACTGATCAGTGCACAAGCAAAACATCATACAGTACAGTTATTGGCAAAACTTAGCCCAATTATTGGTGCAAAGCATGCAGCCCATTTATTGTAAAAATGTAAGAGACGCATGGTGTTCGATGCTGATTATGTCTTCAATTAAAGCAAGACCTCAGTGTTTACTAGTTTGGATTTACATTTGTCGGGCACGGCTGCGGATTAATTCAATAAAAGCTTGGCTTTAAATGCCAGACAGGTGAACGTACAACTCTCTCTCTCTCTCTCTCTCTCTCTCTCTCTCTCTCTCTCTCTCTCTCTCTCTCTCAATTAAAGCAAGACCTCAGTGTTTACTAGTTACATAGCAGCTTGGATTTACATTTGTCAGGCACTGCGGATTAATTCAATAAAAGCTTGGCTTTAAATGCTTTGAACGTACAACTCTCTCTCTCTCTCTCTCTCTCTCTCTCTCTCTCTCTCTCTCTCTCTCTCTCTCTCTCTCTCTCAATTAAAGCAAGACCTCAGTGTTTACTAGTTACATAGCAGTTTGGATTTACATGTGTCAGGCACTGCGGATTAATTCAATAAAAGTTTGGCTTTAAATGCTTTGAACGTACAACTCTCTCTCTCTCTCTCTCTCTCTCTCTCTCTCTCTCTCTCTCTCTCTCTCTCTCTCTCTCTCTCTCTCTCTCTCTCTCTCAATTAAAGCAAGACCTCAGTGTTTACTAGTTACATAGCAGCTTGGATTTACATTTGTCAGGCACTGCGGATTAATTCAATAAAAGCTTGGCTTTAAATGCTTTGAACGTACAACTCTCTCTCTCTCTCTCTCTCTCTCTCTCTCTCTCTCTCTCTCTCTCTCTCTCTCTCTCTCTCTCTCTCTCTCTCTCAATTAAAGCAAGACCTCAGTGTTTACTAGTTACATAGCAGCTTGGATTTACATTTGTCAGGCACTGCGGATTAATTCAATAAAAGCTTGGCTTTAAATGCTTTGAACGTACAACTCTCTCTCTCTCTCTCTCTCTCTCTCTCTCTCTCTCTCTCTCTCTCTCTCTCTCTCTCTCTCTCTCTCTCTCTCTCTCTCTCTCAATTAAAGCAAGACCTCAGTGTTTACTAGTTACATAGCAGTTTGGATTTACATGTGTCAGGCACTGCGGATTAATTCAATAAAAGTTTGGCTTTAAATGCTTTGAACGTACAAAACTCTCTCTCTCTCTCTCTCTCTCTCTCTCTCTCTCTCTCTCTCTCTCTCTCTCTCTCTCTCTCTCTCTCTCTCAATTAAAGCAAGACCTCAGTGTTTACTAGTTATATAGCAGTTTGGATTTACATTTGTCAGGCACTGCGGATTAATTCAATAAAAGCTTGGCTTTAAATGCTTTGAACGTACAACTCTCTCTCTCTCTCTCTCTCTCTCTCTCTCTCTCTCTCTCTCTCTCTCTCTCTCTCTCTCTCTCTCTCTCTCTCTCTCTCTCTCAATTTGAAAGCAAGACCTCAGTGTTTACTAATTATATAGCAGTTTGGATTTACATTTGTCAGGCACTGCGGATTAATTCAATAAAAGCTTGGCTTTAAATGCTTTGAACGTACAACTCTCTCTCTCTCTCTCTCTCTCTCTCTCTCTCTGTGCTCCGGCAGTTATGCAACAGTCATGTGTCAGGTTAAAGGCGAAGGACGTTTTTATTACGGTCATTCACCTTGTTTCGGGCCAAGCTACAACTAAACTGAAATCGGTTAATAACAGTCAGACAGTCAGAGAAGAAGTTGCAAAGAAATAAACATTCTTATTTTTTGTAAACGTGATCAGGGTTTCTGTTATGCAACGCATAGGTGAAGACGGGGTAAAAAGCCCATGGGCGGGTAAGAAGCCCATGCCAATTATCTTATGAAATAAAGAAAATTTCAGTTACATTTTGCCCATGAGACGAGTGTTAATGTTTAGCATTCGTCTCATGGGCAAATTTGACTGACATTTTCTTTATTTCATGAGATAATTGGGGTGGGCTTCTTACCCGCCCATGGGCTTTTTACCCTACATTAACACTCGTTCTCATGGGCAAATTTGACTGAAATTGTCTTTATTTCATGAGATAATTGGCATGGGCTTCTTACCCGCCCATGGCCTTTTTACCCCGTCTTCACCTATGTAGGCGATGTAGGCCTAAGTGTAGGCCTCCTGTAGGGATGAGGCACTTCCGAATAAACCTAATTCTGATTAATTTTGCGAAGTTGAGTACATGTGAGTCATTGGAATTTGTAGACCTTTAACTTAGAGTTAGGCTATCGGTGCGAATTTTGCAGGTTTTCACATTTGTGTGCTCTAGAAATATGTTCAAAGCTTTTAGCCTACTTTAAAAGCAAACAAGAGGCAAAGCCTTCAAGGCTCACTCGTTTTGTGTTTCGGAGATAGATCTGAATGCCATATTGTTTACTTTCAAACAAGCTCCATACCCCAGAATTTTGCTTGGTCCATCCTTTGTCCATTTTGCCTAAAACCTTGTATAAACACTTATATTGTGACTCAAAGTGTGTTAGTATTGAAAATAGAGTAGATCCCAAGAAAATGGCAATGTTAAAGTCATACCATGGAGACACAACTTAACAGTCACGATAGGGTAGAAAAACTTTGATTTGCATTTTATATTCTGTCAAACATACATAAAAAAGGACATTGGACACAGAGAAAGTGGTACGTTAGTATTGTTTGCTTTACGTTTTTGGAGATAGATCCGAATGCCAAATTGTTCACCTTCAAATACACTCCAAAGGTCAAGGTCAAAGGTCAAGATCAGAAAGGGTACAGTTTCTATACTGGACACATCCGTTTGATGTGAAGTAAGGACACTGGACACAAAGCGGAAAGTGGTTAGTATTGCTTTAAGTTTTCAGAGATATATCTAAATGCTAGATTGATCACTTTCAAACACATTTCAAAGGTCTAGGTCAAATGTCAACATAAAAAAAGGGTACTCTTTCTTCACTGGACACATCAGCTTGATGTAATGTACCACCGTACAAAATGTTAAGCGATACTGCACAGCAGTTCATGTGATATTGTGACAGACAAAGGTCCAAGGTCAAGATTATCAAGGTCACCAAGGTCAACAATACTTAGCATTCCATATGATCTTAAGCTAGTCTACCTACTTGCCAAATTTGGAAACTGTATCT
>CM065712.1:16763818-16798818 GCA_017654935.2 Phymorhynchus buccinoides | reverse complement strand
TCATGTATGACACAGCTCATGGAAGTTACGGAAGAAGTAACTGACATATTGGATGAGGGCGAACCTATTGACATAATATATTTGGATTTCAAGAAGGCCTTTGATAGTGTGCCTCATGAAAGACTTAACGAAATTGAAATCATATGGCATAGTTGGGAACATCTATAACTGGATTAAAGCTTTTTTGACTAATAGAACACAGTCAGAGTTGGTGATGAATATTCATCAGAGGCTGAAGTTCTTAGTGGGATCCCACAGGGAAGCATCCTAGGACCTACATTATTTATTATTTTCATTAATGATTTACCTGAGGCAATTGAATCATCTTGTAAAATTTTCGCTGATGATACAAAAGTTTTTAATAAGTCTTGCAACAGTAGTTCATTACAGAAGGATCTAAATAAACTGCTAATTTGGACTGATAGGTGGAACCTTTATTTTAATACAGACAAGTGTAAAGTTATGCATATTGGTAAATCTAACCCTAACGTTGAATATGTTATGACAAAGGACAACAAGATATGCTTATTAAAAACATGTGATCATGAAAAAGATCTTGGGGTAACATTTGACAAAGATATGTCTTTTAATACACATATTCAGAATTGTATTGGTAAAGCCTGTCAAATGATTGGTTTGATTAGGAGGACATTTTTAAACATTGACCGTGACATTTTCATTAAGTTATATAAATCATTGGTAAGACCAAAACTAGAATATGGTAACATCATATGGTCTCCTATGTTCAAGTACCAATCTAAAGCTATTGAAAAAGTTCAGTGCAGAGCCACTAGACTTGTGAAAGAGTGCAAATATATGAGTTATGAAGAAAGACTGGTGTACCTAAATTTGCATTCACTGAAAGGCAGGAGAACTAGAGGAGATCTTATTGAAGCGTATAAGATATTTAATGGTCATGTCAATCTATCATGGGATACATTTTTTAGCGCACCACAATACAATTTGACTAGAAACCCTTATGGCAAGGTCTTTATTAAACGTTTCAACAGTAATATCAGAAAAAATTGCTTCAGCAATAGAGTTGCTAACTTCTGGAATGATTTACCTAACGAACTAAAATGTGCACCCAATACTAACTTATTTAAAAATCGTCTCGATAGATCTCCAATTTATTTAATCCTATTTAGATGCTTTGACGAGTAATCGTAGGAACATTTTGACCGGAAAACCTTGACCAGTATTTGACATAACACTGATTATAAAGATGGGACTATCTAAAAAGCTTAACAGCTTGTGTTGTCCCTATCTACTACTACTACTACTACTACATCTTGTCTCTTTCTTTAATATTTTCCCAATATATTTTGCTTTTCTTATAAAATTTCTTGTTTTCTAAACATCGTCTGTACAACCTGTATTTTTTTTTTTACATTTTTCCTAACACCTACTGACATCCAATAAATACATTTCTTGTTGTTGACTGGTCCATTAAAGTTTGGTTAAAAATACTTTTTTTGACCTAACCAATCAGACTGGAGCACGGACCTACATTACATGTAAGTTCGTGGACTGGAGCTTGTAATATTTTTCCGCGCAAGCGTTTTCTAAAGCGTTTCTTAGACCCCTTTTGGCGTACCGGTTATTCGCGCGGCGACCGTCCTCCAAGAGGAACTCAGGCTCGACCACTGGACAGCCTGCCATGGCTATCCACAAACCGATCCACAAGCTACTGATGGTCATTACTAGGTTTCCTTGCCTCCCCCCTTCAATGCCCCTTCGTTGGTCGATACCATGCCTCAGATGTGCAAAGAAACGGTGGCTTAAATAAAAACATAAAAACATGACAGGTCTAATAAAAATTAAGAAGAAGAAAGAAAAACGACAACAGAGAGATGTAAGAAAACACGGATCGAGGTATCCATGACCTAACTGACATTGTGTCAATCACAAGTGATTGCTGAAAGGACAATGTGAGTGCACAGCGAACAATCAGGGCCTGTGTATCTAAATACAACTGGCCATGGAACAATACTGCAGGATTCCCATTCACACCCAGCAGCAGAACTCCTTCTTTCCCCGCACCATCAGTCCTCCCCTCCCCCGCCCCAAGCCCTCGTCCCTCCCCTTTCAACCTGACCATTTCTAAAAGACTTGCTACGCCCCTGCCTCAAAGGATGCCCGTGCGCTTAGCCACCTCACATTCTTACTGGTTTTGGTTTTAAGTGTAAGATATTTTGAATGTGGTCACTATATTATTTTCTAAAATCATTATGTCTTTTCATAACTTCACAACGAGGCAATAAACACAAATCGTTAATTTCCGGTAGACAGACGAAATTTGGTCAGAGTCGAAAGTAGCAAGGCCTAGAATCTAACAATGTTGCGAGGTACGCTTCTTGCCAACTCCAAACAGGTGGGCAATTTCTTCAGCCCCAAAAGACTCGTGTCGTCATCTAAAGCATCTCATGGACAGACGAGCCAGGTTACAACGGCACAGGACAAACCGATGGCAGAAGACATCCTTTACAAAGAAGACCACATCCATCTGAGAGAATCACTGAGAAAGGTTGGCAGCTTCAACTTCAAAGTAACATTGTAAAATAAACTCCTATGGATGTTTCGGGGGCTATTTCCTATGCTAACGAAAACTTCTTATCTGAAATAGGATGTGATGTTTGAAAGGGAATCTTCATAATACCGTAAAATGTTGAATAAAGTAGGTCTACAATTACAAAACCCGTTCTGGGCGTTGGGTAGCCTATGCTGATCAAAGTCCATTGTGAAAGGTTCAGAGCAGTTCAGGTTCTTTAACCATTTCACCGCCAGCCATTTTTTTAGCCATTTAAAAAAAATAAAAAAAATAATAATGCTTATATACTAATATAGCGCATAATCTTGCAAAGCAACTCAATGCGCTTTTCACTCACCATTCGTACAACATTTACAACAGACTGGCTCATGCATCCTCACCACACATCTTCATGAAAATGAATACATTAGAGAATGCATTGCATATAATCATAACACAACACACTAACACCCACCTCCCCTGCCTGCTGGGTGGTGAATAGGCATCACCAGACATCCAGCATGGAAAATATCTACACCCAGCTACACAGGACTCCACTCGCTGACAGGAGACGGGCATCTAGACTGTCAGGACACCTTTTTTAAGTTTCACCGGGGGGGACATCTCCATCAACACCCCCTACAGCCCGTCTCTCAACCCGCCAACGCATCAAACAAGACAGTCACACGATTCAACTTACCTGCTTCCGTCCTGCAAGACAAGTTAAATAGAAAGTCCTCCTTTTCCCCCCGGACCATCAGAGATTGGAACTCCCTCCCCCCTGAGGCAGCAACATCAGCCTCAGTGGAGGGCTTCAAACCCCGGATCTAAGAAACAATGCCCCCTTCCCCCCTCCCTTCTTTCTACCCTACCTGTCCCCTCTTACCCCAATCCAAACCCTCCCTCAACACACCCACCCATCCTGTGCCCATCTCCTCCCATTGTCCCCATTATCCTGCCCCCCCCCCCCCCTTAATTCACTTCCATATCAACTCTGATCATCCGGGCGGCTATGTTTTTATCTACAGTCCCTGCCTGACTGAAGTCCCCATGTTTTATGCCAACAGAACCATCAAATTGATGATTGTGGTTGGGAAGAGTTCTAAAGAGGAAGAAGAAGTCCTACACAGGCTACTGTCGGGACAAAAAGTATTGCCTGATACCAGTGATAGTAATAATTGGAAGTCTAAAATATGACATCTATTTTTTATATTTTTTAGCTGATAGAGCAAGACATCAATCCCTTTGTGGACCAGTGGGAGAAAGAGGGCTTGTTTCCGGCACACCAAGTGTTCAAGAAGCTGGGAGACGCTGGATTCTTGGGCGTGACCAGACCCACAGGTGACTGTGTGTGTGTGTGTTCAAGTTCAAGTATGCTTTAATATCTCCAAAAGAAAAATTCAGGTTAGGGGCAACAACATGACAGAAAATCTGAGAAATACAACATAACTGAAAGGACATTAAACAAACGTGTGTGTACATGTGTATGTGTGCGCTCATGTGTGTGTTGTGTTGTGTGTGCAATTTCACATGGCCACTTGCATTAATTTTGTCTGGTTAATGTGGGGTAAATTAGAGAATTATATGCCTAGGCTGGACTTTTAGACCTGTTGTTTTTAAAACATGCAAATTTGGAAATGCTAGTATCTAATTAATTGTGAAAGATAAACAGTGTTCCCCATGCACCCAAATGTTTTAGGGTCACTATGACCCTTTGCCTCAAAATTTTGGGTGTCATTTCACAATTTTTGAGGGTAAAAAAGAAGTCATGATATTTCAATTTGCATAATATATGCTGAAATAATAGTGAATCTCTTTCAAATGCATTTCAAGCTTGAAGTATAACCCTGACATTGTGACTATAGATGTTGAGTAAAAACTAGACTCTCTCTCTCTCTCTCTCTCTCTCTCTCTCTCTCTCTCTCTCTCTCTCTCTCTCTCTCTCTCTCTCTCTCTCTCTCTCTCTCTCTCTCTCTCTCTCTCTCTCACACACACACACACACACACACACACACACACACACACACACACACACACACACACACACACACACACACATGTATGGCTAGTTCACATACATACACTGTGAAATACACACAGAAGCACTCAAAGAATGTTGAGTCAAAACAAGCTATGCATTTCACACATAGGGCCTTAATGATACACATACCTACACCTACACACGCACACACACACACACACACACACACGCGCACACACACACACACACACACACACTCATGGCTTGATGTAAAAAAGCAAACATTGCTTATTCAATGTACCATCTGAAAATAAAATTTTGACTTTGACTTTGACACACACACACACACAAACAAACACATACACACACAATCACATGATCATAGTATTTTTTCTATGTTCCTGCAATGTCACATGCAATGACAGAATTTTCTTGAACTGAATTGGGTTTTTTAAAGTCACTTTTTTATAGAGTCCAACATTCACTGAAAGAAAATTCCAACAGAGAGAGAGACGGAGAGAGAGAGAGAGAGTCTTGTTTTTGTTGGTTTTGCGTGATTTGCTGGCTTAAGTAGACACAAGGAGCACCTTCATTTTGAAACACTACGCACAGAAAATCTTTCTTCCCAGAACAAGAAAAAATAATGTAGATCTAGTCTCTTTTCATAACTTGAAGGCTTTGATTTTGATTCTTCATTTTCTTTTCGTGTCGATGACGTGAACAACCCATTGTGGTAGGGACTGCCACTCCAGAATATTTGCTGACAACCCCTCATCCAGCCACATCTGCACTCGTAGGGACTGCCACTCCAGAATAGGGCTGACAGGTCACAGCAGACTCTGTTCCAAACCATGATTTTAACACGGTACTTGTCTGATCTACTACAGTGAAACCTCCCTTATGAGACCTACCCTTATAAGACTCCCTCCCACATAAGACCTACTTCCTGAGACATTGCCCTTCTTTGTAAGTGTTAAAATTACCTCCCTTGTAAGACCCTTCCCTTATAGGACCTCATTTTGGATGATTTTTGAAGGTCTTATAAGGGAGGTTCCACTGTACTGCTACTACCTACTACATTAATGACATTTTTCTATGTGTTCTTTTTTGTTTTGTTTTTCAGAGTATGGGGGCCTGGGTCTGGACTACTCGTACAGCGTTGCCGTGGCGGAGGAGCTGGGTAATATCAACTGCGGAGGCATCCCCATGGCCATCGGTGTGCAGACCGACATGGCCACGCCTGCATTAGCCAGGTGGCTGTTGACTCAGTGGATTTTCTATCATAGTTTATAAATTTGACTATCTTGTAGCCAAATATTAATGTGTGTGTAAGTGTGTCTGTGTGTGTGTTTGTATTTGTGGCTGTGCAGGTGCCCAGGCATGTTAACTCATTCAAGTCGTTCTGGACATATACATGGGTGTTACTACCTTCTGTAGAAACGGAAATCCGTAAATTAAGTTTTCTGCTGAGACGGAAATTCCGTATTTTTTAAATTTTGTCCCCCCCCAAAAAGTTGATCTGTTAACTGTGGTCAGTTGGGGGCATTTTGAATCTGGGTCTTCCAACCACCGGAAGTGAAAATACAACAAAAATGGTGTCCGAGTCATATTCAGACATACTTATTTGAATTAAATTCAACATTATCAGCATGAATTTTGTGTCATGAAAGCTACAAACTTCACAGAAAGGTAAGTTACAACTATATTTCAATTCACCAAATGATATTTACGATGTTAAACGTATGAATATGTTAAAAATGTTGCTTAGAAAAACTCAATTGAGAGTCATGTTTGGATCCACTGACATCGTATTTCTCTTATGATCTAATTATTATCTTCTATTTGAACGGCTTTATAACTTTATAGTTGTGTTTCTGAAATGTCAGTAAAAAATCTTAGTCATGAAAATATGATTTTAACCATAGATCTTTTGTATTTCTTGTAAAAAGGTAATGTGACTTGTCATGTCTCAGCAACTTAGACAGTCACTTTACAAAGTGTCAACTGTCGTCTGCCAACAGAACTATGATGTCAAATCGTAATCTGTTCCTCACCCATTCCCAGATTGCAGGAGAGCTATAGAAACGATCTCTGCAATTGCATTTTTGCTTCAGCTTCAGTGGGGGGTGCGTGCTTGGATGCTTGTGTTTGTGTGTGTGTGTGTGTGTGTGTATCCAATCTGTAAGTGAACTTTTCCTTCCATTCAGATATGGGATTGACAACGTAGCCAAGTAGTTTCTAGCACCTAGTCTATGTGACCTCTTTTATCTGTGTGTTTGTGTGTGTTGTGCATGGGTTTCTTTCTGTGCAGGTTTGGCAGTGATAAACTGAAGAAGGAGTTTCTGGCACCCAGCATTTCAGGAGATATGGTGGCCTGTCTTGGAGTGAGCGAAGTGGGATCCGGGTCGGATGTGGCAAGTCAGTACAGCATGGGTGACAACCATTGTTTGGACTACAAGGCGCACCTTATTATAAGTCGCACACATTTTTCGGATCAATAGGCGCTGCTGTGTATAAGGCGAATAGGGCAATTTTCAAGAAAAATCTGAAAAAATTAAAGTAAAAGGCGCCCTCGTTTATATGCAGGGTTCGTACAGGGT
The DNA here is from genome assembly GCA_017654935.2 of Phymorhynchus buccinoides. Classification (NCBI taxonomy): domain Eukaryota; kingdom Metazoa; phylum Mollusca; class Gastropoda; order Neogastropoda; family Raphitomidae; genus Phymorhynchus; species Phymorhynchus buccinoides. The sequence goes on along the minus strand of CM065712.1, from coordinate 16,791,707 downwards.
CCTTGAAACCTTGAAAAGTACTGGAAAATTGACGTGGCCTTTTCCAGGGCTTGAAAAGTGCTTGAAAAACAGCAAAGGCCCCAAGACTCCTGGAATTTTCAAATCCGTCTGACCACGTCCTTAATCTCTATCCATCAAAGTCAAAATCTCTCCACAAAAAATAATTGAAGGTTAAAACTAAATTCAAATAAAAAAAACCAAAACCTTTTAAGGTCATACCGATATCGCGATCATAGCAGACGACATTTGCGCGAGTTGTCTGCCGCTGAAGTCACTTCCCTTTACCGTACTTCCGTTTTCCAACAAAATGGAGACTGCATTTTCAACGATGTTTGGCTGCAAAAAAAAAGAATATCAGAGCTGGTTAGCTCCGTCAACAGATAGTTCAAAACTGAAAGCTAGCTGCACAGTGTGCAAAAAGAACTTTGACATCACCAGCATGGACGAGAGTGCTGTAAAAAGCCATTGTCAAGGCCAGGAGCACAAGCAACTCAGGCGGGAACAAAACCGACAATGCCAGATTGAGTCCTTGAAATTTAGTAAACTGGTCCTGGAAAAGTCCTGGAATTTTTTTGACACAGATCTGTATGAACCCTGTATAAGGCCCTGTATGTTTTTATATTTCTGTGCCCAAATGGGGTATGAAATAAATTTCTTGCCTTGCCTTGCCTTGCCTTGCCTTGCTAAAGAAAGTCGAAGTTTGAAGCCCGTACACGTCCTGTAAATGCTTACCGCCCGCCATTAATGCTGTCATAAACGAGAGTTGGCTCCCTTCTCAAATAATCGAACTTCCGTTTTTTGCGACTTCCGGTTGTTGTGTTTGGACTTTTCTTCGCGAAAACTGGTAGAATTATGGCATCTTAACCCATTGACTGCCAGAAAAAAATAAAGAAAAAACTATTGGGCAAATCATGCCACGAAAAAGACAACTGATAGAGCCAATCTGGCAAAATGGTCTGGGGATATTACTCTCTTGACTGTGTTAGAGCAAAAGCCAACATATCAGGGTTACTCCTCTTCATCTAATGACATCATCAGGTCAGTACGTAATACGTTGGTGGCAGTCAAGGGGTTAAGCTCTACAATGATGCTTTTTACATCCAATGAAGGGTTATGTCATCTGTTGGATGGTATCTCGGATAATAATAGGGATTTTGAAGCATTTTAACATGAGTATTCGTCGTATTGGCGACTCGTTACCACTTTCGATGTTGTGACTCACAGTAGACAGTGCTGAGTACGACAATCGTTGCCTTTCTTCTCACGATTTTGTTCACTAATAGGGCGCCCTCGTTTATTAGGCGCATAGGTCGAACTTGTAGTCCAAAAATGACAGTACACAAAATTCAGATCTTGTTACTACACTTTCTTACAATTTTGTTCATTATATTATAAGGTGCATGGGTCTCAGTCTGGGGAGAAAAAAGTATTTATAGTTAATATATAGTCCATAATATACGGTACTTCAGGAATGCTCCTGAAATGAGGACTGGAAAAGCTGACAGAAAGAAGACTAAAATCGGGACTGGATTAGGACTGGAAAAGCTGACAGAAAGAAGACTATAATCGGGACTGGATTAGGACTGGAAAAGCTGACAGAAAGAAGACTAAAATCGGGACTGGATTAGGACTGGAAAAGCTGACAGAAAGAAGACTAAAATCGGGACTGGATTAGGACTGGAAAAGCTGACAGAAAGAAGACTAAAATCGGGACTGGATTAGGACTGGAAAAGCTGACAGAAAGAAGACTAAAATCAGGACTGGATTAGGACTGGAAAAGCTGACAGAAAGAAGACTAAAATCAGGACTGCATTAGGACTGGAAAAGCTGACAGAAAGAAGACTAAAATCAGGCCTGGAAAAGCTGACAGAAAGAAGACTAAAATCAGGACTGGATTAGAACTGGAAAAGCTGACAGAAAGAAGACTAAAATCAGGACTGGAAAAGCTGACAGAAAGAAGACTAAAATCAGGACTGGAAAAGCTGACAGAAAGAAGACTAAAATCAGGACTGGAAAAGCTGACAGAAAGAAGACTAAAATTAAGACTGGAAAAGCTGACAGAAAGAAGACTAAAATCAGGACTGGAAAAGCTGACAGAAAGAAGACTAAAATCAGGACTGGAAAAGCTGACAGAAGGAAGACTAAAATTAAGACTGGAAAAGCTGACAGAAAGAAGACAATTAAGACTGGAAAAGCTGACAGAAAGAAGACTAAAATTAAGACTGGAAAAGCTGACAGAAAGAAGACTAAAATCAGGACTGGAAAAGCTGACAGAAAGAAGACTAAAATCAGGACTGGAAAAGCTGACAGAAAGAAGACTAAAATTAAGACTGGAAAAGCTGACAGAAAGAGTCTTCAGGGAAGACCATGTTGTCATCAGGAACTACGGTCTTACAAAATTAGAAATGTTTCCTGCTAGCGCTACAGTGGATCCTCCCTTAGAAGACCTCCCATTATAAGACTCCCTCCCACATAAGACCTACTTCTCTGAGACATTGCCCTTCTTTGTAAGTATTAAAATTACCTCCCTTATAAGACCTTATTTTGGATGATTTTTGAAGGTCTTATAAGGGAGGTTCCACTGTATTGGCAGAGGGAAACACGACGACTGACATGCAGTGCTGACTAGAGTTGAGAACCGGTTCAAAAATCCGAACCAGTTTTTAAACCGGTTTTCCCTGTTTGAACCGGTTTTGCCGAACCGTTTTTTTAAACCAGTACTCGCATCACTAGTTTCACCTATGCAAACACATATTTATTTGTCAGAAAATTTGCACGCACACGCACATACACACACACACACACACAATAAAAAAACATGACTTATGACACACACGCACACACACTCAACTCAACACTCGGTCAAAGTCAAAGTCATACACCACCACAAACTAGAAACAGCTACACTTGGTTTACAAACACCCAATCTGCGCTGAGAATCAGTGTTGTTTTTCGAAAAGAATGAATTATTCTAAGAAATACGTACTTTCAGTTTGCAGTTAAAAAACCGGTTCACAGGAACTCAAACCGGTTTTTCGAACCACGAAAGTTTAGTACCGGTTTTTCGGTTCAAACCGGTTTTCCCCCCACCTCTAGTGCTGACACATTCTCCCAAATACACAAACACACATCAATGCAAAGAGTTCACCACTTCAGCAATGGGGAAAAGTTGATCAGGAATGAGAAGATTCTGATTAAATTTTTTTTTAAAGTGTAATTTTTCAGGATTTCAGGATTTATTTTCTTACTTTTCCCCATGGTATTGATTATTTTGTTGCGCTAAATAAATTGCAATCCTTCAGCTCCTTTGTTTCACTATCACTGTTGATGAAAACTGGTTTGTCCTTTTTTTATGGTTCATTTTGTTATTTCCAACTATATCATTTGCAGTAAAGTGCCAAGCATAGCAGAACCTGTGACCAAATGTAGCAGAACCTTTGAAAGTGATAAAAAGAAATAACTTGAAGAACATGGTACGGAATGGGAAGACAAACATCCATTCAGAGTGGGCATATTCGGAATTCAACGTCAACATTATTCTGCTGTTTCAAGAATGCTTAGAGTTTACATGAAATAAGTTAGGAAACCGTCACAATGTTCAGGCATGGTAGACCTCCGCGAATCACGGAAAATCCGCGAAAGTTAAAATTTGACACACAATGAAATAAAAATTTGCTTGGGTGATTAAAAATTACGTGCGTTAAAACCTATGCAATCGCTTCGCGGAACCGGATGTGAATGACTGAACAAGCAACTTCCCGCCGAAGTTAGTAGTCGTGCGCGGCCTAGCTCACGCCACACGTTTCGAGATTTGTGATCCTAGTGTTTCTTTTTCTTCTTCTTCTTCATTTTGACGCCCAACTTCATCATTTTAGTTTGAGTCGACATCTTTCAAATGAAATGCAGAATGGGTTGGATGTTCTTCCACGAAACTCACTTTGCCCCCACTGAATATTTTTAACACAAATTGTTGCCCAACATCACAATATTTTGGCACTGATTGTTGGCCAACATCACAATATTTTAGCACAAATTGTTGGCCAACTTTGCAATATTTTTGCACAAATTGTTGGCCAACATTGCAATATTTTAGCACAAATTGTTGGCCTACATCACAATATTTTAGCACAAATTGTTGGCCGACATCGCAATATTATTGCGCCGATTATCGGTCTTTGACTGTCAGGCATACAGACGAAAGCGGAGACCAAGGGAGACGACCTGGTGATCAACGGAGGCAAGATGTGGACCACCAACGGGACCCAGGCCGACTGGATGTGTCTCCTGGCCAACACCAACCCCGGGTTGCCGCACCAGAGCAAGTCACTCATCTGCCTGCCCATGAAGCTGCCTGGTAAGGCTCTCTTATTCAGACTTGACATTTTTCAGGAATTTTCATCATTTCATGACATTTTTAAAGCCTGCAGGGCTGTTCTTGATATAAGTGTATATCCATTGAGAAGGGGGGGGGGTAGACTGGGAGTGGGTGATGGAAGCATGAACAAAACGATCATGCCCCAGTTACCACTCAAATCCACATGCCAATGTAGCATGTTCATCCCGTTCAGACGAGGCCCACTTCCAACATCCACTTCATTAAAGTTAATTTCTTGGATCAGGATCACTGTCATCAGGATTATTTTAGGACAACCAGGGACCTACACCATTGTCATGTGTCTCCTATTGATGAAAACAGCTGACATAGACTGAAGGAACATTTCACATTCCGATTGACCCCCCGCTACAGCCCAAACTGAAATTTAAGTCTGCAAAATAAATAAGTGCAATGATTCAGTGATGTCATAGAACATTGACCTATTAACATTGAAAGTGTCCTATTGTGTTCTCCCCTGTCAGGACAAATGTCTGATTAGAGTCTTAATTCTGGCACACTTTGTCTTATTGATTTCTGCATGAGCCAGGACATTGTCCCATTGATTTCTCATGTCTCAGGACAGTTTGTCCTATCACTTTTCGATCCTCGATAGATCATTGTGATTGGTTGATTTTAAGATAAGAAAGATCAAAGCAAATAAAAAGTAGATTACGATGTGGCTCTTGAAAGCTGGTTACACGCCATAAATCAAAACCTCTTGAAGACTCTCATTCGTCCTAAACGGTTGTGCAGGCCATGAGCCGGAGCCGGCTCATTCGTCCCGAGTGAGTTAACACACCCGGGATGAATGAGCCGGATCCGGCTCATGGCTCGCACAACCATTTAGGACGAATGGCCCGGCTCCAGCTCATAAGAGTTTTCAAGAGGTTTTGATTTCTGGCGTGTAACCAGCTTTCCAGTGCGAAGTCATAACCTACTTTCAGTTTGCTTTGACCTTGCCTCTCTTGAAATCAACCAATCATTGCATAGTTTACATTCAGCTTTGGTTGTAGAGGGGGGTCAAAGATCGGAATGTGAAATTTTCCTTCTTTCTATGTGTTAGCTGTTTTCGTCAATAGGAGACAAACGACGAAGGTATGGAATCTGATATTTTACGATCGTTTAGTGCATGGTGTTGCTAATCTTTTCTGAAAATGTTGATGCCTGACTCTTCATCATAACTTGGTTTTGGTGATTGTTTTACGAACCTAGTCAAATGCCCAGTCGCCACAGAACAAGGGGAAATAATTTGGCCAGTCCCAAGTGAGTTGAGCATTCTTTTTTCCCCCAGGGGTGCACATTTCGGAGAGGATCGACAAGCTGGGCATGCGCAGCTCGGACACGGCCCAGATTTTCTTCGAGGACGTGCGCGTGCCGCGGTCGCACATCATCGGGGACGAGGGCATGGGCTTCACCTACCAGATGATGCAGTTCCAGGAGGAGCGACTCTGGGGCACTGCCGCCGGTAGGTTACTGCCCTTTGATTTGCAAAAAAATCAAACAAACCACACACACACACACTCTGTCTGTCACTCTCTTTCCCTGAAGTGACCCATTTAAGTCTATTTGTCATTAATAAATTAACCCCTTCGCTGCCTGCCCCATGTCTGCTTCGGGGCTGTTTGTGCTATGCTGTACGCCTGTAACCGTGTCTACCACAGGGCTGTTTGTGCTATGCTGTACGCCTGTAACCGTGTCTACCACAGGGCTGTTTGTGCTATGCTGTACGCCTATAACCGTGTCTACCACGGGGCTGTTTGTGCTATGCTGTACGCCTATAACCGTGTCTACCACAGGGCTGTTTGCACTATGCTGTACGCCTATAACCGTGTCTACCACAGGGCTGTTTGCACTATGCTGTACGCCTATAACCGTGTCTACCACGGGGCTGTTTGCACTATGCTGTACGCCTATAACCGTGTCTACCACGGGGCTGTTTGTGCTATGCTGTACGCCTATAACCGTGTCTACCACGGGGCTGTTTGCACTATGCTGTACGCCTATAACCGTGTCTACCACGGGGCTGTTTGTGCTATGCTGTACGCCTATAACCGTGTCTACCACGGGGCTGTTTGCACTATGCTGTACGCCTATAACCGTGTCTACCACAGGGCCGTTTGCACTATGCTGTACGCCTATAACCGTGTCTACCACGGGGCTGTTTGCACTATGCTGTACGCCTATAACCGTGTCTACCACGGGGCTGTTTGTGCTATGCTGTACGCCTATAACCGTGTCTACCACAGGGCTGTTTGCACTATGCTGTACGCCTATAACCGTGTCTACCACGGGGCTGTTTGTGCTATGCTGTACGCCTATAACCGTGTCTACCACAGGGCTGTTTGTGCTATGCTGTACGCCTATAACCGTGTCTACCACGGGGCTGTTTGTGCTATGCTGTACGCCTATAACCGTGTCTACCACAGGGCTGTTTGTGCTATGCTGTACGCCTATAACCGTGTCTACCACGGGGCTGTTTGCACTATGCTGTACGCCTATAACCGTGTCTACCACAGGGCTGTTTGTGCTATGCTGTACGCCTATAACCGTGTCTACCACGGGGCTGTTTGCACTATGCTGTACGCCTATAACCGTGTCTACCACGGGGCTGTTTGTGCTATGCTGTACGCCTATAACCGTGTCTACCACGGGGCTGTTTGCACTATGCTGTACGCCTATAACCGTGTCTACCACGGGGCTGTTTGTGCTATGCTGTATGCCTATAACCGTGTCTACCACGGGGCTGTTTGCACTATGCTGTACGCCTATAACCGTGTCTACCACGGGGCTGTTTGCACTATGCTGTACGCCTATAACCGTGTCTACCACGGGGCTGTTTGCACTATGCTGTACGCCTATAACCGTGTCTACCACGGGGCTGTTTGCACTATGCTGTACGCCTATAACCGTGTCTACCACGGGGCTGTTTGTGCTATGCTGTACGCCTATAACCGTGTCTACCACGGGGCTGTTTGTGCTATGCTGTACGCCTATAACCGTGTCTACCACGGGGCTGTTTGTGCTATGCTGTACGCCTATAACCGTGTCTACCACAGGGCTGTTTGCACTATGCTGTACGCCTATAACCGTGTCTACCACGGGGCTGTTTGTGCTATGCTGTACGCCTATAACCGTGTCTACCACAGGGCTGTTTGTGCTATGCTGTACGCCTATAACCGTGTCTACCACAGGGCTGTTTGCACTATGCTGTACGCCTATAACCGTGTCTACCACGGGGCTGTTTGTGCTATGCTGTACGCCTATAACCGTGTCTACCACGGGGCTGTTTGCACTATGCTGTACGCCTATAACCGTGTCTACCACGGGGCTGTTTGCACTATGCTGTACGCCTATAACCGTGTCTACCACAGGGCTGTTTGTGCTATGCTGTACGCCTGTAACCGTGTCTACCACGGGGCTGTTTGTGCTATGCTGTACGCCTATAACCGTGTCTACCACGGGGCTGTTTGCACTATGCTGTACGCCTATAACCGTGTCTACCACGGGGCTGTTTGCACTATGCTGTACGCCTATAACCGTGTCTACCACAGGGCTGTTTGTGCTATGCTGTACGCCTGTAACCGTGTCTACCACGGGGCTGTTTGTGCTATGCTGTACGCCTATAACCGTGTCTACCACGGGGCTGTTTGTGCTATGCTGTACGCCTATAACCGTGTCTACCACAGGGCTGTTTGCACTATGCTGTACGCCTATAACCGTGTCTACCACAGGGCTGTTTGTGCTATGCTGTACGCCTATAACCGTGTCTACCACAGGGCTGTTTGCACTATGCTGTACGCCTATAACCGTGTCTACCACGGGGCTGTTTGCACTATGCTGTACGCCTATAACCGTGTCTACCACAGGGCTGTTTGCACTATGCTGTACGCCTATAACCGTGTCTACCACGGGGCTGTTTGCACTATGCTGTACGCCTATAACCGTGTCTACCACAGGGCTGTTTGTGCTATGCTGTACGCCTATAACCGTGTCTACCACGGGGCTGTTTGCACTATGCTGTACGCCTATAACCGTGTCTACCACGGGGCTGTTTGTGCTATGCTGTACGCCTATAACCGTGTCTACCACGGGGCTGTTTGCACTATGCTGTACGCCTATAACCGTGTCTACCACGGGGCTGTTTGCACTATGCTGTACGCCTATAACCGTGTCTACCACGGGGCTGTTTGTGCTATGCTGTACGCCTATAACTGTGTCTACCACAGGGCTGTTTGTGCTATGCTGTACGCCTATAACCGTGTCTACCACAGGGCTGTTTGTGCTATGCTGTATGCCTATAACCGTGTCTACCACGGGGCTGTTTGCACTATGCTGTACGCCTATAACCGTGTCTACCACGGGGCTGTTTGTGCTATGCTGTATGCCTATAACCGTGTCTACCACGGGGCTGTTTGCACTATGCTGTACGCCTATAACCGTGTCTACCACGGGGCTGTTTGCACTATGCTGTACGCCTATAACCGTGTCTACCACGGGGCTGTTTGCACTATGCTGTACGCCTATAACCGTGTCTACCACGGGGCTGTTTGCACTATGCTGTACGCCTATAACCGTGTCTACCACAGGGCTGTTTGCACTATGCTGTACGCCTATAACCGTGTCTACCATGGGGCTGTTTGTGCTATGCTGTACGCCTATAACCGTGTCTACCACGGGGCTGTTTGTGCTATGCTGTACGCCTATAACCGTGTCTACCACGGGGCTGTTTGTGCTATGCTGTACGCCTATAACCGTGTCTACCACGGGGCTGTTTGCACTATGCTGTACGCCTATAACCGTGTCTACCACGGGGCTGTTTGTGCTATGCTGTACGCCTATAACCGTGTCTACCACGGGGCTGTTTGCACTATGCTGTACGCCTATAACCGTGTCTACCACGGGGCTGTTTGCACTATGCTGTACGCCTATAACCGTGTCTACCACGGGGCTGTTTGCACTATGCTGTACGCCTATAACCGTGTCTACCACGGGGCTGTTTGCACTATGCTGTACGCCTATAACCGTGTCTACCACGGGGCTGTTTGCACTATGCTGTACGCCTATAACCGTGTCTACCACGGGGCTGTTTGCACTATGCTGTACGCCTATAACCGTGTCTACCACGGGGCTGTTTGGCTATGCTGTACGCCTGTGTCTACCACGGGGCTGTTTGTGCTGTACGCCTATAACCGTGTCTACCACGGGGCTGTTTGTGCTATGCTGTACGCCTATAACCGTGTCTACCACGGGGCTGTTTGTGCTATGCTGTACGCCTATAACCGTGTCTACCACGGGGCTGTTTGTGCTATGCTGTACGCCTATAACCGTGTCTACCACGGGGCTGTTTGCACTATGCTGTACGCCTATAACCGTGTCTACTACGGGGCTGTTTGCACTATGCTATACGCTATAACCGTGTCTACCACGCTGTTTGCTATGCTGTACGCCTATAACCGTGTCTACCACGGGGCTGTTTGTGCTATGCTGTACGCCTATAACCGTGTCTACCACGGGGCTGTTTGCACTATGCTGTACGCCTATAACCGTGTCTACCACGGGGCTGTTTGCACTATGCTGTACGCCTATAACCGTGTCTACCACGGGGCTGTTTGCACTATGCTGTACGCCTATAACCGTGTCTACCACGGGGCTGTTTGTGCTGTGCTGTACGCCTATAACCGTGTCTACCACGGGGCTGTTTGCACTATGCTGTACGCCTATAACCGTGTCTACCACGGGGCTGTTTGCACTATGCTGTACGCCTATAACCGTGTCTACCACGGGGCTGTTTGCACTATGCTGTACGCCTATAACCGTGTCTACCACGGGGCTGTTTGCACTATGCTGTACGCCTATAACCGTGTCTACCACGGGGCTGTTTGTGCTATGCTGTACGCCTATAACCGTGTCTACCACGGGGCTGTTTGTGCTATGCTGTACGCCTGCCTGTCTACCACGGGGCCGTTTGTGACTGTGCGCCTATTGTGTCTACCACGGGGTGCTTTCTTCATCAAATTTCGAGCGAGTTAAAAGGGAAAACAACTACTATGAACTGTTCCCCACTCTTAAAAACCCCGTAATTCTACACTTCTTTCCCTTTTTACATCTTTTTTTGTGCACTTGTTAATCAACAAATGGATGAGCAGTGGACAGATCATTCAGTAACCCTCATAAAGCCAAATTTGGCTTGGCACACAGCAATACAAGAAATCCATGATCCCTCGGCAGTGAAGGGGTTAAGGGGAATTCAAGTTAAGGAGAAATGTGTCCAACGGCATTATTGATTCTGAACAGGCAAACTCTTCCACCCGCCTGTTGACATTATGACAACGCACCAGATCACGTGTCAAAATCACGGGTTTCACGTGCTTTCCCTCTTATAGCTGGAAAGAAATCTTGTTTTGACCAGGTCTCACTACCATACAAATGCCCCCAAACTCAAAGCGATACATCATTTTAAAGAGCAGCCTCAATTTGAACATTGGGGGCATTTCTATATGGGTCACAGCTACCCAGAAAAAAACAAGGGACTTAATCGTGGCGCATCTGTGTATCTTTAAGATAAAGCATTCTATGACGAAGGGAGCAAACACTTCGCTTTAATTTTGTTGCAGGGCTGCTTTCCCTGGAGAAGCTGATCCAGCTGACAGTGGAGTACACGCGGGAGAGGAAGGCGTTCGGCCAGCCCATCCTGAACAACCAGGTGGTGCACTACACCCTGGCTGAGCTCAGCACCGAGGTGGAGCTGGTCAGAGCGCTGCTCTACAGGGCCGTCCGTGAGTTGACACTAATGTCTTTCACCACGTACTACAGACCTGTTTATCATTACCATTTTGCCGTAATTTTTGCAAAACAAAAGTCAAATTGCGATAATTATGGCGACGAAAACAAAATACGGAAAAAAACACCACTACAGTTGCGTCGGCAAGCGATGCTTTTGAAACAATGCAGTGGAAAGTCATTCCGGTTCCCAGCATGCAACACGCGTCAATTTCTTTTCATTCTGTTTCAAGATGGCGTCAAAGCGACCGCGTGGTAGGAGTTCTAAGTCACATGATCCAAAATCTGATGGAAGGACACCAAAGAAAAGGAAAGTGCACTATTGCTGGCATATCATTGTGTAATTACAAGTAGTTTTCTTGTTAATCGGGTTTTGTGAAGAAAAAGAATCGGCCGCGCGTTGGATTACAGTTTTTTCTCTCTCCAAAATTACTATTTTTTGTTTCAGAAATTACAAATTTGCAAAATAGGGGTAAACAGGTCTGCGTACTAACTCCCGGTAGCTTTTCACCAGATGTACTAAAATCGATAATTTTCAACTCTACTTTTGTGCTTACTTTGTTTGCATTTTAAGTGCGAGTGTTTGGTATTGCTGGACAGAATAAGTCTGGCTATAACAACATCAAGTTTCTGTGACTGTGTTTCTCCGTTTTCACGCCAGAAAGGCAGAATTACAAACATCTTGTTCCTGTTGTGTTTTTTCCCTATTTGTTCACTATTGGCCGCGCTTTCAGTTAGTCTTTTCAAAAGCTGCTTGTGGCCAATTTAGCCCAGTTTTGCTCAAGGGAAAGCACCCGGAAAACAGATAAACGATTGCTGAATATAATTAAAGAAGTATTTTCCCTTAGACCATAAATAGCCGTGCGCTGTTCGGAATCAAAGTCACCACACATATGTGCCTGGGGCGTGCTGTACGGAGGACGATTCTACCATGCACATTATGCGTGCCAAGTAGTGAAAAAGTTAACACTTTCAACGCAACCCCTCTCGCTCTCCAGGTGGGAGCATCCCGAATTTCACAGACACCTCTGTGACTATAAAGTACCAAATACTCTGTGTGTCCTCAGGACACTGCAGTCGTAGAAATTCCCCCAGGACACCCGCTTTTGGCCCTTTTCAAAAAATTATCTTTAAAAAATGTCGAGATCACAGTGACAATGACTTTATTTTTGTACAGGAGTGTAGATTTATCTTTACTCTTTTAAATAATGTAAAATTAAACGCAGATTATTGCGTTGCACCACATATTCATGTCGAGTTTTGATATGTTATTACCAAATGTCCAATAAGCACAAAACAGTTGAGTTTTCCTTTGTTTGAATTTGTTTAAGGTGTTAGACTATTTTGTTAAGCGGTGGGGCCAGGCTCTGTGTTGACTGAAAGATCATTTCAAATCGTCTCTCAGCGAAAAAATACGCTTCTGTTGACTACTGTAGGTTGATGAATAAAGTTTTCTCTCCTTTTTTGACTATATCTTGTTAGTCTCCAACTCACCTGAAGCGAGAATAAAAAGATTTTTTTGTTTGAACTGTCGATTTTGCTGGGCGTCCCACCATCCGGGAAAGAAAATATCTTTCTGTGTTCTAGCGACGCAAGAGTAGCTCTGACATCAAACGAATCTTGGTCTTATAAATAAGTTCAAACGCTTTAGTACATGATCCTGGCTTTCTTGTGGATTCCCAGATATTTAGTGGTTATAGAATTCAGTCTTTTGTCTTTTGCAGCCATTTATAAGTAGATGGGATGAATCACAGAAAGGTACAGTTCGACGCGTGTGGGTGGAGTTCATGCGCCCGAAACAAGAGCATGGACATCGTTGTACTGCCTTTACTTCCAGTACTGTGTCGTCGTTTCCTAGTTCCACTCAGTCAATGTACTGCCTTTACTTCCAGTACTGTGTCGTCGTTTCCTAGTTCCACTCGGTCAAAGTATCATACTAGCAGATGATTTTTTTCAGTTTTTGAGGATCGTTTTATTTCAAAAACAAAACAGAAATCTAGAAAATTCACCCTTTCACTGCATGTATGGCACTTATCTATGTTGATCTGAACGACGCAATCAAAGCCAAGTGTATCTGAACACGTTTACAACTTTAAAAAAGAGACAGTATAACCCTTTAATGAATTTACTGGACCAGTCATAGGACAAGGTCCTGTAAGACTGAAAATGTTCTGTTGTACAGCAGTGCTGTAGATCATCATTGTTCTGTGCAGTGCTGTAGATCATCATTGTTCTGTGCAGTGCTGTAGATCATCATTGTTCTGTGCAGTGCTGTAGATCATCATTGTTCTGTGCAGTGCTGTGCATTCATCATTGTTCTGTGCAGTGCTGTAGATCATCATTGTTCTGTGCAGTGCTGTGCATTCATCATTGTTCTGTGCAGTGCTGTAGATTCATCATTGTTCTGTGCAGTGCTGTAGATTCATCATTGTTCTGTGCAGTGCTGTAGATCATCATTGTTCTGTGCAGTGCTGTAGATCATCATTGTTCTGTGCAGTGCTGTAGATCATCATGTTCTGTGCAGTGCTGTAGATCATCATTGTTCTGTGCAGTGCTGTAGATTCATCATTGTTCTGTGCAGTGCTGTAGATCATCATTGTTCTGTGCAGTGCTGTAGATTCATCATTGTTTCTCTGTGCAGTGCTGTAGACTCATCATTGTTCTGTGCAGTGCTGTAGATCATCATTGTTCTGTGCAGTGCTGTAGATCATCATTGTTCTGTGCAGTGCTGTGCATTCATCATTGTTCTGTGCAGTGCTGTAGATCATCATTGTTCTGTGCAGTGCTGTAGATCATTGTTCTGTGCAGTGCTGTAGATCATCATTGTTTCTCTGTGCAGTGCTGTGCATTCATCATTGTTCTGTGCAGTGCTGTAGATTCATCATTGTTTCTCTGTGCAGTGCTGTAGATCATCATTGTTCTGTGCAGTGCTGTAGATTATCATTGTTTCTCTGTGCAGTGCTGTGCATTCATCATTGTTCTGTGCAGTGCTGTAGATTCATCATTGTTCTGTGCAGTGCTGTAGATGAATCTACAGCACTGCACAGAACAATGATGATCTACAGCACTGCACAGAACAATGATGATCTACAGCACTGCACAGAACAATGATGAATGCACAGCACTGCACAGAACAATGATGAATGCACAGCACTGCACAGAGAAACAATGATAATCTACAGCACTGCACAGAACAATGATGAATGCACAGCACTGCACAGAACAATGATGATCTACAGCACTGCACAGAACAACAATGATGAATCTACAGCACTGCACAGAACAATGATGAATCTACAGCACTGCACAGAACAATGATGATCTACAGCACTGCACAGAACAATGATGATCTACAGCACTGCACAGAACAATGATTGTTCTGTGCAGTGCTGTAGATTATCATTGTTTCTCTGTGCAGTGCTGTAGATCATCATTGTTCTGTGCAGTGCTGTGCATTCATCATTGTTCTGTGCAGTGCTGTAGATTCATCATTGTTTCTCTGTGCAGTGCTGTAGATTCATCATTGTTCTGTGCAGTGCTGTGCATTCATCATTGTTCTGTGCAGTGCTGTAGATTCATCATTGTTCTGTGCAGTGCTGTAGATCATCATTGTTCTGTGCATGCTGTAGATCATCATTGTTCTGTGCAGTGCTGTAGATTATCATTGTTTCTCTGTGCAGTGCTGTGCATTCATCATTGTTCTGTGCAGTGCTGTAGATTCATCATTGTTCTGTGCAGTGCTGTAGATCATCATTGTTCTGTGCAGTGCTGTAGATTATCATTGTTTCTCTGTGCAGTGCTGTGCATTCATCATTGTTCTGTGCAGTGCTGTAGATCATCATTGTTCTGTGCAGTGCTGTAGATCATCTGTTCTGTGCAGTGCTGTAGATCATCATTGTTCTGTGCAGTGCTGTAGATCATTGTTCTGTGCAGTGCTGTAGATTCATCATTGTTGTTCTGTGCAGTGCTGTAGATCATCATTGTTCTGTGCAGTGCTGTAGATCATCATTGTTCTGTGCAGTGCTGTAGATTATCATTGTTTCTCTGTGCAGTGCTGTGCATTCATCATTGTTCTGTGCAGTGCTGTAGATCATCATTGTTCTGTGCAGTGCTGTAGATCATCTGTTCTGTGCAGTGCTGTAGATCATCATTGTTCTGCGCAGTGCTGTAGATCATTGTTCTGTGCAGTGCTGTAGATTCATCATTGTTCTGTGCAGTGCTGTAGATCATCTGTTCTGTGCAGTGCTGTAGATCATCATTGTTCTGTGCAGTGCTGTAGATCATCTGTTCTGTGCAGTGCTGTAGATCATCATTGTTCTGCGCAGTGCTGTAGATCATTGTTCTGTGCAGTGCTGTAGATTCATCATTGTTCTGTGCAGTGCTGTAGATCATCTGTTCTGTGCAGTGCTGTAGATCATCATTGTTCTGTGCAGTGCTGTAGATCATTGTTCTGTGCAGTGCTGTAGATTCATCATTGTTCTGTGCAGTGCTGTAGATTCATCATTGTTGTTCTGTGCAGTGCTGTAGATCATCATTGTTCTGTGCAGTGCTGTAGATCATCATTGTTCTGTGCAGTGCTGTAGATTATCATTGTTTCTCTGTGCAGTGCTGTGCATTCATCATTGTTCTGTGCAGTGCTGTAGATCATCATTGTTCTGTGCAGTGCTGTAGATCATTGTTCTGTGCAGTGCTGTAGATCATCATTGTTCTGTGCAGTGCTGTAGATCATCATTGTTCTGTGCAGTGCTGTAGATCATTGTTCTGTGCAGTGCTGTAGATTATCATTGTTTCTCTGTGCAGTGCTGTGCATTCATCATTGTTCTGTGCAGTGCTGTAGATTATCATTGTTTCTCTGTGCAGTGCTGTAGATTCATCATTGTGCAGTGCTGTAGATCATCATTGTTCTGTGCAGTGCTGTAGATTCATCATTGTTCTGTGCAGTGCTGTAGATCATCATTGTTCTGTGCAGTGCTGTAGATTCATCATTGTTCTGTGCAGTGCTGTAGATCATCATTGTTCTGTGCAGTGCTGTACATTCAGGGCAACGACGTGACCAAGCTGGCCTCCATGTGCAAGCTGAAGGCGGGGCGCCTGTCCCGGGAGCTGACGGACAAATGCCTGCAGTTCTGGGGCGGCATGGGCTTCACCAACCAGACCCTGGTCAGCAGGTTCTACAGGTGGGTGCCTCCCTCGCCCTTTGACTCTGAACGCTTTCGTCATTAGCCTGTGCTAAAGGCAAGTAGTAAAGTGGGTGCCTCCCTCCCCCCTTGACTCTGAACGCTTTCGTCATTAGCCTGTGCTAAAGGCAAGTAGTAAAGTGGGTGCCTCCCTCCCCCCTTGACTCTGAACGCTTTCGTCATTAGCCTGTGCTAAAGGCAAGTAGTAAAGTGGGTGCCTCCCTCCCCCCTTGACTCTGAACGCTTTCGTCATTAGCCTGTGCTAAAGGCAAGTAGTAAAGTGGGTGCCTCCCTCCCCCCTTGACTCTGAACGCTTTCGTCATTAGCCTGTGCTAAAGGCAAGTAGTAAAGTGGGGGCCGAAGTGCAGACCTGTTTTCTCTACGGATTTGTCCGTAAATATTACGTTTTGAGACCTTCGATTACGCTATTATACGGTCAGCAACAAACAAATCCGCATTTCCACTGAACGAGTGCGAAAAATAAAAGAAGAAGAAATCGAAAGAAGGCAATCGTTTGAGCCGTTCTCACTACTGTGTCATCTGCTATCAAAGGTATTACTTCGAGTGATGTCCCTTGAATGAATACTTCTGGTTTATTTCTCCATGCCGCCATTTTTCTAGGTACAAAATGCAATCTGAAGGCATGCCGAAAAAAACCCCCACTTGCAAGCGGATGATTCCGACTGATCCTGATCGGATGCCAAAGAAAAAAGCGAGGTCCCCCCTCCCTCCTCAGCGCAACCAAAATTTCGGCAGTTGTTGAAGCTGGGTTTGGATGGGAAGTTGCAGCATGCATGTACGTTCGCCCCAACCTACTCTTACCTACTTTTGACTGCCGTGGGATTTTTACGTGCGTAAAGGCTTAAGCGCAAGGGTCAGACTAGCTTTAAGTCCCCATCCGAAGGACTCAACATTCAGTTCACACCTGTGTATAAGCCGCATCCCTTAAATTGACAAAATATCAGGTATTTAATCACATATAAGCCGCACCAGTTTATAAGCCGCAGAGAAAATTGTATGTGCACAAACCAACACAAATATAGAAATTCTCCTATCAGAGCATAAGTATTTAATGTTCTCAGACACTTTGAACATGAGATTTGAATCAATTGATTACCTAAACCAGTTTTGAGTCTAAAGAAGCTAAAAATAAGCTGAAGAATGTGGCCCAAAACAGATTTAATCATGCTGATATAGTATATGTAGAATGGGAAAAATCCACAGATAAGACGCACCAGTCTATAAGCCGCATGGGCCAAAGTTGAGGAAAAAAAGTAGCGTTTAATAGTCCGCATTTTACGGTAGTATAGTGTAGTAGTAGCAGTGATAGTAGTAGTAGTATAGTGTAGTAATAGCAGTGGTAGTAGTACAGTGAAACCCGTTTAGTACGAATTCCAGGGGAGAGGGCCAATTTACTTGTTGTAAGCATTGCTCGTTCAAACCATTTTATCGATTTTGGCAACCCTGACGAACCTATCAATCGGTCCTCACATCTACTGTGATGTGCGTGTTGGTAAAGTGTAAAAAAGACAGAAAAACGGAAACAACACACTTACCCAACAAAGCATGGTTGTAAGCCCAGTATCCTGTATCCAGAGGGTTTTTAATGCCGATTACATACACTTTAAAACAGTTTATTAACACACGATATCAAAATATCAAAAACATCAAAAACATAAAATCCACACACGCGCTTTAAGAGAAAGTTTAAATTTCCCGGAAGTCACAAGATCAGTGCGCAAAGAGTGAGTCCAGTGTCGTCTGCTTGCGCTGCAGACACCCAAGTTGTTATATCGGCCAATCAGAATGCCGCTTACATATCGAGGGGTCAGTCAAGATGGCGATGTTGTTGTCAGTGTGTACTCGTTCTAGCCAGGTAGTTGTGCAAGAAAGCTTGACTTTGGGATGGCGGTGTGGTTGTAAGTGCGTTCTCGTTCTAACCGCGTAGTTTTTGCATAAAAGCTTGACTTTGGGAGTCAATAAATTGTACGTTATATGCAAGTTGCTCGTTGTAGCGAGCTCGTTGTATGCAGAATTATTTAACAAGGAAAAAGAAGGCTTGTGGTCGGGAATTTTGAAACCACTCGTTAAACACGGGCTCTCGTTTAAACCGTACTCGTACTAAATGGGTTTCCCTGTATAGTGTAGTAGTAGCAGTGATAGTAGTAGCAGTGATAGTAGTAGTAGTATAGTGTAGTAGTAGCAGTGATAGTAGTAGTAGTGATAGTAGTATAGTGTAGTAGTAGCAGTGATAGTAGTATAGTGTAGTAGTGATAGTAGTAGTATAGT
Organism: Phymorhynchus buccinoides; assembly: GCA_017654935.2. Classification (NCBI taxonomy): domain Eukaryota; kingdom Metazoa; phylum Mollusca; class Gastropoda; order Neogastropoda; family Raphitomidae; genus Phymorhynchus; species Phymorhynchus buccinoides. Next base: position 16,773,086 of record CM065712.1, on the reverse strand, counting down.
GTAGTAGTAGCAGTGATAATAGTAGCAGTGATAGTAGTATAGTGTAGTAGTAGCAGTGGTAGTAGTAGCAGTGATAGTAGTAGTAGTATAGTGTAGTAGTAGCAGTGATAGTAGTAGTAGTATAGTGTAGTAGTAGTAGTAGCAGTGATAGTAGTATAGTGTAGTAGCAGTGATAGTAGTATAGTGTAGTAGTAGCAGTGATAGTAGTATAGTAGTAGTAGCAGTGATAGTAGTATAGTGTAGTAGTAGCAGTGATAGTAGTATAGTGTAGTAGTAGCAGTGATAGTAGTAGCAGTGATAGTAGTAGCAGTGATAGTAGTAGCAGTGATAGTAGTATAGTGTAGTTGTAGCAGTGATAGTAGTATAGTGTAGTAGTAGCAGTGATAGTAGTATAGTGTAGTAGTAGCAGTGATAGTAGTATAGTGTAGTAGTAGCAGTGATAGTAGTATAGTGTAGTAGTAGCAGTGATAGTAGTAGTGATAGTGTAGTAGTAGTAGTGATAGTAGTAGCAGTGATAGTAGTATAGTGTAGTAGTGCAGTGATAGTAGTATAGTGTAGTAGTAGCAGTGATAGTAGTATAGTGTAGTAGTAGCAGTGATAGTAGTAGCAGTGATAGTAGTAGTGTAGTGTAGTAGTAGCAGTGATAGTAGTATTGTGTAGTAGTAGCAGTGATAGTAGTGTAGTAGTAGCAGTGATAGTAGTATAGTGTAGTAGTAGCAGTGATAGTAGTAGTCGTAGTGTGTTTGTTTGTTGTAATGTTGTTCTTTGGGTTGCAGGGATTTCAGACTTCTGTCCATCGGAGCTGGAGCAGACGAGGTGATGCTGTCAATCATATGCAAATACATGGACACGCTGCCCCGCCCTCCCAAGAAAGCGAAGAAATAGATCAGATTTGCACCACATTGAAGAGTGATGGTTTGGACAAGCTATAAAAACAATCTATAAAAAGTTGCAGGGAGTCTATTGGTTGGGATAAAATGAAAAAACATTCAAATTGAATTTTTGTGTTTTATATTTATTTAATTTTCTGTTGTCTGGGTTTTTTTTTTAAATTATAAATAGTTGTATACATCTTTTGCAGAATCTAAAAAATAATGTAATGTAATAAAAATAATAAAAAATAAAATAAAACGTCTACTTTCTTGCTGAGGAGGTTATGGTTTGTTTGAGTGTTGTTTTGTTATTGTTGTGTTGTCTTTGGTTTGTCTGTTTCAAATAACAAAACAGCATATTGATTATTTGTATTTGAAAATCTTGACTATCAATCAGATGTGTGTATGTGTGTGTAGGATATCACTCCCTGTAAAGCACCAAATTGTACAAATACAAGTACAAAACAGTTGGAAACGGAGATTTTTCGTTTCCAAGCACCACACATCTGGAACAATCTCCCTTTCTCTCTCCGCAGCTCTCCATCTCTGTCTTATTTCAAACTGGCCGGAAGACGCATCTTTTCAGAAAAGATCTCTGTTAATTTCTGTCTGACCATCCACCGTCAGTGTAAAGATTTGGTTTTTTTTTTCTTTAGTTTTAATATAAATAATTCGTGTTTTATGTAGGTATTTTAAATGTAAGTTGTGTGAGTGCGATAATGTTGCTTTTTTCATGTAAAGTGATTTTTTTCTAAATAATTTTAAGTATATGTACAGTGGTACTCCTCTAATAAGACCTTGAAAGTGCGGTGAAAAAAAAGTCTTATCTGAGGGGTGGTCTTATTAGAGAACCAAGCACAAAACCAGTCCCAAACTTTCTCATCGATGACCATGGTTCTGTTTTCTTTACTTTCGCTAGTTTCCTGCCCCCACACTCGCCACTTTCCCATCGTGATTTAATCTACTCCTTATCCTTGATTATGTTTTGGATCTGTGTTTTGCCGACACTGAGCGAGTTCGCAATTGTGATCGCAGTCTCCCCTTTCTCACTTCTTTCCACAACACGGACGCGTTCTTCCAATGTCAACTGTTTTCTTTTCCTAGTCGCCATATCGATCACTGACTTGAAGAAGAACAGAGAGTAGCGGGTCCTTCTACAAGTTGCATGAGTACACGGGGCGTAACTCTCAAAGCAAAAGATAGGGGGCGCACTTCCAATGGAAATTCCATGTTTACATTTCTGACTACTTTACATCGAGAGATGAAACTGACTGCAAAAAGATAAGATTGCGGTCGCATCTCAACCCCTGAAATCGGGTCGTAAGTCGGAACTCAGGAAAAGTCGTATTTGCGGCATAGGATATATAGTGGAATGTGTTAGGGGGAAAAAAAAATCAGTCGTATGTGAGGAGAAGAGCGTCTTATTAGAGGGGTACCACTGTATTTTGAATATCTTTTGTGTTCATGAGGTAAACTTACTTTTTTTCCATTTTTTTTCATGAGTTCATGAGCATTGAGTCCTGTTGTGTCAGGAGAATAGCGCTATGGAAGATTGATTTATTATTATTATTATTATTATGCGTTATACACCATACATGAATTATGGACCTGTTCAGAATTAGATATTTGCAATATGGAAGTATATGACTGAATAAGGAATTGTGATGTGTACAGTATGTTGATTATATATTACTTTGTGTGTGTGCGTGATTGCGAACTGTACAAGATTTGTTTATGTTTCCATTGTTGGGATGATACATTTTAAGAATATCATAGTTTTGATTGTTAAATGAATTCTTGGTAAAGGTAAAGATGTGCCACCCCCCCTGCATTTCTCGGTGAATTCTATTTTTCCGTTTTTGCCTTTCTTTCTTATAAAGCTGTATTTTAGGAACATTTTTAGCTAATAATCTTTTTGGAATACTAACCCTAGCCCTAACCCTAACCCTAAACCTAACCCTACCCCCCACTATGTACTGCAGTACACCGCGATTTGTCGCAGTTGTGGTTCGTTGCGTTTTTCCGTCTTATAGGGTGGGGGGTAGGGTTAGGGTTAGGGCTAGGGTTAGGGCTAGGGTTAGTATTCCAAAAAGATTATTAGCTAAAAATGTTCCTAAAATACAGCTTTATGTATGGTAAGAAAGGCAATAACGGAAAAATACAATTAACCGAGATAGGTAGGGGGGGTGGCACATCTTGACCTTTACTGAATTCTTTTATTTTAGAGTATTTAATGTTGATTTATGCAGTCTGTTACTGTGTTGGTTATAGAAATATTTTATTTATTTATAGGTTGGTTATTTAATCAGTAGATGGTTGGTTTGTTTTTTTGTTTTGTTTTTTAACTGGTTATTTGATTTTATTCATGAGATGCTTTTGTGTTTTGTAAAAGGATTTCCTCCTAGGGATTGTATGTTTATACAAGTAGGTATATTGTTTTTATTATGTCAGATTTCTTTTAACATTACAGGTTTGTTTTATGAGTTCTTTTATTGCTCGTAAATATTTGATTACAATAAAAGAAAATTGTCGTTAATTTTTTTTTCTTCATTTGTAAGTTTGTGTATGAATTTTCTTTAACTTCATTTGACTGTATTTATTATTATTATTACTATTATTATTATTATTATTACTATTTATTACTATTATTATTATTATTATTATTATTATTATTATTAATATTATTTAAGTTTCTTGAAAATAAATAATAATAAAAATCTACAAATAAAACCCTCTGATTATTTTATCCAGCAAAGTTTGCTTTGCATGACGTTTGTGTACTGTTGTTTGCATTTATTAAAAGCAACGCACACCGAACACACACTTCCAAAGCACTAAATTGATATTGAAAAGTAACACTAATCAACTGGAATTAATGAAATTCTGCTTAACGTCCTCCGGTCTGGAACATTCACATATGGGACATTAGCAGATATAAATAATGGTGGGAACGATCCTGGAGGCAATGCCAGGAGGCAGTGCAACACCAGTAAAGTCCCGAATGTTTAGCAATACAGATTGGGTAATATAGGTGAAAGCTAAAAACACTAATCAACTCTTCACTATGCTTCTGCACCATTCTTTTTTAGTACAGGATCTGACTACTAGACGTCACATGCCTATTTTTTATGTTCCTTTGCTGCTCCCCATGTTCTATGGATGAATTGTAGGGAAACCCAAAGAACAGTAACTCTGGAAAAACTGTAGGGAACCCAAAGAACAGTAACTCTGAAGAAACTATGGGGAAACCCAAAGAACAGTAACTCTGAAGAAACTAGGGAAACCCAAAGAACAGTAACTCTGAAGAAACTGTAGGGAAACCCAAAGAACAGTAACTCTGTAGAAACTGTAGGGAAACCCAAAGAACAGTAACTCTGTAGAAACTAGGGAAACCCAAAGAACAGTAACTCTGTAGAAACTGTAGGGAAACCTAAAGAACAATAACTCTGAAGAAACTGTAGGGAAACCCAAAGAACAGTAACTCTGTAGAAACTGTAGGGAAACCCAAAGAACAGTAACTCTGTAGAAACTGTAGGGAAACCCAAAGAACAGTAACTCTGTAGAAACTGTAGGGGAACCCAAAGAACAGTCACTCTGAAGAAACTGTAGGGAAACCCAAAGAACAGTCACTCTGTAGAAACTGTAGGGAAACCCAAAGAACAGTAACTCTGAAGAAACTGTAGGGAAACCCAAAGAACAGTAACTCTGAAGAAACTGTAGGGAAACCCAAAGAACAGTAACTCTGAAGAAACTGTAGGGAAACCCAAAGAACAGTAACTCTGAAGAAACTGTAGGGAAACCCAAAGAACAGTCACTCTGAAGAAACTGTAGGGAAACCCAAAGAACAGTCACTCTGAAGAAACTGGGGGGAAACCCAAAGAACAGTAACTCTGAAGAAACTGTAGGGAAACCCAAAGAACAGTAACTCTGTAGAAACTGTAGGGAAACCCAAAGAACAGTAACTCTGAAGAAACTGTGGGGAAACACAAAGAACAGTAACTCTGTAGAAACTGGGGAAACCCAAAGAACAGTCACTCTCAAGAAACTGTGGGGAAACCCAAAGAACAGTCACTCTCAAGAAACTGTGGGGAAACCCAAAGAACAGTCACTCTGTAGAAACTAGGGAAACCCAAAGAACAGTCACTCTGAAGAAACTGGGGAAACCCAAAGAACAGTAACTCTGAAGAAACTGTAGGGAAACCCAAGGAACAGTAACTCTGTAGAAACTGTAGGAGAACCCAAAGAACAATAACTCTGTAGAAACTGTAGGGAAACACAAAGAACGTTAACTCTGTAGAAACTGTAGGGAAACCCAAAGAAGAATAACTGAAGAAACTGTAGGGAAACACAAAGAACAGTAACTCTTTAGAAACTGTGGGGAAACCCAAAGAACAGTAACTCTGAAGAAACTGTAGGGAAACACAAAGAACAGTCACTCTGAAGAAACTGTAGGGAAACACAAAGAACAGTAACACTGAAGAAACTGTGGGGAAACCCAAAGAACAGTAACTCTGTAGAAACTGTAGGGAAACCCAAAGAACAGTAACTCTGAAGAAACTGTAGCGAAACCCAAAGAACAATAACTGTAGAAACTGTAGGGAAACCCAAAGAAGAATAACTCTGTAGAAACTGTGGGGAAACCCAAAGAACGTTAACTCTGTAGAAACTGTAGGGAAACACAAAGAACAATAACTGTAGAAACTAGGGAAACACAAAGAACAATAACTCTGTAGAAACTGTAGGGAAACACAAAGAACAATAACTCTGTAGAAACTGTAGGGAAACCCAAAGAACAATAACTGAAGAAAGTAGGGAAACCCAAAGAACAGTAACTCAACAAATATTGTTTTAGCAGACTGGCAACTGAGAATGTAAGTAAATTTTAGGAAATAGAAGTCACAGGTCACACAATTTCCTGTCCAAAATACATGGAATTTGTGGTGGCACGTAACAGATAAACAGTAAGTAAATAAGATCACAGCTCAAATATTAAAAACAGAACATTCACGCAAAACTCAAGCACTCACAAATCCCCCCCCCCCCCCCCCCCCCCACACACACATAAGAGAGGGGAGTAGGTATAGCTGAGAAGCCCTGTCCTAAATAACCTTATACTCTCTCTGTCTCTCTCCCCCTCCCTCCCCCTCTTTCTTTCTCTCTAACACCAATACACAGATGCACACTCTACACACGCGTGCCTGCACAAACACACGCACACACACAAATATGCATGCACGTATGCACGCACTGTCACATACACACACCCTTCTGACGCACCACAGGGCTGGATCTAGGTGGGGGGGGTCCGGGTTTCGAGAAAAAACCACTGCTCCAATCATGTACTTTATTCAAGATGAAAAGTAATAAAACGACTCCAGGGATCATCCCAACATTGAACACTATGGTACAAATGCACCAGCTAGGGATGAGAACATTACGCGTGTGACCGTTTTTGATTACTCGCCTCGTGAGTAGCCACACTCCGAGTTCGGAGGATTTTGGACTGATTTATATTATGCTAGCAGCTTGCCATGGCTAAAAACAATCCTTGCGTAACTATGCAGAGCATAACATTTTGATGTAGCCTTGGTGTTCTAGCTTATGTCAGTTGGTCTGACACAACCTTAAGCCAAGGCGCTCTGGTTTACTTATTGTTCAATTATACATCTGTATCGTTAAAAATTCGGGACTTTCCTGGAGTTGCACTGCCTCCAGGCATTGCCTCCAGGATCGTTCCCACCATCTTTATATCTACTAATGTCCTATATGTGTGTTTCAGACCAGAGGACGTTAAACGGATTTTCATTTACTTATTCTTAATACTTTTATCGATTAAAAACTCGGGACTTTCCTGGTATTGCAGTACCTCCAGGATCGTCCCACCATCTTTATATCTATTACTGTCCCACATGTGACTGTGAATGAAAAGTTGTGTTTTACGTCCTCTCGACCCGGGCACATGTGACTGTTCCAGGCCGGAGGACGTTAATCGGATTTTTATTGTCATCAAAGATAGGATCGAGAAACAACATGAGACAGACAGACAGACAGACCGACACAGACAGACAGACAGACAGGCCGACACACATAAAAAGGAAAGAAGAAAGAGAAGAGTGTGATAAAGAAAGGAATAATTTCTGCGTTATCTATTTTCACATTCACGGTTCGATTCGATTTCGATTCAATTCTCCTCGTGTTACTTCCATTTAATCCAAGATTGTCCCCTGAATTAACTCCCTTTCCTTCAGGAACAAATCCCACCCACTGATGACACTGTCCGACCAGTAATCTCCCTTTAGCTCTAGAGCGGGATTACTCTGACTTCGTTTTGGGAGAGAGAGGGTGTGTGTGTGTGTGTGTGTGAGAGAGAGAGAGAGAGAGAGAGAGAGGAGAGAGAGAGAGAGAGAGAGAGAGAGAGGAGAGAGAGAGAGAGAGAGAGAGAGAGAGAGAGAGAGAGAGAGAGATTAGAAAACCCTCCGCGTACGATTGACCGAGAGACGTGACGAAATCAACACACCTTGAGAGATAGACAGGGAGAGAGAGAAACGAAACGAATTTTTATTTATACAGGGCAATGAGATAAGCATTGCTTTTTTACACGCAGCCCTGTGGCCAAACAAGAAAACTAACAGACCAACAAATAAGTTATGTAAAAACATTATAAAGTAACATAAGCATCAAAGCAATCCTTCAAACCATCATCAAGAATAACAATATATACAACATAGCAATGTAAGAGGGAGAAGAGTTAGGGACAACAGACAGACAATATAAGGAATTTGAAAAGTAAGAGAGAGAGAGAGAGAGAGAGAGAGAGAGATTGGGGGGGGGGGGGAGAGAGACGGACAGACAGACAGCTTGGCAGACAATAGGTAGACAGTCAGAGAGAGAGAGAGAGGAGAGAGAGAGAGAGAGAGAGTTCAGGACAATTGCTTTCAGAAAAAGAGCTAGAAAGACAGAGATCAGAATAATCGTTATCAGTCTGGAGAGACAGAAAGGGAGGGAGAGAGAGAAAGAGATAGATAGATAGAGAGAGAGGGGGGGGGGGAGGCAAAGATGCAGAATAACCGAAGGGAAAGGAATGAAAAAGAAACACCCGAAGGTGTTGAGGAGACCCAGCCACGTCCGCCGGCCCTACCAACACTAGAGCAGCACTGATTGAAGAAGGGAAAGAGAAAGATAGCAGAAAGAGAGAGGTAGAGACAGAGACCCATAGACATGCGACAGAAAGACAGACAGACAGACAGACAGACAGACAGACAGACAGAGATAGACATCTTCTTCTTTCAGCGGCACGAATGAAGGCCGTTGTACACCGAAGACTCTCCAACAGGCTGAAGTAGAGTACCTTTATTTATTAAGGTACTCTAGGCTGAAGATCGTCTCCCGATCAGGTGTGTCAGACGGCCAAGCTTCATCCCTGAGTGAGGTTCTGGAAGGTTCGACAGTCCTGGAGGAGATGCTCAACTGTCATGTCAGTGGCACCTCAGGGGCACACCGGGGAGTCTCCAGTGTGGAACCTCCTGAACATAATGATGCCTCAGCCTGGAGTGTCCGGTCCCGGCTCAGTCTCGTCACGATCACTGTCTGGAGAGGTGGTGGTAGGCATCACTGGTGCGGTGGTTTGGATGTTGTTGCAGCCATCTTGAACGAAAACTGAGCTTTACGTCCTCCCGGCATAGCCATATGGGACATTACTATTTATTTAGTTGGAGAGAAGGGGAAAATCTTTTTTTAGGTAAAGTTATTTTGAAATTTTTCTTTTAATACAGTTGTTATCTTGAATTTCTTTAAATAAAATCTAAATTATTTAATAATTTATAATTCCTATTATTTTGTTTTGATTAAAGGTCAAAACCTTAATTTATTGCCATGGCCCGCATAAGGACCGCTATTAAATATTATTACATTTGATTTAAAATGTTTCTATTAAAAAATGCCTTTATGCTGACTCTGAGCTATCTTCCGATTAAAATTTCCAGGACCACTTTTTTTTTAAAACTCAAAAATTGTTATAGCCATCTTCTCCTCAGCTTCTCTTTTATAACAGCTTTTGTTCCGTTCTTGCTGTCTTGCTGCTGTCGGCTTTCCTCAATCTTTGTTTCAAGCCTGTCTGCCTCCTGTTTGCTTTTTATGTTGCAACGTGATGGGATCCACGGGATGACTGCTTGCTCTGTGGACTGCTGCAATGTGAGGGGATCCACTGGATGACTGCTTGCTCTGTGGACTGCTGCAATGTGAGGGGATCCACTGGATGACTGCTTGCTCTGTGGACTGCTGCAATGTGAGGGGATCCACTGGATGAATGCTTTCTCTGTGGATTGCTGGAATGTGAGGGGATCCACTGGATGACTGCTTTCTCTGTGGACTGCTGCAATGTGAGGGGATCCACTGGA
>CM065712.1:16678089-16758318 GCA_017654935.2 Phymorhynchus buccinoides | reverse complement strand
GTCTGTCTATTCCTTGTTGCCCTACTGGCATCATTAATACGGGGATTGGGAATGGGGGCTAATCTTACAACACGTTTGTTCGATTAATATGATGAAGCCTTGATCAGAAAATTTCTTAATTTCTTTTTTCCACCCATTTTCCGGGTGCATTACATTTTGTGCATGGACACTGAAAAACCCTTATGATTTTGACTTATTGAAACAAGGATTTCTGAGTTGGATCTTAATTTTACAATGCTGTTAAACTATCACCAGATATTCATCTTTTTATTGTGTTAAGTTCTTGTAAAGACACTCAGGATATTATAATATATTTTAACTCTTTTGGAGCTGAGCCGGCCTCAAAACAGGATGTCATGTATTCGATTTTTAGTTGTGCATTAGAACCTTACTGCTTACATTCTCTATTAGTTCGTTTAGAGGCGTGAAACCACACATTTTTAGTGAACTCTGACCTTCACCTTCGCCTCGCTTACATATAATTCAGTAGAAGCGCCCGCTTTAAGCTTGTCTTGTTGCTGTGATAACCGCCATGCTGCTGTCTCGACTGTCAAGTTTTTCGCGAACAGGGTAAGGCCCGTGTAGGATTTCTAGCACTAGTGACTAGAAGAGATGACGGTCAGCATATCGATGGAATCCATGTGATCAATAATGATAAAACGGTGTCCATCTGGATGGTCATCGAAATGATCACGTGTACGGTGTCACTTGGCCTTGAAAGCTTGTTCTCACTTTCTTGACTCGAGTCTAAAAACAGTGATTTCATCATATTGATGTATCGCATGAGTTGACTGCTTGCTCTGCTTTGCCCTTAGAATCGGGCTGGTGCTGTTTTGATGCTCTGAAGCTTCGAGGCGATTTATCAGTCAACTTAGATTATTTTGATCGGCATCATCCATTTTGGCCTTTGAAAGGAGTGCCCGGCCTTGCCGGCTTGAGCCATGTTAGTACACGGCGACAGAGCGGACAGACCGGTAGAATTTAGATCTACAGTGGAATCACGATAACTCAAAAACACTGGGTAGACTAACTCGCAATGATTTTTTGGTCCCAGTTTATCTTTATGTTAAAAAGTCTTTTTCACTCAAAATATTGGCTATCTCAAAATAAAATTTCAGTCCCTTCAATATATGTACAGGGGAGCCTCCCTTATAACTTATAGGTATTCGGAAGACCTATTATAAGACTCCCTCCCATATAAGACCTACTTCTCTGAGACATTGCCCTTCTTTGTACATATTAAAATTACCTCCATTATAAGGACCCCTCCCTTGTTATAATATAAGACCTCAGTTTTGCCTTTTGGTGATTTTTGAAGGTCTTATAAGAGAGGTATCACTGTATAACTATAAGTGTTTTTAGATGTTAACTTGGATTGAGTTGGAGTCGGTTGACCTTGTGTGTGTGTGTGTGAACGCGCATGCGCGCGCATGTGTGTGGTCTATGACTATGTGTCTGTGTCACTGTGTTTGTGACACTGTCATACTGTGTGTCAGTGTGTGACTGTGTGTCACTGTGTGTGTGTGTGTGTGTGCGCGCGCATGTGCATGAAACAGACAATTAGAAGAGAAAAGTGAATGTAGAATCCTGGTGTGAACAGCAAAATGTGTTGGAGAAAGTTTTTAAGCTTATATCCCCCCCACCCCCCCCTCCCCTATCATTTTCGAAATGAATTGCCAAAGGGCTGTTTATCCAGGGTTTGACTATTCCTTGTCGAGACATCTCATAGTGATTTCTCTAATTTAACCTCCAAAGTGTTTTCAGAGAATAATGGCTTATGCCTTTCACTCAGTTTCAGTTTCCTTCAGTACCACACCATGCCTGGATATGATATGTGACCCAGCACCATGGAAGGGACATTAAGTGTCCAACTGACCATTCTGAGAAAATTATACAAACTTCAGACAATTCTCTTTCTAATGAATACAAGAACCATTCTTGTATCTTTTTCCGTGTCCCAGAGTTATGAATAATATGAGCACTTAACAGATCCACCAGATCACGGTGTCAAAATCACGGGTTTCACGTGTTTTCCCTCTTATAACTGGAAAGAAATCTTGTTTTGACCAAGTCTGACTCCCATATAAATGGCCCCAAATTCTCGAACCGCGACACTTCGGTTTAAAGAGCAGCCTCAATTTGAATATGGGGAAATTTGTATGTGGGTCACAGCAACCCAGAAAAAAACAAGGGACTTAATTGTGGTGCGTCACTGGGTCTTTAAACCCGCACAGGCACTATAAAAAGTCCAGAACTCTGGGCTGCCAGACTTGTACTCAAGGTCTCTAAGTATCATCATGTTCAACCACTCCTGATATCCCTTCATTGTGCTTTCCATCAAAGCACGTATTGACTACAAAATTTCCACTCTATGTCATTCTTATTTCTCTGGAAATGCCCCTAGCTACATTTCTGACATGCTTTCTGTCTATACTCCATCAAGGCAATTGCTGTCATCTTCAGATTCCAAAATTCTCTGTGTTCCTAGTACACGAACAAAAATGTTTGGTGAGCGCTCCTTTTCCTTTTCGGCCCATCAGTTTGGAACTCCTTACCACGCGAAATCCGCCATATCCAGTCCTTGCAATGTTTCAAATCAGCTCTCAAGACCCACCTATTCAAGCTACATCACAAACTTTAGGCCACATTACTTCTGGACTCTATTCTCACACACACACTCCCCTCCCCCCATATTAGTTTCACTAGTGTGTGTTGACTGCAATGTGTACGTCAGCTTTGTTTGCGAGAAGAGAGAGAGAGAGAGAAGAGAGAGAGAGAGATAGGTGTGTGTGTGTGTGTGTGTGTGTGTTGATGCTTTGTTCAACTGATTGTATTTTGTATTGTGTTTTTTGGGTGGGGTGAGTGGTGGTGATGGTAACGGTGTGTGTGTGTGTGTGTGTGTGGGTGTGTGTGCTTGTGTGTGTGAATGTGTGTGTGTGTGTGTATGCTGTATGTGCCGGTACGTGCGTGTATGTGTGGGTGGGCGTGTGTATGTGTATGCCTATTTGCATGTGCGTGAGCGATTATTTCGTGTTGTTGAATTTGTTGCTTTTAATTTTTGTTGTTGTTAAGCGCATAGAGCTCCACATTGGTGGAGGAATGCGCTATATAAATGATTCACTATTATTATTATTATTATTATAAAAGGCGGGAGGTGGTAGCACGCAGCATCATCTGAATTACGGCTTGTGGCAGAGAAGCTTTACTCTTCTTTTCTCTCTGTTGTGCGAGTCGGCACATCTCACAATCCACGGTACGGTATATGTGTCGGACTAGAGTTACCAGGTTCTTACTTCTATGGGTTGGTTCATAGGCCTTTAAAGTTAGTAGGGTGAGCGTCAGCCACTTTGAGAAAACATAGTCTAAAGTCTAGCCTAACTGAAGAAAATGCATTGACCTACTCGTTTCAAAGCGCTTATATATTTTTTATAAGACCATCTAGGGACCGTATTAACTCTTCTACTACCAAGTATTACTTAGACTGTTTACCGTTGCGCACCAAGTAATTTTTGCCGCTGCACTGATTTTCGCACACACTCACTTTAAAAATTAATTTTAAAAATACTCGCTTGGATCATCACTAAATTTACCTGTGTCGATCTGCTGCTGCAAACCCAAGATCGTTTCAACACTTTCGATGCTCTTTTTGATTCGCCTAAGTTCAGATTCTGCCACTTTTTCCACAGTAAATGCTTCGTTGGCACTATCACTATCTTGTAGAGGTTCACGCCAAAATTTGTCAGTTTGAAAATTACAAAATGTAGCCTACAAATGAAGATGGTGGAAGGTTGTGCTTTCCCTGAGCGAATTGCACATGTCACGGAAGTAAAGGATATGATGTCACTTGATATAAATAGCGCAAAGGGGGACACCGGGGTTTCCATTGATCATCAATGTTCATATTCTGATCGCTTCTCGGCCTTTGGGCTAAGACAGTGATTCAGGAACATAAAATTTGTTTATACCCTGGTTTGTTTGTTCAGCTCCGTCGTACATGGCGAAAGCCGATACGCGACGTTAAACTGAACTTCCATCCATCCACCGGGGTTTCCCTAGTATCTGGCGGTCAAACCCGCCCGTGGCTAGCAACGGAATACGGTAAACCGGCGGGTCAACCCGCTGACGGTAGTAGAAGAGTTAAAGATTGTCCTTTATAAATATGAAATATAAGATGTTAGAAAACAAGAAAATACCCATAACTAAAAATTGACAAAAATGAGATTTTTGACTTTCCAAGCCTGTTGTGAGAAACTAGCCCAGCAACTTAATGTCCCTTTCGTCGAGGTGCTGGGTCACATAATAATGATGTGGAAACAACTGCTGTGCATCACAGAATTATTCAATTTATTCTGTCAGTCTTTCTTTTTAGTCTTTCTCTCTGTCTGTGCTCTCTGTCTCTCTTTCTCTCTGTCTCTGTTTCTCACTCTCTTTCTCTCTCTCTCTCTCTCTCTCTCTCTCTCTCTCTCTCTCTCTCTCTTCTCTCTCTCTCTCTCTCTCTCTCTCTCTCTCTCTCTCTCTCTCTCTCTGATTTGTAGATTTTCCTGATAAGCTGTACACACATGAGAAATGGGTCAAGCCCCTTGAATAACAATACAGTTGGCACTGTAGCAGTGTCACTAGGCTATCATATCGGTCAAGTACCTTTTGTGTCGGACAGTGACACTTTCAATCCTTTGACCACCAAATGTTGTCAAAGCAGCACTTGGTGATTGCATGAAGACTTCATGGCTTGTGTTTGCCCCTACTCTACTACTACTACTACTACTACTACTATACTACTACTACTACTACTATCTACTTCTACTCTAACAACACGACTACTCCGTTCCTTCCTTCCTTCCTTTAGTCCCCTTGACCGCTGTGGTTGTTGGGGGGATTGATGGGCAGCAGCAGCAGACAACATTCTCCAGTTCTGCCTCTGTTGGGCGGCCGGGATCAGGTCATTCATCCCTTCATGTTGGTCCATTCTTTGATATTGTCGACCCAGTTCTTCTTTTGTCGGCCGCGACGGTGGCCCCCTTCCACTGTTCCCTGGAGAATGGTATTCGACAAGGATTCGTGACGGTTGACGTGGCCAAACCAGATGAGCTTGCGACGCACATTTAACTGGACTCGTCAAAAGGTGTACTTGTGGCCCAACCAGCTCTGCGGATATTGTTGCGGACATATTCATTTGTCTTGCGTTCTAGGTAATGTAATGCACAGCAGTTTTCTCAGGCATTTTGTTTAAAAAAAGCTTGAATTTTTCTCTCGGAGTCAGCCAGCAGAGTCCATGTTTCACACACGTAGAGAAAGATGGTGATTACGAGTGACTGGTAGTAGAGTATGTACTTTGTAGTGAAGCTGATGTTGCTTTACCAAATTCTGCTCAGTCTAGTCATAGCTGCTGTAGCTTGTGTCATCCACTGATGGATCTCTGCGGTGCAACTGCCATCTTTGGACAGAAGTGCTCCCAAGTACTTGAAGTTCTTCACCTCTTCCAGATTTTGACCGTTCATAGTGATATCAGCGGTGTTGTCAATTACACTGTTCACCATGACTTTGCTTTTCTCATGGCTGACTTCCATTCCGGTTTTTATGACCCCCCCCAGCAGCGCTTCGTTCACTAAGATTGTCATGTGAGCTCCTGGATAAGATTGTTTCGTTCTTGTTCTTGCTGCGCCCAAAAAACCAACAATAGACCACATCCAAAGTGTCCTAAAATTTCGCCAAAAACCAACAAGGTCTCTGGTCTGTGGTCAATTCAGAGCACAATCAAAACGCAGGTTGCACATTTGAACAAGCTTAACAGCGGTCCTTCAGTCTTCTCCTCACCAGATGGAAGGATGGGAAGTATGGTGTAAAAAAAAAGTTAAAGAGTATGGTGGGGTCATTGAAAGGGTTTTGGTTTTGGGTCTTTTGCCATGATCTTCTCCAGGCAGGGAACGCTGTTTGTTGAATAGTACTGGAGAAAGTAAGCATCCTTGACGGACACCTACTGTTGTTTTGAAAAATTCTCCGAGTTGATTATTGAGGAGAACTGCACTACTTGAGTTATTGTAGAGTGCCTCAGTGGTTTGAAAAAGGCTTTCCTCGATGTTGAAGCCTCTCATGACTTGCCACAAACCAGCATGCCAATCTCTGTCAAATGCCTTGCGAAAGTCAATGAAATTATGGTAGAGTTCTTTTTTGATGCTGTAAATGTTTTTTCTATAATTTACACGGTAGTTGAAGATCTGCTCAACTGTGCTCCTTTCAGATCTGTAGTAAAAATTAACTGATATTTGTATGCATACTGTGTAATGCTGCAGACCACCAGTTCGAGTAAGAATATCAATCTTTTCTCTGTGTTGATGTTATATTCATTTATCATTTACTTTCTCATTCTCACTCTTTTTCTGTGTCTCATTCTATCTCAGCAGTGTGTCTGTGAGAAGTCTATAGATGTGTGTGTGTGTGTCACTGTGTTGTGTGTGTGTGTCGAGGTCTATAGATCAATGTGTGGGTGTGTTGTCTGAAGTGGTGTGTGTGTGCTGGTGTGTGTGTGTGTGTGTGTGTGTGTGTGTGTGTGTGTGTGTGTGTCTGTCTGTTCTGTCTGTCTGTCTGTCTGTCTGTCTGTCTGTCAAGCGTCTATAGCTGTTTTTGTGTGGGTGTGTGTTGTTCTCTGATTGGACAAGTTGATTTAGTTTAAGAAAATTTATATATATATAGCGCTTCACCCTTAAGCTCTAAGCACTTTACAATTGCACTAAAATGATTCACATTAAAAACATCCCCTTACATACATCCACAGACATACCCCCCCTCCCTATCCTTCACATTCTTACACACACACGCATACACATGTACACACACACACACACACACACACACACACCACACACACACACACACACACACACACACACACACACACACACACACACACACCTCACTCAGTTAGACTAAAGGGTGTGCAGTTAACATTGAAATAATGAAAGTACTCTATTAGCGGAAACATCATTCTCCGTCGTTAATCTCTTTTAAATGCGTCACTAAATATATCTGTTGGCAAGTCACCTTCAAAGCATATCTTTATCACGCCTATCTAGTATCGGCCTACAATTACAACTGCAATTACGAGAGAAGGTTAATTACCAGATTTAGTACATTAGTTGTGTGTGTACGTGTGCAGGGCTCCCAATCGTTCCGCAAAACAAGGTCAAGGGGTCCCAGGGACTCCTTCACTTACAATATAGAGGGTCCTAGAGGCGGGATAGAGGGTCCCAGTGGCATTGCGAATGCTAAAAATATTTTTTCTAGTGCATTCCTGGGACCCCCTGCACATTCTTTTAGAGGGTCCTTTAGAATTCTAGTACTTCATAGACCCCCAAATGAGGGTCCCTGGGAGCCCTGGTGTGTGTGTCTGAGTGCGTGCGTGCATGCATGCATGTGTGTGTGTGTGTGCATGCGTGTGTGTGTGTGTGTTGGTCTGCATGTTTATGCACTACTACTACATTATGTGATATTTGATGAATGAGAGGGAGAGAGAGAGGGAGATACTCAGAGTCAGAGAGGCAGGTGGTGTGTGTGTTTCACTGTTTGTGAATAGTTCATTTAAATTACAAGTGGTCGTTAGCAGTTGTGCACCCCAGGCAAAAAGACAACTTAAATTAATCAAGGCTAGTAGTAGACTAGTGTACATGTATGCGTTCAGACATGTAATGGAATATCTAATCAAATGTTATTTATTCAAATGATTGCAAACGACTTGCCTGAAGCGAAGAAGCCAGCAAGATGACTAAGCGATTTTTGGTCACCTGAGTACACTGTATTTTCAGTTGAATCCATATTCATCTTTTTTTTTCAAAAGACATGTTCTTTTATAGAATTGTCCCCTTCTCCTCTGCATTTCCCCCTTTTTCTTGGTCCTCGTAAGAGAGAAAACATCCTCAACTATTCCCCCCTCCCCCCCCCCCCCCCCCCCCCCTCAAGCTCCAATATCTGCCAGCTTCCTTCCAACAGCCCCCCCCCCTTGCCCATGACAACCACCATATTTTTTCGAACTATAAGGCGTACCTTTGTATAAGCGCGAAATATTTACTCCACAATTTCAGATTTGGTTATTATAATATATATTTTTCTGGTAAAGGTCAAGATGTGCCCCCCCCCCCCCCCCCCCCTGCATTTCTCGGTTAATTCCATTTTTTTTCCGTTTTTGCCTTTCTTACCAAACATGAAACATAAAGCTGTATTTTATTAACCTTTTTAGCCAATAACCTTTTTGGAATACTAACCCCTATCCCTAACCCTAGGCGATTATGTAATAGGAACCCCCCCCCCCCCCCCTATGTATTGCAGTACACAGCGCCATTTGTCACAGTCGTGGTTCATTGCGTTTTCCCGTCTATATAGGGGGGGGGGTAGGGTAGGGGTAGGGTTAGGGCTAGGGTTAGTATTCCAAAAAGGTTATTTCCTGAAAAGGTTAATAAAATACAGCTTTATGTTTGGTAAGAAAGGCAAAAACGGAAAAATTGCAATTAACCGAGAAATGTAGGGGGGCAATTAAATACCGAAAATGGTGGGTGGGTGGTAGGGGGTTGGGTGGGGGGGGGGGCACATCTTTACCTTTACCTCTTTTCTTAATATTTTATTAGTCATATTATAGAGAGAAACATCCTCTACTATTCCCCCCTCCCCTTCCCCCCCCCCCCCCCCTCAAGCTCCAATATCTGCCAGCTTCCTTCCAACAGCCCCCCCCCCTTGCCCATGACAACCACCATATTTTTCGAACTATAAGGCGTTACCTTTGTATAAGGCGAAATTTTACTCCAATTTCAGATTTGGTTATTATAATATATATTTTCTGGTAAAGGTCAAGATGTGCCCCCCCCCCCCCCCCCCCCCTGCATTTCTCGGTTAATTCCATTTTCCCGTTTTTGCCTTTCTTACCAAACATAAACATAAAGCTGTATTTTATTAACCTTTTTAGCTAATAACCTTTTTGGAATACTAACCCTATCCCTAACCCTAGGCGATTATGTAATAGGAACCCCCCCCCCCCCCCTATGTATTGCAGTACACAGCGCCATTTGTCACAGTCGTGGTTCATTGCGTTTTCCCGTCTTATAGGGGGGGGGGGGGGGTAGGGGTAGGGTTAGGGATAGGGTTAGTATTCCAAAAAGGTTATTAGCTAAAAAGGTTAATAAAATACAGCTTTATGTTTGGTAAGAAAGGCAAAAACGGAAAATTGCAAATTAACCGAGAAATGCAGGGTGGGGGGGGGGGGGGGGCACATCTTTACCTTTACCTCTTTTCTTAATATTTTATTAGTCATATTATAAGGCGCAGGGGTCTGAATCTGAGAAAAAAAAGTATCGCCTTATAGTCCGAAAAATACCGTAATCAAGTCTTTTTATTTTCGACACTACAGCTCCTATAAACCATTTGACCTTGACATTCACCGTGTCCTTCACCTTCACCTGGGACGAGCACTGTCATTGCTTTCTCAGTTTTGTTTTTCAAGAATGGGGGACCTTACGACAATGGGTGAGAATGCTCACCTGGCTTTAACCCCTTCCCTGCTACGCGAGATAGTCTAGTAGTGTATGATGTCATTGATGATGTCATTGATGATGTCATTGATGTCAATGAATCTTTAATTTAATGTCTTTTCACATAGATCGTGATTTTAGACAGCACACATACACAAAAAAAAGAAAAAAAAGGTAAAATAACATGCATAAGAACGACATATTTTAAAAAAAGTAAAGAAAACCTCTACAGTAGTCTTCCAATAGTTGAGGACAGCATTGCTTTTGCAATTACAGTAATGTCAATTTCTGCGTCATTTAAAATATCCTTGGTATTATCATACTTACGAAAAAAGTCCATATTGATCATTCGATATTTAGAGAGCAATACTGGGCATGATGATGATTGATGATGTCATAGTCCTGGGATGATGGTTTTTGGTTTAGATCAGCCAGGAAAGACCGTTTTGTCAGATTGAGTCAAACAGCAATGAAGAGAAAAGTGTTGACTGCTGGATCAGGACAACAAACACTGACCTTGATAGGGGGGGGGGGGGGGTGGGGGGGGGGGGGGGGGGGGGGGGGGGGGGGGGGGGGGGGGGGGGGGGGGGGGGGGGGACTGCTGATCCTTGGTAGAGAGAGTTGGTCAACCTTTCCAGCTTAGCTCTTTTTACCAGGCTAAGCTGCAAAGTTTGACTAGCTCTCCTGCAAGGATCAACAGTCCCCCCCCCCCCCCCCCCCCCTCCCATCAAGGTCAGTGTGAGTCTAAACAGATTTCTTACTTTTTAACCCTTTCGCCGCCAGCCATTTTTCAGCCCCAAAAATACAATTAAACTTACCTGGGTAGAGAAAAAAATATCTGCAAAATTGGGAATTCCTCTGTGACATGTATAACATTAGGCCTATCCTTACCTCCCAAATTTAGAAAATAGGATCTTTGGATCCAACGGACCCTGGTTTGAAGCCTTTTGATGTGTGTTAAACCATTGTGACATTGGCGGTGAAAGGGTTAAGCTCTATAATAAGAAAATCGATGATTTCTCAGTTTTCCTGTGGCAGTGAAGGGGTTAATCAATCAATGACGTTCGTTCTTTAGCTTTCGGTCTGTTCACACCTAAAGTGATATTTGAAGAAAGCCAGTGACGCTGTCCAACTAGGTATAAGCTTTCAACTGTTGGTCGGCGCTCTTTTGCTGTCTCAGGACTGACATCTTGGAACAAACTTCCTCTTTCCCTCCGTCAGCGACCGACCCTCTCTGCTTTCAAATCTAACCTCAAAACCCACCTGTCCCCCCGTCATTGAGGCTCCACTCTCTTTCTCTTCTCTCTCTTGCCTTTAGGTCTGTTTCTGCTGTATACCATTTATGTCATATGTGCGTGTTCGCTTTGTATTGCATTTTTGTTTGAATGCGTTATGAATGCTAACGTGTGTGTGCGCTTTGATTTGATTTCTATCAAGATTCAGCGCCGTATGAATACTGTATGTTGTTGTTGTTGTTGTTGTTGTTGTTGTTGTTGTTGTTGTTGTTGTTGTTGTTGTTGTTGTTGTTGTTGTTGTGTTGTTGTTGTTGTTGTTGTTGTGTCCAGTGAATCACTTCACTTCTGATGATTTGTTTTTATGAGAAAAAATAAAGAACCCAAATCGCCAAAAAAAGTTGTTCGACCCTTTCTCAAACTAAAATAAAGTAAAACAAGCAAAACAATTGTGTTATTGTTGTTAATGCATGTACATTAAGTACTGCAACAACCCCTCCGCCATTGACCGCATTTCACAAGCTATGCCTTTTTGTTCCTTAGGCTAGTTATACTTATAGAGTAATGTTTTCTTATGATGATTTAGTATGTTAAATTTAACCCCTCGACTGCCGTATAATGTATCACGTACTGACTTGATGACATCACTGATGATGTCATCAGATGAAGAGGAATAACTCTGGTATGCTGGCTTTTGCTCTAACGCAGTCAAGAGAGTTATGTCCTCAGAACATTTTGCCAGATTGGCTCTATCGGTTGTCTTTTTCATGGCATGATTTGTACAATGATTTGTTTTCTTTCATTTTCTCTGGCAGTCAAGGGGTTAAACACAAACACTGAAAGCAAAAAACGGAAAAAACCCTAATTGTTCTATGATGTTAAATTCTTATTATATTTTGGTTGAATGTTGTTATCTACTACTACAGCACTTTGATATTTTTTTCTTCTGTTGTCTAGGAGGGTTAACCCTTTCATTGCCAGCCATTTTTTAGCCTTTTTTTTTTCAAACTTACCTGGATAAAGAAGAGTTGGCATCTGAAATAGTGTTAATCCCCTATGCATGACGTGTATCAAATAAGGCCTTTTCTTATCTCCAAAAATTAACAACATAAGGTCATTGGATAACAGACCCTAATTTTAGGATGGAAGTTCAGTTTAACGTTGCGTATCGGCTTTCGCCATGTATGACAGGACCTAATTTTATGTCTCTTAGTGACATTTAAGTCAGTGTGGTGCAGAAATGTGACATTGGTGGTGAAAGGGTTAACCCCTTCAGTGCCGCCTACTACTTGCGCATGCGCCGCCGGCTTGCCGCGCGATTTTTGAACGCAGCGATATCTCTACTTAGCGGCGACGTATATATACGTCGGTGGCAAGTACTGAAGCGCTATAGAGGACGTATATATATATATGTCGTGGGCAGCGAAAAGGTTAAATAAAATAAAAATCATGTTCTCTGGGAGGGTTCAATGACCCGGGCCTGCTAACAATCTGAAGCTCAGAGGATTTGAAGTTATAATGTGCTTTAGAATTAGTCACAAGACTCATTTTCCTGCACAGTTCTAACCCTTTCACTGCCAAAGTCCCATTTTAGCACCACAGTGATTTATTTTAACACCTATGTCACTAAAAAGCATCAAATCGGGGTCTATTATCCAAAGACCCTATTGTCTTAGTTTTGGGAAGTAAGGATAGACCTTACTTTATATATGTCATATAAGAATCCCCAATACTGTAGATTGGTTTAAATGTTCTCTACCCAGGTAACTTCAATGGACATTTTTGGCTGAAATATGTCTGGCAGTGAAAGGGTTAAAGACCCACACAGGTTTTCCCTCTTACACTAGCTGGTAAGAAATCTTGTTTTGACCAGGTTTGACTCCCATACAAATGCCCCCAAATTGAAAACGAAACATCATTTTAACCCTTTTACCGCCAACGTCGCATTTTTGCACCACAATGGTTTGCACCACCCATGTCACTAAAAAAGCATCAAATCAGGGCGTGCTATGTGAAGACCCTATTTTTTAAATTCTGGGAGGCAAGGATAGGCCTAGCTAGTGTTATGCACGTCACAGGGGAATTTGCAATATTGCGGATTTTTTTCTCTCTGTGACTCAGGTAAGTTTAATTATATTTTTGGGCTGAAAGGGTTAAAGAGCAGCCTCAATTTGAAGTTGGGGGCATTTGTATGTGGGTCACAGCTACCCAGAAAAAAACCAAGGGACTTAATCGTGGTGCGTCAGTGTGTCTTGAAGTAATCATGTGCTTGGGGACAAACTAGTTGACTGCTCAATTTCCTGTGCACGGTCATGAATTGTTTCTTTATGTCTAGAGATAAGATAAAAGAGGCTGAATGTCAAGAGGTGGTTGTGCACACTGACACAGAAAGCACAGGCCAGACAGACAGTGTATCCTCAGGCAGACAAGACAAGAAATGTCATGACAGGGCTCTGCCCAGAGATAACAAGTAACCTCAAACTTAGTAAGAGATAGGGTGAGTTGGGGTGGTGGTGGTGGTGGGGTAGAGTTAGAGAGAGAGAGAAAACATGTGAATGAACAAACGAATGAAGCAGTTTCGCATTGCTGCTCACATGTGCCCTTGCACATATCCACTCACCCCCATACACACACATGCATGCAAAATATAAGACATGGATGCTAGTTTTTTGCTACACACACATCTCTCTCTCTCTCTCTCTCTCTCAACTCTCTCTCTCTCTCTCTCTCTCTCTCTCTCTCTCTCTCTCTCTCTCTCTCTCTCTCTCTCTCTCTCTCTCTCTCTCTCATGGTGTAAAAAAGCACATTATGCTTATCTGTTTACCCTCAACAACAAAAAATTGAGTTTGAGTTCTCTCTCTCTCTCTCTCCTCTCTCTCTCTCTCTCTCTCTCTCTCTCTCTCTCTCTCTCTCTCTCTCTCTCTCTCTCTATTCCCCTCTCTCTCTCACCGAGCTCTCTCTCTCTCTCTCAAGCACTCTGTCTCTCTCTCTCACACACACACACACCTCATACACAGACAGACACACACACACACACAACACACCACACACACACACACACACTCTGTCTCTCTCTCTTTCTCCCCCCCTCCACCCACCCCCCCATCTTTCTCTCAGTCTCTCTCTCTCTTTCTCCACCACTCCACTATCTCTGTCTCTTTCTCCCTGATCCCTACTTTCCTCTTTTTCCCCTAGCACTAACTTAATTAACTAAGTCTCTCCCCGCAGACTTCTCACTCTCTGGGCTATTGTTTTACTTCGATCTGTTTGTCTTCACCGGCAGATCTAATAGATTCATGCAAAATGTCAGACTGCACTCGCAGCTCGCACAATCAATACATCAGGGATAAGAGTAAGACAGCATTGCATACAGCTGATGGTTGTGTCAAAAGGCCGTTGTTACCTCCGCCCT
The DNA here is from genome assembly GCA_017654935.2 of Phymorhynchus buccinoides. Classification (NCBI taxonomy): domain Eukaryota; kingdom Metazoa; phylum Mollusca; class Gastropoda; order Neogastropoda; family Raphitomidae; genus Phymorhynchus; species Phymorhynchus buccinoides. The sequence continues at coordinate 16,744,162 of CM065712.1, read as the reverse complement.
GAAAGAGATGATGTCATCGTCTGCCTGTCTGTCTCAGTGTCTGTCTGCCTGTCTGTCTGCCAGTCTGCCTCAGTCCATCTTAACTTCTTTGCTTTTGTCCTTTTCTGTTGCCTGGCTACCAAAGTTATGGACCGATTTTGATGAAATTGTGTTGAAGATTATTATACTACAGTGGAACCTCCCCTATAAGACCTCATTTTGGATGATTTTTTGAAGGTCTTATAAGGGAGGGGTCTTTAAGGGAGGTAATTTTAATACTTACAAAGAAGGACAATGTCTTAGAGAAATAGGTCTTATATGGGAGGGAGTCTTATAAGGGAGGTTCCACTGTACCACTCCCAAGATCATGCCCTGAAATTTTAGATTAATTGATACATGAATAATAATGGATTGTGCCGTTTGTGCTTGGAAATTGTGTGGGTTGTTTTTTCATTAGCCTTCCTCCACTCCACGAAGAGCCTTGGGCTTATATCATGCATGTACAATTGTTTATACCTGATTTTTTTTATCTATTTGTTTGATTTTTTTGTTTGTTTGAGCAATATCTTGTGAATCACTGCACATACTCGGCAACATTCTTTTGCTGTTGCTGGATTTTGAGCTGTCATTTGAGTGATGACAACTTTACAATAAAAATGTGGTGTTGACGTTTCGGTTTGTTGCAGTTGCCCGAGTCTATTTCTTTGTTGTCTGACGATGTAGTTTCCTGTAAACCATGGCACAGAATCACTCAAAATGTTCTAGTGTTATAGTACTCTATTTCTTTGTTGTCTGACAATGTAGTTTCCTGTAAACCATGGCACAGAATCACTCAAAATGTTCAGTGTTATAGTACTCTATTTCTTTGTTGTCTGACGATGTAGTTTCCTGTAAGCCATGGCACAGAATCACTCCAAATGTTTCTACTGTGTTATATTAGCTAATGCTTGAAACTGACATTGTTCTGTTGGTTGACTATAAGTATAACCTCTCGGCCTTTGACCTTGAAAAAGGTGGGTGGGAAAAAGAGGTGGAAGGGGATGCCACGCTGACGTTCTCGGCAACAGCACTTGATATGCATTTAACGCTTTGCTGTTTTTTCTTTGCTAATTTATCCGCAGATGTGTCACAATGTAACATCTTGCTCAAGTTGCTGTGTTTGACTTATGCATAGATAGTGAGATTATGTGCATTGATGTACTGAGGATTGAAAAGTGATAGGACAAACTCAGCTGTCCTGAGAGTAGAGAAATCAATAGGACAATGTCCTGGCTCTTGCAGAAATCAATAAGACAAAGCATGCCAGTGTTAAAATTTTTATCAGACATTTGTCCTGGCAGGGGAGAACACAATGGGACATTTTCAATTTTAATAGGCCAATGTCCTATGACCGGAGCCTCAGGACATCACTGAGCGTGGAGGGAGGTTTACAATTTAAGATCTTGATGTGTTTTTCCTTACTTTAACTAAGCACAGATAGTGTGGCAGTGTCACAGTGCGATGGGATGCCATCTCCAGAGTTACTGTTCTTTGCGTTTCCCTCGAGTTTCTCCAGAGTTTTCGTTCTTTGGAATTGTTCGTTGATATTGTTTTTTAGGGAGACGCAAAGGGAGGTAACAATAGCCGTGTGACAATATGTCGTCAGGTCCCATACATATGTGACCCAACATCATGAAAGGGACATTAAATGTCAATATGACCATTCTGAGTCAATGGTACAGTTAAAAACTTCAGACAATTCTCTTTCAAATAATATAAGAACCATTCTTGTAACTTTTTTCGTTTTAGAGTTATGAGCATTCAAAGTTGGTAGGGTGACTGTCGGCCATTTTGAAAAATCACAGTCTAAAGTTTAGCCTATCTGGAAAAACAAATATGCATCAACCTACTCATTTCGAAGCAATTTTTGTAGTATTTAGAGACCATAATAAAGATTATCCTTTATAAATATGGAAAGATGAGGTCTTAGAGAGCACGATAATACCCATAACTTAATTTATAAGAAATTAGAGATTGTTTTGGTTTTGCAAGCCTGTTGTGAGAAATTAGCCCAGCGACTTAATGTCCCTTTCGTGGTGCTGGATCGCATATAATAACAACTTCGTGTCGTTGTGTTTTTCTGTCTTTGTCAGGCGGTGCGGGGGTGTCACAATGTGGCGGCCCTGCAGTCCAGCCCTGTGGTCAACGGTCAGGAGGCCCTGGACACCGCTGACCCCCAGCTGATGGCCATCGTCAAGAGGGAGAAGTTCAGGCAGACACACGGCCTGGAGCTCATCGCCTCTGAGGTATTGTTAATTAATCTTAGTGTAGAGTAGGGATGTACCCTGGGCAAGGCAGCCAGCTGATGTCCATGGTGAAGAGGGAGAACGTCAGTTAGGCCCACTGCCTGGAGCTGATCGCCTCTGAGGTATTGTAAAGTGATCTTAGTGTAGAGTAGGGCTGTGCCCTTTGCAAGGCAGCCAGTTGATGGCCAGCATGGTGAAGAGGGAGAAGTTTAGACAGACACACGGCCTGGAGCTGATCGCCTCTGAGGTATTGTAAAGTGATCTTAGTGTAGAGTAGGGCTGTGCCCTTGGCAAGGCAGCCAGCTGATGGCCAGCATGGTGAAGAGGGAGAAGTTCAGGCAGACACACTGCCTGGAGCTGATCGCCTCTGATGTATTGTAAAGTGATCTTAGTGTAGAGTAGGGCTGTGCCCTTGGCAAGGCAGCCAGCTGATGGCCAGCATGGTGAAGAGGGAGAAGTTCAGGCAGACACACGGCCTGGAGCTCATCGCCTCTGAGGTATTGTGATCTTAGTGTAGAGTAGGGATGTGCCCTGGGCAAGGCAGCCAGTTGATGTCTGTCGTCAAGAGGGAGAAGTTTAGACAGACACACAGCCTGGAGCTCATCGCCTCTGAGGTATTGTGATCTTAGTGTAGAGTAGGGATATATCCTGGGCAAGACAGGGAGCTGATGGCTATCGTGAAGAGGGAGAGAGGGAGAAGGTCAGTCAGGCCCACTGCCTGGAACTCATCGCCTCAGAGTTGTTTGATGCTGCTTGGAGGTTTTAGTGTAGTTCAGTTGTAGGCCCTTTACTCAACCAGGGCTGCCTACCATCCCCACTAAGGGGTATTTGTCCCTGGAAACAGTTAAAACGGGCACCCTGTCCCTGGAATCAACTTTTGTGTCCCTGGAAACTGAGTAGAATCAAAATTTTGTAGAGTAGTGGCTTGTCTTGTTAGCTGACGTCACTATTGAACACAGGAACACCCAAGACAATGCAGGCACTGTTGAAATTTTCTTACTGTTAAGTTACTGAACACCAAAAGAATCTTGAGTATAGAACTTAGAAGCATGTTGGCACCGAAAAGCAACAAAAAGACTACCCAAAGTATCCAGAGTCACAGACATTTTGCTAGATCACGAAATATATTTCATGGTGCATGACATCGCGATGTTTGCCCCTGGAAATAAGTCTCTGTCCCTGGTTTTTAAGCAGTTTGTTCCTGGAAGCTGCGACAGGAGGTAGGCAGGCCTGCTGCTTAGACCGTATCACCTATGATTGAAACTCCGGGCTCCAGATAACTTGTTTTGGGTAGATGTATTAAAACATTATAAAATAATGTATGAAAAATGCAAGCCTACAAAATCACAAAGAATTTCATGCTGAAAGTATTCACTTCAATAACAATATCATCAGGGATATGAAAACAGTATATTTAAGAGAATGGTCAGAAAATGACATTAACACCATTAAAGTTCTTGTTGACACAGAAGGGAATTTTCTAACGTTTAATAGCTTTAGAAATGCATATCCTATGGTTATAACGAACTTTCTTGTATACAGTGGCATAGTTAGAGCTGTGACTAAGTATAGAGAATCCCTGGAGATAGAATTGTGTAATAACTCAGCTAATGACTATTCTAAAGTTTGGAGTTTAATTAAATTTACACCTACTAAAACCATATACCAGAGTATGACAGACTGTGATACTACACCACCCAGTGTAACAAAATGGCAACAGCGATATCCACAGGCAGTCTTGAAATGGGAAAAAATATTCATAAAGCATTTCAAAACTGCTACTGATTGTCAACTGCGGTGGTTTCAGTTGAGAGTATTACATAGACTCCTGCCCACTGAAAGATACTTGTTTTTATGTAAAATTCCTCATTCTCAAACATGTACTTTTTGTGGCATAGAAGATGAAACTTAAGTCCACCTTTTTTGGATTTGTAACCATGCTCAGGTATTTTGGACAAACTTCATTTCTTGGATTCATGACGTTTGCAACCATACACAGAATTTTAGTCTCTCAGAAACCCTAGTTTTGCTAGGATGGAAACAAAACCAAAAAACAGATAAAGTCATGGATCTGATCATACTATTGGCTAAATTTTATATATTTAAATGTAAGCTAAATAAAGCAATCCCATGTTTGACATCCTTTAAAAAAGTATTTGAAAAGTCGCTACTGGGTGGAATTGTCTTGTCATTCAATGGAAACTCCAGGCTAGGCCTTCATTTGAAGGCTCCCGTCATGGAAGTGTTAAAGTCCTTTAACCCCTTCACTGCCAGAGAAAATGAAAGAAAAAATCATTGGACAAATCATGCCATGAAAAAGACAACTGATAGAGCCAATCTGGCAAAATGGTCTGGGGATGTAACTCTTGATTGTGTTAAGCCAGCATATCAGAGTTATTCCTCTTCATCTGATGACGTCATCAGTGATGTCATCGAGTCAGTACGTGATACGTTATATGGCAGTCAAGGGGTTAAGTTTTAGTGGTGATTTACGGTGGTCAAGGTGTCACCACTATTTAACTCATGTCATGTTTTGCAGAACTTTGCCAGTCGCGCAGTGCTAGAGGCCGTGGGCTCATGTCTCAACAACAAGTATTCCGAGGGCTACCCTGGGGCCAGGTAGGGAAGACTTTGAGTGTTAAAATTTTGTAGTATTATTTATTGCTATGTTCATTTTTAATATTAGATTTTAGACTCTACAAGATCATGTAGACAGATGTGCCTTAATTATATGGAAGATTCTGATTGTCAAAACATTATTAAGCATTTGTATAAATTGTGGAAAAAGCAGCCTAAAATACCTTCATAAATCTTTTTTTTTCTTCAGCTGCAGGGGGACATTACCCCTAGACCCCGGTTTTTTTCATTTTGTGTAGTTGCACCCATGTTATTGTTATGTTCAACTCCCCCCCACACACGAGGGGATGGTTGGGGGGGGGGGGGGGGGGGGGGTGAAGGGAGGTGGGTGTTAGTGTGTTGTGTTATGATTATATGCAATGCATTCTCTAATGTATTCATTTTCATAGAGATGTATGGTGAGGATACGTGAACCAGTTTGTTAGAAATGTTTGTACGAATGGTGAGTGAAAAGCGCATTGAGTTGCTTAGTAAGATTATGCGCTAAGTAAGCATTATTCATTATTTATTATTTTATTAATTATTTTATTAATTATTTGTTGTCGTACCCTGGCTTAAGTTAAAGACTCCAGGGATTGCCCCAACAGTCGAAGCACTTGAACACTATGGTACAAATGTAACAGCTAGGGATGAGAACATTACGTATGTGACCTGTTTTTGATTACCCCGCCATGTGGGCAGCCATAAAGACCCAAATTAATCCTGACTTGGGCGGAACATCCACTGTTTAGCCGCGTGTTTTTTGTTTGTTTTGTTGGCAGGTACTACGGAGGCAACATTCACATCGACGAGGTGGAGCGTCTCTGTCAGCAGAGGGCGCTTGAAGCGTTCCGCCTGGACCCCGAGAAATGGGGTGTGAACGTGCAGCCTTACTCTGGCAGTCCCGCCAACTTCGCAGTGTTCACGGCGCTCTTGAATCCCCACGACAGACTGATGGGGCTGGATTTGCCGGATGGGGGACAGTGAGTGGTTGTCGTTGTCATTGTTGTTGTTGTTTTTGTCTTGATTCTTTGGAATATTCTAGTCACAGAGACTTATCTCTGTGAAATTCGGGTTGCTCTCCCCCGGAGATAATGTTGCCGCAAGTGCAGCGCCTACCCAATTTGTTTTTTTTAGGGGGGATGGGGGGAGGCACAGGGTAAGGAGGGTGTGTGGACACACTTGGAAAATCTAGCTATCTATTTAGCCATACCAGGCAGCAGGATTTCTCCATACTCTTGCCGATTTCCAATTGCTGTGGGATTTTTACATGCGTAAAGCGCATGGGTCAGACTAGCATTAAGTCCCCATCCGAAGGACTCGACGTTCAGTTCGATTTTCCTGTCAAACTAGAAAGAAAGGGCGAGGCCGCGGATTCGAACCCGTGTCACTCACGTAGCAGTCGCGCATTACTTTTGGCAGGCGAACGTTTTAACCACTCTGCCACCTTTCATGTTGTCGCTATCATCATTATCATCATCATGGCTGCACTTCTGAACACCCCCCCGGGGACACGCACACACATATGCTGATGGAGTTGCTGGATGGGGGACAGTGAGTCATTGTTGTTGTGGTGGTCATCATCATCATCATTATCATTATCATCATGATCATGGCTGCACTCCTGAACACCCCTCCCCCCCACAACTCCCCCCCACACACGCACACACATATGCTGATGGAGTTGCCAGATGAGGGACAGCGAGTCGCTGTCGTTGTTGTGGTCATCATCATCATCATTATTATTATCATCATCATCGCTGCACTCCTGAACACACACACACACCCCTCAGTGTGTGTGTTTGTCTGACATTAAAAGTGTTTTCACACTCTCTAATGTTTAATTTTCGTGTGTTTTTTCTTCTCAGTTTGACTCATGGGTTCATGACGGACACCAAGCGTGTGTCAGCTACGTCGCTGTACTTCGAGTCCATGCCCTACAGACTGGACGTAAGTCACCGTTTTGGCTCACTTGTGTTAACGAAGTTCAAGTTCAAGTATGCTTTAATATCAACAAAAGAGAAATTCAGGTTAACACCTGAATTATGGGAGGTCTTTATAAGGGAGGTTCTACTGGATCAACCCTCTGAACCCAAAGTCCCATTTTTCAATGCTTTGTATGAACTGTTAACACGAAGGGAGTCTATAGATAGTTGTTCGGTTGTATGTATGTGTGTTGCGTCCGTGGTCTAATCTCCTAACTTTAACGCTGGCATTTTCTCGGGAAATAGAAGTCATATTGTTCAAATGTTGCACATATAGATGTGTATGCAAGCTTTCAAACAATAATTATTTGAATAATTAAATACTTAAAACAACACTGTAAACAGATAGCAAACAGATAACATTTTAGATTAGTGGGTTAGAGAGTATTCAACAGGCAACATGAGTTAAGAAACTCATCAACACTGAAAGCCTCCATAGCTCATTGGTAGAGTGTCTGTCTGTCATGCTAATGGTTCCGGGTCTGATTCTCGGCACGGGCACTTTTTTATATATTTTTTAGTTGTATCCATTAACGATAGTTTCATTTGTACTTTTAAGTTTTATTGGCAGTCTTGTACTTTAGACCCCCCCCCCCCCCTCAATCTTTGTTTGTTGTTGTCCCACATGTGCCTGTTCGAGTGAGCCTTGAAGGCTTTGCCTCTTGTTTTGTAAGTACTTACACTTCTGTAAGAACAGAAGTACATTGGCATGGGAACGAGGGCTGTGCGTTTCTCTGTCTGTGTGCATGAATGATTATTTGACAGACCACAGTGGAACCTCCCTTATAAGACTCCCTCCCACATCAGACCCACTTCTCCGAGACATTGCCCTTCTTTGTAAGTATTAAAACCTAGCTATCAATTTGGCCATACCAGGCAGCGGGATTTCTCCCTGCTCTTATCGACTTTCAACTGCCGTGAGATTTTTACGTGCGTAAAGCGCACGGGTCAGACAAGCTTTAAGTCCCCATCCGAAGGACTGGACGTTCAGTTCGATTTTCCTGTCGAACTAGAAAGAAAGGGCGAGGAGGCCGCGATTCAAACCCGGGTCATTCACACTGCAGTCACGCATTACATTTGGCAGGCGAACATCTTGACCACTCTGCCACCTTTCTCCAGTAATGTGAACTGGATATCGTCAGTGAAATTAAAAAACCTCGTATCTCACTTTTTGGTAGTTTTGAGAAAAATGAAAAAAACTTTGAAAATTAACCGCGTTGACCAGAATTGATTAACTATGATGAATATGTTGTTCAAGACATTGTGAGTTTAGTCCTGCATTTTGCTAAAATTACTTTAAAGCAAAAGAAGTCAGTAAAAATAAATTACTTTGAAACATATTTTCTCTATGCTTGAAAAGAACGAAGATACCAGGTTTTTGTCCTTAACTAGATATGAATTTGGGACTTAACGAATTTTTCTTCTATTTTCACATCCTCATTTACCCCAGATAGAAAGTCGTTAGAGATACGAGCTTTTGGTGGAAAGTGGCGGGAAAAATGAGAGAGCTGACTAACTAAAGAAATATTTATGTGTGGAGGTGTGGCTGCGAGTTGGGACTCGGAATGAGCGGCGTGGGAGCACCGCCACTGTACGGCCCAGAAGATGGGACCAAAAACAAACACACAAAAATATCGAGATACATGGTTTTTGAATTTCACCGACGATATTATGTTTGTTTCCAGCCAAAGACGGGTTTCATCGACTACGGGAAGCTTCGGGAGACGGCCATCTTGTTCCGGCCTCGTCTGATCATCGCGGGCACCACGGCCTACTCCAGACTGCTCGACTACAAGGCGTACAGAGAGGTGAGTGGGCCGGGGTTCCTGTCTCTGCCTGATTCCATGTTGCTATAACCCTTTCGCCGCCAGCCATGTTTCAGCCAAAAAAATACCATTAAGCAAAACTGGGTAGAGAAAAAAATATTTCTGCGATATTGCGAATTCCTCTGTGACATATATAACATTAGGCCTGTCCTTACCTCCCAAAATTAAGAAAATAGGGTCTTCAGATAACAGGTCTGGATAGGATGCCTTTTAATGACATGGGTGTTAAACCATTGTGGTGCTAAAATGCGACATTGGCAGTGAAAGGAATGACAACCTTTGTTTGTTTGTTTGCGCAAGTCTTTCTTTTTCTCCTTCTTCTTCTTCTTCTGTGGTGGTGACCAACTTCTTTATATAGAAGTACCGTATTTTACGAACTACAAGGCACCCCCCGAAAATGTTGCACAAAATTAGATGTTGTTGTTATAGTTTCTTACTATATGGTCAGTCACATTATAAGGTGCAGGGGTCTCAGTCTAGGAAAAAAGTATCTCCTTATAGTCCGTAAAATACGGTAATAGAACACAAGAAGCAGAAGAGAGGAGAAAGAAAAGAAAAAGAAAACGAAAGTCAGTGAATACACACATTACACTATAACTTTGCTTGGGTTCAATAGCAAACAAAATTTAAAAGAAATCAAGGCCTACCGATCTCCCTGAGACTTCATCTTGACCTTGATCAGTATGCCATCATCAGAACGGCCATAAGCCAAAGCGCCTACATGCAAAGTTTGAAGACTCTTAAGACCAACGGTGTGGAAGTTATGACCCCTTAAAGATTTTCGGTTTTCAAGGTCATGCATCAAGGTCATGGTCATGGCAGCGGTAATTTATGCACGGATGCCTTCCTCGCAGGGTGACACACCACCACACAAAATTTGAAGCGATTCTGTCAAGCGGTTCGGGAGATATCATTGGGAAAGAAAAACAACAGTGTTTGTGCAAATCTGTGTGACTGCATGCAGTAGATCTGTGACGAGGTGAAGGCGGTGATGTTTGTGCAAATCTGTGTGACTGTGCGCGCGCCCCTGTGTTTGTGTGTGCTGTAGATCTGTGACGAGGTGATGTTTGTGCAAATCTGTGTGCCTGTGCATGCGCCCCTGTGTTTGTGTGTGCTGTAGATCTGTGTACCGTACTCATTCCCATGTTTGTGTAAATCTGTGTGCCTGTGCTCACGCCCCTGTGTTTGTGTGTGCTGTAGGTCTGTGACGAGGTGATGTTTGTGCAAATCTGTGTGCCTGTGCACGCGCCCCTGTGTTTGTGTGTGCTGCAGATCTGTGACGAGGTGAAGGCGGTGATGTTTGTGTAAATCTGTGTGACTGTGCACGCGCCCCTGTGTTTGTGTATGTTATAGATCTGTATCAGTGTATGCCTGTACTCATACCCATGTTTGTGTAAATCTGTGTGCCTGTGCACGCGCCCCTGTGTTTGTGTATGTTATAGATCTGTATCAGTGTATGCCTATACTCATACCCATGTTTGTGTAAATCTGTGCACACGCCCCTGTGTTTGTGTATGTTATAAATCTGTATCAGTGTATGCCTGTACTCATACCCATGTTTGTGTAAATCTGTGTGCCTGTGCACGCGCCCCTGTGTTTGTGTGTGCTGCAGATCTGTGACGAGGTGAAGGCGGTGATGCTAGCGGACATGTCCCACATCTCTGGGCTGGTGGCGGGCGACGTGATTCCCTCCCCTTTCGACTACGCCGACGTCGTGTCCTCCACCACGCACAAGACCCTCCGCGGGCCGCGGTCAGTGGGTCAAGGTCACGTGAACGTTGGGGTCAAGGATACATTATTGAAATTTTGTGTGGTCAAATTTTTTTATATGTTGGATCATGGTCGAATGGAAATTTGGGTCAACATCTTTTTTTGGGGGTCAAGGTCCAATGGAATTTTTAGGGACATTTGAGTCAATGTCAAATGGAAGTTTGGGTCAAGGTCAAATGAAAATTTGGGCCATGACCTAACGGAAATTTAGGTCAGTCAAATGGAAATTTGGGTCAAGGTCTAACGGAAATTTAGGGGGAAATTTGGGTCAAGGTCCAATGGAAATTTGGGTCATGGTCCAATGGAAATTTGAGTCAAAGTTAAATGGAAATTTGGTCGAGGTCCAATGGAACTTTGGGTCGAGGTCCAAATCTCTGGGCTGGTGGCGGGCGACGTGATTCCCTCCCCTTTCGACCATGCCGACGTCGTGTCCTCCACCACGCACAAGACCCTCCGTGGGCCACGGTTAGTGGTTCAAGGTCGCACGAACGTCGGGGTCATGGATACATATAGAAATTTTGGGGAGTCAATTATTTTTTTGGGGGGGAAAGTTTGATCAAGGTCAAATGAAAGTTTCGGTCAACATCTTTTTGGTCAAATGGAAAGTTAGGTGAATGTCAAACGGAATTTTTTGGGGAAATTTGGGCCAATGTCAAATGGAAATTTAGATCAAAGTCCAATGGAAATCTGAGTCAAAGTCAAACAGAAATTTGGGTCAAGGTCTTACAGAAATTTATGTCAATGTCAAATGGAAATTTGGGTCAATGTCGTTTGTAGATTGGCACCGGTATGGTGTTTTTCCCTGTTTGTTTTGGTTTTTCCCTTGACCTTCCGACCTCGACCATAACTGTAACCAAAAATCAAACCGTTGATTGTGGATGCTTAATGGGAGGAGAAGAAGAAGAAGAAAAAAAAGTCATTAACCCTTTCACCGCCAACCATATTTCAACCGAAAATGTCCATGAAATTTACCTGGGTAGGGAACAGAATCCATCTGCAGTATCGGGGATTCTTCTGTGACAGATATAAAATAAGGTCTATCCTTACTTCCCAAAACTAAGACAACAGGGTCTTTGGATAATAGACCCCAATTTGATGCCTTTTAGTGACATAGGTGTTAAATCACTGTGGTGCTAAAATGCAGCTTTGGCGGTGAAAGGGTTAAGTCCTTTCCTGTCCTTTGTTGTTTGATATTGTTTCACTGTAGAACCTCCCTATTCAGGCCTTTGGGGGATGATTTTTCAAGGTCTTAGATTGGAAGGTGAACACTCGGTAGTCCGGATAAGAAGGGGGAAAATTGGTGAAAAATTTGTGGGTCACATCTTTGAGGGAGTCTCTTAACCCTTTCACCGCCAGACATATTTCAGCCAAAAATGTCCATTAAATTTTACTAGGGTAGAGAACAAATTAAATCTATCTGCAATATTGGGATTCTTCTGTGACATATATATAATAAGGTCTATCCTTACTTCCCAAAACTAAGACAATAGGGTCTGTGGGTAATAGACCCCAATTTGATGCCTTTTAGTGACATTGGTATTTAAATCACTGTGGTGCTAAAATGCGACATTGGCGGTGAAAGGGTTAAAGATCCACCCAATCACGTGTCAAAATCACGGGTTTCACGTGTTTTCCCTCTTATAGCTGGAAATAAATCTTGTTTTGAACAAGTCTGACTCCCATATAAATGGCCCCAAATTGAAACCGACACATCAGTTTAAAGAGCAGCCTCAATTTGAATATGGAGAAAATTGTATGTGGGTCACAGCAACCCAGAAAAAAACAAGGGACTTAATCGTGGTGCGTCACTGGGTCTTTAAAAATACACTGACGCACCACGATTAAGTCCCTTGTTTTTTTCTGGGTAGCTGCGACCCGCATACAGATGTCCCCAACTTCAAATTGAGGCTGCTCTTTAAAATTATGTTTCAGTTTGAATTTGGGGGCATTTATATGGGAGTCAGACCTGGTCAAAACAAGATTTATTTCCAGCTATAAGAGGGAAAACCCGTGATTTTGACATTTGATCTGGTGGCCTTTAACTCATTGGCGTCGCAGTCACATGGATGACCCTGCTTTCAGGATGTCCCATATAAATGCCCCCAAATTCAAACCGAAACATAATTTTAAAGAGCAGCCTCAATTTGAAGTTGGGGACATCTGTATGCGGGTCACAGCTACCCAGAAAAAAAAACAAGGGACTTAATCGTGGTGCGTCAGTGTATTTTTAAAGACCCAGTGACGCACCACGATTAAGTCCCTTGTTTTTTTCTGGGTTGCTGTGACCCACATACGATTTTCTCCATATTCAAATTGAGGCTGCTCTTTAAACTGATGTGTCGGTTCCAATTTGGGGCCATTTATATGGGAGTCAGACTTGGTCAAAACAAGATTTATTTCCAGCTATAAGAGGGAAAACCCGTGATTTTGACATTTGATCTGGTGGCCTTTAACTCAGTGGAGTTGCAGTCACATGGATGCTCCTGCTTTCAGGATTTTGTTTTTGGCCTGGAGCCAGAGTTGCGGGATTACGAGAATTTGAGAGGATGCATTTTGCCGGTTATAGAGGTCATGAAGTTTAACCAGAAGTGAAAGTGCAACGAGATGCTGTCAATTACATTGGAAACTGTTGTTTCCCTTCAGCTTCCAGGGGGCATTGCCCCCCCGGAACCCTCTGGAGGGTCCCTGCACTCTGCCGGGGCCTGGGTGGCCACTGGACCCCTGCCTTGCAGGAGTTTGGAAATTTCCCAGGAGCACCCATGCAGTCAGATGATGCGCGTCGACCCCCAGGAATAGCACGTTTCAGGCTACTTTAAAAAAAAATTGCTTCCAAATAATTAATCAATAATTATAGAAACAAACAATACTTTGCAAAAGAAAGGCACAAGTCTACTAAATAAAATGCCACACACAGTTAGTGGGCTTACTCATCTCCTTTGTGTAAAAAATACGCTCAGTAAAGTATCCAAAATGGAATTTCCGATTTGTTTGGCCATTTTGCTTGTGTAGAGAACACAGCTGTTGCTAAGTGACTCGATGAAACTCGCTAAAATAAGCCCCCAAATGGCTGTGAGATACGGGTCTAAGGGAAGCAATCGAAGCATGAATGAGTGTGCTTTGACTTTCAGCTCCCTCGAATAGCGTTACTTGTAGTGGGTGCTAAAATAATCGGAAAAATTCAGGTGGCAGTTGTCTGCCGTCATGACCTGAACAGAGACTGACCGTGATGGCAGACATCTGCCGTCATGACTCCAGTGAGTTAATAGGGAAGGTCTTACAAGGGAAGGTCTTACAAGGGAAGGGTCTTACAAGGGAAGGTCTTACAAGGGAGGGTCTTACAAGGGAGGGTCTTACAAGGGAAGGTCTTACAAGGGAAGGTCTTACAAGGGAAGGTCTTACAAGGGAAGGTCTTACAAGGGAAGGTCTTACAAGGGAAGGTCTTACAAGGGAAGGTCTTACAAGGGAGGTTCCACTGTTGTTTTTCTGGCAGGTCAGGGATGATCTTTTACCGTAAAGGGGTGAAGGGGGTGGACAAGAAGACTGGGAAGGAGATCCTGTACGACTTTGAGAAGAAGATCAACAACGCCGTCTTCCCCGCGCTGCAGGGGGGGCCCCACGAACACCAGATTGCCGGCGTGGCCGTCGCCTTGAGGGAGGTACATTCTTTTTACAGTTTGCTTCCCCATAGTGTCCCTACAGAACTTCAACATCGATGCATGGATGCTACTCTTTCATTTGTACACTGATTTCAGTATTTTTTATTTGACCAGAAACTGAACTTCAGTATTTTGTAATTCATTAAAAAAACCATTGACCACAAGCGTTTTGGGGCGTTTTGAACTTAGTCTAGTTGTTCTATCTTGGAAGGTTACAAAAGGCAATGTGCTAATTTTACAAGGCTTATCAGACTCAAACTGTCTCTCATTTTAGCTGTCTGTCTCGTTGTATCTCTCTCTTAAGTTGCCCCCCTGAATCGTCCGACGGGGCTCTGCCCCTGTACCCTGCCGGGGCCATGGGTCCCTGGACCCCTGCCTTTCAGTTTTTTTTCCTTTTGGGGAGTTGCACCCATGTTAATGTCTCCTCATGGGAAACCCTGGCACAGAACAGACCAGCATGGCGTGGTGTCAGTAACAAATGGAGCCACCAACTTCGAGGCGCACCGTATCGAGACATCGCAGGCAAAGCGTGAGGCACGCAAGATCTGCCTAAACAGTCGCAGCTCTGCAACCCCGACAGATCCCCCCCCCAACTCTTTCTCCTGTCCTCATTTACTTGTTATGTGTCCGTATGCACATTTTTTTGTCAAATCTTTTTGGGATTTTGGTGTTAATAGGTGCTGGGTATTTTCGTTGAATTTTTTTTTGTTTTTTTTTTGACTGTGTTATTGGCTAACAGCACAACTCTTCCACACACAGAACATTCTGTTGAAATGTGGCCATTGATGGCTTGATCTGGCTTGTCCAAATGCCGGTCATTGCGATTTATGTCTGCCATAACTATAGACTTGAGCTTGTAATGCAGAAAGCTGACTGACTTATCATCACAAACTAAAGATTGTATTAACCCTTTCACCGCCAATGTCACATTTTTGCACCACAATGGTTTAACACCCAGGTTAAATTTCATGGTATTTTTTGGCTAAGAAATGGCTGGCGGTGAAAGGGTTAAATCACCATGCTGTTCTTCCTCTACACTATTCATAAGTTTTCTGTAAGCAGAATTGTTTTTATTTGTTTGATTTTTCGCCCTTTTTAGGCTTTTTGCTAACATATAGCAAGGCAATGTAAAAAATTCAAACCTTGACCCTTTGATCTTGACCCCTCAGGCCATGACCCCAGAGTTCAAGGACTACCAGCAGCAGGTGCTGAGCAATGCCAAGGCCATGTGTGACGCGCTGATGCGACGAGGGTACAAGGTCGTGTCAGGTCAGTGACCAGTGTGCTCGTCAGTGTCGTTATGTCATGTGTGACGTGCTGATGCGACGAGGGTACAAGGTCGTGTCAGGTCAGTGACTAGGGTGCTCGTCAGTGTCGTTATGTCATGTGTGACGTGCTGATGCGACGAGGGTACAAGGTCGTGTCAGGTCAGTGACTAGGGTGCTCGTCAGTGTCGTTTTTCATGTGTGACGCGTTGATGCGACGAGGGTACAAGGTCGTGTCAGGTCAGTGACTAGGGTGCTCGTCAGTGTCGTTTTTCATGTGTGACGCGTTGATGCGACGAGGGTACAAGGTCGTGTCAGGTCAGTGACTAGGGTGCTCGTCAGTGTCGTTTTTCATGTGTGACGCGTTGATGCGACGAGGGTACAAGGTCAGTGACTAGGGTGCTCGTCGGTGTCGTTTTTCATGTGTGACGCGTTGATGCGACGAGGGTACAAGGTCAGTGACTAGGGTGCTCGTCGGTGTCGTTTTTCATGTGTGACGCGTTGATGCGACGAGGGTACAAGGTCAGTGACTAGGGTGCTCATCGGTGTCGTTTTTCATGTGTGACGCGTTGATGCGACGAGGGTACAAGGTCAGTGACTAGGGTGCTCATCAGTGTCGTTTTTCATGTGTGACGCGTTGATGCGACGAGGGTACAAGGTCAGTGACTAGGGTGCTCATCAGTGTCGTTTTTCATGTGTGACGCGTTGATGCGACGAGGGTACAAGGTCAGTGACTAGGGTGCTCATCAGTGTCGTTTTTCATGTGTGACGCGTTGATGCGACGAGGGTACAAGGTCAGTGACTAGGGTGCTCATCGGTGTCGTTTTTCATGTGTGACGCGTTGATGCGACGAGGGTACAAGGTCAGTGACTAGGGTGCTCATCGGTGTCGTTTTTCATGTGTGACGCGTTGATGCGACGAGGGTACAAGGTCAGTGACTAGGGTGCTCATCAGTGTCGTTTTTCATGTGTGACGCGTTGATGCGACGAGGGTACAAGGTCAGTGACTAGGGTGCTCATCAGTGTCGTTTTTCATGTGTGACGCGTTGATGCGACGAGGGTACAAGGTCAGTGACTAGGGTGCTCATCAGTGTCGTTTTTCATGTGTGACGCGTTGATGCGACGAGGGTACAAGGTCAGTGACTAGGGTGCTCATCGGTGTCGTTTTTCATGTGTGACGCGTTGATGCGACGAGGGTACAAGGTCAGTGACTAGGGTGCTCATCGGTGTCGTTTTTCATGTGTGACGCGTTGATGCGACGAGGGTACAAGGTCAGTGACTAGGGTGCTCGTCGGTGTCGTTTTTCATGTGTGACGCGTTGATGCGACGAGGGTACAAGGTCAGTGACTAGGGTGCTCATCGGTGTCGTTTTTCATGTGTGACGCGTTGATGCGACGAGGGTACAAGGTCAGTGACTAGGGTGCTCATCGGTGTCGTTTTTCATGTGTGACGCGTTGATGCGACGAGGGTACAAGGTCAGTGACTAGGGTGCTCGTCGGTGTCGTTTTTCATGTGTGACGCGTTGATGCGACGAGGGTACAAGGTCAGTGACTAGGGTGCTCATCGGTGTCGTTTTTCATGTGTGACGCGTTGATGCGACGAGGGTACAAGGTCAGTGACTAGGGTGCTCATCAGTGTCGTTTTTCATGTGTGACGCGTTGATGCGACGAGGGTACAAGGTCAGTGACTAGGGTGCTCATCAGTGTCGTTTTTCATGTGTGACGCGTTGATGCGACGAGGGTACAAGGTCAGTGACTAGGGTGCTCATCGGTGTCGTTTTTCACGCACTTTGTTTGTTGTTGTTGGCGTACCCTGGCTAAAAGACTCCAGGGATCATCTCAACAACGAGGGTACAAGGTCGTGTCAGGTCAGTGGTGTGCGTGTTAGTGTCGTTTATTGCACACTTTGTTGTTGTTGTCGTACCCTGGCTAAAAGACTCCAGGGATCATCTCAACAACAGAAGCACTTGAACACTATGGTACAAGTGCATCAGCTAGGGATGAGAACATGACGCGTTTTTGATTACCCTGCCACGTGGACAGCCACACTCCGACTTCAGGGGATTCATGCACTTTAAGGAGCTTCCTATTGTCAGTTGCACCCCCCATTTTATTGTATCCCCTTCCCCCATGGGTGTGTGATGTCATTGATTATGTCATAACTTTTGGTGTCATAGTCCTAGAATGCTAGTTTATGTTTTAGACATGCCAGGATTTCAGCAAGAATTGCTATGGAAGTTTCAACAACAAAAATGGTATTTTCATGTATCAAAGCAACAAAATGAAAGATATCGTCGGTGAAATTCAAAAACCTCGTATCTCGAATTTTTTATATTTTTTAGTTTAATACATAGTTAGTAACTCTAATTTTTCCCGCCACCTTCCACCAAAAGCTCGTATCTCTAACGACTTTCTATCTGGGGTAAATGAAGTTGTGAAAATACAGTGGTACCCCTCTAATAAGACGCTCGTAAATGCGACTTCTCCTCACATACGACCGATTTTTTTCTTCCCGAACACATTCCACTATATATCCTATGCCGCAAATACGACTTTCCTGAGTTCCGACTTACGACCCGATTTCAGGGGTTGAGATGCGACCACAATCTTATCTTTTTGCAGTCAAGTTCGTGCAAATCGATCTCTCGATGAAAAGCAGACGAACTCGTGATCGAAAGTCATGGCAACGGGTCCGATGGCAACTTCGATGGCCCATGTTGCACTCACACACAAACTACACATAACAGTACAGACCTAATCTTCGCCATAACGGACCTACTAAATACTGGATTATGCACAACGACACAACACAACACAAAACATGACAAAGTAACGCTGTGGCAGTTCATTTTTAGTCACAGTTTGCACACACAGAACTTTTACCGCGCATACAACTCGGCTGACAAAATGGCGCCGCATACACCGCAGATACGAAATCACGGCAAACGCTAATGCGCCAGCTGCTTTCATTTATCGGATTTTGTGAATTGTTTGCATTCAGCGAGAGTTGTAGTGCACACACTAACGCCGATTTATCAGTCTGATAGCGGAAAGGAGCTGCTTTTCAACTTTTTTTTTGTAAAGTGAAACCATTCTGATTCACTGAGTTCCAACTTATGGAGTATGACCGATCACCTAGTTTCAACTTGGAAGTTGACTTCGCATAATTTACGTGTGCACAGAGTTCGTAAAGATCGACACGATCGCGACTGTTTCAGTTCACACTTTGATCATAAACTGCTCAGTGATGACACATGTGCATAAAAGTGGTGAAATTTAGTGGTCAGATCGTGATATGGCTGATTAAATTCTTCAATTTCGACATGAGAACGGTTCGTTTTTACCGAGATTGACGATGTCTACACGCACAGGTGACGACCAGCATAAAAATTTTTTTTAATGGATTCGGGAAAATCCGCGTATGTGCCGCGTATGGCGACTCGGAAAAGATGCTTGGTCCTCTAATAAGACCACCCCTCAGATAAGACTTTTTTCACCGCACTTTCAAGGTCTTATTAGAGGGGTACCACTGTAGAAGAAAAACCTGTAAGGACAAAAACCTTGTATCTTCGTTCTTTTCAAGTCTAAAAATGTTTTTTTAAAAATAATTTTAACGAAATGCAGGACTAAACTCGCAATGTCTTGAACAACATATTCATCATAGTTAATCAATTGTGTCAACGCAGTTAATTAAAAAAAAATTTTGGTTCATTTTTCTCAAATCTACCAAAATTGAGATGCAAGGTTTTTTTTTATTTCACCGACAATATGCAACTGCAACACTATCCCCACCTATCCTGACAGACACACATTGAACATTATTTTTACTGTTTCAGGATTGGGAAGATCCAGAGAATGTTGAAAGGTGTTATTTCAGGATTGAGAGAATGTTTGACTTTCATCCAGGGGGGAGGGGGGAGGGGGGGGGGGGGGTACTGTACCGTATTTTACAGACTCAGACATGGGTGCTACTCTTTCATTTTTACACTGATTTCAGTATTTTTAATTTTACCAGAAAATGAACTTCAGTGTTTTTTAATTGATCAACAACAAAATTAACCACAAGCTTCTTCTTCTGCGTTCCAAAAGTGCTGATGGCCGGTTGATCAAACCCAAATTTTGATGGTTTTGATGAAATGGGCGGTTTGTTGAAGGTCGTTTTCTGTTCCCCACAGCTTCGTCTGCATGATGGACAATGAGGACCACAAGCAATTTGGGGCGTTTGGAATTTAGTTTGTTTTATCTTGGAAGATTACAAAGGCAATGTAATAATTTTACAAGGCTTATCAAACTCAAACTGTCTGTCTATCATTTTAACTGTCTGTCTATCTCATTATATCTCTCTCTTAACTTGCCCCCCTGAATCGTCCGACGGGGCGCTGCCCCTGTGACCCTGCCGGGGCCATGGGTTCCTGGACCCCTACCTTTCATTTTTGTTTTCATTTTTGGGAGTTGCACCCATAAGGCGCACCTGATTATAAGATGCACCCCCCAAACTTGACTCAAAATTCAAAGTTTGTTGCATCGCCTTATGTCCATGAATGCAACCTGGCCTCGGACACGAGGCCGCGCCTGTTTTTCAAAATTTTGAGCACCAAAAAAATTTGATTCAAAGTTTAAGGGGGGAAAAGTGTTGAATTCTCACTGTACAAGCCTGGAATAAGCTTCAAATTGAGTATGATTTTGCTTTTTCTTCAGTTTCAGGGGGCGTTGCCTCCCTGACCCCCCCCCCCCCAACTGTACCCTGCCAGGGGCCTGGACCCCTGCCTTGCCTGTTGTTAGATTTTCTCTAAGTTGCATCCATGTATATATGGTATGTTTTGTCTCTCCCCTTCCCAGGGGGCACGGAGAACCACTTGGTGCTGGTTGACCTGAAGCCTCACGGCACGGACGGGGCGCGCGTGGAGCGCGTGTTGGAGCTGTGCTACATCACCGTCAACAAGAACACGTGTGCCGGCGACAAGAGCGCCATGACGCCCGGGGGGCTGCGACTAGGTCAGTGAAGTACAACATTAAAAAAAAATAAGACAATGCTATAATTGCAATAATGATGATGATGACACTCAAAATGATGACAGCGTTGATGACTACAATGGTGATGATGAGTATGATATTGACGATGGTAATGAAGACGATGATGATGACGGTTATGATAATTTAAATTATGATGGTGACAATAAGGATGATGATATCGATAACGATGATGATGTTGTCGACAGGAAGTCCCGCCCTGACCAGTCGCGGCTTCAAGGAAGCAGACTTTGACCGCGTAGTGGAACTGTTGGACAGAGGAGTTCAGATTGCTGTGAACGTTCAAAAACAGACCAGTGAGTACATTCATCAGGCATCAGAATTGTCAGAGGATTAAGAATTTCTGTCAGAGGTTTTGCCTTTTTATCGAGCGTTATCCTTTGTGTTAAATAGCATTTTAAAGTGATTTCTCACTATATTAAGCCTTTTTGGTGTTGTTCAGAACTGGTTTCTGTGTTGTCCCTCTTCAGTCAATTAATATCACCATTGTGTGAACAGACTTGAGTTTAAATCAATCAAAAATCAATCTTCAGTCAAAGGCCTTGATGGCCCTTTTACCGTGGTTTTCAGAGAATTGGACTTCAAACTATTCTGATGCCTGATTCATTGTTGTTGGTTTTTTTTGTTTTTTTTATAGATCTGCACTGGATCCTGTTATAATAATAATAATAATAAATGGATATTTATATAGCGCTTTTTATCGAGCACAAAGCACTTTACAATCAGCATTGAAACACTCACACACGCACAACAGCACACACACGCAAAACAGACACACACGCACGTACGTGCACGCACGAGAGTGAACGCGTTCTTGCACACAGACATACAGATACATACCCACACACATTTAATCAAACACACAGAAAACACATTCTCACTGAAACGCACACAAACTTACTCAAACATACACTTGTACAAACATGTGCACATGCACACACACACACACACACACACACACACACACACACACACACATACACAAAACACACACGTGTACTCGCATTCACAGACACATGCTCGCACACACCCCCCCCCCCCCCCCTCTAGCCGAACACAATCTCTCCTGCGTATGCATACACTCATACACATGCAAGCAGATATACCCACACAGAACACACACAACACACTCACACACACAACGCACTAACACACACACACCAACTGTTACAGTTCTATTATTTTTTGATTGAACATTTTTTCCAATTTACAAATTTCATAAAGACACACACACATACATACACACACAGTGACATACTAGTTATAAATTATTGTTGCTGTTGAATTTTTTTTAAATCCAGACTGTCTCTTTCTCGTTTTCCCTTTTTTCCCATCTTTTTTGTTTTTTGTTTATTTACCCATTAAGTTGTTTATTTGGTTTTTTTTCGTCCATTGATTTGTTTGTTGATTGTGTCTTTGTTTCTATTAATAGAAATTGTGAAGGATTCCACCTCCACCCCCCCCCCCCCAAATTTAAAATAAAAACTGGGTAGGCGCTGCGCTTGCGGCGATGCGCTCTCCGGGGGAGAGCAGCCTGAATTTCATAGAGATAAGTTTCTGTGACTTGAATATACCAAATACTTGGCAGTGAATGTCTTTGCATTTGGTGGGAGTGTACTGTAGAGTAATGTCTTGGGTGATTGTATTCGCCCATGGTGCTAAAAGAGTTAATTCACAGAGACCGCGCACGTCTGTGTGTGTGTGTGTGTGTTTCTGTAAGTTGTGTACCTTTTTCAAGATATGCGTTTTTGTGCCTTTGTGTATATCGTCGCTGTCCGACGCTAACCGTGTATCTACAAAATTTGACAAAAATAGATTTTTTATTGAAACTCCTTCCAGTGACCTCACGCAGGTCTTCTATAAATATCTTGTGTCTGCGACCAATGAAAATGCTCAAATTTGTCACATGATGCCATGGAAATAATTGTGTATGTGGCGGGTTGTTGCTGGTTTTGACGCGATAAGCGTGTAACTGGTCACGCTAATCGTGTAACTGCCGGCAGCTGTCGTATCTCCCATTGTGAGAACAATGCACTAACTTTGTGACTAACCGTGTAACTGAATTGTCACGAAAAGTTTGGGTGTTAATGCAACTTTTATTGTGTCACATGTTTACTCATCGGTAAAGAAGAAGGGTCAAGCGTATATCAAATGGGGATTGACTTTGTAACAGGCGACAATATGTTTTTTGATGCTCCTGTTAAATCACTGATTGTGTAAATACACGGTTAGCGTCGGGCAGCAACGATATGTACTTTTCTATATTCTACTCATGTAAAATGTATGTACATTCGTCATAATCTGATTGCATAAGATAATGCATATTCTATGTTGTGTTTGCATGAAATATGTAAAGCACTTAGAGCCCTAAGTCAGAGAATAGGCGCTATGTAAATAATCATTATTATTATTATTATTGAATGAATTCAAGGCTTCCTTCGTGGAAAAGAACCCAGAACAGTGTATCAGCTGCGGTTTTATGTTGTAGTTTTTTGTCTGTTCATTGATTGCATGATTGATTGATAGGTGTGTCACAATGATAGTTAACTCAATCAAGTCGTTCCAGACATATATGTCCAGAATTCATTGATAGCTGTCAATTTGATGCGTTTGCTTCAAGGGAAGTAAATCTGTGTGCACACCATACCTTGTTCACTTCTAAACTCGCTTCACTCCCTTAGACCACAATTTTGCCCCTGGCTTTGCTTTTGTAGTGGTTCGTTGTGGGGGAACCAATCGGTGTAGAGAGTTTTTCTATCTAAAGTCTCTATATAAAAAAAGTCTGATCTACCACTTCCCTATGTCTAAACCTGAAGTAAAAACCTGTAATCTTTCATTTCTCCTTTTGTTTATGTATGTTTTGTTTGTGTGTATGACTGGAGTGATTTGTGAGTTTTTTGAATAATTCAAAATCATTGCGATGCGGATAAGTGCCTGCTACACTACATGCGGTTTGCTGTCAATGCGATGCGATTGTGACGATGCGGGTCATGATTCACGTGAAATTCATGCATTGGGACTACTTGAGTATGTAGAGCCAAAGTAGTAGAATTATTTTTTAGACAGAAGTATGTCGCATGAATCATGTCTCGCATCGTCACAATCGCATCGCATTGACAGCAAATCGTATGTAGTGTGGCAGGCCTTTAACTGATTACAGTGGAACCTCCTTTATAAGACTTCCCATTATAAGACTCCCTCCCATATAAGACCTACTTTGACACATTGCCCTTTGCAAGTATTAAAATTACCTCCTTATAAGACCCCTCCCTTATAAGACCTCATTTTGGATGATTTTTGAAGGTCTTATAAGAGAGGTTCCACTGTAATGGATCGATTGATTGATTGATTGATTGATCGATCGATCGATCGATCGATCGATCGATCGATCGATCTTGATTGATTGATTGATTGATTGATTGATTGATTGATTGATTGATTGATTGATCGATCAATCGATCAATCGATCCATTACAGTGGAACCTCCCTTATAAGACCTTCAAAAATCATCCAAAATGAGGTCTTATCAGGGAGCGGTCTTATAAGATCGATCGATCGATTATCGATCGATCGATTGATTGATTGATTGATTGATTGATTGATTGATTGATTGATTGATTGATTGATTGATGATTGATCGATTGATTGATTGATCGATTGATTGATTGATCTGCTTCTTTTCACAGAAAACCTCAGAGAGTTCAAGGCGTTCGTCCAGGAGAACTCAGAGGCGACCTCCCAGCTGCAGTCCCTGAAAGCTGAGGTGCAGTCCTTCGCCAAGGACTTCCCCATGCCGGGGTTCATGGAGAGATGAGCACCCCCCACCCCCATCCCCCCTCCCCCTCCCCACCCCTCCCCCATCCCCACCCCTCCCTGACAACCCACTACCCCCCCACCCCACCCCCATCCCCCATCCCCATCCCCACCCATCCCTGACAACCCACTACTCCCCCACCCCCATCCCCACCCCTCCCTGACAACCCACTACACCCCACCCCCATCCCCCATCCCCACCCCTCCCTGACAACCCACTACCCCCCCACCCCCATCCCCATCCCCACCCCTCCCTGACAACCCATTACCCCCCCCACCCCACCCCCATCCCCCATCCCCATCCCCCCCCTCCCTGACAACCCACTACCCCCCACCCCCACCCCCCTCCCCACCCCTCCCTGACAACCCACTACTCCCCCACCCCCACCCCCATCCCCATCCCCACCCCTCCCTGACAACCCACTACCCCCCCCACCCCACCCCCATCCCCATCCCCACCCCTCCCTGACAACACACTACCCCCCCCCCCCCATCCCCCCCCTCCCCCCCCCCTCCCTGACAACCCACTACTCCCCCCCCCCCCCCCCCCCCCCCCCCGGATACTGCCTCTCTCTTTGGCAAATGGCAAAGTTAAGCCCCTTGTTCCTTCACGCACTCTCCCGGATACAATGCTCTTCCATCCCGTGAAGCTCCGCCCCTTTCATTTCATCCTGGCTGTTCCATTAACCGGTGTCTTCCCCTCTGCTAAACGTGAAGTTAGGTTGAATGGGCTCGTATGCATGTACCAGAAATTAATTCTTCTTAGATAATTCATTGACGGAAAGAAGCCAGTTGAGATTTGTTTTCCCCTTTTATCAACGAATCAGCTTCCTTAACAATAAATAGGGCATTTGCCGCTTGCCGGCGACCTTGAACTTCACTGAGTTGAATTTAGAGCGTGGCAAATGCAAAGTGTTGCATCTTAGTGGAAATGTTTGATGAGAAGTTTTGGTCGAAAGTAGCCAAACTGCATTCCCGTTTCACGCTTGTGGATGAGGCCGTTCAAGGCCTTGTAGTAGCTCTCTCTCCGCCCATTCAATCAGCCAACCAGCGTAGGAATGCGAACAGGGGCTTCAACTTAACATTTGCCCTCTCTTTTCCTTTTCCACGGCTCCAAATTATTTTTGTTTTATCCAATTTTTGGGATTTCAACGAAAATTGAAAAAAACTTTTGGGGGGGAGAAAATTTTATTTTCGGGTATTAAAAGTGGTGGAACAAAGATAATACCGTATTTTACGGACTATAAGGCGATACTTTTTTCCTAGACAGACCCCTGCGCTTTATAATGTGACTGATAATACAGTAAGAAACTATACTGTAGCAAACTGATTTTTGTGTAAAATTTGGGGGGTGCGCCCTTGTTCGTAAAATACGGCTTGTTCTGACAGCTAAAAATCGGACATTTCAAAATCTTTGCAACATTTCAACAGAACTAACAAGAAAAGCTAAAACCCTCCCTAAAAATTTAAGGGATTTTTGGCTCATTTCTCAAAGCATTTCAGAGAATTTTTTTTGTATGTTATTGGAAGCTCTGCTTTTCTTTTTGTTTTACTTGTGTTGTGCTTCCAGTTTATGTGAGAAAGAGAGGGAGTACTTTGCATTTGGGTTGAGGGACTGTACATTTCCTTGTGAGCTCTGACGCTCTGTGTGTGTGTGTGTGTGTGTGTTTGTGTGTGTGTTGTTCTTCAGTTTAACGTCCTTCCACTAAAAGTGATTCAGACAAAAAACTCCACCGAAGTGACTCAGCAGCAGTGCAATGTCTCCTCGGTTGGTTGCCTCCTGATGGCCTAACATAGATTCGCTCCCCTTGAACTGCTGGTCTCGGATTCTGCGACCTGAACAAGCCGGGGTGTGGCTGCGAATTGGGATTCGGAATGAGCGGCATGGGAGCAACGCCACTGTACGGCCCAGAAGATGGGACAGCAAAAAAAAAAGAAAAAAGTGTGTGTGTGCGTGCGCATGTGTGTGTGTGTGTGTGTCAACAATGCCTTTCTTTTTTCCCCCTTGTATTCTTTCTTCGTGTTCTCCCAGTTCTGTGAGAAAGGAGGAAGTACTTTGCAATTGGATTAAGGCACTGTGCGTTTCTGTGTCTGTGAATTGTGTACGTTTCTTCTCTTTTTCTATCCGTGTACTGTACTCCATGGGTGCAACTTTTCCTGGTATACAAGGATTTCCTGTTTTTGAATTTTACCAGAAAAGGAATTTCCTTTTTTTAAATGTTGTCCAACAAGATCTTTGTGTGTCTACTGTATTTTTCAAACACTTTAAAGCATGTGTATAAACTGGAAAAAGCAATCTAAAATACCTTCATAAATCATTTTTTTCTTCAGCTGCAGGGGGACATTGCCCTTAAGGCGGCGACAGACTATGTGGCTGCCTCATATGACTCAATCAGGTCGTGACGTTGACCACATTTTGTTTCCCGCACAGAAGAGGTCACAAGCCACCTGACTCGATCAGACTCGATCAGTGAAATTTAGAACCCGCCCTATTTGGCCCTGTCACCTGACACCTGACTGGGCCCCACTGAGTCGGATTGATCGAGTTAGATGGTATGCAAATGAGGTGAAACGTCATGACCTGATCTGTCGCCGCCTTTAGACCCCGGTCTTTCATGTTTTTTCATTTTGTGTGGTTGCACCCATATGGTACTCCCAGTTGTAAGAAGAGGGAGTACCTTGCAGTTTGGAACAAGCGCCTGTGCATTTCTCTGTCAATCTGTGTGTCTGTGGGCAGTCACTAACTGACTATATGGCGATACATTTTTCAGGCATGAAAACATCTCCATTTTCTCCGCCTTCTCCGCCTAATTTTTTTCCGAAATCGACCAATCTCCGCATTAAAAAAAAAATCTCCGCCTAAATTTTTTTTTCGAAAATGGAATAAAAACTCGGCATGCTGGGTCTTTAAACGGCACGATCATCATTTCGCGCCTTCTCCTCCTCCCGATGTCATCACTTCCAAAATGGCGTCTGAAGAGCAAGCCGTGCATGAAGAATAATATCAGGTATGAAAACAGCTCCGCCGTTTCCAATTTTAGGGAACAGATTAGCCCCCCCCCCCGCTGAACAAAAGTTCTGACGTTAGTGATTTTGTGCAACAAAAATTTTTGATAAGAGTATTGCCCCCCTCAACAAAACTTCTGACGTCAGCTGAAAATCCGGGTGGAAGGATTTATCAGCTGAAAAAATCTCTCTTTTTGGGGGAACAGTAGTTTTCATGCCTGCTTTTTAAAACCTTTTTCTCCCCTGGATAGAGATTCCTGACCCTTATGACTACTGTATTTTTCGGTCTACAGGGCACACCTGATTATAAAGGCGCACCCCAAAAGTTTTGCACAGAACTCAGTGAGTTCTTGTTATTATACTTACTCAGATGGCTTTTATCACTGGTTGACATTAGACTGTAGTAAGGGCCAATAGTAAATGAGAGCTGTACTATACATGATATTCTACAGTATTGGAATATCATGCTACAGCTTAGTCTTTCGTGGAAGACTATGACTCCCGAACGAGGGGGCCCTTGCACCGGCTCTGGTGCTGCAGCCAAAGGGATTGGTTGGCCTCTGGGGACCTTCCCCAATGCCAACTCTCGTCCTCGAATCCCTTTGGCCGAGAGAGTGGGGATGTACCCTGGGGCAAGGCATTTCCAACATAAATAAATTGTAGCCCAGCCCGCCAGAATAGCAGCTGCCCTCTCTGCTATCTGGCAGTCATTGTCGGAAACGACGGACAGGCAAGCAACAGACACTTTCTTACTATACCCAGGCATGGGAATGGTCAACCTATGGCGATATTTGTCACGCCAGAGGGCAGTCAATGCACTAGGGGCTTATCACGCGATTTTCTTACTTGGGCGTAGTGAGAGAGAGAGAGTGATGGTAGAACCACTCACTGTCTCTCTCTCTTTCTTTATCCCCAACTAATAATATAGAGAGGATTAGCCCCACACGAGCGTCATGCCCTCTGGCGTGAGAAAAATCGCACTAAGTCTCTCATTGGAAAAGTTAAAAGAAAAAGCTGAAAAGCGGGGGTCTAGGGGCCGCAAAAGGCCCCTAGTAGGGGTCCAGGGGGTAATGCTGAAGCTGTTTTGGTCACTGAAGCCCTAAAACAGCATTAGAATGGATACATTTAGTTGTGGTTGTTGGGGTTTCGGCGGACAGACCTTTTTTTCGGTGGAAAAGCAATGTCATTTTAGCGGAAATGTGCTGTTTGGCGGACAATTCCCATCGCTGTATATTATCAGTCATATCATAAGGCGCAGGGGTCTCTGTCTGGGGGGAAAAGTACTGCGTTATACCGTATTTTTCGGACTATAAGGCGATATTTTTTTCTCCAATTTCGACCTATGCGCCTAATAAACGAGGGCGCCCTATAAGTGAACAAAATCGTGAGAAGAGAGGCAACGATTGCCGTACTCAGTACAGTCTACTGTGAGTCACAACATCGAAAGTGGTAACGAGTCGCCGATACGACGAATACTCGCGTTAAAATGCTTCGAAATCCCTGTTATCGTCCGAGATACCGTCCAACAGATGCCATAACCCTTCATTGGATGTAAAAAGCATCGTTGTAGAGCTTAAAATGCTGTAATTCTACCAGTTTTCGCGAAGAATTGGCCAAACACTCAACCGGAAGTCGCAAAAACAGAACTTTCGATTATTTGAGAAGGGAGCCAACTCTCGTTTATGACAATAATAATGGCGGTCGGTAATCATTTACAGGACGTGTACGGGCTTCAAACCTCGACTTTCTATTGCGAGGTGTGTATCGCCTTATAAACGAGGGCGCCTTTTACTTGGATTTTGTCAGATTTTTCTTGAAAATTGCCCTATTCGCCTTATACACAGCAGCGCCTAATGATCCGAAAAATACGGTAGTCTGAAAAATATGGTAATGATAAACTCAGAATTTTGTATCAGAATTGTGGGGGGTGGGGGGTGGGGGGTTGATAACGGAAGGCGCCTTATACTTATTTATAGTCTGCAAAATGCGGTAATTCCTTCCAGCATAAACGTCTGTAACTGATCACGGTGAAAGTTGGCAGAACTGTTCTCAGTTTTGTGTTGCTGGGCAGTTGGCACTGTTTGTAATCAAAGTTTGCTTCTTCTTTTTTAGGGAGTGCGATTGAACGGTTTGCCGGATTTTGCGGATATCCAGCGTTTATGGTTTGCCGGATTTTTGCGGATATCCAGCGTTTATGGTTTGCCGGATTTTTGCGGATATCCAGCGTTTATGGTTTGCCGGATTTTGCGGATATCCAGCGTTTATGGTTTGCCGGATATCCAGCGTTTATGGTTTGCCGGATTTTTGCGGATATCCAGCGTTTATGGTTTGCCGGATTTTGCAGATATCCAGCGTTTATGGTTTGCCGGATATCCAGCGTTTATGGTGTGCCGGATTTTGCGGATATTCAGTGTTTATGGTGTGCCGGATTTTGCGGATATCCAGCGTTTATGGTTTGCCGGATTTTGCGAATATCCAGCATTTATGGTTTCCCGGATTTTGCGGATATCCAGCGGCATTAATTTTAATCCATTTTTTCCCCATATATTTTAATCTTATCTTTATTGTTTAATGAACCAGCTCCAGTTTCTTGTGGTTTACCAGAAATCCATCAATATAAACTGTTGCTCTTAGGCTGCCATGGGGCATATAAACTCTTAGGTTGCCATGGGGTATATAAACTCTTAGGCTGCCATGGGGCATATAAACTCTTTCTCTTAGGTTGCCACGGGGCATATAAACTCTTTCTCTTAGGTTGCCACGGGGCATATAAACTTGTTTTTAGGTTGCCACGGGGCATATAAACTTGTTTTTAGGTTGCCACGGGGCATATAAACTCTTTCTCTTAGGTTGCCACGGGGCATATAAACTTGTTTTTAGGTTGCCACGGGGCATATAAACTTGTTTTTAGGTTGCCACGGGGCATATAAACTTGTTGTTAGGTTGCCACGGGGCATATAAACTTGTTTTTAGGTTGCCACGGGGCATATAAACTTGTTTTTAGGTTGCCACGGGGCATATAAACTTGTTGTTAGGTTGCCACGGGGCATATAAACTCTTTCTCTTAGGTTGCCATTATTTTGGTATTTTCAAGTCATAGTCTCTGAAATTTGGGCTGCTTCCACTTGGAGAACGTGTCCCCGTCAGCGCAGCGCCTTTTTCTTTTTGAAGGGGGAAGGGGTGTGCGAGGTCATGGGGGAGAAGGGATGGGGCTGACTTGGGAAAGCTAGCTATCAATTTGGTTTATGCCAGGCAGTGGGATCTCCCTGCTCTTATCGACTTTTAACTGCTGTGGGATTTTTATGTGCGTAAAGTGCACAGGTCAGACTTGCTTTAAGTCGCCATCCGAAGAACTCGATGTTCTTGACATTCTTTATTCTCTAAAAGACATTTTGATAAGAACTTGAGTGTTCTTTTGAAAAAGATAATACAAAGTTTCTGTATTCTAAAGAATTTGGTATGAACTTGAAGTTTTGATATGTAATTTGAACCTTCGTCCAAACCTCAAAACTGCGAACATTTTGTCTCGGTGTTCGACTTGAGGTTTGTCTTGAACATGAGTAACAGCGAGAAGAAGAAAAAAGAAAGACCAGGGCCTGTATTCACGTTGAGATAGCATGAGACGTAGCATGATGCTAACTTAGAAGCTCTTCCAATGTCCTATAGGATTTAATACAGGCCCTGAACATTAAACATTTTTTTAGAATACTTCAAACAGCTGGTTGTTGGTAAACCTCTGTGTCTGGCGAACATATCCTGTCCTAAGTGCATCTGACAATGTTGATTCTACCTTTTAAATCCATAGCTTTCTTAGGTATACTGTGTGAGCATTCGTTTTGTGAACATTGTGTGTGTTTCATTACATTAATGAAGATCTGTGTAGGATGGTATTTTTGGAAGAATTTTGCGACTCGCTTAGAGTTTTAAAGTGAGCACACGGTTTACAATGAAATTTATTTGTTGTTGTGTGTCTGAATGTGATGTAAAGCTGTTTCTTCGAAGTCTTCAAATGTTTAACAAAAATTCTTGTGAAATATTGGCTACCATTAATGTATTATGAGCAAGCTGTCTACAGACAGATTACCGGTAGTGTGTTATAAAATTAGGTTCTCAGAATTGTCAGATTTGCAAAGTGCTGAAGATTGAAAAAATTGCTAATAGAGGATTTTGTTCTGTTGATGGAAGTCTTTTTTTTCGGATGAGCGTGATCTTTACGGTCAATTACTGTAGCATTTCAAAGTGAGGGAAAGGTAAAGATGCGCCCCCCCCCCCCCCCCCCCCCCCCCCCCTCCATTTCTGGGTTGTTTCCACTTTTTCAGTGTTGCCTTTCTTACTGCAGATTGAGAACTTCATCCTCTATCGTTTGCTATATTTAACACTAATTTCCATCCATTTACATAATGAAACACATGCATTCAATAATAGTAGAAGATAAAGGCAAGACGGAAAAACGCAATGAACCAGGCCTGTGACAAATGCTCCGCGGCCGATGTGTGTACTGCACTACATGGGGGGAGGGGGGGGGGGGGGTTCCTATTAGATAATGGCCTTTATCATGACTGCGATTAATTATTCAACAAAGATAATTAGCTCAAAAAGTTGATAAGATACAGCTTAATGTTTGGTCAGAAAGGCAGGTGTGAAAGTGTGGGGAGAGCTGAGAAATGTAGGGGGGGGGGGGGGGGGCACATCTTTACCTTTACCCAAAGTGATCTCTTACTAGATTGAACTATGAATTTTTGATCATGTTTTGTTTTCTGTCTACTCTGGCGTTGTGTTGGTCCTTGCACCAGAGTTTTCAGAGGGTCAGACTTCTGACTATTCTTGACGCCTGGAATTTTTTTCTTTTGAGATATTAATTCAGGATCACGATTAAATATGATTTTTTTTTTTTAATGTTGGTTGAGATTTGATGTCGTTATGGAGATGAAAATCAATTTTTTTAATTTTTAAAAGAGGCTGTGAATGGATTACATACAACTAAACGCGTGTGGATTCATTCCTCTGTACAGTGGAACCTCCCTTATAAGACCTTCAAAAATCAACCCAAATGAGGTCTAAGAGAGGTCATTTTAATAGTTACAAAGAAGGGCAATGTCTCGGAGAAGTAGGTCTTATGTGGGAGGGAGTCTTATAATGGGAGGTCTTATAAGGGAGGTTCCTCTGTATCATCAAATTGCATAATTTTTGTTTTTGATCTGGTCATTTGATGAAAATCTGTCCGCATATAATGCTGTGATAATAATGATGTGAAAGTCAGCATTTCAGTTGGAATCAGCAGAAATGAGTCATCTTGTAAATAACCAAGGAAGGGAAGGGAATTGTGCTGTGTAGTCACTGATTTAGTTCAAAGTTATGGATGGGCTGAGAGGAAAAGTACAAGGGTTGGTTTGGGTTGATTGATTTGTTAACCCCTTCACTGCCAGAGAAAAAAAGTTGAGAAATTATCGATTTTCTTATTAAATTTGAAAGAGACCGGTTAGACTCAATCTGAGAAAATGGTCTAGAGATGCATCTTTCCTGACTTGTCTAAACCAAAAACCATCATTCCAGGACTATGACATGAAAGTTATGACATCATCAATGACATCACACACCTTATCGTCAAGTTTCAGAGTTTTTACTTTGAAAACTTCCTGATCGCTTCTCGGCCTTTTGGCTAAGACAGTGATTCAGGAACATAAATTTGTGTTTATACCCTGGTTGGTTTGTTCAGCCCGTCGTACATGGCGAAAGCCGATATGCGACGTTAAACTGAACTTCCATCCATCACACACCTGTGAAGGGGTTACTGAAAAGACAGGTAAATTTTAGTATTAAATTTTAGTTTATCTGCATAAAAATAAAATTCACAACAAATTAAAACAAAGTCGAAATTAAAACCCAGAAGAAACGGTTTAATGATTAAAAAACCCACTGGACAACGGGTTGAACCCGAAACGTCGTGTTTTGTTTTGCTCTGGGGTTTTTTTTATCATTAAACCGTTTCTTCTGGGTTTTAATTTCGACTTTGTTTTAATTTGTTGTGAATTGTATTGAACCCAGCAGACAGCTTCGTTTCTTCACATTCTAAAACTAAATATGTTTATTGTAAGACAAAGTAGAATATTCACTACATTCTTTTTATTCACCGTGTGTGTTGTTTATTTCACCTACATGTGCTTGTGTGAGTGTAGCGTTTTGATGTTTTTTAGTTCAATTGTACATTCTTTTTAAAGTAAAATGTGGCCAACTTTCACAACAAAATAATATTCAGATAATGGATTTTACAATATGTGACCCAGCACCATGAAAGGGACATTGACCCTTTCACCGCCACAGTCGCATTTTAGCACCACAGTGATTTAACACCTACGTCACTAAAAAGCATCAAATTGGGGTCTATTATCCAAAGACCCTATTGTCATAGTTAAGTTTTGGGAAGTAAGGATATACCTTATTTTATGTCACCGAAGAATCTCCAGAACTGCAGATGGATTTTGTTCTCTAACCAGGTTAATTTAATGGACATTTTGGCTGAAATATGGCTGGCGGTGAAAGGGTTAAGTCTCAAAATGACCATTCTGAGACAATGGTCAAGTTAAAAACTTCAAACAATTCTCTTTCAAGTGATATAAGAACCATTGTAACTTTTTTCAATTGAGAGTTATGGGCATTCAAAGTTGGTAGGGTGACTGTCGGCCATTTTGAGAAATCGCAGTCTAAAGTTTGGCCTATCTGAAGAAAATGCATCAACCTACTCATTTCAAAGCACTTTTGGGGGTATTTAGATACCATAATAAAGATTATCCTTTATACATTTGAAAGATGAGATGTTAGAGAGCACGAAAATACCCATAACTCCAAAATTGATGAAAAATGATATTTGTGACTTTGCAAGCCTGTTGTGAGAAACTATCCTAGTGGTGCTGGGTCACATATTAATATACGTTTACTGCGAGGTACAGTTAACTTATAATGATTTGCACTACGGTAGGGTTAGCTGCATACCTAAATCAAGGGACCAGATTTCTCCATGTCTTTCTACCCCATCTTACGCTTATGCTCATCGATCACTGTCAAATTGTTGCCTTGAGTACATTTGACTACTGTAATTGTAAACTAGCATATATATATATATATATATATAGTTTGCTTTAATAAAACTTTTCTGTGTCCAATGTCTTTATTTGTGAACCTCAGAAACAAAACCAGTTAACGTTAACTTTGAGTAATGTTCGTGTTAAAAAAATAAAAAAAATATATATAGGGGAAGACGGGGTAAAAAGCGCATGGGCGGGTAAGAAGCCCACCCCAATTATCTCATGAAATAAAGAAAATTTCAGTCAAATTTGCCCATGAGACGAATGCTAGACATTAACGCTCGTCTCATGGGCAAAATGAGACTGAAATTTGCTTCATTTCATGAGATAATTGGGGTGGGCTTCTTACCTGCCCATGCGCTTTTTACCCCGTCTTCCCCTATATATTGCCACCCGCATGCAATACAGACGTAAGTCGAAAGACGTCACTTCACAGGAGAAGCAAAAAACTGATTATTTCGGTCATTTCAAGTCAAATTGCTTCAGATTTTTTCATACGGCTTTATTTCGAGCCATCAAATAACTTTGTCACTTCAGTTTTTCAAATAAATCACGACTTATTTAAGTAATATTGAAATAAGAAATTTTGCCCCCAAATCGTGGTTTTAGACTGAGAAGAAAATTAATTTTAGTCCAAAATAAAAGCTTTAAAGCATTGTTGAGATAATACCTTGGCACTCCAATACGCCCTCCAATATATTTTTTAGATACAAAATAATGGGAGAAATTGTCAAAAGTATTTGTTGATTTGACTCGATGAATGTTGCTATCTTATTCTTGTATATGCAAAAAATCTCAAAATCAAAAAAATTGAGTTGCGTCTGAATTGCATGCAGGCGGCGATTTTAAAGCCATTAGTTTTCGCTAACGGCAAATGTTTTGTTTATGTTCTTCTGAAATTATGACGTCAGAAATGTAAAATGACGTCAAATTGTGTTTTGTGGAAGCTTCTGCGCCCAACTGGGGGTGTGACGTGGTGGGCCCTCTCGGGCGTCGTGCCCCCTGGCATGAGGAAAAATCCCACTGAGTCGCTAATTGATTGAATAACTTGTTCTAGACATGTGAGCATATAACTTGTTCTAGACATGTGAGCATGGTTGTAAGCACTTTTGTGGGATGTTTTAATGAGTGTTATATTGAGTCATCATATTGTTCATTAATTTGTCTCTCAATCCCCCTTTTGTTTTCCTCCTTCCTTTCTTTTTTTGTGATTTTTCCCCATAATGTCATTCTTTTATTTCTTTTCTGGTTTTCTATCTTGTTCACTTTGTTTGTTAGTTTTGTGAATAATGTTTCTAAATATTGAAAAAAATATGTTCTAATTTGTGAGAACACACCTTCCGTCATTTGAATCATATGTAATGTATTGTGTATGGGTACGTTATAAGCTATATGCTTGTTGTTACCCAGTCTTTATCTTTTGGAATTGCGGTTAATGAAGTTGGTGAGTCTTGTCTTGTACTATGTATAAGCAAAAAATCTCTAAATCGATAAAAATTGAGTTTCGTCTGTATTGCATTCGGGAGGCGATATATAAGTGAGAGAAGAAAGTGTAATGATAATATTTAAAAAACGAACACAAGATTGAAGTGTTGTGTTTGCATGTAGCTTATAACGTACCCATACACAATACATTACATATGATTCAAATGACGGAAGGTGTGTTCTCACCAATTAGAAAATATTTATTTCAATATTTAGAAACATTATTCACAAACTAACAAACAAAGTGAACAAAATAGAAAAACACATCTGCAAAAGAAGAAGAAGAAAATGTTTATAGAGTAGAAAAAAGGAAACATAAAGTGAACCCAAATAATGTCACAATCTAGTATTGATAAGATCAGTATTAATCTTCACACGGTTGATTTTGTGTATGTGTGTGTGTGTGCTTTTTCCCCTCAAGATGATGCGTTAGAAAATCCCGCATCATAAGCTGCTCAGCATATTTTTGAGCAAAGGCAAAACATATAGCCAACAACCCTTAAAATATCAAATTTCGGTTTAGGTCATATTTATCTTTGATCTCCATTTGTATGTATTCTAACGATATCCAGAATATGAAATAATCTGAATGAAGTCTGTGTATTTAATAATGTTTTAAACCAAATCACTAGAAACAAAAAGCTTAAACTTTTTTTTTAACGTCAATGGTCAACGTGATATTCTTAGTTGGGCGTAGTGAGAGAGAGAGGGAGGGACTCATCTCCCTCTCTCTGTCTCTCACTATGCCCAACTAAGAATATATCACGTGCTAAGCCCCTACTGGTTTGATTGCCCCCTGGTGGTCAAATCATCGTCCTAAGTTGCTCATTCCTGCAAATGATTAACATGGATGTCAAATTTAGAATGACCTACCATGACTGTGTCGTGGTTTATTTGTAAGTCTTAAAGGGGAACCCTGACGGATGAGTTTTTGCAAGAAACACATCGAGATCACCAGAAAGACAGCCTTTTCAAGGATTGGAACACTCACTTTGCTCTGGTTTCCTATAAATTAAAACCGTCAAAATGGCGATTCCTTCTTGGCAGAGTTGCCGGAGAGAGAAGCCATTTTGGACGGGGTGGGTGGAGGACACTCAGAGTGGTTGAAGCTTTTTCTTCTTTGTAGTGCAGTGAACAAAAAATGGAGCTATTTATTTTGTTGTGAGCGAAACTCCTTTTGGTAAACTGTAAATAAAAAGGCTTGTATTGTGGAAATTTGGTCTAAGCGATTCAGGCGGCCATTAAAAAAGAGAGGGCACATGCCTTCTCTTGAAAGAATTTGTCTTCCAGCACCTCCGCCAAGGAGGAATCGCCGATTTGACGGTTTGATGTCTAGGAAACCAGAGCAATGTGAGTGTTGCGATCTCTATAAAGGATGTTTTCCTGGTGATCTGGATGTTTTTCTTGCAAAAACTCATCCGTCAGGTTGTCCCTTTAAACCGTATTTTCAGGTCCCATTTCAACCTTGTTTTTATTCTTTGACAAATTGACTCTTTAACTCTTCTAGCTATTGTGTGACGTTCTTGGTTGTCCGTTGCACCTCAACCGACAAGAGGGGAGTAAGTATTTCCTCGAGTGTGCAGTTGCTGCTTCAATGCAAGAAACGGCGATATAAGCTATAAAAGCAGACAGACACATGGCAGGGTGCCTTGGCAGTGAATGTCTTTGCATTTGGTGGGAGAGTAGAGTGATGCACATTCGCCCATGCTGCTGGAAGAGTTAATTATTGTCAAAATGATCGAAGTTATTCAAATTCTCTTTTCAGTGTCTTTTTATCAGGAACACTAGCTCCATCTTCCATAAGAAAACAAGGCCTCAATTTATGCAAGACTTCCACGATGTGTGGTTTTCACATGCACCATCACATTAATTACGTACAATAAGGCCGGGTTCATATTAGACGCGTAAGTTCCGTACAGGAAAACCCTAAATAAGTGGAAGAAAGAAGGGTAAAAGTTTACGCATAACATAGGGGAAATTCGGACACGTGCGCAAATCTTTTCCCTTCTTTCTTTCACTTATTTATGGATTGCGCACGGGTTTCCGCACGGAATCTCCACTTATGTGTGTATACGGCCTTATTCTTTGTGTATGTATCCTAATTAAGCAAACCAGATGTTGGGATTTGATCGGACAGTGAATAAAAGGATTGTTTGCATGGCACATTGGAAACTTTCTAAAGTGAACGCAGGAAGGTAGGAGCCACTGTAGCTCAGTTGGTAAGTCTGAGTCGTTAGCTCGTAATCTGTCAGGTTTGCGAGTGCGCGGGTTCGAGCCCAGCTCGGTTCACAGTGGTGTGTCCTTCGGAAAGGCACTTTACTCCTATTTTCCTCACTCCACCCAGGTGTAAATGGGTACCTGACGTCAGTTGGGGAAAAAGTCCTTCGGATGAGACTTCAAAAACCGAGGTCCCGTGTGCGAACGCATGCACAAGATCTTGCGCACACGTTAAAGCCCATCCCACTATTCGGTACGAGTAGGCGGTGTGTGCCGGTGGGATGGATGACACGAATTCACATAGCACGCATCCTGTGCGCTATTAATGGTCTGAATGAAGACCAGTGAGCGTGGGGCAGGATAAACATCCCCAAGTGGAAGAAGAAGAAGAGGTACTATCGCAGAGGGAACAAGGAAGGCTGATAGCTCCTTCTGGCGTTCACCCTTCAGAGTTTTAGTGTACATGTTGTACATTATTGATTTATTTTGTCTGTGGTTTTTTCCCTACACTTTTATGGCCTCGGCTTGTTTCTTTGGTTTTGGTGAGAGACATTAAATATTACAACACAATCACTTTATTCATTTTTGTGGTTTATTTGTATTTTTTGGTCTCCCTATATCTCACTTTCTCTGTCTTTCTATCTTCCACCTCCCCTCTCTCTGTGACACTCTCTCTCTCTCTCTCTCTCTCTCTCTCTCTCTCTCTCTGTCTCTCTCTCTCTCTCTCTCTCTCACCGTTTCTGTCTCTCTGTATCTCTTGTTTTAGTTTGTGTGTATCTGGGTTTTTCCCCGCCACGACCCCCATTTTTCACTCTCACTCTGACTCTCTCTCTCTCTCTCTCTCTCTCTCTCTCTCTCTCTCTCTCTCTCTCTCTCTCTCTCTCTCTCTCATCAGTGTGATTAGACAACCCCCCCCCCCACACACACACACACAAACGCCACACGCATGCATGCACACACACACACACCACGCACGCACCCACACACACCACGCACGCACGCACACGCACACACAAACTCACACAAGACTACACTCGGAGCTAAAAACATCTTATTCTGTGCTTGAAAAGGGATTTCTTTTGTTCCTGGATAGATAGCATCGCACCCTGCAGCTTGGATACAGTTCTGAAAACATGCATTGATCAAACAATTTGAGGTGTGTGGCTTGTCTGCCCATTGTGGAGAAACTGTAAAAGAGCATTTTCATTCAATAAATGCCTTCCCTTTATGAAAACTAAATACAGTTTCAAAAAATCATACAAAACAGTTACATAAGGCGGTATTATTAATAATACTGTATTTTACGGACTATAAGGCGATATTTTTTCCTAGACTGAGACCCCTGCGCCTTATAATGTGACTGATAATATAGTAAGAAACTATAATAACAAAATCTGAATTTTGTGTAATTTTGGGGGGTGCGCCTTATAATCAGGTGCGCCTTGTAGTCCGTAAAATACGGTAATGTTGATACATATATACATCATAGTTATGTTTCTACTGCCTTCATGATAATAAACTTTAACAGAAACAATATTCAGATGCATTAAATCTGTATGATGATAGCACATTTTATTAATTTGTTCTGTTCAGAACACAGACCAATGATAATGGAGCTTGTTTCTGAGCTTCACAAATACAGACATTGGACACCTTTTTTTTTTTTTTTTAAAAGCAAATGATATTTACAGTAATCTGTCAGTAAAAATTAAGATGGCAAAATATCTAAATGTGTTCTTAATGGCCATGAGCGTCGAAACTGTTTCTGTTAGGGATCGTAATGGGCCGCAGGACTTCAGTCGAATCAACAGCGCCTCTACAGTCAAAAAAATATTCTGACTAAAAAAAATATTTGTGTCCGTATATCACTGTCACAGTGTGTTTCTTAGGGGTTGCAGAAAAGAAAGAAACGAATCAAACAAACAAAACAACCTGACAGTAACTATGAACTGACAGATGATTGGTATCGTAATCAACTTTGGTGGAGGGGATTTAATTAGAAAGAGAGTTCTACCCCTTTGTCCAAAATTTCGTTATTAATTGACAGCTACCCAGCTGGCCACGGTCTGGGACCTGGAGGAGGGGTGGTCCATGGTGGCGGAGGTGGTGGAGGCGTGCTGAGTTTCGGGGTGATCCAGGTCCACTCCGGACGTTAGACCCTGCTGCTGGAGCTCCCTCTGGTGGTGCCTTCTGCCGCAGGACTGGGCGCTGCTCCGCACGAGGAGGGCGGACCGTGGACTGTGCGGCTGGGAGAGAGGCATGGGGGTGTCTTTGTCCACGTCTTTTTCTGTGGGGATGTCTTTCTCCATTGGTGCGTCTTTTCTCATGGTGGTTTCTTTTCCCGCGGGAGCGTCTTTATCCGCGGGGGTTAGGCCTATGTTTTCTTGGGCGATGTCTCCTTCCACGCGGATTAGTGCTTCCATGGTGGGTTTTTCTTTATCCGCGGGGGTCGCTTCTACTACGGGAGTACCTTTTTCTCTCTGCCCTTGTCGATGTCTCGCAATCTCTGCAGGTTCTTTGTGGCTTGTTTGTTGTTGTTGGTGTTCGTCTTCCGAGATCTGTCCATCTTCCGCTACCGGTGTCCTGTCTCTGTCCGCTTTTCGATCGCCAGTGACAGCAGAGGATGAAGAGGCAGGTGTGTTCTGGGTGATCGCAGAATAGGAGGTTTCTTCAAACTGTGAAGATTCTGGTGCTTGGTGTGTGGGTGGATGTTGGGTGTTGTCTTCATCAGTCAATTGTGCCTCTGTCTTGGTAGTGGTGCCTGCAATTACCGTTTTCTCTCTAGCAATTCGGGCAGTGTCTCCCGGAGCATATTCTGGAGCTTGCTCTTTTCCTTTGTGAGCACGACGGTGTTTGGATTCTGCGCCATCCATCCTGGGAGCATCAGAGAAATCCCTGACGACGGGATCCGCTTGTACGTGGCTGTCCTCCTTAATGTCGGCACTTTCTTTCCCTGGTTCTGCTCTGTGCAGGTCAGCATTCACAATGGCTGCATCATTTCTTGGGCTTTTGGAGGCTTCGAGCTTATCCCTAACCTCTGTGCCACAGGAAAGTTTCTTATCTGAAGAAGCTTCTTCTGTATCATTTGTTAACTCTGGAAGATTATGGAACTTGTCTATGTTGACATCTTCGTCGTTGGCCAGATTGGACTGTTCAGGAATTATGGGGCCAGCAGTGGTTGGTTTTTCATCAATGTGGTCTTTGGTTTTAATAACGGCGCTTGTCTCAGGATCGTCTGTAGATTCTATGCCGCCATGTTGCTGAGGGTCGGCGCCATTCTGGTGAGTTGTGTCATCATGATCGACTTCAGGGTGACGAGCCACTTGTTCAGCATTCTGGTGAGTTGTGTCATCATGATCGACTTCAGGTTGACGAGCCACTTGTTTAGCATTCCCTTTGACAATGACATCCTCGTTACCGGTTTTCGACGAAACAGTCTTCCCTTGGTTCAGGTCCTGGCTACCAGAGCTGTTCATTTCAGCAGATTGTGGTGGACGGACGGCGGTTTGATCAACAGCTTTGTAACCCTGTTCATCGTCCCCTGACTTGGGATCGTTTTGCTCCATGTCTTTCAGCACAGTCAGTTCTCCAGAGCCGTCCTGTTGAACAGGGATGTTGTACTCCCCTTCCTGACGACCCGCAGTGTGAGCTGGATATGGGGCAGCGGCAGCAGCGGTGTTTTCTGCGGATTCTGCAGGGCTACTCTTTTCAAATTCCGACGCAGGGACGCTTTGCTGTTGCTGAGAAGACGACGACGACTGTTCGCTTTGACCATGTCCAGTTTTGGCTGTGTCCTCAACACCTGCTGCTGGCTGTTCTTCACGCCCACCTCCTGCTTTCCCGTGGTTGTCCTGCTGCGACTCAGGGTCTGGAAGTCGCGGGGTGATGGGAGGCAGAGGTTGTCGAGGATCCTGCAGGTCGGTTTCAGAACCCCCAAGCTCCTTTTCCGTTCCCTTCCTCACATTCCCCCCTCCTCCTCCTCCTCCCCCAGGATTCGGGCCCAGCGTAGGCTTGGCTTTCTTCAGGGTCATCCTACTGGCCGCCCCGTCCTGCCGGCTTCCCAGGCTGTGTCGGCTTTGCCGGCTGAAGAGACTTTGCCGGCTGGGAGCCACGCTCTGGCGGCTGGTCGTGCCCATGCCGTAGATCTGGTGAGCGCGCAGGGTGGAGGCCCTGTTGAAGGACACCTCCCTGGCGAACTGTTGGTACGTGCTGCTGTCCACCTGCACGTTTCCACCAGCCATGGCCTCCCGACGGAACCGCCGCCTCTCCTCGTCTCTCTGCACGCGCTCTGTTTGAATCAGCCGGTCCTCCGTGTAGTAGTAGTAGTCGTCGTCTCTCG
Organism: Phymorhynchus buccinoides; assembly: GCA_017654935.2. Classification (NCBI taxonomy): domain Eukaryota; kingdom Metazoa; phylum Mollusca; class Gastropoda; order Neogastropoda; family Raphitomidae; genus Phymorhynchus; species Phymorhynchus buccinoides. Next base: position 16,701,809 of record CM065712.1, on the reverse strand, counting down.
GTCCCCCGCCGTCTCGTTCCGTCTGTATCGCTCTGTTGTCTGCGACGCTCTGTATTGGTCTGTCTGTGTACGTGAGTTGGTCATCTTGGTAGTGACCGCGGTTGGTGTGGAGAGGATCGCCGTCGTCGTTGTTGGAAAGGAGGTGGGTTGGTAGAGACAGGGACAGCTGCTCCTCTCTCTCTTCATCGGTCATGTCTCCTGCCCTCGCCCTGCCCCTGTACGTCGTGTCAGGCTCAGCGCGTGGAGTTAGGGCGCCCTCTTCCATATCTGACGTCACATCGTCGTCATAATCATCATCATCATCATCGTCATCGTCAACAAACACACCTACGCCTTGCGCGGTAACCATGGTGGCGGGATGTTTTCGCCGCTGGGCCGTCTCTTGGACGGCTCTCTCTACTTCTTCTACTTCTTCTTCGTTTCTCGTCTCTTCTTTTCTTATCTCTTCGCTGATTGGTTGCGGTAGAGGTTGTTGCGGCGGAGGCGGGTCCTTGGTGATCTTTGTCTTCTGTCTGCTGATTGGTAGTTGCCTTCGCGAGCGTTTCGCCTGGCGAGCCGCGGCAGCTGGGGGTAGGGTAGGGGGAGGGGGAGCCCTGGGGGAGGGGCTGAAGTCTTCCTGGGTCAGGGTCTTGGCCTTGCGGAGCAGGGCGCGCTGGTTCAGCAGGGATTTCTTCTTCAGCAGGCGGTTGATCTTGCCGTTCAGGTGCTCCATGGCTGCCTGGATGGCCGCCTGGGATTCTTTGTCGTCTGTTTTTGGAGAGAAAGAGAATTCGAATACGAATGCGAATGTTTTATTGAGGGTAAAATGAATAAGCTTTAAGAGCTTCTTTGCACCATGCCATCTTGATCTCACATACATTCACAGCATGCATCAAGCGAAGGAAGAGAGAGAGAGAGAGAGAGAGAGAGAGAGAGAGAAGAGAGAGAGAGAGAGAGAGAGAGAGAGAGAGAGAGAGAGAGAGAGAACAGTTGAACATTTGGATTCTATTGTCATAGCCAATTTGGTCTAATGACAAGGAAGTGGCATGACAAAAGGTACGAACGAATGTTGTTGTTGTTGTTTTTATTGAGGGAAAGCGGAATAAGCACAATAACCGGCTTTTTTTCATCCGGCCCTCAGAACAAAAAGAAAGGAAATTAAGAAATACAAATAGAAAAAAAAGACATCCCAAAATACAAAGAAACAACCCACTTTAATCAAGAGGACGCTTCATAAAATAAATTACATCAATTAAAGAGAGAGAGACTGAGACAAGGACAGACAGGCAGACAGACTGATAAAGAGAGGGAGGTCAAAATAAAAGAAAGGATGAAAGAAATGAAGTAATACATGTTGGGAAAAGGTAAACAAAATAAGAAGCAATTCCTGATTTAAAGTCAAAGCCTCTGACAGCAGAAGCCAATCCTCTGTCTGAAATTCTTAACCCTTTCACCGCCAGCCATATTTCAGCCAAAACTTTCCATTAAATTTACCTGGGTAGAGAACAAAATCCATCTGCAGTATTGGTGATTCTTCTGTAATGAATATAAAATAAGGTCTATCCTTACTTCCCAAAACTAAGACAATAGGGTCTTTGGATACTAGACCCCAATTTGATGCCTTTTAGTGACATAGGTGTTAAATCACCGTGGTGCTAAAATGCAACTTTGGCGGTGAAAGGGTTAATCCTTTCACAATTCTGATGCCTGAAACCTACTGAGCAGAGCAACAGTTGCGCAGTGCAAACCTGCGCCGGTGACTGACCTTTTCTCACGGCCATTTTGAAGGCTCCGTTGAAGGCTTTGTAGGCTTCCTTCAGGTTGTGAAGTTTGGCTGAAACACACAGAACATACACAATACAAGCATAGATCGGAAAGCTTGGTTGTGTGCCAATAGGGGTCGCTGTAAACTAACTACTTTAGTTCACTTGACTTAGGCAATTGGCTTTGCACGTGGTCACTGTGTCGTTCATATTATGGGTCATTTAGCTGTACTCTTCTTCTTCTTCTTCTTCTTCTTCTTCTTCTTCTTCTTCTTTTCTTCTTCTGCATTCCCAGGTCATATGGCCATAATGGGCAAGGTACGTAGGGGATGACGGGGTAAAAAGCGCATGGGCGGGTAAGAAGCCCACCCCAATTATCTCATGAAATAAAGTAAATGTTAGTCAAATTTGCCCATGAGACGAATGCTAGACATTAACGCTCGTCTCATGGGCAAAATGAGACTGAAATTTGCTTCATTTCATGAGATAATTGGGGTGGGCTTCTTACCCGCCCATGCGCTTTTTACCCCGTCTTCCCCTATGTGTCCGGTTTTCAGTTTTCACTGGTCTCCGTGCTGCGTACAGCCAACACATTCCGATTTCGGAGGAGCTCAAAGTAGAAAAATGATTTGGAAGATTTTTTTTTAAAGGCAGGAGAATGGGCCAATACATCAGAAAGATAGTAGATGACAGTGAGCGAAGGGAAAAGGCAGAGTCGAAGAGAGTGGCAGATTAGAGGAAGTTACAAGCACAGAACTTCCAGGTGGAGGAACTATTTATACAAAAGACCCCCCGGTATCCCCACGGGGGGAGCTGTACTCATAGTCTAGTAAATTTGGAAATGTATCTTTGTTGTTGTTGTTATATACTTTCACGTTTCCTGTCTGAATTTTTATTTTGAAATTGGGGGTGGGAGGGGGAGAGGTTAGAGAGATTCAAGAGATTCTTTAATTAGCCAATGCATCAGTGTACAAAGGAAATCGTTTTGGTTTTGCACAACACACAATCCAACAACAACGAAAGCACGCGCATGGATGGACAACCAATATAAGAGAAAAAAGAATATATGGTAACAAAATCAGGTTATATAATCATGTATCTCTCCCTCAGATTCTCTTTTACTCTCAGACACACACCTACACCTTAAGGGCGTCGAATCACGATCACAGACGGTGATGTAATAATCAAGACCTGGTAGCAAAACATGTGCTGACAGTTCGCTTGAATTTAGCTTGTTCTAAACCTTTGTGGTAAGAGTAAAGGATCAAAGGGAGGGGGGAGGGGGGAATGGGGAGTAATACGGAACCCCCCCCCCCCCCCCCCCCCCCCCCCCCCCCCCCCCCACCCCCCCCCCCCCCCCCCACCTTGAAACCCATGAAAAATTGAGACCATGGTCATTAGCCTCCGTAGAAAAGTAGACTTGGGTTAGTTTTCTAAAGTTTTATAGCACACATTTCAACAACAACAACAACAAAAATCTGTAGAAATCTAATCAGGGTCCTTTTGTGTTTAGCTTCTTTCCAGCAATGGCGATGAGGATCCATGCCTGCTGCTGGGAGAAGGTGAGGTCTGCCATAACAGAGTAATCTTAGCGTGAACTTCTATATTGTACTTCTATATGGCCCCCTATCTTTTTTCTTTTAGTTTCTTTCCTTCAAGGCTTACTAACGCTCAGCAATGGCGATGAGGATCCAGGCCTGCTGCTGGGAGAAGGTGAGGTCTGTTATGGCATACTAATCGTTGAGTGAACTGAAATAACTTTTATATGGTCCCCTAGCTTTAAAAAAAAAATAACCCTCAGCAATGGCGATGAGTATCCAGGCCTGCTGCTGGGAGAAGGTGAGGTCGGCCATAACAGAGTAATCTTAGCGTGAACATCTATATGAACTTCTATATTGTACTTCTATATGGCCCCCTCTCTTTTTTATTTTAATGTTTTTCCTTCAAGGCTCACTGACCCTCAGCAATGGCGATGAGGATCCAGGCCTGCTGCTGGGAGAAGGTGAGGTCTGCCAAGGCGGCGGCCTGCAGGCTCTTGTGGCCGCAGTCCCTGGAGTAGTCGTAGTGGCCCAGCACCAGGAAGCAGTTGCCGATCTCGTGGAACGTCTGAGCCACGTCCTCCAAGGAACTGCACATGGGGGCCTTGCGGGCAAAGCTGAAAATGATATGAAGGTAACATGATGATGAGGATGGTGATGGTGAGGAGGAGGAGGAGGATAATGAGGAGAAAGAGGAGGAGGAAGAACGTCTGAGCCACGCCCTCCAAGGAACTGCACATGGGGGCCTAGCGGGCAAAGCTGAAAATGATATGAAGGTAACATGATGATGATGATGGTGATGATGATGATGATAATGAAGAGGAGGAGGACGATGAGGAGGAACATTGAGCCACGTCCTCCAAGGAACGGCACATGGGGGCCTAGCGGGCAAAGCTAAAAATAATATGAAGGTAACATGATGATAATGAAGACCATTGGGCCCTACATTTACACATATCTACCATAGCCATCCAAAAACACTTGCACACGTTCAAACACACCTATTCATCCACACGCGCGCGCACACACACATGTTTGGGAGGAATTCCATAATATAATGAGGAGCTATATAGTAAAAGGATCGTTCACCAAAAGATTTCGTGTGGACCCGAGGAACCTTGAGTGTGCAGCAGTCAGAGGAAGAGCGTAGGGAGCGAGCAGGTGTGTAGACAGTTACTAGTTCGGAGAGATAGACAGGACCAGAAGAGTGAACAGCACCGAAACAAAGGCAAGCTATCTTGTGCTTGATTCTAGTCTCTACTGAAAGCCAGTGCAAGTTACGTATAAATGAGGCGAGAACATTCCGATTTTTAACCGGCCGCAAAGCAAAAGCTGGTTAATGTTTTCACAGCAGTCTCCTTGTTCCTGACCATGTGTCTATGTCAACACGATAACGTTTGAACGGAGGGACCTAGGAGGCTCAAATGTTGCATGCGGATAGGCATTTGGGATATCTCTTCTTCATCACGTTGAAGATTCTGCTGCACTTTAGGGGGGGCAGTACGAAAAAGAAAGAAAATAAGTTCAGTAAATATAGGGTAGAAAGTGAACTGATGAGATAGTAGGCCTATGGGGAAAAGATAGAACCCTAGATAGTCAAGAATAATGTAAGTATTGTGTAGATGTACCGTTTACTATGTGTAGAATAGGATATTTATGAGATTCAAAATGGAAGGAAGTTAGTTACGTATTTGAATATTTGATTCAAGGATAGAGAATAGTCAGTGGGTTAAAGCACACACACACACACACACACACACACACACACACACACACACACACACACACACACAACACACACACACACACACACACACACACACACACACACACACACACACACACACACACACACACACACACACACAAAGATAGATACACACATATCTCCAGTATGTATGTACACACACACATATACACACACATGCACACACTCACACACGCGCGCGCGCGCACACACACACAGACAGACACACACACACACACACACACACACACACACACACACACACACACACACACACACACACACACACACACACAGTGTTGTTCCTTACTTACACTTCCAGGGCCTTGTTGAACTTTCTCTGGATGATGTACATTCGCCCCATGTGTCCCAGAGAGCGAGCGATGATCGTGTTGTTCTTCCTGAAATGGCAGGTCAGGTCAGATCAGATAGTTAGGAAATTAGGCCTCGCGGCCTCTTCACTGTCCTTTCATTTTTGTTTGAACTTTTGCACAGCTGAGAGGTTTTTATATTTAGTTTTTATTTGGCAAATCTGCTCGTATTGGAGTTTTGAGATGTTGGTGTAATTATCAAGGAGGTTTTTTAATTGTGCTAGATTTTGTGCTCGTTTAATATGTGCAGGAAGAGTATTCCAAAACTTTGTTAATATGTTAGAAAAGAAATGTCAGCAAAGGCTGATGTTACATTATCCCTACATCAATGCCATGTATATGTGCGTATGCATGCGCGTGCGCGCGCGCGTGCACACAGAGAGAGAGACGTATAAATACACACACATACACACACGCGCGCGTGCGCACTCTCACATCCACATACAGGCGCGCGCTCTCGCACACACATACACGCGCGCGCACGCTCACACATACACACACGCACGCACACGCACACACATACATACACTATCTCTCTCTCTCTCGCTCTCTCTCTCTCTCTCTCTCTCACACACACACACACACACACACACACACACACACATGCACGTGTGCATGTATACTTACACACATACACACACGAACGCTCGCACGCGCACACGCACACGCACACACACACACACACACGCGCGCGCGCGCACACACACACACACAATGTCACACACACACACACACACACACACACACACACACACACACACACACACACACACACACACACACACACTCCATTACCGCTCTTCTCCTATCTCCAGCGCCGTCTTATGATGGTGCAACGCCTGGTCGTAGCGCTGCATGGCGATGCTAGCGTTGCCGATACAGCTGTGAAGACTGGCCAGCGTTTCCACGTCACGCCTGACGTCATCCTCCGGTAGTGACGTCACCGCGTGCAGCACGGTGCGCGCTTTGCGCAAACAGTCTTCGTACTGGTGTTCTCTGAAAGCTGAGGAGCAGTATGTGTACTATGGTTAGTTACGGCAGTAAAAAATGCTTTCGTGTTGCGTCAGGGTAAAGTATAGGACTTGTGTTTGCTTACACACACTTACCCTAAAGAACAATATAATTGTTTATTCTAGTCTTGTAAGCCTACTTACATTTTAATGTTCACAGGGAAGATGGGTGGGGGTGGGGGTGGGGGTGGGGGTGGAGGTGGGGGTACTGCAAAGGTTTTCGTAATTTAAAATTATTTTCAAATATCCTAAATTAAACCCTTATTATTCAGAGCACGAGTATTTTTTTTAATGAGGTTACAAACGGCATGAACAAAACAATACAGGACTCTGCCTTTTTTGCTTTTCTTTTCTTTTTAAAGTTTCAGACTCCAGAAATAAGTGAAACAACAGCCAAAGAAGTTTCATTGCATGACGTCGAAAATACTCTAACCACTCTCTCCCCAGCCCAATCAACCAACCAACCAACCAACCAACCAACCAGCCCAACCACCCTCTGATCTGTCTTGTTTCCCGCTGGGTAAAAATCTTCATCCGAGAGCATTACCAAGGAATGGGACTACATGGCATTTAGGTGTGTGAGAGGCGATGCTATTTCATCAAATTGACATCACTCTGGCGATTAGGACATAGGAGTAAGATATTAACTGAAATAAATGATCCTGGCATTAACAGGCAGGACAGGGAGGGGTAGTTGGTGTGTAACACCGCTCGATTAATTACAAAATCACTCACTCACTCATGCACACTTTCAACTCAAAAGCACAAAGAAACACTCTAGATTGTAAATGGAATTTATTGTTTGACTGATTCATACATTTATTATAATGTACAAATATTAATTAATATGCTTAATATTGAAAAATGCATGTTGATGAATGGGTGGGGGAGAGAATGAAGGAATTGTGGAGTGGAGGGATGAGAGAGGGAAATAAAGTATGTTATAACAATCCTTGACCTTGACACTGACCTTCGTCGATTTGGTCCAGCTCGTCGTTGATGAAGGTGGTCAGCTGGCGTTGGCGGTCCCCCTCCACGTCTTCAAATTTGACCAGAATGCCGCGCCCCGCCATCATCCCTCTTACTCCTCCCCCTCCTTCAATCTCCCAACGACCTCCCTGTGACCCCTCTGACCCCGGGTCGGCGACCGTGACCTCTGCCTGACCTCTGCCCTGGCTCCCACGTGACTCCTCACCTCGCCTGCAAGGGTACGAAAAGGTTGAGTTAGGTTATTAATGAAATTACAATAACGTCTGTATTGCTAAAAATACGGGACTTTACTGGTGTTGCACTGCCTCCGGGCATTGCCTCCAGGATCGTTCCCACCATCTTTATATCTACTAATGTCCCATATGTGTCTATTTCAGACCGGAGGACGTTAAACAGATTTTTCTACTCATTAATTAACTTCGTGATTTGTACAGAAGGGGGTTAGCAAAGTGGGTTAAGACGTTCGTCTGCCAAGTCAATGCGCGAGTGACCCACCGAGTTCGGATACCAGCCTCGCTCTTTTCTTTCTAGTTTGACGGGGAAAGTTGAACTGAACGTCGAGATCTTCGGATGGGGATTTAATAAGCGAGTCTGACACGTACAGTTTACACGCGTAAGAAAAACAGCAACCCACGGCAGTTAAAAGTTGATAAGAGGAGGAAAAATCTCGATGCCTGGTATGAACCACATTGTTAGCTAGGTTTTCCAAGTCCCCCCCCCCATCCCCAAACAAAAAATGCTGTCGGCGACGCGTTCTTCAGGAATGGAGCCCGAATTTCACAGAGACGAGTTTCTGTAAGGTGAAAATACCAACATACCAAAAATGAAATAAAGAAACACCCCTACAGCAACGTGATGACGTCTGTTTGTCTCACAAAATGTGGAAACGAAAGAGGAATGTCGGGAACACAGAGCCGTTTGTACTATTATTATACCGCAACTGACTCATGGATGACATTCGGCTTAACGTCCTCCGGTCTGGAACAGACACACATGGGACATTAGTAGCTTAGATATAACGATGATGGGAACGATCCTGGAGGCATTCTAATAACTAAAGTAACAGCAATGTGCCATATGGCCTTTGGCCGAGAGGACGTAAAACATTAATATTCACCTGGAGGCAATGCCCGGAGGCAATGCAACACCACGAAAGTCCCGAACATTTAACAATAGGCCTACAGATGTGTAATTGCGGTCTATGCAACTGACTCATTCACACAAGATAATTGTAGGCCTACTCCATAGAACAAATTCAAAGTCACGTAATTATCCCAACTCATGCTATGTTGTACTTTAGTCACATCCCCCCCCCCCCCCCCCCTTCAATTTTTTTTCGCTTTGAAAATGTATGAGAAGCAACATTCTGTCTTTTTTTTGGGGGGCGGAGGGGGGGGGGTAAGGGATAGGGTTAGGATCAGCTTATAGTTAAAACAATAAAACTGAAAGAAGCGGACTTTGAGAATGAGGGTTATAAACATGAGGACGTGATGATTACAGTACAAGATTGCTCCAACTCAAATTAACCTGACACACCCAGTATGGCTAATCATCATTCGATGTCCAAACTTCAATAGGGGGAGACGGGGTAAAAAGCCCATGGGCGGGTAAGAAGCCCATGCCAATTATCTCATGACTGAATTTGCTTCAATTTTATGATATAATTGGCATGGGCTTCTTACCCGCCCATGGGCGTTTTACCCTGTCTTCACCTATGGTAAGCAGCTTTAATTACTTCTTTAATCAAATTATTGTATCTCAGCCATGTATAATGTTTGTTGTTGACGTACCCTGGCTAAAAAGACTCCAGGGATATCATCCCCAATAGCCGAAGCACTTGAACACTTTAGGGGGGGATTTTATTGAAACAAATGCATCAGCTAGGGATGAGAACATTACGTTTTTGGTCACCGCACGTTTTTGATTACCCCGCCACATGTGCGCAGCCGGCCACACTCCGACTTCGGATGAAAATGTATAATTATCCAACCTAGAACTGAAAAGGAAACTGACGAGGCCACGAGGCTTATAGTTTGCCCTCGAATGACCTGACCTGACCTGACCTGTTTCTTTGCCGCGTCGTCAAGTGCGACCGGAAGTGGAAATCCACCTGCGTGACGTCACGCTGCATCGCCGCCTGGTCTCTCCGGCGCCGTTTGTTCCAGGGCAGGTCCCGGCTCCCCAGGGAAGTGGCCCCTTCAGGGCCAGACAGCCCCCCGGCAAAGGACCGCTCAGTCCCCCTGGGTCCAGTCCCTGCCCCGCGGCGGAGAGGCAGCATGGTGTGGGGTGGAGGGGGCAGAGGGCCCAGCGTGTCCCAGAAGATGCTCCGCTCCCTGAGGAACTGCAGGCCCTCGTCGGCCAGCATGGCCAGGTCCCGCTCCGCCTTGCCCCCCCGCTGGGTAATAACATGGGAGAGAGAGAGAGACAGATGATGATTGATGAGATGAAAGACGATGATGATGATGATGAGGCCTTCGTCACCAGATGCCAAGTCCCGCTCTCGCCTTGCCCCCCCCTGAATAACATGGGAGAGAGGAGAGAGAACAGTGATGATGATGATGGGTGATGGGATGATGATGATGAGCAGGGCCTTCGTCGACCAGCATGGCCAGGTCCCGCTCCGCCTTGCCCCCCGCTGGGTAATAACATGGGAGAGAGAGAGAGAGACAGTGATGATGATGATGATGATGATGATGATGATGATGATGCAGGGCCCCCTCGTCGGCCAGCATGGCCCAGGTCCCGCTCCGCCTTGCCCCCGCTGGGTATACATGGGAAGAGAGAGAGAGAAGACAGTGATGAATGAATGATGATGATGATAATGATTGGCCCCTCCCGGCCAGCAGCCAGGTCCCGCTCCGCCTTGCCCCCCGCTGGGTAATAACATGGGAGAGAGAGAGAGAGACAGTGATGATGATGAGGATGATGATGATGTGATGATGGTCGTCGACCAGCATGGGAGGTCCCCGCTCCGCCTTTCCCCCATCGACTGGGTAATACTGAGAGTGACAGTGATGATGATGATGATGAGATGATGATGAGGATGGCCAGGTCCCCCGCTCCCGCTTTTGACCCCCCTTGCTGGGAGGAGTTGGCTTAAAGAGTGAAGGAGGAGGAGGAGACTAAAATGATGAGGATTGTTGATGAATGACGATGATGATGATGATGGTGGGATTAGATGTGGTGGTGGTGGTGGTGAGGTGGTGTTTGAAGAGAAGAAAAGTGATTGATGATCATGGAGGAGGAGGAGGAGACTTATGAAATGATGAGGAGGATGACGATGAACGATGATGATGGGATGAATGACGACGACGACGAAGATGATGATGATTATGATTATGAATGTTACGATGATGATGATTGTGGTGGTGGAGGTGAGTGTTGAAGAAGAAGAAGGTGTTGATGATGATGATGATGATGATGATGATGAATGATGACGACGATGATGATGATGATGAGACAAGTGATTACAATGAGTACGATATGCGGAGGAGGAGGAGGACTGGTCTTTTGTGTATGTGCTGTTATAATATGAGATGGAGAACCATAAAGCAATGCGAAGAGAGAGAGAGAGAGAGAGAGAGCAAGAGAGAGAGAGAGAGAGAGAGGAGAGAGAGAGAGAGGAGAGAGAGAGACACGGTAGAGGAGAGAGACAGACAGAGCAGACAGACAGACTAGCTTAGAAAAAAGGGGACGAGAAATGGTCTCAGAAGTCGCGATTTTCCGATCCGCAGCATTGGGAAGTTATTTTCCGGTTTAGTATTTTGTGAAAGACTGGCTCCCTAACATACACATATGCACGCGCGCATACAACACACAGACACACGCACAAACATACACCGCACACATGCGCGCGCGCGCGCACACACACGACACACATAGTACTTATGCACGCGGGTGCATACACAGTTACATGATTTGGTCAAAAGACACACACACACACACGCAACGCACACACACACACACAACACACGACACACACAGCACTGTGACACACACACACACACACACACACACACACACACACTGATGACACACACCACACACACACCAACACACACTGTGACACACACACAGGAACACTGAGGTCGTTATTTAGCTGCACATATTTATTTAGACAGTTTATTTCATTACAACAATTACCCCCGTAATCAAAACAACAATGTGACCACTAACAGTTCACACAAACATAATCATTATGGCAGGCATAACAGTGTCAATCTAGCTCCTATATCTTAAAACGTAAAGTGCTTAGGGGAAGACGGGGTAAAAAGCCGCATGGGCGGGTAAGAAGCCGCATGCCAATTATCTCACATGAAATGAAGCAAATTTCAGTCTCATTTTGCCCAATGAGACGAGCGTTAATGTCTAGCATTCGTCTCATGGGCAAATTTGACTGAATATTTTCTTTATTTGCATGAGATAATTGGGGTGGGCTTCTTACCTGCGCCCATGCGCTTTTTACCCGTGGACGTCTTCCCCTATCATTAATTGCTCTGCATAAGAAATAAATAAATAAGCATCATTGTCTCAACCTTCAAAATTGTTTTATTAAACGTTTTTAATTAGGGCTCGACTTCCGCGATTTATTAAAAGTTCCGTAGCGAATAAAATTCTGCTTAACGTCCTCCGGTCTTGAACAGACACATATGGGACATTAGTAGATTATAAAGATGGTGGGAACGATCCTGGAGTGCAATGCCCGGGAGGCAGTACAACACCAGTAAAGTCCCGAATTTTGAACAATACAGTTGTATCTCTGAAACTAATTCCGTACGAAGAATATTAGCCTATTTACTGGAGACTTTAAAGTTATGTACGCAGAAGATGATAATGAGTTTAACGTCCTCCGACTTGGTATATGTACACATGGGACATTTGCATATCGTATGTAATAGAGATAGTGGGTCGATCCTGGAGATACTGCAATCAGCAGGAAAGACCCGAATTCTATAGATCTAGTTGTTTTAGATATTATGAATGGAATAGTAGCGCATCCACTAGGGGAATACGGGTAAAAAGCGCATGGGCGGGTAAGAATGCCTATGCCAATTATATAATGAAATAAAGAAGTTTTAAGTCAAAATTTGCCCATGAGACGAATTTTAGAAAATAACACTCGTCTCATGGGCCCAATGTAACTGAAATTTTCTTCATTTCATGAGATAATTGGGGTGGGCTTCTTACCCGCCCATGCGTTTGTTACCCCGTCTTCCCGCTACAAAGGTCTAGTGGCTTGAAATGAGTAAGATTCGATAAATGAAAAAGGGTGTGTTGTGATTTTTGTTTGTTTAAAAAATGTGCAACCTAAGTGTTTGTGTTTGTCACTGACTTGTTTATTTTTCATAGGGCCTACTTACTTGTGGGTTTTTTTAATTATCATGTACAACCTTGATAAATTGCGGCCTCTTTTATTTCATTTTATTTTTTATGTAAAAAGAAATATCCTATTCAGAAACACCGTCAGTTAAAAAAACCTAAAAAAGCATTTGGGATTGAACTGACACGGCCACACGCCACAAATTAATTCTTCAAAATTTTCTGTTAAATGATTCGAGTATGAAAATACTTTAGGTTAAAAATAGTTGGGTCACCTTACAGGTCACAACGCCAAAAATATTCTCTACTAGGTCACACGCCACACATTTATCATTGAAAACCTTCCGGTAAATGATTCGAGAATTGATGGAGTACAAGACGCAACGTGTATATGGGATTATCTCTCTCTCTATCACAGCCTGGTCACAGAATGCAGACGACAGTGTCGGGAATAAGGCAGCAGGGGTCGAATTCGGGGCGGGGGAGGGAGAGGGGTAGGGGCGGAATCGGGCCGCTCCTCCCCCGCGTCATTCAGGTGGGCACGTGACAGCTGAGCCGCGTGGCCCCACAGTGCCGACCTCTCGCGGAGGAAGTCCACCCCCTCACGTGCCAGCCGCATGACGTCACGCCGCGTGCGGCCGCCCCCGCCACGACCCCCGACGCGCTGCAACGACACGACATCAGGCAGCACGTGAAGGAAATACTAAAGGACAGCTTCTTTTGTTTTTTGTATAAAAAATATTTTGCAATTACTTTTTTCAGACCCCCCAAAAAGTCAATTTTGATGGGAGAATTGTCATTGCGGATAATTGTGGGTGGCGGGGGTTTGTCGAGTGGGACGTTGTGCGCGAGAAATTCCCCACACGGGAAATTGCCGGGATTTTAGTTTCGATCGAATCATCATCTTTTTTTTTCCTCCTTTCCAAATCAAATCTGGCCGAACCGTACGTTACTGATGGAAAAAAAAGAAGAGAAACCTGCCTCTCAAAAATTAAAAAGAATCATTATCACTAAATACCTTTAATTTTGTTCATTATTAGTTATTACATTACTTGGTATAAATGCAGTCTCCATCTATTCAATCAATTGTGCAATGTAAATTTAAGGAGCACGGTATATAAATCTTCGAGCTTGTTGTTGCTCTAATTGTCTTTCTGTTTGACTGTGTTTTGAAATGAATACAGATTTGCTTAAACCAATATGGCGTAGAAAAGAAATTTTATCTTTTGAAGCTATAACGTTTTACTACCAAGGAAAACAAGTAGCAGATCCACTGCACTGATCATAGCATTTCATAATTATGTGATTTTTATGGTATGATTATTATGATGGTATGTGATGGCGGACCACGTAACCGAATCTTCGACCCTTGAACCAAGGGTTAACTGGCCGCAACCAAGGGTTAACGGTTGCATGCGATACGGGTGGAGGTGGAGGGGGGAGGGACTAGAACCCTGAAAACGCAAAATTAAGGGCCAGCCGGCCTGACAGCCATTTTCGGGGTCCAGTGAGCGGACTTGAGCCTTAACCTTTGACCAATGACCTTCATCTTCGAACACGACTTACATATCCTAACAACCTATCAGCTTGCAAACTGTGAGGGTCATAGATCCCGTTTCGCGTTCATCTAAGACGCTGTTTTCTGTTAACATACATATATATGTTACTATCTGAACGACCTTGAAAAAAAACAAAAAAAAGCGCCCCCTATGATACAGCGTTGTAGTTGTTTGAACTTTATTTATTTGGTCTATATATATATATGATACTAAATTCAATACGAATCGTCCTTGCAAATGTAACGTATTAGTAAAAGATATAAAAAGATGGTGGGAACTGATCTGTAGGCTATGCCCGTCAGGGGCAGTGCCACAGGAAACCGTCAGGAAACTCACCATTTTTTAAAACTAATTAGCAGTAATGTTAAGCTCTGAAAACTAAAGATGGTGGGACATACGTTCCTGGAGGGCAGTGCAACACGGTCAGGAAATATATACGTCATTTTACACGACAAGAGTAACAATGACGTATTTTACTCAAACGAGACAAAACAAAAATACTGGATATTTCGGTGAATGCGTCTAGTTAGTCATACACTAAACAAGACATAGAAGACAGCCGAGAACTTAAAAGTGTAGCAAAATATAGCAAAAGGAGTCAAAAAGTAGGGACTAGAGCAGAAGGTAGGGCAACAAACTACGCGTCGACGGCCACAAAGATGCGAACTTTAAAAAAACAATTACTTCCTCCTGCTACGAATCCCCAGGCTGTAAATGATGTCAACCGAGAGTTGAGGGCAAAGCGCAAGGCATGCATTTGTGTTTGTTTATAGATAGATAGAGTCAAGACAGTCAGTCAGTCAGCCATCCAGGAACACAGTAGACAGTAGAGCGGATGTAAATTTCATACAGTTTGCCTAACTCGGAGGCTTCTTAAAAACAAACGAAGAAATATGTGCTATGCATGGGCCAGCCAACGATTCAGAAACGGGGCTTTATTCGGCGAGTGATTTTGGGGGGTGAAGTGGTAAAGGGAGGTGTAGGGAGGAGAGGGGAGGGTGGTGGTGGTGGTCTACTCAAATTTAATGTCGGAATAAATTGTAGAATTTTGCGCCTGTAGCTTTCGTGCGGAGTTGGAGTGTTCTACTGGCGCAAACGCATTAATAATGTAATCAAAGGCAAGACAATCTATTGTGTTTAACTCGACTCGGTCACGAATTATGTAGACACGGTGCGGTAGGTATGTGGCGGGAGTAAACATTTTTAACACTGATTGTACAAAAACCTTGCAGCAATTAAACGTACGTGTTGTTCTCTTACGTTTACTGAAATTAGAGTATATTTGATGTTAACGACTAGGTGTGTGTGTGTGTCTGTGTGGGGTGTGTGTGTGTGTGTGTGTGGTGTGTCAGGGTGTGTGTGTGTGGCGTCGTGTGAGTGTGCGTGCGTGTGCGTGGTGTGTGTTTACGTGAGAAAATGGCTAGATGGAGGGAAAGAGGGATGAACTAAAGAATGAATAAACGAATGCATGAATTGATGGATGGACCGAAAAGGATGGAGGGAATGAATGAATGAAGATGGATGGATGAAGGATGAATAATGAATTATGAATAGATGGATGGATGGGATTGAATGATATGAATGGATGAATGACATGAATGGAATGAATGAATGTCTATCGAATGAATGAATGGCTGGATGGATGGACTGACGATGAATGAATGAAGCAGGATGAATGGATGATGTGAATGAAATGGATGGATGAATGAAATGAATGAATGATACTGGATGAATGACTGGTAGGAATGAAGGAATGGATGATGAATGAATGATGATTGAAGGAATGGAATGAATAATGAATGGATGATGGATGAAGGAATGCATAGATGATGAATGAATGGATGAAGGAAATGGTGATTGAATATTGATTGATGGAATGACATGAATGAATTAAAATTATGAATGAATGAAGATTGTATGGAATGGTTGATTGAATGATATGAGTGATAATGGTGAATGGAAGAAATGAATGGATCGAATGAATGGTGATTGAATGGGTATGAATTAATGAATGAATGGATCATGAACGAATGATGAATGGATGGTAATGAATGAGCACAGAAGAAACGCGGGGGGAGCGAATGGAAAAAACCCACACCAGCTAAACCAATGAATAAATTCAAATGCATGGATATGAACAGAATGACACGAACGACAAACAGACGAATGGGGCAGCCAAAAACAAACAGGCATTACATATATTAAACAGGAAGAAATAGAAACAAGATTAAATAACGTTGAAGCAAACGAATGAATAAGCAAATGAAAGTAAGAAAAAACTGAACAACAACGAAAGAAGAAAATGAAGAAGAAACAGGAGAAACAAGAGGGAGATGAAGGAAAGAACTAAAGAAAGGAAGAGAAATAAAAGCGGTTCGGGCAGATACTCGTGGACAGATAGAAAGAAAAAAAACCCAATGTAAACGAATAAACAAAAATACAAAACAAACAAACCTAGCACCGTCACAAACCCAGAATCCACAGCTTTGCCCGATCTATATTCAGTGCGGCAAAGGACAATACAGAGTGAAGGAACTTAGAGGAAAGTAGGAAGGAGCACACGAAAGAAGATATGAAAGGAAGACAGTAAGAGAGAGGAGAATAAGCTAGAGAAGGATAAGGGAGTATGAAGAAAAGGAGAAGAAGAGGGAAAAACGATAGCGGACCAAGTAGTGAAGAAGATAAACAAAATAGTTAGGAGAAGTAAAGATAAGGAAGGAAGAAGTTGAAAAAGAAAGTGGAATAAAGGGATGAAATGCACAGCACGAACAGAGGAGAATAATAAAGGGAAGAAGTATAAGCGAAGGCACGGAATGAAGGAGGGAAGGAGGGAAGAAATGACGGGAAACGAATAAAGGAAGGAATTAAAGAAGGAAAAAAGGACACGACAAAAGGAAGAAAGAGAAGAAAAGAAAGGGGGGCAAAGGGCGAGAAAAGAGAGACAGGAGATGAAGGAAGAGGGAAGCAGGTAGAAAGAAGACAGAAAACATAAGACCAGAAGAAAAAGAAAGGAATAGGAAGGAAGGAATGATGGACAGGAAAGAATGGAACAGAAGAAGGGTGAAGAAAGAAAAGGAGAAAAAGACCGGAAAATGGAAATAAAGAAGGAAGAAAGAAACAAACAAAAATCAAAGAAAGGCGGGAAGGAAGAAAAGAAAAAAGGAAACAATTAAAAAGGAACGAAAGGAAGGAAGGAAGGAAGAAGGAAAATGCTAAATGAACAAAGAGAGAAACGACAGAAAGGATAAGCACGAAGGAAGAAAAATAAAGAAAAGATAAGAAGAAAAAGAAAGGAAAAAGAAAAAGACGAAAAAGATGTCCATGAAAGAAAGAAACGGAAGTCAAGACGACCGAATAAAATAAAGAAATACAAGAAATGAAAATCCACACAGATGGAAGAAAAGAAAAACAAAGACAGAATAAAGAAGAAAGGAAGGGTTAAAACCAAACAATCAAACAAACGAAAGACGAAAAAAAGGAACGAATAGAAAAAAGAAGCAAAGAAAGAAAGAAAAAAGGAAAAGAAGGCAAGATAAGAATAATAAGAAAAAATAAACAACAAAGACTGTCGCAGAGCCGGAAGCCAAAGAAAAGAAAGATGGAAATATGAAGTAGCGAAAAACGGAAGGAATAACACAAACAAACAAAAGAAAGAAGAAAGAAGAACGAAAGGAAATAAACAAATCAGTAGACTGGTGCTGTATGTATCTGTTCTGTCTCCACACAGCTCCTCCCAGAATCTCCTCTATCGTGTTTCGTTAGAAGGTAAAGGAAGGAAGGAAGGGAGAAAAGAAAGAAGAAATATAACATGAATAAACAACCTCACGTAGTGGCTGTAGGTAGTCTGCTCTCCAAACAGCTCTCCAGAACTACTGATCGTGTCTTCGTCAGAAGGTAAGAAGGAAGAAGGGAGAAAGAGAGAACTAAAATGAATAAAAACTCACGTAGCTGGTGGCTTATTGTAGTTGTCTGTCGCACACGCTCTCCAGAATATACGTCTATCGTGCTTCGTAGAAGGTAAGAAGGATAGGAAGGAAGAACGAAGCAAGAAAGGAATAACAACTCACGCAGTTCAGGTCGCTGAGGTACGTCTGTTCTCGGACAGCTATCACAGAATCCTAGTTCATCGTTAGAAGGTAAGAAGGAAGAAAGAAAGGAAGGAAGAAAAGGAATAAGAATAGAAGAAAGAAAGGAATAAACAACTCACGCCGCAGTCGCTGCAGGTACTGTCTGTATGCATCCGTACAGCTATGACAGAATCTTCTTCATCGTTAGAAGGTAAGAAGGAAGAAGGCAAGGAAGGAAGAAAGGAAATAAGAAAGAGAAAGAAAGGAATAAATGAACTCCACGCAGTCGCTGTAGGTACGCCAGTCTGTCTCCACACAGCTCTCCCAGCATCTTCTTCGATTCGTGTCTTCGTTAGGAAAGGAAGAAATGAAGGAAGGAAAGGAGAAGGAAATAAGAAAGAAGAAAGAATGGAATAAACAACTCACGCAGCTTACTGTTTACAGTCGCTGCAAGGTACTGTCGTTATTCGTCTCCGTACAGCTCTTCCCTAGAATCTTCTTCTCATCGTGTCCGTCGTTAGGAAGGAAGGAAGGAAGAAAAGGAAGAAGGAAGGCAGAAAAGAAGAGGAAGAAAGAAGAAAGAAAGGAATAAACAAGACTACACGCAGCTGGTTTGACAGTCGCTGCAGGTACTGTCTGTCTCCACACAGCTACTCCCAGAATATTCTTCATCGGTCTGCGTTTAGGAAGGAAGGAAGGAAGGAATAAGAAAAGAAGAAAGCAAAGGAATAAACACACACACGTCACGCGTGGCGTACTGCAGTCGTCGAGCAGGTATTGTCTGTCGTGCATACAAGCATTCTCGCCAAGAAGCTTCTTCAATCGGTCTTACATCAGGCTGCCGGAGGGCGAACCGTTCCATTCCGCATCCCTGTCTCTGCGCTCCGCCTCCCATAGTGCTCACGGCCCGACCAGTCCCCCACCATAGCTGCAACACGCCCTGCTGGGAGAGAGAGAGAGCAAAAATGAGTAACACATGAAATGGATGATGGACGTCAAACTAGTATTCACTTTTGAGAGTCTGGTTCTACGTTATTTTTTCGGACGATATAGGCACACCTTTGTATAAGGCACGACAGCTTCGCTGCGCACGAAGGGTCAAAGTACTAGATCTTCTGTACATGACTTTCTGTACTCCTGTAGCATTGTATAATTCAGTGCTTAATGTTTTAATTGTAGGCAGACGAGAAAGGGGGGGGGGCGCGGAGAGAAAGAAAGAAACCTCGTAAATGGATAGTCAAATGTTTAATGTGACGCAAGCCAAACACGCTCAATAACCACAGTCACGAAAAGCACAAGTCATGCACTCATATTAACACTGGCCTCCAGACCCACCCAAACAAATTACAAGACATAAGGCCTTTGTACACACATAAGCGGAGATTCCGTGCGGAAACCCGTGCGCAACTCCATATATGAGTGAAAGCCAACGAAGTGGAAAAGATTGCGCATCGTGATCGACGATCATTCTCCCATCATTGCGTATACAACGCACGTTTATCCTCTTTGTTCCACTTATTAGGTTTTCCGTACTGAACTTACGCGTCTAATGTGAACCGGCCTAAGGGGCACGACGTCACACAGTGGGGAGTAGAGATTAATTAGGTTAATGATATAATTTAAATAGATTAAAGCGGAAATAGATGCAGACAGATGCAGATAAAGCGCGAAAGCCGAAAATATATAAATACGAGTAGTATGACCTGTGTGGCCTAGTCACCTCTATGTACTTTTACAAATATCAAGCATAGATGACAGTGTGAGATATGCCAAACAGTCGCGCATATGCACAGAGTACCTGAATCACCCCCTAGCAGCATATCACACAACGCCACGCTGCCGCACACGCACGCGCAACGCACGCATGCATCGCACGCAGCATGCACACAACACACACACACACCACACACACCACATACACCTCCCCACAGATCAGCGTCAACGACTTACTCCCTCACTTTGTGCACCCACCATATTTAAGTCGAAAACGAAGTTAAATTGAATAATACTCAGGAATAAGTAGAAATTCCATTTCACACAACCTCCACACTCTCTAAACCCATCAGTAATTATTTAAGTCAATACCAAGTCCAATTTACATATGATGAGAAGAGGTCAGAAATGCCATTCTGTAACATCTACTATACGGGGGAGACACACGGACTAGAATACACATTGTATTGTTAAAAATTCGGGATCTTTCCTGGGTTTGGACTGCCTCCGGGCATTGCCTTCTATGATCGTTCCCACCTCTTTAATCTACTAAAGTCCAATATGGTCGTTCTCAGACCGCGAGGACGCTAAAGCACGAGAATTCATCATCGAACACGGATCATTTAAAAGTAGGAGAATTCAAAAGACCACTTTTCTCAAGCGTACACTTTGCTCTCCAGCACCAACACACACACAACACACCCACACACACACACGCATCACGCATAACACACACACACACACACACACCATACATTACCCTTTCCCACAACTGACACAGTGGCTAGTTAATATGCAAAAGCTAAAAAAAATCAGGCTAACTAACATAACAATTTATGTTGTTCTTGATAATTTACATGTTGTATTAGTATATCGGATGGTCAGTAACCTGAATGTTTTCTTTTAGTTTTCATTATTTGGTTTCATGTTTATGATTACTTTGTTTATGTTGTCGAATACTATTAGTACGATTTCAGTGAAAATATTCAATTACCCTCCCCCCTTGTCATCAGACCTGTGTGGTAATGACGGAGTTAAAGTGTTCGTGTTCCGTGTTCTCATCTCTCTAGCTCTCTCTTCTCTCTCTTTGTTTTCTCTCTCTCTCTACTCTCTTCTCTCTCTCTCTCTCTTCTCTCCTCTCTCTCTCTCTCTCTCTCTATCTCTCTCTCCACTGCTCACCCTCAATAAACAATCATATTCGTACTATTCTGTCTTCATGAAAAAACCGAAAAACACAGAAAAGACAGACAGACAGGACAAGACATACGAACACAGAGACATAGACAAAACCAGACAGACCGGAAGCTGGGGAGTTGGGGACACCCTGCGGTTTCTTGCTGATGCGGACCAGGGGGGCAGTGGTCCGGGTCGAAAATCCCCGCGCTGGGAACTCTAGCTTCTCTGCCCGAAGACATCCAAGACTTTGTTGGCGTCCTCCGATCTCGCAAGGGTGTCTCGCTGCGCTTTGAAGATGGAGGAATGATTGTTGGTTAACATTAACCCTTTCACCGCCAGCCATATTTCATCCGAACACTCCATAAATTTTTACCCGGGGTAGTGAGAACAAAATCCACTGCAGTATGTGGATCTCCTGTGAGCTATATATAAAAATAAGGTCTATCCTACTTCCCAACAAGACAATAGGGTCTTTGGAGTGAATAGACACCCCCGATGTGATGCCTTTAGTGAATTGTGGTGCTAAATGGACGTTGGGCAGTGAAAGGTTAGCGTTTGTTGTTGTCGTACCTGGGCTCCAGTGGGATTCACCGAACGCGGAAAGCATGGAAACACTATGGTACAAATGCATCAGCCAGGTGAGAACATACGTGTGTGCCGCTTTTTGATTAACCCGCGCGCCACGGGGCCGCCAGACTCTCGACCATCGGGGCATTTTTAGACTGATGTAGGAGTTGCCATGGGCTAAAGACAATCCCCGCCAGAGCATAAACAACATTTTGAGGTAGCCTTATTGTTTAGGCCTAGTCAATCGGTTGGCATTACCTTAAGCCAACAGGCGTGAGATAACAACACTATCGTCGTCTCCCCCGTGGAACCGGCAGTCGTGGTGTGGTGGTGGGGTGGGTGTCTTTCGTAACAAATAGTTCCCCCACCTTCTGGAAGTTCAGTGCTCGTGACATTCCTCTGAGCCGGGTTCACATTAGACGCGTAAAGTTCCGTACGGAAAACCCCAAAATAAGTGGGAAGAAAGAAGGATAAAAGTGTACGCATTAATTTTTTTATAGGGGAAATTCGGACACGTGGCAAATCTTTCCCTCGTGTTTCACATATTAATGGATTGTTTACGGGTTGTCCGCATGGAATATGCCGGCTTGTTGGTACACGGCTAATGTGTCGCAACTTCTTTGACTCTGCCCGTTACCTCTTTGCTTACCTGTCATCTACCATCATTCTGCCTACTGGTCCATTCTACTGGCCTTTGTTCTGTAAAATGATCACATAAAGAGTTTCTCGCGAAGTCGGGCATTGGCTGCGTCCACTAAGTTATTCTTAGTTAGCGCATAAGGACAGCATGACGCATTGACATCATATGACAGCTGAAGGCAATCGAACCAAAAAAAACACCCAAAACCAAAAAACATGAACATTGTTTGCATTGTCTGTTTGCTTCAGTATTGTTGTGTTGTGTGTAGTTGTTGTAGGCCTATTGTTGTTTCATGTTGTTGTTAGGTAGTGTTTGTTGTTCTTGTTGTTGTGATTGTTGTTACAGTGGTTGTCGTCATTGGGTTCGTCGATCGCCATGGAAACAATACCATTTGTCCCTATTGGAAATCGGCTTTGGCCTACTGCTTGCGGACATGACCAAACTTATAGGCCATGTCGTGGGAGAATCTATCAACAATTCTTAATCACTCAATATGTTCCTTGACAAATTGCTGCCAAAGGGCACGAAATATACGACTACGAGTGAACTGGTTGTGGGTTGTTTAAACTCGCGTGCGCGTGCGCGTGCGTGTGAGTGTGAGTGTTTGTGTGTGCTCGCGTGCATGCGTGCGCGCGGTGTGTGTGTGTTTGTTTCGGGTGTGTGTAGTGTGTGTGTTGCTGTGCGTGCGTGTGGTTGACTAAAGTTGTGCGTTCGTGGTAGCGATTGTGTGTGTTTGCTTTTGTGTGTCGATGCATTTCGTGGACGTTCTGCGAGTATCTTTTCTTGGCGTGCTTTGACGTGGTTTGTGCGTCGTTGCTGCGCAGAGGTGCGTGAGTAGTTGTGTGTTGGATTGATGTAGTGTATGATGTACACTGCGTGTTGAGTGTGCGGTCAACTACACCGTTGCGTGTGCGGCGTTGTGCGTTGTGGGCGTTGTGTATGTGTATAAATCAATTAGAGATTTAAAACTGTGACAAAAATCAGTGTACGAACAATGTGGACAACAGAAGAAAGAAAAGGTAATACACGACACGAATAAATTCAAATGAATATAACGATCGTATGAAAACGATCTTTCAGTAATCAGATGTAGACTATCCAACTAAGGACCAATATTATTACTCATCCTGATTTGGAATTTGTCCACAGTGAGTGGATACAGGACAAAAATACAAGAGGTACGGGTCTACGTCCGACAAGGACAATAATATACACTATCTACGCCGGTCAGTCGTTTTTCCGACTATGACTGACCAGATAGCAGAGACGAAGAGAGGGGGG
>CM065712.1:16665728-16675728 GCA_017654935.2 Phymorhynchus buccinoides | reverse complement strand
AGGAGGGAGACAGACACAGAGAGAGAAGAGACAGACAGACAGAGACAGACACAGAGAGAGAAGAGACACACAGAGACAGACAGATAGAGACAGACAGACACAAAGGTAGCACGAAAATGAGAAACGGAAGGGGAAGAGAGAGAGAGAGAGAGAGAGAGAGAGAGAGAGAGAGAGAGAGAGAGAGAGAGAGAGAGAGAGAGAGAGAGAGAGAGAGAGAGAGAGAGAGAGAGAGAGAGAGAGAGAGAGAGAACAAGAACAACGTTTTAATGAACCGGGCCATCTGCCCATGTCAAAGGGAACAGTGGGAAGGGGACATTGTTAAATCAAACAAACAAACAAAAGGGAAAATCCATAACACAAAATATTAAGCAAGATATATTCATACATAACTACACCAAGCCTCGCTTATCTGCGCAGATCATAAAGCGTGTGAGAGAGAGAGAGAGAGAGAGAGAGAGAGAGAGAGAGAGAGAGAGAGAGAGAGAGAGAGAGAGAGAGAGAGAGAGAGAGAGAGAGAGAGAGAGAGAGAGAGAGAGAGAGAGAGAGAGAGAGAGAGAGAGAGAGAGATGACAAGAAGCACTTAACACATACCATGTTTACATAGAAATCAATGTGCGAAGAAAATAAATGGCACAATTTAAAGAGAGAGAGAGAGAGAGAGAGAGAGAGAGAGAGAGAGAGAGAGAGAGAGAGAGAGAGAGAGAGAGAGAGAGAGAGAGAGAGAGAGAGAGAGAGAGAGATGTACAGACCTACACAGACAAAAAAAGAAAGACAGAGACAAGAGAGACTAACGTAGCAAAAAGACATTTTGTTGTTGTTGTTGTTGTTGTTGTTGACGTACCCTGGCTAAAAGACTCCAGGGACCATCCCAACTAGAGTAAATCACTTGAACACTATAGTACAAATGCATCAGCTAGGGATGAGAACATAACGTCTGTGTGTGGCCGCTTTTGATTACCCCGCCACATGAGCGTCCTAGGTCCCTGTTATCGTGCCAAGTGTTCGGCAGCATTTTTGGCTCCAGTGACCTTGACCTTTGGCCTATGACCTTCATTTTCGAACGCGGCCTAGATATTCTTAGTACCTATTGGCATGCAAAATGTGGGCGTCCTAGGTCCCTTCGTTCAAACGTTATCGTGTTAACATAGATACGTAGATAGTCAGCCACAGAATCCAGTGAAAACATTACCAGCTTCGTTCTCTACGTCCGCGGCTGGTAATGAAACCTTTTAACAACAACTAATGTGTAGTGTACATCATTAGACCAAGCGTAAGAGATTTAATCACAGAGAGGGGGGGGGGGGGGGGGACGGGGTGAGATGGGGGGGGGGGGGGGAGGGGTGAGAGAAAGAATGAGAGAGAGAGAGAAGAGAGGAGAGAGAGAGAGATCAGAGAGAGAGAGAGAGAGAGAGAGAGAGAGAGAGAGAGAGAGTGAGAGAGTGAGAGAGAAGAGAGAGAGAGAGAGAAGAGAGAGAGAGAGGGAGAGAGAGAGAAGGGGGGAGAGAGGAGAGAAAGAGAGAGAGAGAGGAGAGAGAGAGAGAGAGAGAGAGAGAGAGAGAGAGAAGAGAGAGAGAGAGAGAGAGAGAGAGAGATAGAGAGAGAGAGATAGAGAGAGAGAGAGAGAGAGAGAGAGAGAGAGAGAGAGGAGAGAGAGAGAGAGGAGAGAGAGAGAGAGAGAGAGAGAGAGAGAGAGAGAGAGAGAGAGAGAGAGAGAGAGAGAGAGATCAGAGAGAGAGAGAGAGAGAGGAAAGAGAGAGAGAGAGAGAGAGAGAGAGAGAGAGAGAGAGAGAGAGAGAGAGAGAGAGAGAGAGAGAGAGAGAGAGAGAGAGAGAGAGAGAGACATGGGGGTGAGAGAGAGTGAGTGTGAGACAGAGAGAGAGAGGGGGGGGGGGAGAGAAGTGGACAACAGAGGGACGACAACAGCAAGAAAGGGCTCAGACAAACACAGAGCCAGACACCCACACAAAAATGACAAACAAACAGGAAGACATAGTTCAGCAATAATCTTATATAAATAAATAAAGACTTTATTTTTTAACACAACCGCTAAATGATCGGTTATTCAATAAAGATGGAACCCGTTTCCTAAAAACACATTAATTTTGAAGGGAGCAGAATGTTTCCAATCCTTTACATCAGTACGCAGTTGCTCCGCTTCCACTTCCTGTGGTGACGTCACGGCACTTCCTGTCACGTGAGAGGCCTCAGCCGAAACTGGAGCCCAGCCTTTTCCTCTCCATTGCCCGTGGGTTGCAGATGGGAGGGCAGTTGCTGCACGAATCAACAGCCACATTTGGAGGAAAGTCAAGGAAGAATTACCCAATACAGCGGAACCTCCCATAACAAATTATAAGAGGAAAACATGAACAAGGTGTGGAAAGGTACCTGGGAAAGGGAAACACACGACGTCTCGAGTCGTAGACTCTTCTTCCGGTGTGGCTTGAGAGGACTTGGTTGCAGTATTTGTAGTTGATTTATTTCAGGTGAGCACAGTTCAGTTGGCAATTCGAGGGGGAGGGGGGGGGGAGGAAGGAAGGTATCAGTGAGAAGGGACAGCAGAAATGGGCAGTGATTACAGTTCTGGACAGTATTCAATGTCGAGATAGCATGATTAGCATGATTAATTTAGAAGCTCTTCCAAAAGTCCTATTAAAGATATAGGACATTGGAAGAGCTTCTAAGTTAGCTGATGAAAGTCTCATGCTATCTCAACGTGAATACAGGAAGGGACACTAAGGGTAGAGATTTGTGGGCTGAGTGATTACTGAGAAAGCAAAACTTTTTATAGGAAGGGAAGACTGGGGTGGGAGGAGGGAGGGGGGGGGGGGTTAGGAAAGGGGAGGTCGAGGGGGTAGCTGGAAGTTTTTTTGGAGAATTGCTGGGACAGTTGGTGGGAACGATGGGAATATGGGGTTAACAAGAGGGGAGAAGGGGGAGGGGAGGGGCGTTGTCTGGCAGGTGTCTTACTCCCTGACACTGAGTCCAGAAGGACTCAATGTTCCCAGGCGTTGGATGATTATGCTCGTCGTGTGTTTCCCTTTCCCAGGTACCTTTCCACACCTTGTTCATTTGTTCCTGTTCTAAACGGTACAGCAGTCACTCTTCTTCATTCTCCCATATAAGACCTTCAAAAATCACCCAAAGTGAGGTCTTATAAAGGATGGGTCTTAGACTTGAGGTAATTTTGACACTTACAAAGAAGAGCAATGTTTCAGAGAAGTAGGTCTTATATGGGAGGGAGTCTTATAAGGGAGGTTCCACTGTAATCAAAAAAGAAACAAGAAGCACTGCAACCAGTACGAATTTACCCGGCCAGACTTATGTTTACTATTGTTGCAACCAACAACAGGTTAGATTATTATTATTATTTTCGGTATTAGGTACGTTATAGTCACAGAGGCGTCTATGTGAAATTCGGGTTGCTCCCACCTGGAGAGCGCGCCACCCAATTTTTTTTTAAAAAAACATTTGCGTGCGATTTTTGTGTGACTGACTGATGAGGTGGGGGGGGGGGGGGGGGGGTAAATTTTGACAAAATGACAACTTTTTTGTTGCCACTGGGTTTAACGTATGCTAAGTGCATGGGCACACGGGACCTCGGTTTATCGTCTCATCCGAAAGACTCCACGTTCAGACCGTAAGGCCTAGTGCAAAGTGAGAGGAAAAATCCCCTGTACCCAGGTTCGAACTCGGGTTTACTTGACACTGTGCCACTCTATACCTAGATCAGTATACTTTGCAAAGGGACAGTATTCTTGTTCTACTGTTTGCCCAATGCCTACAGTAGTTAGTTCCCTTTTATTGCCGACGATAATTTGAATGAGTTGTGAATGGACCAAAGAAAATTCTTACAAAGTCACGAACAACCAGCAAGGGAATGATTTTCGAAAGGAAGATTCCCTTTTCTCCTGTCTGCCCCTCTACCAAATGTAATTACAATCCGTCCAGTAGTTTTTGAGAAAATCGATACACATACATACATACATACATGGTGTAGAGTGGCACATAGGTAACGCGTTTGCCTTGTGTCAAGTAAACCCGAGTTCGAACCTGGGTACAGGGGATTTTTCCTCTCACTTTGCACTTACTTTCTAAACGTGGAGTCTTTCGGATGAGACGATAAACCGAGGTCCCGTGTGCCCATGCACTTAGCACACGTTAAACCCAGTGGCAACGAAAAAGTTGTCATTTGGTCAAAATTTACTCCCCCCCCCCCCCCCCTTCCTCATCAGTCACACAAAAATTGCATGCATAAAAAAAATGGGTGGCGCGCCTCTGGCTGCGACGCGCTCTCCTGGTGGGAGCAGCCCGAATTTCACATAGACGCCTCTGTGAATATTATAAAGTACCTAATACCTAATAATACCTAATACATACAGACAGACAGACATGCATGCATACAGACAGACATGCATACAGACAGACATGCATACAGACAGACATGCATACAGACAGACAGACATGCATACATATATACATACATACAGACATGCATACAGCCAGACAGACAGATCAAAAACAATACCGGTCACAGACTGTTGTCTGACCGGGTAATGAGCATCACGTGAATGTTCAATTTATTTTAATTTCTCCATGTGTCCCCTCAAGATAGGGCTAGCGATATAATAGTTAGGGGACAGATAGAGACGGAAAGATGCAAGACAGACACGTAGAGACGGGCACACTTGGACATAATTGTAGAACGGGGACACGTGGAGACATTTCATATGGAGCCACTTGGATACGGGGACATAGAGAACAGGGATGCGTGAAGACGGGGACATATAGAGATGGGGGCACATAATTTTATACACGGGGACATAGAGAACAGGGATACACGAAGGATAAGTGTGCGTGTGTGGGGGTGGGTGAGGGTGGAGCACATATACACGGGGACATAATTATGGAACAATGATTCATGAAGATGGGGACATATACAAATGGGTGTGTGTAATTGTGTACACGGGGGGGGGGGTGGGTCCATATACACACGGGGACACAATTATGGAACAGGGACATATAGAGATGGTGTGTGTGTGGGGACATACACACGGGGACACAATTATGGAACAGGGATATATAAAGATGGTGTGTGTGAGATGGGGACATACACACGGGGACACAATTATGGAACAGGGATACATAAAGGATAAGTGTGTGTGTGTGGGGGTGACATACACACGGGGACACAATTATGGAACAGGGATATATAAAGATGGTGTGTGTGTGGGGACATACACACGGGGACACAATTATGGAACAGGGATATATAAAGATGGTGTGTGTGTGGGGACATACACACGGGGACACAATTATGGAACAGGGATATATAAAGATGGTGTGTGTGTGGGGACATACACACGGGGACACAATTATGGAACACGGATATATAAAGATGGTGTGTGTGTGGGGACATACACACGGGGACACAATTATGGAACACGGATATATAAAGATGGTGTGTGTGTGGGGACATACACACGGGGACACAATTATGGAACACGGATACATAAAGATGGTGTGTGTGTGGGGACATACACACGGGTACACAATTATGGAACAGGGATATATAAAGATGGTGTGTGTGTGGGGACATACACACGGGGACACAATTATGGAACACGGATATATAAAGATCGTGTGTGTGGGGGGGGGGACATACACACGGGGACACAATTATGAAACAGGGATATATAAAGATGGGGACATATACAGATGGTGTGTGTGTGGGGACATACACACGGGGACACAATTATGAAACAGGGATATATAAAGATGGGGACATATACAGATGGTGCGTGTGTGGGGACATACACACGGGGACACAATTATGGAACAGGGATATATAAAGATGGGGACATATACAGATGGTGTGTGTGTGTGTGTGGGGACATACACACGGGGACACAATTATGGAACAGGGATATATAAAGATGGGGACATACACAGATGGGGGGGGGGGGGGGGGAGGGTTCTATATATACATGGGGGGCACAATTATGGAAGATGGGGGATACATAGAGACGGGGACATACATAGAAATGGGGACACATCGAATTGGTGAAATAGAGAGATAGGGGCACATAAACATGGAGATATGATTGAAGAAGGTGGATGCATAAAGATGGGAACATATAGAGATGGGGACACATAGAGACGGGGACATATAGGGATGGGGACACATAGAGACGGGGACATATAGGGATGGGGACACATAGAGACGGGGACATATAGGGATGGGAGCACATAGAGACAAAATTGGTGACATATACAGAGATGGGGGCACATAAAAACAATGACATAAACATAGAGACGGGGACACATAGAGACGGGGACATAGATATAGAGACGGGGACACATCTAGAGACAGGGGTGCATCCGTAGGGAATCCACTCACACTCTGACTTTGCACAGGTCTTTACAGAAGAGCACCATACTGTCAATGTCACTGGAGGTGGCGTGGGAAGGGTTAATCCCAATCACTGAAGCCTGCACTTCAGACCCCGTCATCGTCATCATCATGATCGTCGTCGTCGTCATCACCAGAAACATCGTCGTCATCATCGTTGCAATCGTTGGTGGCTTCTGTGCACGTAGCAAGAGGAGTCCTTTAATTTAACCTGCAAAATCAAAAGTTTAGGGGGTGGGGAATAGAAAAGGAACAACATTGTTCTGAGAGCAGTGACGATTGAATACACACGCGCGCTAGCACGCACACGCATGCAGCATGCGCGCGCGCAAACACACACACACACACACACACACACACACACACACACACACACACACACACACACACACACACACACACACACACACACACATACACACGCCCACAAATACACACATACACGTACACAAACGCGCTTGCGCACACGCATACACGCACATCCACACACCGACAGAGGAAAGAAAGTGTGAATGTGAGAGAGAGAGAGAGAGAGAGAGAGAGAGAGAGAGAGAGAGAGAGAGAGAGAGAGAGAGAGAGAGAGAGAGAGAGAGAGAGAGAGAGAGAGAGAGAGAGAGAGAGAGAGAGAGAGAGAGAGAGAGAGAGAGAATTTGATATTTATTGTCAAATGTTACCAACATAGGTCTTATGACAAGGGGAGAGAGAAATCGACAAATATACAATACAAAATCGCCATTATCAACATCAGAACAATTAAATCAATTTAAAAGAATAAAGTACAAGGAAGCAATAACAAAAATATGTAATGCTCACATCGTTCCATTTCCGTGTGGCCAAAACTCAAATGAAAATAAACGTCTAATATCTTGTTTAAAGGAGTTCCCCCTTTGTGTTTTATACTGAGGAGAAGAAAGGAGTTCTATCTTTTAAAAGAAATGCAATTCTGGTCACAGAGAGAGAGAGAGAGAGAGAGAGAGAGAGAGAGAGAGAGAGAGAGAGAGAGAGAGAGAGAGAGAGAGAGAGAGAGAGAGAGAGAGAGAGAGAGAGAGAGAGAGAGAGAGAGAGAGAGAGAGAGAGAGAGAGAGAGAGAGAGAGAGAGAGAGAGAGAGAGAGAGAGAGAGAGAGAGAGAGAGAGCAGACACATGACCAGACCAAACGAGCCACAACATCGTAAGCTGTTTGGCAGGTTTAAAAAAAATACGGTGGGAGTTGTCATGTTCTAGATAAAATCAAATAGAATATGCATAAAGTGAATGCATAAAAGCAGAGAAGCTTTGATTGAAATAAAATAAATGCTGCTCATAGGTTTACCTGTTCCTCGAAATATTTACTTTACAGTAAAATATGCACCTCTCTGTTGCTGTTGCCTGTCTGTCGTTTCCGACAATGACTGCCAGATAGCAGAGGGGGCAGCTGCTATTCCGACAGGCTGGGCTACAATTTGTTTATAGTGGAAATACCTTGCCCAGGGTACTTCCCCACTCTCTCAGCCAAAGGGATGTGAGGACGAGAGTTTGCCTTGGGAAAGGTCCCCAAAGGCCAACCTATCCCATTGGTTGCAGCACCAGAGCTAGCGCAAAGGCCCCCTAGTCATAGTCTTCCACGAAAGACTAAGCTGTACCATGCTAATCCAGTACTGTAGAAAATCATATATAGTATAGCTCTCATTTACTATTGGCCCTTTCCTCAGGCTAATGTCAAACTGTGATAAAGCCCATAAAGTAAACTGAAACTGGACACAAATAAAGTCTAAATTTTTTAAAAAATCGCTACTGACCCAGTTGAAATGTATTCCTTAATATATTAAAATTTACTTTAGACATCCCCTTCCCACTCATGTTTGCTATCCTCAATCTCAAAGTCTTCTTCTTTCAGTTTCAGCTGTGAAAATAATCCAAGGCTGGTCCTAGCCCTATCCCTTTTCAGAGAATGACAATAATTTGCTTTTTGTTGAAAATTATCTATGCGAAAATTTGAGGGTGGGGGGTGGGGGGTGGGGGGGGACAGGGATGGGTGCCTAAAGTAGAACATAGCCAAAATATTACAAAACTTTGCCTTTTTTGTAAATTCATTCTGAGCTCAAAATAATGATTAAGGTGGAAAAAAAACCCAGTATTTCAACTGAAATTAAATGATTAAATCGATGCTGATCTTGTCTAGGATATGACCGCTCCTTCGAAAAACGAGCTCCCATGACAGTAACTTACCTTTTACAACAACAACAATAATAATATTCCGCCGCAAAACAGTCAACAGTGTTGTGGTTAGGATGCGCACTTGCCAGCAGAATATTACAGGAATGAGTCGTTGCTATCTCGGGCAGACGACACGCAAGGGGCGTCACTCCTGGCTGTTGTCAACTGTTGTTGTTGCCCATAAGACTTATTACATGAACAACGATACAGTCAAGCCACCAGAAAACTCTTTTGCATTGTGTGTGTGTGTGTGTGTGTGTGTGTGTGTGTGCGTGTGCGTGTGCGTGTGCGTGCGCGTGTGTGTGTGTGTGTGCGCGCGCGCGCGTGTGTGTGTGTGTGTGTGTGTGTGTGTGTGTGTGCGCGCAAAATACTTATTATCCTAAACGCGTAAGATTTAAAACATATTTTTTCAATAAGGTACACCATTGATGAATAATGGTTCGTTCAAGTTTGTTTAATTAAAATCACATTTTAATATTAAAAAAACCGTATAAATAAGCGTGCCTGTGGTATTAATTGAAAATGAAGAAAAAGAAAACTTTGAGATGCACAGTAATTATACTCTCTCTCTCTCTCTCTCTCTCTCTCTCTCTCTCTCTCTCTCTCTCTCTCTCTCTCTCTCTGCGGGGGCACACACGCACATAATGATATACCCACGCGTCGCGTACACACTCAACTATATGCAAAGTAGCCTGCATATAATATATAATAACTCTTTTTAGACAGAGGTAGGAAGAGTGAAGTTGACAGGTAAAAACAGAGAGCAAAAGCAAGTTTTAGAAAAAGCACAAGGAAAACAAACACAAAAAAGACATTTATTAATGCCATAAAAGGAAAAACAACAAAGCCTTAATTATCATAACCAAAAATGCACAAACATGCATCAGTTTTCTTCACATTTTCTCCGTCTCCATGTGTAGGGTAGACTGGTAGCACTCGATTTAAACAATTCTCTTCACAAAACCGAAGCATACGTTTCTCGTAAACAAGAAAAAGAAGAAAATAAATATTTAAAGGTGGACCCTGACGGATGAGTTTTTGCCAGAAACACGTCGAGATCACCAGAAAGACAGCCTTTCCAAGGATCGGAACACTCACTTTGCTCTGGTTTTCTAGAAATTAAACCGTCAAAACGGCGATTCCTCCTTGGCGGAGATGCCGGAGAGAGTAGCCATTTTGGATGGGGTGGGTGGAGGACACTCATTGTGGTTGAAGCTTTTTCTTTTTTTGTAGTGCAGTAAAAAAAAAAAAGGGAGCTGTTTTCTTTGTTGTGAGCAAAACTCCTTTAGATAATCTGTATAAAAAAAAAAAAAAAAATTAAAAGAAAAAAAAAGGCTTGTATTGCGAAAATTTTGTGCAAACGATTTGGTCTAAACACAGGCGGCCATTAGAAAAG
>CM065712.1:16653228-16660728 GCA_017654935.2 Phymorhynchus buccinoides | reverse complement strand
CACACACCACACGCACAAGGTGGGAAGTGTTAAAGTATGGTAACAGAGGCAGTGAGTGAGTTCACAATGATCCCCAACACACACAGTGTAGGTGAAAGGTGGGACACCCACACAACACACACACCAGTGTTAAGTATGGTAACAGAGGCAGTGAGTGAGTTCACAATGATCACCACCTGTAGTGTAGGTGAAAGGGGTGGAAGGTGGGAAGTGTTAAGTATGGTAACGGAGGCAGTGAGGGGAGTTCACAATGATCCCCACCTGTAGTGTAGGTGAAAGGGTGGAAGGTGGGAAACACACACCTAAGTATGGTAACAGAGGCAGTGAGTGAGTTCACAATGATCCCCACCTGTAGTGTAGGTGAAACAGGTGGGAAGGTGTTAAGTATGGTAACAGAGGCAGTGAGTGAGTTCACAATGATCCCCACACTGTAGTGTAGGTGAAAGGGTGGAAGGTGGGAAGTGTTACACACATGGTAACAGAGGCAGTGAGTGAGTTCACAATGATCCCCACCTGTAGTGTAGGTGAAAAGGTGGAAGGTGGGGAGTGTTAAGTATGGTACACAGAGGCAGTGAGTGAGTTCACAAATGATCCCCACCTGTAGTGTAGGTGAAAGGGTGGAAGGTGGGAAGTGTTAAGTATGGCAACAGAGGCAGTGAGTGAGTTCACAATGATCCCCACACTGTAGTGTAGATGAAAGGGTGGAAGGTGGGAAGTGTTAAGTATGGTAACAGAGGCAGTGAGTGAGTTCACACATGATCCCACACCTGTAGTGTAGGTGAAAGGGTGGAAGGTGGGAAGTGTTAAGTATGGTAACAGAGGCAGTGAGTGAGTTCACAATGATCCCCACCTGTAGTGTAGATGAGACACACACACCCAGGTGGGACAGGGTGAAGTAGTGTTACACATGGTAACAGAGGCAGTGAGTGAGTTCACAATGATCCCCACACTGTAGTGTAGGTGAAAGGGTGGACAATGGGAAGTGTTACAGTATGGTAACAGAGGCAGTGAGTGAGTTCACAACTGATCCCCACACAGTGTAGGTGAAAGGGTGGAAGGTGGGAAGTGTTAAGTATGGTAACAGAGGCACACAGTGAGTTCACAATGATCACCACCTGTAGTGTAGGTGAAAAGGTGGAAGGTGGGAAGTGTTAAGTATGGTAACAGAGGCAGTGAGTGAGTTCACAATGATCCCCACCTGTAGTGTAGGTGAAAGGGTGGAAGGTGGGAAGTGTTAAGTATGGTAACAGAGGCAGTGAGTGAGTTCACAATGATCCCCACCTGTAGTGTAGGTGAAAGGGTGGAAGGTGGGAAGTGTTAAGTATGGTAACAGAGGCAGTGAGTGAGTTCACAATGATCCCCACCTGTAGTGTAGGTGAAAGGGTGGAAGGTGGGAAGTGTTAAGTATGGTAACAGAGGCAGTGAGTGAGTTCACAATGATCCCCACCTGTAGTGTAGGTGAAAAGGTGGAAGGTGGGAAGTGTTAAGTATGGTAACAGAGGCAGTGAGTGAGTTCACAATGATCCCCACCTGTAGTGTAGGTGAAAGGGTGGAAGGTGGGAAGTGTTAAGTATGGTAACAGAGGCAGTGAGTGAGTTCACAATGATCCCCACCTGTAGTGTAGGTGAAAGGGTGGAAGGTGGGAAGTGTTAAGTATGGTAACAGAGGCAGTGAGTGAGTTCACAATGATCCCCACCTGTAGTGTAGGTGAAAGGGTGGAAGGTGGGAAGTGTTAAGTATGGTAACAGAGGCAGTGAGTGAGTTCACAATGATCCCCACCTGTAGTGTAGGTGAAAAGGTGGAAGGTGGGAAGTGTTAAGTATGGTAACAGAGGCAGTGAGTGAGTTCACAATGATCCCCACCTGTAGTGTAGGTGAAAGGGTGGAAGGTGGGAAGTGTTAAGTATGGTAACAGTAGGCAGTGAGTGAGTTCACAATGATCCCCACCTGTAGTGTAGGTGAAAAGGTGGAAGGGTGGGAAGTGTTAAGTATGGTAACAGTAGGCAGTGAGTGAGTTCACAATGATCCCCACCTGTAGTGTAGGTGAAAGGGTGGAAGGTGGGAAGTGTTAAGTATGGTAACAGAGGCAGTGAGTGAGTTCACAATGATCCCCACCTGTAGTGTAGGTGAAAGGGTGGAAGGTGGGAAGTGTTAAGTATGGTAACAGAGGCAGTGAGTGAGTTCACAATGATCCCCACCTGTAGTGTAGGTGAAAGGGTGGAAGGTGGGAAGTGTTAAGTATGGTAACAGAGGCAGTGAGTGAGTTCACAATGATCCCCACCTGTAGTGTAGGTGAAAGGGTGGAAGGTGGGAAGTGTTAAGTATGGTAACAGAGGCAGTGAGTGAGTTCACAATGATCCCCACCTGTAGTGTAGGTGAAAGGGTGGAAGGTGGGAAGTGTTAAGTATGGTAACAGAGGCAGTGAGTGAGTTCACAATGATCCCCACCTGTAGTGTAGGTGAAAGGGTGGAAGGTGTTAAGTAGTATGGTAACAGAGGCAGTGAGTGAGTTCACAATGATCCCCACCTGTAGTGTAGGTGAAAGGCGTGGAAGGTGGGAAGTGTTAAGTATGGTAACAGAGGCAGTGAGTGAGTTCACAATGATCCCCACCTGTAGTGTAGGTGAAAAGGTGGAAGGTGGGAAGTGTTAAGTATGGTAACAGAGGCAGTGAGTGAGTTCACAATGATCCCCACCTGTAGTGTAGGTGAAAGGGTGGAAGGTGGGAAGTGTTAAGTATGGTAACAGAGGCAGTGAGTGAGTTCACAATGATCCCCACCTGTAGTGTAGGTGAAAGGGTGGAAGGTGGGAAGTGTTAAGTATGGTAACAGAGGCAGTGAGTGAGTTCACAATGATCCCCACCTGTAGTGTAGGTGAAAGGGTGGAAGGTGGGAAGTGTTAAGTATGGTAACAGAGGCAGTGAGTGAGTTCACAATGATCCCCACCTGTAGTGTAGGTGAAAGGGTGGAAGGTGGGAAGTGTTAAGTATGGTAACAGAGGCAGTGAGTGAGTTCACAATGATCCCCACCTGTAGTGTAGGTGAAAGGGTGAAAGGTGGGAAGTGTTAAGTATGGTAACAGAGGCAGTGAGTGAGTTCACAATGATCCCCACCTGTAGTGTAGGTGAAAGGGTGGAAGGTGGGAAGTGTTAAGTATGGCAACAGAGGCAGTGAGTGAGTTCACAATGATCCCCACCTGTAGTGTAGGTGAAAGGGTGGGAGTACAAAAAAACCGGCTTCAGTCAGCTGCGGACTGCGAACTCTTTGTATGTTCAGGCTTTTTGCTGACACCAAAAGTAGTTTGTGTAACCGTAACGCTGTGTAGCGTTCTGCGCACGACAAGCTGAACAACCGTCAACCTATGTGCTTAATGTTTCTCGACGAAAGCGCTTGGAGTGTTTTGTCAACGTCCGTTGGGATTGTTCACTGAGAGTAATCAAATAACAGTTTGACATAATGGGCTTTGAATTTCTAATTTTTGCAAATAAAATAGTGAGGTTTTGTTTATAACCTTCTTATGAGTTCTGGTGTGATAACTATGTTTTCTACAGTTTTACTATTTGGCATCTTCTTTGAATTTAGTATTGCTTGTTTTCTAAGTCAAGAAAAGCACAGTTATACCAAACATCTTGCATATTTCTTATTAGATCATATCTACAAAATGACAACCATAGACATGGCCTGACGAAAAGTGAGCAATTCACTTGAAAATTTGCCACAAATGATATGATAAGTGGTTTGTGGTTTGTGCTTAGTCTTCTATAAAATGTTTATGATATTAAGTCATTCTGCTACTGTTTTTAAGTAACTTGAAACTGACATCCGGCCCAAGGGCAAATCCTAAGTAGATGCTTAATTTACAAAAGATCAAAGTAGCCTCCCACCCCCACACCATTCCCGCAGCCCCACCCACCACCACCACCACTTCCCAATTGATTTTGTATGCTACTGATGTCTTCCAACCATACTCTAAAGGTTCTGCTTGTATAAATATGTATTCTTTTCAGAACACAGAACAAATCGTAAAGTTAAAATTAAATTTATTGAGTTTCTTTCTTAGGTTCACAAACTTATATATTGGACACAAACAAAGTTTTATTAAAGCAAACTATATATATAAGAGGAAAGTTTAATGGTGTGGTTGTTTTTTCTTCTTCAATTCTTGTACGTTTATATATATTTATAATATAAAATATATATTTATAATATAAAATATATATATATAATATAAAATAAGTCATTAAAACACACTTTGTAGTTTCATTCTTTTCACTGTGAGGATGCAATCTGGAGTGTAGCTGAGTCACACACTAAAAATAGTAAAATCAGGAAGGAATGCATCTGTTAAAACTACTAGGAATCTTTTATTTCCAAACGTTTCGGTCTTCAGTGACCTTCATCAGAGAAACAATGAGAGTCTTGAAAAGAGAAAGAGAGAGAGAGTGTGTGTGTGTGTGTGTGTGTGTGTGTGTGTGTGTGTGTGTGTGTGTGTGTGTGTGTGTGTGTGTGTGTGTGTGTGTGTGTGTACGTGTGTGTGTGTGTGTGTATGTGTGAGTGTGTGTGCATGTTTGTGTGTGAGTGTGTGTGCATGTTTGTGTGCGCGCGCGCGCGCGCGCGCGCGCGTGTGTGTGTGTGTGTGTGTGTGTGTGTGTGTGTGTGTGTGTGTGCGTGTGTGTATGTGTGTGTGTGTGTGTATATATATGTATGTGTGTGTGTGTGTGTGTGTGTGTGTGTGTGTGTGTGTGGCGTGTGTGTGTGTGTGTGTGTGTGTGTGTGTGTGTGTGTGTGTGTGTGTGTGTGTGTGTGTATGTGTGGGCATGCATGCGTGCGTGCTGAGAGATCTATGAAAACTGGGTCAGCTTGAGGTCTATGAAGGGTGATGTGGTGGATGCGGGGACGGGTGTGGGTGTGTGTGTGTGTGTGGGGGGGGGGGGGGGGGGTATGTGTGAAATAATGCCTCTTGCGTTGAAAACACTTTTTGTAATGGTTGATATTCTGGTGGAGAATGAATGATGCTCATTATTATTATTAAGATTATAATTCGATGGCTTGGAGTCAAAGGACTATCTTTAGATAGTCCATTGACATATTATTGAACTTAGTACGAAAACTAATAACTTGTATAAAAAAGACTGCAGAAATGTAAAAAGCATAACCCCCTGTATATATTTCTGCAGTCATTGTTTGATACAAGTTATTATTTTTTGCAATAGGTTCCATAATACGTCAATGGACTATCAAAAGATAGTCCGTTTTGACTCCAAGCCATCGAATTGCCTCTGGCCATGATGACTCATCAAAAGGAATAAGAGTTGCACTATTCCTCTTCAGACAAATCATTTCTTAGCACTGCACGTACCTCTGGTGGTCGTCGCCTAGAGGTTGGTGAAGGTTTGCGTTTCGTTCGCGTAAAGCGCTTTGACCGGGCGTGCGACTCAAGGTGGATTAAATGAGGGTTGCAGAAATGACAGGTATTGAGAGCCAAAGATAATAAAGGACCCGGTCGTTAAAGGGAGCGGGTGGAGGTGAAAAGTAGATAACGGGGGATAGGGGAGGGCGGGGAGTGGGGGAAGGGAGTGAAAGTGGAAAAGCGAAGGGTATGCATAACATCGGTCTATGCATGAACCATTCTACTGAACATCAACCATCTAATTAAGCTGCCATTCAGTCCTGTCTCAGATTTACACTCTTGCACAAAGAATTTTGTCCCCCCCCAAAAAAGAAGCTAGTCCCTTTCTATATGTGTTGCCAATTTCGTTTACGTGACATAAAATTACCGTTTAAAAAAATGCCGTTTAGGTATTGGTTAGCCCATAACAAAATATGTCTTCGCTTTTTGTAAGATTAGGAAGAATGTATTATTCATGCGTGTTTTCGAATTTTAACGGGGGTTGACGAATAGAAGCACGATGTTACTTTCACCATCCACTAAAATCAATCCAACATCCGTGTGAATGAGGTTGAGTGTGCAACATGGCCACTGCAACTAGGGTTATTAACGCCCTTGACCCTTGTTGCAAGAGTTAAAAAGGCCCCATTCAGTGGCCTCAAATGGCGAGAGTGCCCTCAGTATCCAAAAGGGCATTCACTCTTGCAAAAGGCAGCCATTCAGTGGCCTC
This sequence comes from Phymorhynchus buccinoides, assembly GCA_017654935.2. Taxonomy (NCBI): domain Eukaryota; kingdom Metazoa; phylum Mollusca; class Gastropoda; order Neogastropoda; family Raphitomidae; genus Phymorhynchus; species Phymorhynchus buccinoides. The sequence goes on along the minus strand of CM065712.1, from coordinate 16,654,615 downwards.
AAATAGGGTTATTGGCAAGAGTTATTCCCTTGTTTGGTCAGTACTCAAGCATCTTCCCCCACCCACCAAGGGCATTCACTCTTGGAAAAGGTGTTCTTTGCAGTGGCCAAATAAGGGCGATGAGGTATCGTGGGGGGGGGGCATTGAGTTTTCTCAATTCTGTCAATTGAATGCCCATGTGCTTCAATGCACTGGAGAATGAATTAGGTGCTCAATATTAGAGACCGAACAGGATGGCAACGCCATATAAATTGTACTCCCAGCTCATCGCAAAGTACATACGAGTAGAATACCGTCAATCTTTCTTCTTTTTTTGTCCACCGCTCAGATAGTTTCCTTTCATATGAGCGCAGATGCGTCATACTGCCGTTATGCGTGCATGTCTAGCTTTCTTCTTTCTTTGTCCATCGCTCAGATAGTTTCCTTTCAAATGAGCGCAGATGCATCATACTGCCGTTATGCGTGTCAATCTTTCTTCTTTCTTTGCCCATCGCTTAGATAGTTTCCTTTCATATGAGCGCAGATGCGTCATGCTGCCGTTATGCGCCAAATTAACTAAAAAATAGTTAAACCCTGTTCGTCCGTCTTCGGATGGAGACATTTTTGTGTAAGAATTTCCAGAACAATTAAGGCAGGAGAATGGACCAGTAAGGCAGAAAGATAGTAGATGACAGCAAGCAAAGGGGAAAAGGCAGAGTCAAAGAGAGTGACAGATTAGAGGAAGTTACAAGATCAGAACTTTCAGAAGGTGGGGGAAGTATTTGTGCGAAAGAACCCCCCGGTATCCCCACGGATCAATCTGAACACGGGAATTTGCCCAGATGCTGTTTCAATAAGCTCCTTCTTGCTGGGAACGGCAAAGCTGACAGAAAATCCCTGTGATTGGACAAAGCCAGTGCTCTCGGCCAATCAGAAACATCGACACGAAAAGGGCTCGGCTGACAACAGTTGCGGCAGCACAGCATTTGTCCAACACCCACCCACCCTAAAAATTAAAAAAAAGAAGACAGGCTTACTGGGGGTACGCTTACGTGACTTTCCATTTGATGAAACTGGCGTAGCGAGCGTCATTGTTTGAGCATACTTGGGACATGCATCATTCTGCCGAGTTTATATTCATTTGCAGGATTGGTTGGCATTTGGAGACCAGCTGTCCTCAAATCCTTTTGGGCCCGAGAGAGTGAGGTTGTGCCCTTGGCAAGGTTTCTTCACTTTGATAGACGAATTTTTAGCCCGACTCGCCAGCGTTAGTAGCAGCTGCTGCCTCTCTGCTATTTGGCAGTCATATTCGGAAACGACAGAAAGGCATACTTACATGTGCATGATGTAATTTGCTCCACTAGTTCTTTTAGCTGCTACGATGCGCCACCACATGATGTGATACACA
>CM065712.1:16558228-16645728 GCA_017654935.2 Phymorhynchus buccinoides | reverse complement strand
TAGTAGTAGCATAGCATAGTAGTAGTAGTAGTAGTAGTTAGTAGTAGTAGTAGTAGTAGTAGTAGTAGTAGTAGTAGTAGTAGTAGTAGTAGTAGTAGTAGTAGTAGTAGTAGTAGTCTTGTACTAACAGATAATGCTCATTTTAGTGTCGCTATCACATGTACTGCTGCAGCAGCTGCTAATTTACTACTACTGCTGTCAATACTACTTCTGCTGCTGCTGCTATTACTACTAGGTTTCTATTGCTACTTATATTACTACTACCACCACCACTACTACTAGCGCTGCTGCTGCTATTACTACTACTACTACTACTCCTGCTGCTGTTACTGCTGCGTGTGTGTGTGTGTGTGCTTGTGTTGCGTGCGTGTAATGATATATGCCTTTTATTCGTTTTTAATTTTCTAATGCTCTTTAAGAGCATAGAGCTTAAAGGTATGCGCTATATAAATCTTCTTAATAAATAAATAAATAAATCAATACTGCTACTACTAGAACTAGTGCTACTGCTGCTGCTACTACTACTACTAGGCTGCTGCTGCTGCTACTACTACTACTACTACTACTACTACTACTACTACTACTACTACTACTACTACTACTACTACTACTACTACTACTACTACTACTACTACTACTACTACCGCAGTGCTATGTGTTGACCTCAGGTGCCCTCTGTCTGAGCTGCTACTCGTGTCAGTCCGAGAATCGCCTGGAGGAGTGTCTCCTGAACCAGCAGACGTGCAGCAGTGGTGAAGACGTCTGCCTCAACGTGGTGTACAGGCATGAACTGCGGGGCACCGTTTACACCAAGGTCTGTTAAATGGAAAGCTACCGATCCCAGGGATCGGGTGTAGACTGCTAGCCTAGTCGCTGCGAAGTTCTGACTCGCAGTAGATCGAGCAACAGGGAAAAAAGAACGGTTGAACCGTCTCTCTCGCCAGCACCGTGGAGAATGACGGTGCGCGCCTCGCGTGAACGCTTTATATATGCCGGCTGTGGGTTTAAAACCGTAGCCAGTGTAAAGACTCATGTGGGAAATGATCTCTGGATAAATGCTGTTGGGATGAACAACATATTGAACTTTTCATCAGGAATCCTGGATAAAATCTAATATGAACAGCTGGGTATGTAGAAGTGTTATAACCGTTATTTACCCCACTAGTTTACTGAAGATCAGAAAAGGGGTAGGGTTGACTGGTGCATCCAAATCATACAACAAATTAGATGGCGAGAAGTTAACCAGCATCTGGGACTTCGTCAAAGACGATGCAACATTTATCTGCGAGTATAATAAAATACAAAAAGCAATAATTATTTGTTTGGATGTTCTAGGTGAGACTCTATCAGTAAAATATCACAGAAAACGGAATAGTAGCAAACTTTTCAAACAAACAAATGCTGTGAATTATTTCTGAAAAGCTGGTTCAGGTCATCTCCTAGAGGGAAGAGCTCTCATTGTAGATTGAAGCATATTACCTATTTAACCAAAGGCACTTTCAGTTTGCCGTCCAAGCACTGGTACCTGGTCTCCCCATGTGGTGATCACACTGTTGTAGCTAATTTGGACATTAAAGCAAGAAAACAGACTTTTGCAGTGTTTAGCCGGTCTCACACCTACTTAATTGTTTTTTTACTTAGTCCCTTGTTATTTTTTCCCACTATCATATGTGAAGCACTGGTGAAGGGGCAAGCAATTATAGAAGGTTGAAGATGCTTGAGCGTTCGTCGAGGGCACTATTTTTGACATACTTCAGTTGAGCTGGTCTGGTGCCATAACTGTTTCGTTTGAAAGGATACCCACGCGCATGTGTTCTAATGAGGGACTCTTCTAAAAGTTTGACTAGCCAGAAGGAGGATGCACACTGCCAGTTTTCCACGTTGCAAAATATATGGAGCGCCCCTCATATAACAAAAGAAGAAAGAAAAGAACTACGTGGGTTTTTCATTAAAGTTTGGCAACGGTCGTGCCATTTGTAATAACACCATACAGGTATAATGGAGGTAGCAAAGAGAATATTCATTCTTAAACGCATTAGCTTAGCCTTGAATAATAGCAGCCCCATCTTCTGCTATGTGTATAACTGCAAGACTTTACAAGTGTTACAAAAACGACCAAGTCTATAATGACAGACTATGGAATTCAGAGCACATCCTCCAAGAGTGCCCCACTTAGCCTACCATGACATCGGATGTCAAACCTGGCCGGAAGGGATGGAGCTCCAACAGAAGCTGTGGGGACCCACAGAGGTGCTGACGAAGACGATAGACTTCACCCTCAGGACCGGATTGCCACTGGAGATTTCACCCTTTCACCGCCAGCCATATTTCAGCCCAAAATGTCCATTAAATTTACCTGGGTACAGAACAAAATCTATCTGCAGTATTTGGGGATCTTCTGTGACATATATAAAATAAGGTCTATCCTTGCTTCCCAAAACTAAGACAGTCGGGTCTTTGGATAATGGACCCCAATTTGATGCCCTTTAGTGACATAGGTGTTAAATAACTGTGGTGCTGAAATGTGACTGTGGCGGTGAAAGGGTTAAACATGACCTGGGATCGCAGAAGAAGGAGAAGAATTCAGTATTTTGATGGAGGCCCACATAAACATGTTTTTAATATAATGATGACGCTGCAAACCTGGAGAACACGGCCCCAAAATACGTACACGCACAATGGACATGCACAGAGTTTAGAAGACTCAATATAAGTTAACAGTAAGGCCGGGTTCACATTAGACGCGTAAGTTCCGTACGGAAAACCCTAAATAAGTGGAAAAAAGAAGGATAAAAGTTTACGCATATAGGGGAAATTCGGACACGTGCGCAAATCTTTCCCCTTCTTTGTTTCACTTATTTATGGATTGCGCACGGGTTTCCGCGTGGAATATCCGCTTATGTGTGTACATAAGATCCGCAAATCGCAAGTTCCGTACGGAAACCCCGTACACTTAGGCTGTGTACACACATAAGCGGATATTCCATGCGGAAACCCGTGCGCAATCTATAAATAAGTGAAACAAAGAAGGGAAAAGATTTGCGCACGTGTCCGAATTTCCCCTATATGCCTAAACTTTTATCCTTCTTTCTTCCACTTATTTAGGGTTTTCCGTACGGAACTTACGCGTCTAATGTGAACCCGGCCTTATATAAGAAATAAGCGGATGGGATTGCGGATGGGTTCCCGCGTGTAATGGGCACACTCTTCCGTATGTTTTTTACTTCCCGATGTTTGTTTTTTATTGGCGGATTGCGCATGGATTTCCGCACAGAACTTGCGCGTATATAGCCGTAATACAGTGGAACGTGTGTGTGTGTGTGTGTGTGTCGTGTGTGTGTGTGTGTGTGTGTGTGTGTGTGTGTGTTGTGTGTGTGTGTGTGTGTGTGTGTGTGTGTGAGAGAGAGAGAGAGAGAGAAAAGAAAACGAAATTTTATTTAACCAGGGAACATGAGATAAGCAAGTTACATGCTTTTTTCCACCCAGCCCTGGGGAAAAATAAAGTAAATCAAACAAGAAAACTAAATAATATATGTACATGCAGAAATGAGAATAAAAGGGAGGGAGGATGGGGGGAAGAGGCACAGAGGGGGATAAGGATGGGGACATTTTGGAATTTAAAGTACAGGGAAAAAAAAGAAAAAAAAGTCACATCATGCAAACATAAAAACAGCAAAGGATAACACTCCTCATCATTATCAGTAATAGTAAGATAGTAATAAACAAATCAAGTTATATCATACAAAAGTATCAAACACATATATGTTATCACATTTTATAACAAAATCAGCAATCATAAATATCATCATTCACATGTTTTCTTTTAATCTCTGAAATAGAATATTTTGATACGCGTTTTTGAAGGAAGTAATGCTGCTTTTCTGCTTAAGATTAGTTGCTAAGGAATTCCAAAGAGTACCACCTGAGTATGTTAAGCTTGTTTTGAAAAGATCAGTTCTAGGTTTTGGAATAACAATATTGTTAGTATATCTAGATTGGTTGATTGGAAACTTTTTAATTAATGTTGGAGGTGCAAAACCATTGATTATTCTAAACATCATGACAGCTTTGTTGTATTGAAGTTTGTCTGTAAGAGGTAACATTTTTATTGCGATGTAATCTTGAAAAGTTAGAGAAGACGATTTTAGGAGGACTGCTTTAAGGGCTCGCTTATGAACATTGATTAATGGCTTTAATGTGTTGGCACTACTTGAATCGAAGAGTGTAGAGGCGTAATCTATGTGTGATTGAATACATGCATAAAAGAAGTGCTTACGGGCATCGAGATTAAGGAAGTTTTTAATTTTAGAGAGGAGGAAGACTTTTTGTGAGACACGTTTGCTCAAACTACTAATATGGGGAGACCAAGAAAGATTATTGTCTAAGGTAACCCCTAACACTTTGTGAGAACTGACTACTTCAATTTGTTTATTGTGAATATATATTGGAGGCAAAGGAAAGGTTAAGTTTTGTCGTTTTTTGTCGTGATGTTACTATCATACATTTTGTTTTTTGTTCATTCAATGTCATGTGGTTTAAGTTCTGTCCATTCAACTAGCTGATCTATATTTTCTTGCAATTTAAAGGATAGCTGATTGAGATCAGTATGGTTAGTGTGAATTGACGTATCATCGGCAAACATCTCACAAGGGTCTTTAATATGAAGAGGAAGATCATTGACATATAGTAAAAACAAAAGGGGACCTATAACTGATCCTTGTGGAACCCCGAATTTGATTGGTAAAGAACTAGATTGTTTATTATGAAGGAAAACAGTCTGCTTACGATTTGTAATAAATGATTTGATGAACTGAAGGACAGATTTTGAAAATCTATATATTGCTATTTTCCTCAGTAGTAGATTATGGTCGATTACATCAAATTGCGCATGGATTTCCGCACGGAACTTGCGCGTATATGTGTCGTAATACAGTGGAACATGTGTGTGTGTGTGTGTGAGAGAGAGAGTGTGTGAGAGAGAGTGTGTGAGGAGAGTGTGTGAGTGTGTGTGTGTGTGAGAGTGTGTGAGTGAGTGAGAGAGAGAGGAGAGAGAGAGAGAGAGAGAGAGAGAGAGAGGAGAGAGAGAGAGAGAGAGAGAGAGAGAGAGAGAGAGAGAGAGAGAGAGGTTGTCAGACAGACGGACAGTCAGATGGACAGATAGAAAGGCAGACAATCAGACAGACAGAGATAAGAGAGATAGAGAATGGGTTATATTATTTGGCCTACGTGCACAGTAGGCCTACATCCGTATTTTCCGCGCGGAAATAATCAATAAGTAAAAGAAAGAAGGAAAAATATATACGGATTAGGGGAAATATGGACACGTCCGGGTAAAAAGCGCTTTCTTCATTCTTTTACTTATTGATCATTTCCACGCGGAAAATACGGATATAAAAAAGAAAAGAAAAGAGAGAGAGAGAGAGAGAGAGAGAGAGAGAGAGAGAGAGAGAGAGAGAGAGAGAGAGAGAGAGAGAGAGAGAGAGAGAGAGAGAGAGAGAGAGAGAGAGAGGGAGAGAGAGAGAAAAGTAGAGATTTAACGCCCTCTGGGCCAAAAGGCCATTTGAGGCATTTGAAATTATAAGAAAAAGAAGAAGTTGAAAATACTCTTTATCCCGTATGGCTTTGCCGAGAGGACGTAAAAGAGAACTTTGAATACTCTTTTCTGTGTTGTAGGGAGTCAAGAAGAGATCCTGTGCCGTAGCGATTTTAGACGCCAACGAAGGGTGGCTGAAATGCCTCCAAGCCTTCCGAATGTTACCTACTCTTTATCCCGTATTATGCAATGACGAGAGGACGTAAAACTTTAACTGGAATACTCTTTTCTGTGTTGTAGGGCTGTCAAGAAGAGATCCTGTGTCGCAGCGTTCAAGACGCCAACGAAGGGTGGCTCTGTGACTCCACGCCTTCCGAATGTACCTACTGCTGCGATGACGAATTATGCAATGACGCGAGCCGCCTCATCATGACGTCATACTGGCCTATTCTCTTCTCTTCTATTGCTGCGATGACGAGTTATGCGATGACGCAAACCGCGACATTATGACGTCATACTGGTCTATTCTCTTCTCTTCAACTGCTGACATGACGAGTGATGCGATGACTCAAACCGCGTAATCATGACGTCATGCTGGTCTATTCTCTTCTATTGCTGCGATGACGAGTTATGCAACGACGTAAACCGCGACACTATGACGTCATACTGGTCTATTCTCTTCTCTTCTTCAACTGCTGACATGACGAGTGATGCGATGACGCAAACCGCGTAATCATGACGTCATGCTGGTCTATTCTCTTCTATTGCTGCGATGACGAGTTATGCAACGACGTAAACCGCGACACTATGACGTCATACTGGTCTATTCTCGTCTCTTCAACTGCTGACATGACGAGTTATGCGATGACGCAAACCGCGTCATCATAGCGTCATACTGGTCTCTTCTCTTCTACTATAAGCAATGTACAAATAAAAATAATTATCTTCTACTGCTGCGATGACGAGTTATTCAATGACGTAAACCGCGTCATCATGACGTCATATTGGCCTGCTGTGATAATCTTATTCTTCGGTCATGTTGGCTTTGTTGGTGGAGAGATGTTTGTGACTGGTTATTGTCGTTGCTGTCTTATCCTGGCTTAAAGACTCCAGGGATCATCCCAACAGCCGAAGCACTTGAACACTATGGCACAAATGCACCACTGAGCTAGGGATTAGAACATTACGTGTGTGACCGTTTTTGATTACCCCGCCACGTGAGCAGCCACACTCCGACTTCAAAGGATTAGTTATTGTTGATTCCAAAGAAGTTTTTTTGGGGTGTTTTTTGCAAATGTGCTAACTCGCATTACTTTTGGAATTTTGTTCACAAAGCACTGGATTGCAAATGTGCTAGCACGCATTACTTTGGGGAATTTTGTTCACAAAGCACTGGATTGCAAATGTGCTAGCACGCATTACTTTGGGGAATTTTGTTCACAAAGCACTGGGTTGCAAATGTGCTAGCACGCATTACTTTGGGGAATTTTGTTCACAAATCACTGGGGAAAAAAAACCAATGCCCAAAAAAAGAAATAACAGTGTTTCCGACATGATGTGCTAGCATAGGCCTACTTACTTTTGTTAAGAAAAAAAGGGGGAAATGCACTCTATTGCAATGCTGATGACGCACGTATTTACTAGTTTACGTAGTTTATTGACAATTTGCTGACGTAATATTTAATTATGTAGGCCTACTGATATGATTTACTTGTTTGACCCCACAAAAAATCTACAGCCAGGACTACGGCACAAAACAATGTTGGTGCCAAAGGCATATGTAAGCTTAATAATAACATTATATACTTTTTCAACAACAACAACATCACCACCACCACCACCAACAACAACAACCACCACACTACAAAACAACAACAACAACAACAACAACAACAATCAAAAAAATTCAAAGTGAAAGAAAGAAGCAAGATTTCATCGAACAATGTAGCTGACATACGATACGTATGCTATGGGCAGGAATAAATGAAAGGTGCGTGCTAATTTTTTAGATTATACTACATGATTGTATTCAAATTATTGCACTATTTTAAAAAAAGTATGATAGAATGATTAAAAAATACTCTAGCGATACACAGAGAGAGAGAGAGAGAGAGAGAGAGAGAGAGAGAGAGAGAGAGAGTGTGACAGAGACAGAGACAGAGACAGAGACAGACAGACAGACAGACACTGAGAGACAGACTTACGTCAGAAACTCACAACTTTCGTACGGTGGCTCACGTCAGATCATTAGGACATCTAGGCCTCGTGGCCTCTCAATTGTCCTTACGTTTTTAAAAAATTAATTATGGATTTTTGTTAATATGAATATGTTCACACAGCTGATCGAGGGTTGCATGCAGAAAAGGAAAGCTGCCTTCTAATAGCTGCCCACAAAAAGTTAGGGAACACTTTCAGAATACACCTGTTTGGGTTAATCGCTTGTAGCGTCCAAAAGCTTCGCGTCTGGAACTTAAAACTTGGCAGTTACATACACAAGAGACATGGCCTTACTGTGAAAGCAAAAATATTTCGTGATCGACATTGGTTTCTATGGTAACGTGAGTTTAAAAACGCATCAAAATCCAGAACACTGCAAAACTTTTTAGTGCATCAGCATTTTTTCCATAGAGTGATTTCTGCAAAATGGTACTCATCACATGCTAACATGAAGATCAAAGATTGCGTACAACTTTAATGTTATTTCTTAACAGAATAGATAGTGGAATTGTTCGCTTAGTTCGAGAGTTATGCAGCGAAAGTTGAGTGTTTTGCAACTTGGGAGACTCTTGGAATAGCTGCAGGAGGGGGTGGCTGTGCAGGAAGGTGGTCACCAATTTCGGGTATCAAATATCAATCATTATTAAGCTGTGACAGCGGTTCCTGCACAGCCACACCTTCCTGCAGCCATACCAGGGCTCAATCTCCCTAGAACCAAAAGGCTCAACCTTCCCCTCACAGCCATTGTGACTCTGCAATTAATTGCACTATCTCTTTCGTTTAGAAAGGATCTTTTTGTGAGTCACGTTGTACTCATTCTTTAAGCTTCCTGCTAACGTGTGCTGAGTACCATTTTACTCAATTCACATTGTAGAAAATATGCCAAGGCACTGAAATTGCTACAATTTTTTTAAATTTGGGCGTATTTTAATATTCACGTTACCAAAGCAACTGATGACGACCGCGAAACATTTCTGCTTTCATTGTAAGACCATATGTTTCTTGTGTATGGGCTGCCAAGTTTTAAGCTCTAGATGCAAAGTGTTTTGATCTATGAGCAAATAACCCAAACATGAGTATTTTCAAAGTGTTCCCTAACTTTTTGTGGGAGGCATAGAATGATAGAATGGTAAAAGCTATAAGGCCTCTGCAACTAGGGTTATTAACGCCCTTGACAGTGAGCTGGTCAGTACTGACAAGGGCATTCACTCTTGCAAAAGGCAGCCATTTAGTGGCATCAAATAGGGTTATTGGAGAGAGTTATTCCCTGTTTGGTCAGTACTGAACCATCTTCCCCCCACCCACCAAGGGCATTCACTCTTGCAAAAGGTGTTCTTTGCAGACCCCCTATGATGTGTTACCAAAAAGACTAAATGTCACAAAGAATGAAGCCAACTTTCTCACTTCCCACCAGGAAGGTGAAAAGGTGGGAAGTGTTAAAGACCCCCCCACGTCACGTGTCACATTCCCTCTTATGCTTGGAAGATTTCTTAAGATTTCTTACCAGCTATAAGAGGGAAAACACGTGAAAACCATGATTTTGACACGTGACGTGGTGGGTCTTTAAGTATGGTAAAAGAGAGTTCACAATGATACCCACCTGTAGTGTAGGAGAAAGGGTGGGTGTAAAAACCGGCTTCAGTCAGCTGCCGACTGCGAACTCTCTTTTTTGTTTTTTTTGTTACTCATGTATTTCGATGTACATTGTCTTATAGAAACGAGTTCTCAGCCCCCCCCCCCCCCCCTCCACACCACCCAATTTTCTTGTTACGTCACCCAATATCTACCACTCTGCGACTCTTGTTATTGGTTTGTTTTGTTTTTTGGGGTTAAAATTTCCATGAATCAATGTTCAATCTGACAATAAACTTATTTCAATCCAAATATGTGTGTGTGTGTGTGTGTGTGTGTGTGTGTGTGTGTGTGTGTGTGTGTGTGTGTGTGTGTGTGTGTGTGTGTGTGTGTGTGTGTGTGTGTGTGTGTGTGTGTGTGTGTGTGTGTGTGTGTGTGTGTGTGTGTGTGTGTGTGTGACGTGTGCCGGCATGTGTGTGTGTGCGTGTGTGCGTGCAGGCATGTGTGTATGTCAGTGTGGGGCGTGCGTGCGTGCGTGTACGTGCGAGTGAGTGTGTGTGTGTGTGTGTGTGTGTGTGTGTGTGTGCAGCATACACGCGCATGTGTGTGTGTGTGCGTGTGCGTGTGCGCGTGTGCGTGCGTGTGCGCCGTGTGCGTGCGCGGCGCGCATATATATATGTGTGTGTGTGTGTGCGTGCGTATCCGTGCATATATATATATGTGTGTGTGTGTGTGTGTGTGTGTGTGTGTGTGTGTGTGTGTGTGTGTGTGTGTGTGTGTGTGTGTGTGTGTGTGTGTGTGTGTGTGTGTAGTGTAGTGTAGTGTATTAAAATTGACAGAGAATAGATTCCCCAGTGTCAGTACGGTTGCTGGTTCAAGATTACTAATTTTGACAAATCATACATAGGCAGGCTAATTGCCTAATTACACACACACTCACACACACATACATATATGCACGCACGCACGCACGCCGGCACACATAAACCTTTGATAAAATCAACAACAAAATTTAAAAAAAAGCCATAAAATAAACAATAATGAAGAGGGGTGGTCAAGATTCAGTAGTCACCGGAGGTCTGGGATTCAGACAAAGAAAGGGGAACTACTCCAATAATGAATGGAGTACCCAACAAGAAAATAGGTTATCCCCCACCCCGCACCGGTTCGACGTTGCCTCGGTGTCTTGAACAAACTTGCCTTATCTCATGTTTTAGTTGTTGCTCGCCCGCGCGCGCACATTCACACGTGCGTGCATGGACACACACAAATTTGGACACACACGCGCTCGCACGCACACGCACACACACACATTCGCACACACACACACACACACACATTCGCACACGCACACACACACACACACACACACGCACGCACACACACACACACACACTCTCTCTCTCTCTCTCAAAGGGTATGTGACCCTCTCTCTCTCATAATGCGTGTAAGCGCAGACACCCCCTCCCCCCTCGTCACACACACACACACTCACACACTACACACATAAACACACTGTTCACACACACACACAAACACACACACACACGCGCGCGCGCAGGTGGTTTCAGCTTGGTTTCAGCATGTAAACCTGCAGACCCTCGATAGGACGATAACCAGCCTGACACAGCACACGTGCCTTTGGTTTATTTTGAAAATACGGTGTTTGACCAGAAGGTTACGCAGTAGGTAACATCTGAAAATAGTCCCTTGGTTTGACCTCAGCTGAACCCTACGAATTTCAATTATAAAATCTGTTTTTACGGCAAGAAAATGACGTGTCAATGTAGCCCTCTATTCCAGCATAAGCATAACATTAAACTCGTAATGATCTGATTTAAAGAAAGGGAATAGAAAATGTGTGTCGCGGATGAATTAGGCTTAGCGCGTGCGCATACACCTGCAATATTAACACACTCCAATATCTTGCATACGAGAAGACTTTGGTAGCACACATACTAATAATTAAATTGCTTCAAAAAAGGGACATTATTCTTAATTTCCTAGAATCGGGTGGCTATTATTAGACACACGCATCTACCAGCAAGAGGAGAAAAGAAAGGTTTTCTTGCAGCGTGTGGCGAAAACTGCCGTTTTTACAAATGCAAAGTTTTACGTCCTCTCGGCCGAAACCATATGGGACATTAAAAACGTTTTTGGATGGAAGTTCAGTTTAACGTCGCGTATCGGCTTTCGCCATGTACGACGGGCTGAACAAACCAACCAGGTATAAACAAAAATTTATGTTCCTGAATCACTGTCTTAGCCAAAAGGCTGAGAAGCGATCAGTTGTCTGAACATGGGATCAAGAAACGTTTTTGCTCGCCTCCCTCCTTTTATATCCCTGTCGTGCCTTTAAATGTTTCTGTCTATCCTTTTGCCTACTGGCATCATTAATACAGGGGATTGGGAATGGGGGCTAATCTTACAACACGTTTGTTCATTAATATGATGACAGCCTTGATCATAAAATATTCTTAATTTCTTTTTTCCCCATTTTCCGGGTGCATTACATTTTGTGCCATGGACAATGAAAAAACCCTTATGATTTATGACTTATTGAAACAGATTTCTGATTTGGATCTTAAATTTTACAATGCTGTTAAAAACTATCACCAGATTCAGTCTTTTTATTGTGTTAAGTTCTTGTAAAGACACTCAGGATATTATATATATTTTAACTCTTTTGGAGCTAGCAGGCCTCAAAACAGGATGTCATGTAATTCGATTTTTAGTTGTGCCATTAGAACCTTACTGCTTACATTCTTTATCGTTTAGGCGTGCAACCACACATTTTTAGTGAACTCTGACCTTCACCCTTCGCCTCGCTTACATATAATTCAGAGAAAGCGCCCGCTTTAGCTTGTCCTGTTGCTGTGATAACGACATGCTGCTGTCTCGACTGTCAAGTGTTTCGCGACAGGTAAGGCCCGTGTAACGGATTTCTAGCACTAGTGACTAGATGACTGGTCAGCATATCGGTGGAATCCATGTGATCAATAAATGATAAAAACGGTGTCCATCTGGATGGTCATCGAAATGATCACGTGTACGGTGTATAGTCACTTGGCCTTGAAAGCTTGTTCTCACTTTCTTGTCTCGAGTCTAAAATTAGTAAAAACAGTGATTTCATCATATTGATGTATCGCATGACTGCTTGCTCTGCCTTGCCTTTAGAATCGCGCTGGTGCTGTTTTGATGCTCTGAAGCTTCGAGGCGATTTATCAGTCAACTTAGATTATTTTGATCGGCACTTTGGCCTTGAAAGTGAGTGCCGGCTTGAGCCATGTTAGTACACGGCGACAGAGCGGACAGAACGGTAGAATTTAGATCTACAGTGGAATCACGATAACTCAAAAACACTGGGTAGACTAACTCGCAATGATTTTTTGGTCCCAGTTTATCTTTATGTTAAAAAGTCTTTTTCACTCAAAATATTGGCTATCTCAAAATAAAATTTCAGTCCCTTCAATATATGTACAGTGGAGCCTCCCTTTGAAGTTATAGGTATTCGGAAGACCCATTATAAGACTCCCTCCCATATAAGACCTACTTCTCTGAGACATTGCCCTTCTTTGTAGGTATTAAAATTACCTCCATTATAAGACCCATCCCTTGTTATAATATAAGACCTCAGTTTTGCCTTTTGGTGATTTTTGAAGGTCTTATAAGAGAGGTATCACTGTATAAGTGTTTTTACTAATTTTAGATGTTAACTTGGATTGAGTTGGAGTCGGTTGACCTTGTGTGTGTGTGTGTGTGTGTGAACGCGCATGCGCGCGCATGTGTGTGGTCTATGACTATGTGTCTGTGTCACTGTGTTTGTGACACTGTCACACTGTGTCAGTGTGTGACTGTGTGTGTGTGTGTGTGTGTGTGTGTGTGCGCGCGCATGTGCATGAAACAGACAATTAGAGAGAAAAGTGAATGTAGAACACTGAACAGCAAAATGTTGGAGAAAGTTTTTAAGCTCACTTTAAAAATTAATTACAAAAATACTCGCTCGGATCATCACTAAATTTACCTGTGTCGATCTGCTGCTGCAAACCCAAGATCGTTTCAACACTTTCGATGCTCTTTTTGATTCGCCTAAGTTCAGATTCTGCCACTTTTTCCACAGTAAATGCTTTGTTGGCACTATCGCCATCTTGTAGAGGTTTACGCCAAAAGTTGTCAGTTTCCATCGTCGAAAACGCGACGAAAATCGATTGAAAATTACAAAATGTAGCCTACAAATGAAGATGGTGGAAGGTTGTGCTTTCCCTGAGCGAACTGCACATGTCACGGAAGTAAAGGATGTGATGTCACTTGATATAAATAGCGCAAAGGGTTAAGAAGAGCAAGAAGAGTTAATGATTGTCCTTTATAAATATGAAATATAAGATGTTAGAAAACAAGAAAATGCCCATAACTAAAAATTGACAAAAATGAGATTTTTGACTTTCCAAGCCTGTTGTTACAAGCTAGCCCAGCAACTTAATGTCCCCTTTGTCGAGGTGCTGGGTCACATAATTATGATGTGGAAACAACTGCTGTGCATCACAGAATTATTCAATTTATTCTGTCAGTCTTTCTTTTTAGTCTTTCTCTCTGTCTGTGCTCTCTGTCTCTCTTTCTCTCTCAGTCTCTGTCTCTGTTTCTCTCTCTCTTTCTCTCTCTCTCTCTCTCTCTCTCTCTCTCTCTCTCTCTCTCTCTCTCTCTCTCTCTCTCTCTCTCTCTCTCTCTCTCTCTCTCTCTCTCTCTCTCTCTCTCTCTCTCTTTCTCTCTGTGTCTGTTTCTCACTCTCTTTCTCTCTCTGTGTCTCTGTCTCTCTGTCTCTCTCTCTCTCTCTCTCTCTCTCTCTCTCTCTCTCTCTCTCTGATTTGTAGATTTTTCTGATAAGCTGTACACACATGAGAAATGGGTCAAGCCCCTTGAATAACAATACAGTTGGCACTGTAGCAGTGTCACTAGGCTATCATATCGGTCAAGTACCTTTTGTGTCGGACAGTGACACTTTCAATCCTTTGACCACCAAATGTTGTCAAAGCAGCACTTGGTGATTGCATGAAGACTTCACGGCTTGTTTTGCCCCTACTCTACTAACTACTACTACTACTACTACTACTACTACTACTACTACTTCTACTTCTACTTCTACTTCTACTACTCCTTCCTTCCTTCCTTCCTCTAGTCCCTTGACCGCTGTGGTCATTGGGGGGTTGATGGGCAGCAGCAGCGGACAACATTCTCCACTTCTGCCTCTGGTGGGCGGCCGGGATCAGGTCATTCATGTTCATGTTGGTCCATTCTTTGATATTGTCGACCCAGTTCTTCTTTTGTCGGCCGCGACGGTGGCCCCCTTCCACGGTTCCCTGGAGAATGGTATTCGACAAGGATTCGTGACGGTTGACGTGGCCAAACCAGATGAGCTTGCGACGTTTAACTGTCGTCAAAAGGTGTTCTTGTGGCCCAACCAGCTCTGCGATCTTGTTGCGGACATATTCATTGGTCTTGCGTTCTAGGTATGTAATGCCCAGCAGTTTTCTCAGGCATTTTGTTTAAAAAGCTTGAATTTTTCTCTCGGAGTCAGCCAGCAGAGTCCATGTTTCACACCCGTAGAGAAAGATGGTGATTACGAGTGACTGGTAGAGTATGTACTTTGTAGTGAAGCTGATGTTGCTTTTCCAAATTCTGCTCAGTCTACCATAGCTGCTGTAGCTTGTGTAATCCTCTGATGGATCTCTGCGGTGCAGCTGCCATCTTTGGACAGAAGTCAGCTCCCAAGTACTTGAAGTTCTTCACCTCTTCCAGCTTTTGACCGTTCATAGTGATATCAGCGGTGTTGTCATTCACACTGTTCACCATGACTTTGCTTTTCTCATGGCTGACTTCCATTCCGTATGACCCAGCGCTGTTCACAAGATTGTCAGTGAGCTCCTGGAGTTCGTTCTTGCTGCCGCCCAAAAGGTCTATGTCGTCGGCAAAACGCAGGTTGCACAAGCGTCTGCCACCAATGGAGATGGAAGTATGGTGGTCATGAAGGGTGTCTTGCATGATCTTCTCCAGGAAGATGTTGAATAGTACTGCACTACTGGAGAAGGTAAGCATCCTTGACGGACACCTACTGTTGTTTTGAAAAATTCTCCGAGTTAATTATTGAGGAGAACTGCACTACTTGAGTTCTTGTAGAGTGCCTCAGTGGTTTGAACAAGGCCTTCCTCGATGTTGAAGCCTCTCATGACTTGCCACAAACCAGCATGCCAAACTCTGTCCAACGCATTGCGAAAGTCAATGAAATTATAGTAGAGTTCTTTTTGATGCTGTAAATGTTTTTCTATAATTACACGGCAGTTGAAGATCTGCTCAACTGTGCTCCTTTCAGATCTGTAGTAAAAATTAACTGATATTTGTATGCATACTGTGTAATGCTGCAGACCACCAGTTCCAGTAAGAATATCAATCTTATCTCTGTGTTGATGTTATATTCATTTATCATTTACTTTCTCATTCTCACTCTTTTTCTGTGTCTCATTCTATCTCAGCAGTGTGTCTGTGAGAAGTCTATAGATGTGTGTGTGTGTGTCACTGTGTGTGTGTGTCTGTCGAGGTCTATAGATCATGTGTGTGTGTGTGTGTGTGTGTGTGTGTGTGTGTGTGTGTGTGTGTGTGTGTGTGTGTGTCTGTCTGTCTGTCTGTCTGTCTGTCTGTCTGTCTGTCTGTCAAGGTCTGTAGATTGTGTGTGTGTGTGTGTGTGTGTGTTCTCTGTTGACAAGTTGATTTAGTTAAGAAAATTTATATATATAGCGCTTCACCCTTAAGCTCTAAGCACTTACAATTGCACTAAAATGATTCATATTAAAAACATCCCCTTACATACATCCACAGACATACCCCCCTCCCTGTCCTTCACATTCTTACACACACACGCATACACATGTACACAAACACACACACACACACACACACACACACACACACACACACACACACACACACACACACACACACACTCAAGTTAGACTAAAGGTGTGCAGTTAACATTGAAATAATGAAAGTACTCTATTAGCGGAAACATTATTCTCCGTCGTTAATCTCTTTTAAATGCGTTGCTAAATATATCTGTTGGCAAGTCACCTTCAAAGCATATCTTTATCACGCCTATCTAGTATCAGCCTACAATTACAACTGCAATTACGAGAGAAGGTTAATTACCAGATTTAGTACATTAGTTGTGTGTGTGCGTGTGCAGGGCTCCCAATCGTCCCGAAAAAACAAGGTCAAGGGGTCCCAGGGACTCCTTCACTTACAGTATAGAGGGTCCTAGAGGCGGGATAGAGGGTCCCAGTGGCATTGCGAATGCTAAAAATAATTTTTCTAGTGCATCCCTGGGAACCCTGCACATTCTTTTAGAGGGTCCTTTAGAATTCTAGTACTTCATAGACCCCCAAATGGGGGTCCCTGGGAGCCCTGGTGTGTGTGAGTGCGTGTGTGCATGCATGCATGTGTGTGTGTGTGTGCATGCGTGTGTGTGTGTGTGTGTTGGTCTGCATGTTTATGCACTACTACTACATTATGTGATATTTGATGAATGAGAGAGGGAGAGAGAGAGAGGGAGATACTCAGAGTCAGACAGGCAGGTGGTGTGTGTGTTTCACTGTTTGTGAATAGTTCATTTAAGTTACAAGTGGTCGTTAGCAGTTGTGCACTCCAGGCAAAAAGACAACTTAAATTAATCAAGGCTAGTAGTAGACTAGTGTACATGTATGCGTTCAGACATGTAATGGAATATCTAATCAAATGTTATTTATTCAAATGATTGCAAACGACTTGCCTGAAGCGAAGAAGCCAGCAAGATGACTAAGCGATTTTTGGTCACCTGAGTACACTGTATTTTCAGTTGAATCCATATTCATCTTTTTTTTTCAAAAGACATGTTCTTTTATAGAATTGTCCCTTCTCCTCTGGCATTTCCCCCTTTTTCTTTTTTTCCTCGTAAGAGAGAAACATCCTCTACTATTCCCCCCCTCCCCTCCCCCCCCCCCCTCAAGCTCCAATATCTGCCAGCTTCCTTCCAACAGCCCCCCCCCTTGCCCATGACAACCACCATATTTTTCGAACTATAAGGCGCACCTTTGTATAAGGCGAAATTTTACTCCAATTTCAGATTTGGTTATTATAATATATATTTTCTGGTAAAGGTCAAGATGTGCCCCCCCCCCCCCCTGCATTTCTCGGTTAATTCCATTGTCCCGTTTTTGCCTTTCTTACCAAACTGAAACATAAAGCTGTATTTTATTAACCTTTTTAGCCAATAACCTTTTTGGAATACTAACCCTATCCCTAACCCTAGGCCATTATGTAATAGGACCCCCCCCCCCCCCCCCCTCTATGTATTGCAGTACACAGCGCCATTTGTCACAGTCGTGGTTCATTGCGTTTTCCCGTCTTATAGGGGGAGGGGGGGGGGGGGGGGGGTAGGGGTAGGGTTAGGGATAGGGTTAGTATTCCAAAAAGGTTATTAGCTAAAAAGGTTAATAAAATACAGCTTTATGTTTGGTAAGAAAGGCAAAAACGGAAAAATTGCAATTAACCGAGAAATGTAGGGGGGGGGGGGGGGGGGGCACATCTTTACCTTTACCTCTTTTCTTAATATTTTATTAGTCATATTATAAGGCGCAGGGGTTTGAATCTGAGAAAAAAAAGTATCGCCTTATAGTCCGAAAAATACCGTAATCAAGTCTTTTATTTTCGACACTACAGCTCCTATAAACCATTTGACCTTGACATTCACCGTGTCCTTCACCTTCACCTGGGACGAGCACTGTCATTGCTTTCTCAGTTTTGTTTTTCAAGAACGGGTTACCTACCACAATGGGTGAGAATGCTCACCTGTCTTTAACCCCTTCCCTGCTACGCGAGATAGTCTAGTAGTGTATGATGTCATTGATGATGTGAATGAATCTTTAATTTAATGTCTTTTCACATAGATCATGATTTTGGACAGCATGCACACACAAAAAAAAAAGGAAAAAAGGTAAAATAACATGCATAAGAACGACATATTAAAAAAGTACAGAAAACCTCTACAGTAGTCTTCCAATAGTTGAGGACAGCATTGCTTTTGCAATTACAGTAATGTCAATTTCTGCGTCATTTAAAATATCCTTGGTATTATCATACATACGAAAAAAGTCCATATTGATCATTCGATATTTAGAGAGCAATACTGGGCATGATGATGATTGATGATGTCATAGTCCTGGGATGATGGTTTTTGGTTTAGATAAGCCAGGAAAGACCGTTTTGTCAGATTGAGTCTAACAGCAATGAAGAGAAAAGTGTTGACTGCTGGATGAGGACAACAAACACTGACCTTGATAGGGGGACTGCTGATCCTTGGTAGGAGAGTTAGTCAACCTTTCCAGCTTAGCTCTTTTTACCAGGCTAAGCTGCAAAGTTTGACTAGCTCTCCTGGCAAGGATCAACAGTCCCCCCTATCAAGGTCAGTGTGAGTCTAAACAGATTTCTTTGTATCAGGCTAAGCTGCAAAGTTTGACTAGGTCTCCTGGCAAGGATCAGCAGTCCCCCCCTATCAAGGTCAGTGTGAGTCTAAACAGATTTCTTTGTATCAGGCTAAGCTGCAAAGTTTGACTAGCTCTCCTGGCAAGGATCAACAGTCCCCCCTATCAAGGTCAGTGTGAGTCTAAACAGATTTCTTTGTATCAGGCTAAGCTGCAAAGTTTGACTAGGTCTCCTGGCAAGGATCAACAGTCCCCCTATCAAGGTCAGTGTGAGTCTAAACAGATTTCTTACTTTTAACCCTTTCGCCGCCAGCCATTTTTCAGCCCAAAAATACAATTAAACTTACCTGGGTAGAGAAAAAAATGTTCTGCAAAATTGGGAATTCCTCTGTGACATGTATAACATTAGGCCTATCCTTACCTCCCAAAATTGAGAAAATAGGATCTTTGGATCCAACGGACCCTGGTCTGAGGCCTTTTCATGTGTGTTAAACCATTGTGGTGCGTGAATTGGCGGTGAAAGGGTTAAGCTCTATAATAAGAAAATCGATGATTTCTCAGTTTTCCTGTGGCAGTGAAGGAGTTAATCAGTCAATGACGTTCGTTCTTTAGCTTTAGGTCTGTTCACACGTAAAGTGATATTTGAACAGTGTTCCCGATTACGCAGATCTGTACGTAAATTATGTACAAAGTTTCAAGTTTGACGTATAAATTTTTCAGTCAATACGTCATTGTGACGTACAGTTTTTCTCAGCCGATTGCTTCCTCAAACGTGTTCGCCGCGATCAGAATGTCGAAGCCATTTCGGCTTGCGGGAAACGATCAACAAAATATACTCAGCCTATTCTTTCACTACTATGCCATGCTTGAAACAGACGACAAAAACTATCATGAACCACAGAGTAATTTCCCTTTGTTTCTCGCCACCCATACTGCTCGCACATGCACTGCTGTCAAGCGTAGCCCGCGCGTTTCTTGGAAGCAAAAAAATGGCGCTGCTTCGCTGGATTGCGAAAACTTTGACGCGAAGTTCTTCCAAAGACTCTGAAGTTTTAAGTGAGGTGACAAAAACCCTCGAACCAGTTCCAGGCCCTTCAAGTTCTACTTCAACTGTCAGTAGTGATGGCTTTTATTTTGACCCTCAAAACTTTTCAAATGACCCTTAAAATTTGTGGGCAAAGGGTCATGATGTCCCTTAAAAATTTGGAAGCATGGGGAACACTGTTGAAGAAAGCCAGTGACGCTGTCCAGCTAGGTATAAGCTTTCAACTGTTGGTCGGCGCGCTTTTGCTGTCTCAGGACCGACATCTTGGAACAAACTTCCTCTTTCCCTCCGTCAGCGACCGACCCTCTCTGCTTTCAAAACCCACCTGTCCCCCCGTCATTGAGGCTCCACTCTCTTTCTCTTCTCTCTCTTGCCTTTAGGTCTGTTTCTGCTGTATACCATTTATGTCATACGTGTGTGACAAAAATACGTGTTTGAATGCGTTATGAATGCTAACGTGTGTGTGTGCTTTGATTTGATTTCTATCAAGATTCAGCGACATATAAATACTGTATGTTGTTGTTGTTGTTGTTGTCCAGTGAAATGGGTGGCATATGTCACTTCACTTCTGTTGATTTGTTTTTTGAGAAGAAATAACCCAAATCCCCCAAAAGTTGTTCGACCCTTTCTCAAACTAAACTAAAGTAAAACAAGCAAAGCAATGATGTTATTGTTAACACATTAAGTACTGCAGCAACCCCTCCGCCATATGACCGCATTTCACAAACTATGACAGACTGTGAGGCAAAGCCTTTTTGTTCCTTAGGCTAGTTATACTTATAGAGTAATGTTTTCTTATGATGATTTAGTATGTTAAATTTAACCCCTCGACTGCCGTATAATGTATCACATACTGACTTGATGACATCACTGATGATGTCATCAGATGAAGAGGAATAACTCTGGTATGCTGGCTTTTGCTCTAACGCAGTCAAGAGAGTTATATCCTCAGAACATGTTTGCCAGATTGGCTCTATTGGTTGTCTTTTTCATGGCATGATTTGTACAGTGATTTGTTTTCTTTCATTTTCTCTGGCAGTCAAGGGGTTAAACACAAACACTGAAAGCAAAAAACGGAAAAAAACCTAATTGTTCTATGATGTTAAATTCTTATTATATTTTGGTTGAATGTTGTTATCTACTACTACTACTACAGTACTAGCACAGGTTCTAGCACTTTGATATTTTTTTCTTCTGTTGTCTAGGAGGGTTAACCCTTTCATTGCCAGCCATTTTTTAGCCATTTTTTTTTCAAACTTACCTGGATAAAGAAGAGTTGGCATCTGAAATAGTGTTAATCCCCTATGCATGACGTGTATCAAATAAGGCCTTTTCTTATTTCCCAAAATTAACAACATAAGGTCATTGGATAACAGACCCTAATTTTAGGATGGAAGT
The DNA here is from genome assembly GCA_017654935.2 of Phymorhynchus buccinoides. Classification (NCBI taxonomy): domain Eukaryota; kingdom Metazoa; phylum Mollusca; class Gastropoda; order Neogastropoda; family Raphitomidae; genus Phymorhynchus; species Phymorhynchus buccinoides. The sequence goes on along the minus strand of CM065712.1, from coordinate 16,624,460 downwards.
TCAGTTTAACGTTGCGTATCGGCTTTCGCCATGTACGACAGGACCTAATTTTATGTCTCTTAGTGACATTTAAGTCAGTGTGGTGCAGAAATGTGACATTGGTGGTGAAAGGGTTAACCCCTTCAGTGCCGCCTACTACTTGTGCATGCGCCGCCGGCTTGCCGCGCGATTTTTGAACGCAGCGATATCGCTACTTAGCGGCGACGTATATATACGTCGGTGGCAAGTACTGAAGCGCTATAGAGGACGTATATATATGTCGTGGGCAGCGAAAAGGTTAAATAAAATAAAAATCATGTTCTCTGGGAGGGTTCAATGACCCGGGCTGCTAACAGTCTGAAGCTCAGAGGATTTGAAGTTATTATGTGCTTTGAATTAGTCACAAGCGACTCATTTTCCTGCACAATTTTAACCCTTTCACCGCCAAAGTCCCATTTTAGCACCACAGTGATTTATTTGAACACCTATGTCACTAAAAAGCATCAAATTGGGGTCTATTATCCAAAGACCCTATTGTCTTAGCCTTGGGAAGTAAGGATAAACTTTATTCTACATATGTCACAGAAGAATCCCCAATATTGTAGATTGGTTTAAATGTTCTCTACCCAGGTAACTTCAAATTGTTCAATGGACATTTTTGGCTGAAATATGTCTGGCAGTGAAAGGGTTAAAGACCCACACAGGTTTCACAGGTTTTCCCTCTTACACTAGCTGGTAAGAAATCTTGTTTTGACCAGGTTTGACTCCCATACAAATGCCCCCAAATTGAAAACGAAACATCATTTCAACCCTTTTACCGCCAACGTCGCATTTTTGCACCACAATGGTTTAACACCCATGTCACTAAAAAAGCATCAAATCAGGGCCTGTTATGTGAAGACCCTATTTTTTAAATTCTGGGAGGCAAGGATAGGCCTAGTGTTATGCACGTCACAGGGGAATTTGCAATATTGCGGATTTTTTTCTCTCTGTGACTCAGGTAAGTTTAATTATATTTTTGGGCTGAAAGGGTTAAAGAGCAGCCTCAATTTGAAGTTGGGGGCATTTGTATGTGGGTCACAGCTACCCAGAAAAAAACCAAGGGACTTAATCGTGGTGCGTCAGTGTGTCTTGAAGTAATCATGTGCTTGGGGACAAACTAGTTGACTGCTCAATTTCCTGTGCACGGTCATGAATTGTTTCTTTATGTCTAGAGATAAGATAAAAGAGGCTGAATGTCAAGAGGTGGTTGTGCACACTGACACAGAAAGCACAGGCCAGACAGACAGTGTATCCTCAGGCAGACAAGACAAGAAATGTCATGACAGGGCTCTGCCCAGAGATAACAAGTAACCTCAAACTTTAGTTGAAAGAGATAGAGTGAGTTGGGGTGGTGGTGGTGGTGGTGGGGTTAGAGAGATAGATAGAGAGAGAGAGAAAACATGTGAATGAACTAAGGAATGAAGCAGTTTCGCACAGTTGCTCACATGTTCCCTTGCACATATCCACTCAACAGCATGCAAGATATAAGACATGGATGCTACACACATTCTCTCTCTCTCTCTCTCTCTCTCTCTCTCTCTCTCTCTCTCTCTCTCTCTCTCTCTCTCTCTCTCTCTCTCTCTCTCTCTCTCTCTCTCTCTCTCTCTCTCTCTCTCTCTCTCTCTCTCTCTCTACAGTGTAAAAAAGCACATTATGCTTATCTGTTTACCCTCAATAAAAAAAAAATTGAGTTTGAGTTCTCTCTCTCTCTCTCTCTCTCTCTCTCTCTCTCTCTCTCTCTCTCTCTCTCTCTCTCTCTCTCTCTCTCTCTCTCTCTCTCTCTCTCGCATTCTCGAGCCCTCTCACACACACACTCATACACACACACACACACACACACACACACACACACACACACCACAACACACACACACTCTCTCAGTCTCTCTCTCTCTTTCTCCACCACTCCACTATCTCTGTCTCTTTCTCCCTGATCCCTACTTTCCTCTTTTTCCCCTAGCACTAACTTAATTAACTAAGTCTCTCCCCGCAGACTTCTCACTCTCTGGGCTATTGTTTTACTTCGATCTGTTTGTCTTCACCGGCAGATCTGATAGATTCATGCAAAATGTCAGACTGCACTCGCAGCTCGCACAATCAATACATCAGGGACAAGAGTAAGACAGCATTGCATACAGCTGATGGTTGTGTCAAAAGGCCGTTGTTACCTCCGCCCTGAAAGAGATGATGTCATCGTCTGTCTGTCTGTCTGCCTGTCTGTCTGCCAGTCTGTCTGTCTGTCTGTCTGCCAGTCTGCCTGTCCATCTTAACTTCTTTGCTTTTGTCCTTTTCTGTTGCCTGGCTACCAAAGTTATGGACCGATTTTGATGAAATTGTGTTGAAGATTACTATACTACAGTGGAACCTCCCCTATAAGACCTCATTTTGGATGATTTTTTTGAAGGTCTTATAAGGGAGGGGTCTTATAAGGGAGGTAATTTTAATACTTACAAAGAAGGGCAATGTCTTAGAGAAGTAGGTCTTATATGGGAGGGAGTCCTATAAGGGAGGATCCACTGTACCACTCCCAAGATCATGCCCTGAAATTTTAGATTAATTAATACATGAATAATAATGGATTGTGCCATTTGTGATTGGAAATTGTGTGGGTTTTTTTTCCATTAGCCTTCCTCCACTCCGCGAAGAGCCCTGGGCTTATATCATGCATGTACAATTGTTTATACCTGATTTTTTTTATCTATTTGTTTGATTTTTTTTCTGTTTGAGCAATATCTTGTGAATCACTGCACATACTCGGCAACATTCTTTTGCTGTTGCTGGATTTTGAGCTGTCATTTGAGTGATGACAACTTTACAATAAAAATGTGGTGTTGACGTTTCGGTTTGTTGCGATTGCCCGAGTCTATTTCTTTGTTGTCTGACGATGTAGTTTCCTGTAAACCATGACACAGAATCACTCAAAATGTTCTAGTGTTATAGTACTCTATTTCTTTGTTGTCTGACGATGTAGTTTCCTGTAAACCATGGCACAGAATCACTCAAAATGTTCTAGTGTTATAGTACTCTATTTCTTTGTTGTCTGACGATGTAGTTTCCTGTAAACCATGGCACAGAATCACTCAAAATGTTCAGTGTTATAGTACTCTATTTCTTTGTTGTCTGACGATGTAGTTTCCTGTAAACCATGGCACAGAATCACTCCAAATGTTTCTACTGTGTTATATTACTAATACTTGAAGCTGACATTGTTCTGTTGGTTGACTATAAGTATTACCTCTTGGCCTTTGACCTTGAAAAAGGTGGGTGGGAAAAAGAGGTGGAAGAGGATGCCACGCTGACGTTCTCAGCAACAGCACTTGATATGCATTTAACGCTTTGCTGTTTTTTCTTTGCTAATTTATCCGCAGATGTGTCACAATGTAACATCTTGCTCAAGTTGCTGTGTTTAGTCCGTCACCAAGACGGACTATTGCTATGGGCTGGTTTTTTTTTGTGGTTTTTTTTTTTCTTTCTGTCTGTCCCAAGGATATCTCCCGAACCGCTTGACCGAATCACGTCAAATTTTGTGTGAAGGTGTGCCTCCTTAATAGGAAGAGATCGGCGCAAACCATTTTGCCGTCGTGACCTTGACCTTGACGTACGACCTTGAAAACCGAAAATCTATTTTTAGCCATATCTCGGGCACCGATCAACATAGGATGTTGAAACTTGGTATGAAGGTGGTTTGGCTTATGCCCGTTCTGATGATGGCATACCGATCAAGGTCAAGGTCAAGGTCAAAAAGATCGCTGGAGCCTGAAAATCGGAGGGTCATTTTTTTTTCCTTCTGTCTGTCCCAAGGATATCTTTCGAACGGGTTGACAGAATCACGTCAAATTGTGTGTGCTGGTGTGTCACCATGAGAGGAAGGCATCCGCGCAAACCATATTGCCGTCGTGACCTTGACCTTGGCGTACGACCTTGAAAACCGAAAATCTTTCAGGGGCCATAACTCCCACACCGTTAGTGTTAGTGTCTTCAAATTTGGCATGAAGGTACTTTGGCTTATGCCCGTTCTGATGGTGGCATACCGATCAAGGTCAAGGTCACGGTCCGGGCGATCCGTAGGCCTTGAAAGTGGTAAGGGTCTACACATTGGGTTTTAAGCCATATTTTCCACATTGGTACTTGACAGAAGCGCTTCAGATTGTGTGTGGTACTGTATACCCTAGAGAAGAAAACATCCGAGCATAAATTATCACCATGCTGACCTTGACCTTGAAGTGTGACCTTGAAAACCGAAATTTCCTTCTTTGCGCTATATGTTTCTTCTTCAAGCTCTATCTCGTGAACTAGAAGACAGAATCCCTTCCAATTTTGTGTCAGGATGTGACACTCTACGGGGTGTCGCAAGTGCGTGGCATTGCTGGTGACGGACATGTCTGCCGCTCGGCGACGCCCTTGTTGCCTTATGCATAGATAGTGAGATTATGTGCAGTGATGCACTAAGGATTGAAAAGAGATAGGACAAACTCAGCTGTCCTAAGAGTAGAGAAATCAATAGGACAATGTCCTGGCTCTTGCAGAAATCAATAAGACAAAGCATGCCAGTGTTAAAATTTTTATCAGACATTTGTCCTGGCAGGGGAGAACACAATGAGACATTTTCAATTTTAATAGGCCAATGTCCTATGACCGGAGCCTCAGGACATCACTGAGCGTGGAGGGAGGTTTACAATTTAAGATCTTGATGTGTTTTTCCTTACTTTAACTAAGCACAGATAGTGTGGCAGTGTCACAGTGCGATGGGATGCCATCTCCAGAGTTACTGTTCTTTGCGTTTCCCTCGAGTTTCTCCATAGTTTTCGTTCTTTGGAATTGTTCGTTGATATTGTTTTTAGGGAGACGCAAAGGGAGGTAACAATAGCCGTGTGACAATGTGTCGTCAGATCCCATACATATGTGACCCAACATCATGAAAGGGACATTAAGTGTCAAAATGACCATTCTGAGTCATTGGTCCAGTTAAAAACTTCAGACAATTCTTTTTCAAATAATATAAGAACCATTCTTGTAACTTTTTTCGTTTTAGAGTTATGAGCATTCAAAGTTGGTAGGGTGACTGTCGGCCATTTTAATAAATCCCAGTCTAAATTTTAGGAAATAAATTGCATCATCCTACTCATTTCAAAGCACTTTTTGGAGTATTTAGAGACCATAATAAAGATTATCCTTTATAAATATGGAAAGATGAGGTCCCAGAGAGCATGATAATACCCATAACTTAATTTATAAGAAATTAGAATTTTTTGGTTTTGCAAGCCTGTTGTGAGAAACTAGCCCAGCGACTTAGTGTCCCTTTCGTGGTGCTGGATCGCATATAATAACAACTTCGTGTCGTTGTGTTTTTCTGTCTTTGTCAGGCGGTGCGGGGGTGTCACAATGTGGCGGCCCTGCAGTCCAGCCCTGTGGTCAACGGTCAGGAGGCCCTGGACACCGCTGACCCCCAGCTGATGGCCATCGTCAAGAGGGAGAAGTTCAGGCAGACACACGGCCTGGAGCTGATCGCCTCTGAGGTATTGTGAATTAATCTTAGTGTAGAGTAGGGATGTACCCTGGGCAAGGCAGCCAGCTGATGTCCATGGTGAAGAGGGAGAACGTCAGTTAGGCCCACTGCCTGGAGCTGATCGCCTCTGAGGTATTGTAAAGTGATCTTAGTGTAGAGTAGGGCTGTGCCCTTGGCAAGGCAGCCAGCTGATGGCCGGCATGGTGAAGAGGGAGAAGTTCAGGCAGACACACGGCCTGGAGCTGATCGCCTCTGAGGTATTGTAAAGTGATCTTAGTGTATAGTAGGGATGTGCCCTGGGCAAGGCAGCCAGTTGATGTCTGTCGTCAAGAGGGAGAAGTTCAGACAGACACACGGCCTGGAGCTCATCGCCTCTGAGGTATTGTGATCTTAGTGTAGAGTAGGGATGTGCCCTGGGCAAGGCAGCCAGTTGATGTCTGTCGTCAAGAGGGAGAAGTTTAGACAGACACACAGCCTGGAGCTCATCGCCTCTGAGGTATTGTGATCTTAGTGTATAGTAGGGATGTATCCTGGGCAAGACAGGGAGCTGATGGCTATCGTGAAGAGGGAGAGAGGGAGAAGGTCAGTCAGGCCCACTGCCTGGAACTCATCGCCTCAGAGTTGTTTGATGCTGCTTGGAGGTTTTAGTGTAGTTCAGTTGTAGGCCCTTTACTCAACCAGGCCTACCTAAGAGGTATTTGTCCCTGGAAACAGTTAAAAACGGGCACCCTGTCCCTGGAATCCACTTTTCTGTTTAGCGTCCCTGGAAACTGAGTAGAATCAAAATCTTGTAGAGTAGTGGCTTGTCTTGTTAGGTAACCTTAGTATTGAACACAGTAACACCCAAAACAATGCAGGCACTGTTGAAATTTCTTACTGTTAAGTTACTGAACACCAAAAGAATCTTGATTATAGAAGCATGTTGGTGCCGAAAAGCTCTATTGTTAGACCACTGTGCTGGCCTGAGGCTGCATTGGAAAGATTGTTGTCGGTTGACTGCTTGTGATCGATCAAACCATTGTTTAGAGCCTAAATGAAGTCTGTTATGCACCAAACTGTGTGTACTTAAAAAGGAAAATGGATGCTTAATTCGATATTATGCTTTGTGAAAATAATTTTGCATGAACGATTTACTGCCAATAGGATGCTTGACTTCAAAATCAAACTCCGCGATGAGATCGCACATTTCTGCCGATAACAACGCTTCTTGTTGGTCACATTCTCACTCACACCGGGCACAAACTGTTCAGTTTGATCAATACTTACATTATTTTCACTACTTTCATCCTCAAAACCGGACTGATTGTGAGCATTGCGCTCATCTTCGTCAAGTTCAAACGACCTGAGAATCTCTTCGGCACTCGGACCTCTCATTTTTTTTATACAAAATCTCTTCGAATTTCGACTGCAGACGAACGAACAACGCAATTTCTGTTTTCCTTTCAAGGGAAGTAATTGTAAAATCAACAAGAATAATAGGGAGTTTTGTACCTTAGACCGTGTCGCCTATGATTGAAGGCTCCAGGCAGTGGGTGTTGCTCGGCTAGGCCTTTATTTGAAGGCCCCCGTCATGGAAGTGTTAAAAGTCCTTTAACCCCTTGACTGCCAGATAATTTTTTTTTAAAATCGTTGTACAAATCATGCCATGAAAAAGACAACTGATAGAGCCAATCTGGCAAAATGGTCTGGGGATATAACTCTCTTGACTGTTAGAGCAAAAGCCAGCATATCAGAGTTATTCCTCTTCATGTGATGACGTCATCAGTGGTGTCATCGAGTCAGTACGTGATACGTTATATGGCAGTCAAGGGGTTAAGTTTGAGTGGTGATTTACGGTGGTCAAGGCATCACCACTATTTAACTCGTGTCATGTTTTGCAGAACTTTGCCAGTCGCGCAGTGCTAGAGGCCGTGGGCTCATGTCTCAACAACAAGTATTCCGAGGGCTACCCTGGGGCCAGGTAGGGAAGACTTTGAGTGTCAACAATTGTTAGTATTATTTATTGCTATGTTCATTTATAATAATAGATTTTAGACTCTACAAGATCATGTAGATAGCTCTGCCTTAATTATATGGAAGATTATGAATGTCAAAACATTATTAAGCATTTGTATAAATTGTGGAAAAAGCAGCCTAAAATAAATCATTTTTTTTCTTCAGCTCCAGGGGGACATTACCCCTAGACCCCGGCCTTTCAGGTTTTCATTTTGTGTAGTTGAACCCATGCTATTGTTATGTTCAACTCCCTCACACACACGGGGGGTTGGTTGGGGGGGGGGGGGGGGGGGGGGGGGGGGGGGTGAAGGGAGGTGGGTGTTAGTGTGTTGTATTATGATTATATGCAATGCATTCTTTAATGTATTCATTTTCATAGAGATGTATTGTGAGGATACGTGAACCAGTCTGTTAGAAATGTTTGTGCGAATGGTGAGTGAAAAGCGCATTGAGTTGCTTAAGCAAGATTATGCGCTATATAAGCATTAATTAATTTATTTGTTATTTGTACCTTGGCTTAAGTTAAAGACTCCAGGGATCACCCCAACAGCCAAAGCACTTGAACACTATGGTACAAATGTAACAGCTAGGGATGAGAACATTACGTATGTGACCCGGTTTTGATTACCCCACCACGTGGGCAGCCATGAAGACCCACAATTAATCCTGACCTGGCATAACTTCCGCTGTTTAACCGCGTGTGTGTGGTTTTTTTTATGGCAGGTACTACGGAGGCAACATTCACATCGACGAGGTGGAGCGTCTCTGTCAGCAGAGGGCGCTGGAAGCGTTCCGCCTAGACCCCGAGAAATGGGGGGTGAACGTGCAGCCTTACTCTGGCAGTCCCGCCAACTTCGCAGTGTTCACGGCGCTCTTGAACCCCCACGACCGACTGATGGGGCTGGATCTGCCGGATGGGGGACAGTGAGTGGTTGTCGTTGTTGTCATCATCATCATCATCATCATCTTCATCATCATTTGTTTGTTTGCATACCCTGGCTAAAAGATTCCAGGGATCATTCCAACAACCGAAGCACTTGAACACTATGGTACAAAATGTTTCAGCTAGGGATGAGAACATTACGCCTGTGACCGTTTTTGATTACCTCGCCACGTGGGCAGCCGCACTCCAACTTCGGGGGATTTTGGAGACTGACGATGTTATGCAAGGAGATTGTCATGGCTAAAGACAATCCCTGCATAACTATGCAGAGCATAACAACATTTTGATGTAGCCTTGGTGTTGTCATCATTATCATTGTTGTCCTCATCATTATTATCATGATTATGGACATCACAATCAGTGACAATGATCATTCTCATTCTCATTCTCATCATCATCTGCAGCATCTGCATCATCAGCCTTGCTTATACATTCCAGCAAGCTTATTAAACTGATTGATGATACTGGACCATCCTGATGGGAGAGCGAGTGTTGTGGTGATGATGATGACGGTGATGATGATGATGGCAGCTGATGATGGTGATGATGATGATGGTGGTGATGATGATGATGATGATGATGACAGCTATGATGATGATGATGGTGATGACGATGATTACAAGGAAAATGAAGACAATAGCAATAATAATGAGGATAATGACGACGTTGCTTCTGAAGTATGCTTTCTCTGAACAGCTTTTTACAAACACATTCACTCACATTCATGCACATACAGTGATACAGACATTCATGCATCCTTGCATGCACACTTAGGCATGCATGTATGCGGAGACACACCAACCCCCTCCCCCAAACATGCACACACACTCACACACATGCTCAATCACTCATACACTCACATTTCGCACGCACACATGCACACGCGCTCACACGCACACACGCACACACACACACACACACACACATGTTACACACACATGCACACATACGAACACATGCACACACTCAACTCGCTCAACCTGATATGCATGCGCGGGCACATGTGTGTGTGTGTGATATTAAAAGTGTTTTCACACTCTCTAGCGTTTAATTTTCGTTGTTTTTTTTCTTCTCAGTTTGACCCATGGGTTCATGACGGACGCCAAGCGTGTGTCGGCAACATCCCTGTACTTTGAGTCCATGCCATACAGACTGGACGTAAGTCACCTTTTTGGCTCACTCGTGTTAACGACGATGTGAGTCTATAGATGATAGTTGTTCGGTTGTGTGTGTGTGTTGCGTCCGTGGTCTAATCTCCAAACTTTAACGTTGGCATTTTCTCGGGAAATAGAAGGCATACATTGTTCAAACTTTGCACACATATAGATTTATGTCTATGCAAGCTTTCAAACAATAATTATTTGAATAATTAAATACTTAAAGCAACACTGTAAACAGATAACAAACAGAGAGAGAGAGAGAGAGAGAGAGAGAGAGTTGCTTTGTATGTATGCGTTGTTGCTGGTTGGTGTCATTCTTGAATGCTGTTTTTGTTGTCTATTTGTTGATGAAAAATTGATTGTAAAGCGCTTTGGGCTCATCTGAGGTAAAGCGCTATATAAATGTACAATTATTATTATTATTATTATTAGATTAGTGGGTTAGAGAGCATTCAACAGGCAACATGAGTTAAGAAACTCATCAACACTGAAAGCCTCGATAGCTCATTGGTAGAGTGTCTGTCTGTCATGCAAATGGTTCCGGGTCCGATTCTCGGCACGGGCACTTTTTTTATTTTTTTTGTAGTTGTATCCATTAACGATAGTTTCATTTGTACTTTTAAATTTTATTGGCAGTCTTGTACTTTAGACCCTCCCCCTCAATCTTTGTTGTCCCACATGTTCCTGTTCGAGTGAGTCTTGAAGGCTTTGCCTCTTGTTTTGTAAGTGTTCACACTTCTGTAAGAACAGAAATACATTGGAATGGGAACGAGGGCTGTGCGTTTCTCTGCCTGTCTGTATGCATGAATGATTATTTTACAGACTACAGTGGAACCTCCGTTATAAGACTCCCTCCCACATAAGACCCACTTCTCCGAGACATTGCCCTTCTTTGTAAGTATTAAAACCTAGCTATCAATTTGGCCATACCAGGCAGCGGGATTTCTCTCTGCTCTTACCGACTTTCAACTGCCGTGGGATTTTTACGTGCGCAAAGCGCACGGGTCAGACTAGCTTTAAGTCCCCATCCGAAGGACTGGACGTTCAGTTCGATTTTCCTGTCGAACTAGAAAGAAAGGGCGAGGAGGCCGGGATTCGAACCCGGGTCACTCACGCTGCAGTCACGCATTACATTTGGCAGGCGAACGTCTTGACCACTCTGCCACCTTTCTCTAGTAAAGTGAACTGGATATCGTCAGTGAAATAAAAAAACCTCGTATCTCACTTTTGGTAGTTTTGAGAAAAATGAAAAAAATTGTTTTAAAAATTAACCGCGTTGACCACAATTGATTAACTATGATGAATATGTTGTTCAAGACATTGTGAGTTTAGTCCTGCATTTCGCTAAAATTACTTTAAAACAAAAGAAGTCGGTAAAAAAAAATTACTTTAAAACATTTTTTTTTCTATGCTTGAAAAGAACGAAGATAAGAGGTTTTTGTCCTTAACTAGATCTGAATTTGGGACTTAACGAATTTTTTTTCTATTTTCACATCCTCATTTACCCCAGATAGAAAGTCGTTAGAGATACGAGCTTTTGGTGGAAGGTGGCGGGAAAAATGAGAGAGCTGACTATGTATCTAACTAAAAAAAATTTAAAATTGAGATATGTGCGGAGGTGTGGCTGCGAGTTGGGACTCGGAATGAGCGGCGTGGGAGCAACGCCACTGTACGGCCCAGAAGATGGGACCAAAAACAACAACAAAAAAGATCGAGATACAAGGTTTTTGAATTTCACCGTCGATATTATGTTTGTTTCCAGCCAAAGACGGGTTTCATTGACTACGGGAAGCTTCGGGAGACGGCCATCTTGTTCCGGCCTCGTCTGATCATCGCGGGCACCACGGCCTACTCCAGACTGCTCGACTACAAGGCGTACAGAGAGGTGAGTGGGCCGGGGTTCCTGTCTCTGCCTGATTCCATGTTGGTATAACCCTTTCGCCTCCAGCCATTTTTCAGGCAAAAAATACCATTAAACAAAACTGGGTAGAAAAAAAAATATTTCTGCAATATTGCGAATTCCTTGGTGACATATATAACATTAGGCCTATCCTTACCTCCCCAAATTAAGAAAATATGGTCTTCAGATAACAGATCTGGATAGGATGCCATTTTTTAGCCAAACAATTCCATTAAACTTACTTGGCTACAGAAAAGATTTCATCTGCAATATTGTGGGATTTCTCTGTGACACATTTAGAATAGGGTCAATCCTTACTGCTCAAATTTAGGAACACAATATCATTGAATAATAGACCCTGATTTCAAGGGTTTTAATGACATGGGTGTTAAATCATTGTGGTGCAAAAATGCGACATTGGCAGTGAAAAGAATAACAAATGTTTGTGTGTGCAGTAGATCTTTGTGACGAGGTGAAAGCGTTGATGTTTGTGTAAATCTGTGTGCCTGTGCACACGCCCCTGTGTTTGTGTATGTTATAGATCTGTATCAGTGTATGCCTGTACTCATACCCATGTTTGTGTAAATCTGTGTGCCTGTGCACGCGCCCCTGTGTTTGTGTATGTTATAGATCTGTATCAGTGTATACCTGTACTCATACCCATGTTTGTGTAAATCTGTGTGCCTGTGCACGCGCCCCTGTTTTTGTGTGTGCTGCAGATCTGTGACGAGGTGAAGGCGGTGATGCTAGCGGACATGTCCCACATCTCTGGGCTGGTGGCGGGTGACGTGATTCCCTCCCCTTTCGACTACGCCGACGTCGTGTCCTCCACCACGCACAAGACCCTCCGCGGGCCGCGGTCAGTGGGTCAAGGTCACGTGAACGTTGGGGTCAAGAATACTTTATTGAAATTTTGTGTGGTCAAATTTTTTTATATGTTGGATCATGGTCGAATGGAAATTTGGGTCAACATCTTTTTGGGGGGTCAAGGTCCAATAGAATTTTTAGGGACATTTGAGTCAATGTCAAATGGAAGTTTGGGTCAAGGTCAAATGAAAATTTGGGCCATGACCTAATGGAAATTTAGGTCAGTCAAATGGAAATTTGGGTCAAGGTCTAACGGAACTTTAGGGGGAAATTTGGGTCAAGGTCCAATGGAAATTTGGGTCATGGTTCAATGGAAATTTGGGTCATGGTCCAATGGAAATTTGAGTCAAAGTTAAATGGAAATTTGGGTCGAGGTCCAATGGAAATTTGGGTCGAGGTCCAATGGAACTTTGGGTCGAGGTCCAAATCTCTGGGCTGGTGGCGGGCGACGTGATTCCCTCCCCTTTCGACCATGCCGACGTCGTGTCCTCCACCAGGCACAAGACCTTCCACGGGCCACGGTTAGTGGGTCAAGGTCACACGAATGTCGGGGTCAAGGATACATATAGAAATTTGGGGGAGTCAATTTTTTTGTTGGGAAAGTTGGATCAAGGTCAAATGAAAGTTTTGGTCAACATCTTTTTGGTCAAATGGAAATTTAGGTCAATGTCAAACGGAAGTTTTTGGGGAAATTTGGGCCAATGTCAAATGGAAATTTAGATCAAAGTCCAATGGAAATCTGAGTCAAAGTCAAACAGAAATTTGGGTCAAGGTCTTACAGAAATTTATGTCAATGTCAAATGGAAATTTGGGTCAATGTCGTTTGTAGATTGGTACCGGTCTGGTGTTTTTTCCTATGTGTTTTGGTTTTTCCCTTGACCTTCCGACCTCGACCATAACTGTAACCAAAAATCAAACTGTTGATTGTGGATGCTTAATGGGAGAAGAAGAAGAAGAAGAAAAAAAAGTCATTAACCCTTTCACCGCCAATCATATTTCAACCAAAAATGTCCATTAAATTTACCTGGGTAGGGAACAGAATCCGTCTGCAGTATTGGGGATTCTCCTGTGACAGATATAAAATAAGGTCTATCCTTACTTCCCAAAACTAAGACAATAGGGTATTTGGATAATAGACCCCAATTTGATGCCTTTTAGTGACATAGGTGTTAAATCACTGTGGTGCTAAAATGCGACTTTGGCGGTGAAAGGGTTAAGTCCTTTCCTGTCCTTTGTTGTTTGATATTGTTTCACTGTAGAACCTCCCTATTCAGGCCTTTGGGGGCTGATTTTTCAAGGTCTTAGGTTGGAAGGTGAACACTCGGTAGTCCGGATAAGAAGGGGGAAAATTGGTGAAAAATTTGTGGGTCACATCTTTGAGGGAGTCTCTTAACCCTTTCACTGCCAGACATATTTCAGCCAAAAATGTCCATTAAATTTACCTGGGTAGAGAACAAATTAAATCTATCTGCAGTATTGGGATTCTTCTGTGACATATATAAAATTAGGTCTATCCTTACTTCCCAAAACTAAGACAATAGGGTCTTTGGATAATAGACCCCAATTTGATGCCTTTTAGTGACATTGGTATTTAAACCACTGTGGTGCTAAAATGCGACATTGGCGGTGAAAGGGTTAAAGATCCACCAGGTCACGTGTCAAAATCACGGGTTTCACGTGGTTTCCCTCTTATAGCTGGAAATAAATCTTGTTTTGAACAAGTCTGACTCCCATATAAATGGCCCCAAATTGAAACCGACACATCAGTTTAAAGAGCAGCCTCAATTTGAATATGGAGAAATTTGTATGTGGGTCACAGCAACCCAGAAAAAAAACAAGGGACTTAATCGTGGTGCGTCACTGGGTCTTTAAAAATACACTGACGCACCACGATTAAGTCCCTTGTTTTTTTCTGGGTAGCTGTGACCCACATACAAATGTCCCCAACTTCAAATTGAGGCTGCTCTTTAAAATGATGTTTCGGTTTGAATTTGGGGGCATTTATATGGGAGTCGCAGTCACATGGATGCTCCTGCTTTCAGGATGTCCTGAAGTTCAGTATTTTGTTTTGGCCTGGAGCCAGAGTTGCGGGATTACGAGAATTTGAGAAGATGCATTTTGCTGGTTATAGAGGTCATGAAGTTTAACCAGAAGTGAAAGTGCAACGAGATGCTGTCAATTACATTGGAAACTGTTGTTTCCCTTCAGCTTCCAGGGGGCATTGCCCCCCCCGGAACCCTCTGGAGGGGCGCTGTCCCTGCACTCTGCCGGGGCCTGGGTGGCCCCTGGACCCCTGCCTTGCAGGAGTTTGGAAATTTCCCAGGAGCACCCATGCAGTCAGATGATGCGCGTCGACCCCCAGGAATAGCACGTTTCAGGCTACTTTATAAAAAGATTGCTTCCAAATAATTAATTAATATAGAAACAAACAATACTTTGCAAAAGAAAGGCACAAGTCTACTAAATAAAATGCCACACACAGTTAGTGTGCTTACTCGTCTCCTTTGTGTAAAAAATACGCTCAGTAAAGTATCCAAAATGGAATTTCCGATTTGTTTGGCCATTTTGCTTGTGTAGAGAACACAGCTGTTGCTAAGTGATTCGATGAAACTCGCTAAAATAAGCCCCCAAATGGCTGTGAGATACGGATCTAAGGGAAGCAATCGAAGTGTGAATGAGTGTGCTTTGACTTTCAACAGTAAGCTCCCTCGAATAGCGTTACTTGTAGTGGGTGCTAAAATAATCAGAAAAATTCAGGTGGCAGTTGTCTGCCGTCATGACCCGAACAGAGACTGACCGTGATGGCAGACATCTGCCGTCATGACTCCAGTGAGTTAATAGGGAAGGTCTTACAAGGGAAGGTCTTACAAGGGAAGGTCTTACAAGGGAAGGTCTTACAAGGGAAGGTCTTACAAGGGAGGGTCTTACAAGGGAAGGTCTTACAAGGGAAGGTCTTACAAGGGAAAGTCTTACAAGGGAAGGTCTTACAAGGGAGGTTCCACTGTTGTTTTTCTGGCAGGTCAGGGATGATCTTTTACCGTAAAGGGGTGAAGGGGGTGGACAAGAAGACGGGGAAGGAGATCCTGTACGACTTTGAGAAGAAGATCAACAACGCCGTCTTCCCCGCGCTGCAGGGGGGGCCCCACGAACACCAGATTGCCGGCGTGGCCGTCGCCTTGAGGGAGGTACATTCTTTTTACAGTTTGCTTCCCCATAGTGTCCCTAAAGAACTTCAACATCAATGCATGGATGCTACTCTTTCATTTGTACACTGATTTCAGATTTTTTATTTTACCAGAAACTGAACTTCAGTATTTTGTAACTCATTAAAAAAAACATTGACCACAAGCGTTTTGGGGCGTTTTGAACTTAGTCTAGTTGTTCTATCTTGGAAGGTTACAAAAGGCAATGTGCTAATTTTACAAGGCTTATCAGACTCAAACTGTCTCTCATTTTAGCTGTCTGTCTGTCTCGTTGTAACTCTCTCTTAACTTGCCCCCCTGAATCGTCCGACGGGGCTCTGCCCCTGTACCCTGCCGGGGCCATGGGTCCCTGGACCCCTGCCTTTCAGTTATTTTTCCTTTTGGGGAGTTGCACCCATGTTAATGTCTCCTCATGGGAAACCCTGGCACAGAACAGACCAGCATGGCGTGGTGTCAGTAACAAATGGAGCCACCAACTTCGAGGCGCACCGTATCGAGACATCGCAGGCAAAGCGTGAGGCACGCAAGATCTGCCTAAACAGTCGCAGCTCTGCAACCCCGACAGATCCCCCCCCCAACTCTTTCTCCTGTCATTTACTTGTTATGTGCCCGTATGCACATTTTTTTGGTCAAATCTTTTTGGGATTTTGGTGTTAATGGGTGCTGGGTATTTTCGTTGAATTTTTTTTTTTTTTTTTTTTGGACTGTGTTATTGGCTAACAGCACAACTCTTCCACACACAGAACATTCTGTTGAAATGTGGGCATTGATGGCTTGATCTGGCTTGTCCAAATGCCGGTCATTGCGATTTATGTCTGCCATAACTATAGACTTGAGCTTGTAATGCAGAAAGCTGACTGACTTATCATCACAAACTAAAGATTGTATTAAC
This sequence comes from Phymorhynchus buccinoides, assembly GCA_017654935.2. Lineage (NCBI taxonomy): Eukaryota > Metazoa > Mollusca > Gastropoda > Neogastropoda > Raphitomidae > Phymorhynchus > Phymorhynchus buccinoides. The sequence continues at coordinate 16,607,973 of CM065712.1, read as the reverse complement.
CCTTTCACCGCCAATGTCACATTTTTGCACCACAATGGTTTAACACCCAGGTTAAATTTCATGGTATTTTTTGGCTAAGAAATGGCTGGCGGTGAAAGGGTTAAATCACCATGCTGTTCTTCCGCTACACTATTCATAAGTTTTCTGTAAGCAGAATTGTTTTTATTTGTTTGATTTTTCACCCTTTTTAGGCTTTTTGCTAACATATAGCAAGGCAATGTAAAAAATTCAAACCTTGACCCTTTGATCTTGACCCCTCAGGCCATGACCCCAGAGTTCAAGGACTACCAGCAGCAGGTGCTGAGCAATGCCAAGGCCATGTGTGACGCGCTGATGCGACGAGGGTACAAGGTCGTGTCAGGTCAGTGACCAGTGTGCTCGTCAGTGTCGTTATGTTATGTGTGACGCGCTGATGCGACGAGGGTACAAGGTCGTGTCAGCTCAGTGACTAGGGTGCTCGTCAGTGTCGTTATGTCATGTGTGACGTGCTGATGCGACGAGGGTACAAGGTCGTGTCAGGTCAGTGACTAGGGTGCTCGTCAGTGTCGTTTTTCATGTGTGACGCGTTGATGCGACGAGGGTACAAGGTCGTGTCAGGTCAGTGACTAGGGTGCTCGTCAGTGTCGTTTTTCATGTGTGACGCGTTGATGCGACGAGGGTACAAGGTCGTGTCAGGTCAGTGACTAGGGTGCTCGTCAGTGTCGTTTTTCATGTGTGACGCGTTGATGCGACGAGGGTACAAGGTCGTGTCAGGTCAGTGACTAGGGTGCTCGTCAGTGTCGTTTTTCATGTGTGACGCGTTGATGCGACGAGGGTACAAGGTCGTGTCAGGTCAGTGACTAGGGTGCTCGTCAGTGTCGTTTTTCATGTGTGACGCGTTGATGCGACGAGGGTACAAGGTCAGTGACTAGGGTGCTCATCGGTGTCGTTTTTCATGTGTGACGCGTTGATGCGACGAGGGTACAAGGTCAGTGACTAGGGTGCTCATCGGTGTCGTTTTTCATGTGTGACGCGTTGATGCGACGAGGGTACAAGGTCAGTGACTAGGGTGCTCATCGGTGTCGTTTTTCATGTGTGACGCGTTGATGCGACGAGGGTACAAGGTCAGTGACTAGGGTGCTCATCGGTGTCGTTTTTCATGTGTGACGCGTTGATGCGACGAGGGTACAAGGTCAGTGACTAGGGTGCTCATCGGTGTCGTTTTTCATGTGTGACGCGTTGATGCGACGAGGGTACAAGGTCAGTGACTAGGGTGCTCATCAGTGTCGTTTTTCACGCACTTTGTTTGTTGTTGTTGGCGTACCCTGGCTAAAAGACTCCAGGGATCATCTCAACAACGAGGGTACAAGGTCGTGTCAGGTCAGTGGTGTGCGTGTTAGTGTCGTTTATTGCACACTTTGTTGTTGTTGTCGTACCCTGGCTAAAAGACTCCAGGGATCATCTCAACAACAGAAGCACTTGAACACTATGGTACAACTTAGTGCATCAGCTAGGGATGAGAACATGACGCGTTTTTGATTACCCTGCCACGTGGACAGCCACACTCCGACTTCAGGGGATTCATGCACTTTAAGGAGCTTCCTATTGTCAGTTGCACCCCCCATTTTATTGTATCCCCTTCCCCCATGGGTGTGTGATGTCATTGATTATGTCATAACTTTTGGTGTTATAGTCCTAGAATGCTAGTTTATGTTTTAGACATGCCAGGATTTCAGGAAGAATTGCTATGGAAGTTTCAACAACAAAAATGGTATTTTCATGTATCAAAGCAACAAAATGAAAGATATCGTCGGTGAAATTCAAACACCTCGTATCTCGAATTTTTTATATTTTTTAGTTTAATACATAGTTAGTAACTCTAATTTTTCCCGCCACCTTCCACCAAAAGCTCGTATCTCTAACGACTTTCTATCTGGGGTAAATGAAGTTGTGAAAATACAGTGGTACCCCTCTAATAAGACGCTCGTAAATGCGACTTCTCCTCACATACGACCGATTTTTTTTTTCCCGAACACATTCCACTATATAACAAATTCCTATGCCGCAAATATGACTTTCCTGAGTTCCGACTTACGACCCGATTTCAGGGGTTGAGATGCGACCACAATCTTATCTTTTTGCAGTCAAGTTCGTGCAAATCGATCTCTCGATGAAAAGCAGACGAACTCGTGATCGAAAGTCATGGCAACGGGTCCGATGGCAACTTCGATAGCCCATGTTGCACTCACACACAAACTACACATAACAGTACAGACCTAATCTTCGCCATAACGGACCTACTAAATACTGGATTATGCACAACGACACAACACAACACAAAACATGACAAAGTAACGCTGTGGCAGTTCATTTTTAGTCACAGTTTGCACACACAGAACTTTTACCGCGCATACAACTCGGCTGACAAAATGGCGCCGCATACACCGCAGATACGAAATCACGGCAAACGCTAATGCGCCAGCTGCTTTCATTTATCGGATTTTGTGAGTTGTTTGCATTCAGCGAGAGTTGTAGTGCACACACTAACGCCGATTTATCAGTCTGATAGCGGAAAGGTGCTGCTTTTCAACTTTTTTTTTGTAAAGTGAAACCATTCTGATTCACTGAGTTCCAACTTATGGAGTATGACCGATCACCTAGTTTCAACTTGGAAGTTGACTTCGCATTTTTACGTGTGCACAGAGTTCGTAAAGATCGACACGATCGCGACTGTTTCAGTTCACACTTTGATCATAAACTGCTCAGTGATGACACATGTGCATAAAAGTGGTGAAATTTAGTGGTCAGATCGTGATATCGCTGATTAAATTCTTCAATTTCGGCATGAGAACGGTTCGTTTTTACCGAGATTGACGATGTCTACACGCACAGGTGACGACCAGCATAAAAATTTTTTTTAAATGGATTCGGGAAAATCCGCATATGTGCCGCGTATGGCGACTCGGAAAAGATGCTTGGTCCTCTAATAAGACCACCCCTCAGATAAGACTTTTTTCACCGCACTTTCAAGGTCTTATTAGAGGGGTACCACTGTAGAAGAAAAACCTGTAAGGACAAAAACCTTGTATCTTCGTTCTTTTCAAGTCTAAAAATGTTTTTTAAAAATAATTTTAACGAAATGCAGGACTAAACTCGCAATGTCTTGAACAACATATTCATCATAGTTAATCAATTGTGTCAACGCAGTTAATTAAAAAAAAATTTTGGTTCATTTTTCTCAAATCTACCAAAATTGAGATGCAAGGTTTTTTTTTATTTCACCGACAATATGCAACTGCAACACTATCCCCACCTATCCTGACAGACACACATTGAACATTATTTTTACTGTTTCAGGATTGGGAAGATCCAGAGAATGTTGAAAGGTGTTATTTCAGGATTGAGAGAATGTTTGACTTTCATCCAGGGGGGAGGGGGGAGGGGGGGGGGGGGTACTGTACCGTATTTTACAGACTCAGACATGGGTGCTACTCTTTCATTTTTACACTGATTTCAGTATTTTTAATTTTACCAGAAAAATGAACTTCAGTGTTTTTTAATTGATCAACAACAAAATTAACCACAAGCTTCTTCTTCTGCGTTCCAAAAGTGCTGATGGCCGGTTGATCAAACCCAAATTTTGATGGTTTTGATGAAATGGGCGGTTTGTTGAAGGTCGTTTTCTGTTCCCCACAGCTTCGTCTGCATGATGGACAATGAGGACCACAAGCAATTTGGGGCGTTTGGAATTTAGTTGTTTTATCTTGGAAGATTACAAAGGCAATGTAATAATTTTACAAGGCTTATCAGACTCAAACTGTCTGTCTATCATTTTAACTGTCTGTCTATCTCGTTATATCTCTCTCTTAACTTGCCCCCCTGAATCGTCCGACGGGGCTCTGCCCCTGTACCCTGCCGGGGCCATGGGTTCCTGGACCCCTACCTTTCATTTTTGGGAGTTGCACCCATAAGGCGCAACTGATTATAAGATGCACCCCCCAAACTTGACTCAAAATTCAAAGTTTGTTGCATCGCCTTATGTCCATGAATGCAACCTGGCCTCGGACACGAGGCCGCGCCTGTTTTTCAAAATTTTGAGCACAAAAAAAATTTGATTCAAAGTTTAAGGGGGGAAAAGTGTTGAATTCTCACTTTACAAGCCTGGAATAAGCTTCAAATTGAGTATGATTTTGCTTTTTCTTCAGTTTCAGGGGGCGTTGCCTCCCTGACCCCCCCCCCCCCAACTGTACCCTGCCAGGGGCCTGGACCCCTGCCTTGCCTGTTGTTAGATTTTCTCTAAGTTGCATCCATGTATATATGGTATGTTTTGTCTCTCCCCTTCCCAGGGGGCACGGAGAACCACTTGGTGCTGGTTGACCTGAAGCCTCACGGCACGGACGGGGCGCGCGTGGAGCGCGTGTTGGAGCTGTGCTACATCACCGTCAACAAGAACACGTGTGCCGGCGACAAGAGCGCCATGACGCCCGGGGGGCTGCGACTAGGTCAGTGAAGTACAACATTAAAAAAAAATAAGACAATGCTATAATTGCAATAATGATGATGATGACACTCAAAATGATGACAGCGTTGATGACTACAATGGTGATGATGAGTATGATATTGACGATGGTAATGAAGACGATGATGATGACGGTTATGATAATTTAAATTATGATGGTGACAATAAGGATGATGATATCGATAACGATGATGATGTTGTCGACAGGAAGTCCCGCCCTGACCAGTCGCGGCTTCAAGGAAGCAGACTTTGACCGCGTAGTGGAACTGTTGGACAGAGGAGTTCAGATTGCTGTGAACGTTCAAAAACAGACCAGTGAGTACATTCATCAGGCATCAGAATTGTCAGAGGATTAAGAATTTCTGTCAGAGGTTTTGCCTTTTTATCGAGCGTTATCCTTTGTGTTAAATAGCATTTTAAAGTGATTTCTCACTATATTAAGCCTTTTTGGTGTTGTTCAGAACTGGTTTCTGTGTTGTCCCTCTTCAGTCAATTAATATCACCATTGTGTGAACAGACTTGAGTTTAAATCAATCAAAAATCAATCTTCAGTCAAAGGCCTTGATGGCCCTTTTACCGTGGTTTTCAGAGAATTGGACTTCAAACTATTCTGATGCCTGATTCATTGTTGTTTTTTTTTTTTGTTTTTTTTATAGATCTGCACTGGATCCTGTTATAATAATAATAATAATAAATGGATATTTATATAGCGCTTTTTATCGAGCACAAAGCACTTTACAATCAGCATTGAAACACTCACACACGCACAACAGACACACACGCAAAACAGACACACACGCACGTACGTGCACGCACGAGAGTGAATGCGTTCTTGCACACAGACATACAGATACATACCCACACACATTTAATCAAACACACAGAAAACACATTCTCACTGAAACGCACACAAACTTACTCAAACATACACTTGTACAAACACGTGCACATGCACACACACACACACACACACACACACACACACACACACACACACCACACACAAAACACACGTGTACTCGCATTCACAGACACATGCTCGCACACACACTCCCCCCCCCCCCCCCCCCCTCTAGCCGAACACAATCTCTCCTGCGTATGCATACACTCATACACATGCAAGCAGATATACCCACACAGAACACACACAACACACTCACACACACACACAACGCACAACACACACACACCAACTGTTACAGTTCTATTATTTTTTGATTGAACATTTTTTCCAATTTACAAATTTCATAAAGACACACACACATACATACACACACAGTGACATACTAGTTATAAATTATTGTTGCTGTTGAATTTTTTTTAAATCCAGACTGTCTCTTTCTCGTTTTCCCTTTTTTCCCATCTTTTTTGTTTTTTGTTTATTTACCCATTAAGTTGTTTATTTGGTTTTTTTCGTCCATTGATTTGTTTGTTGATTGTGTCTTTGTTTCTATTAATAGAAATTGTGAAGGATTCCACCTCCACCCCCCCCCCCCCAAATTTAAATAAAAACTGGGTAGGCGCTGCGCTTGCGGCGATGCGCTCTCCGGGGGAGAGCAGCCTGAATTTCATAGAGATAAGTTTCTGTGACTTGAATATACCAAATACTTGGCAGTGAATGTCTTTGCATTTGGTGGGAGTGTACTGTAGAGTAATGTCTTGGGTGATTGTATTCGCCCATGGTGCTAAAAGAGTTAATTCACAGAGACCGCGCACGTCTGTGTGTGTGTGTGTTTCTGTAAGTTGTGTACCTTTTTCAAGATATGCGTTTTTGTGCCTTTGTGTATATCGTCGCTGTCCGACGCTAACCGTGTATCTACAAAATTTGACAAAAATAGATTTTTTACTGAAACTCCTTCCAGTGACCTCACGCAGGTCTTCTATAAATATCTTGTGTCTGCGACCAATGAAAATGCTCAAATTTGTCACATGATACCATGGAAATAATCGTGTATGTGGCGGGTTGTTGCTGGTTTTGACGCGATAAGCGTGTAACTGGTCACGCTAATCGTGTAACTGCCGGCAGCTGTCGTATCTCCCATTGTGAGAACAATGCACTAACTTTGTGACTAACCGTGTAACTGAATTGTCACGAAAAGTTTGGGTGTTAATGCAACTTTTATTGTGTCACATGTTTACTCATCGGTAAAGAAGAAGGGTCAAGCGTATATCAAATGGGGATTGACTTTGTAACAGGCGACAATATGTTTTTTGATGCTCCTGTTAAATCACTGATTGTGTAAATACACGGTTAGCGTCGGGCAGCAACGATATGTACTTTTCTATATTCTACTCATGTAAAATGTATGTACATTCGTCATAATCTGATTGCATAAGATAATGCATATTCTATGTTGTGTTTGCATTAAATATGTAAAGCACTTAGAGCCCTAAGTCAGAGAATAGGCGCTATGTAAATAATCATTATTATTATTATTATTGAATGAATTCAAGGCTTCCTTCGTGGAAAAGAACCCAGAACAGTGTATCAGCTGCGGTTTTATGTTGTAGTTTTTTGTCTGTTCATTGATTGCATGATTGATTGATAGGTGTGTCACAATGATAGTTAACTCAATCAAGTCGTTCCAGACATATATATGTCCAGAATTCATTGATAGCTGTCAATTTGATGCGTTTGCTTCAAGGGAAGTAAATCTGTGTGCACACCATACCTTGGTCACTTCTAAACTCGCTTCACTCCCTTAGACCACAATTTTGCCCCTGACTTTGCTTTTGTAGTGGTTCGTTGTGGGGGAACCAATCGGTGTAGAGAGTTTTTCTATATAAAGTCTATATATAAAAAAAGTCTGATCTACCACTTCCCTATGTCTAAACCTGAAGTAAAAACCTGTAATCTTTCATTTCTCCTTTTGTTTATGTATGTTTTGTTTGTGTGTATGACTGGAGTGATTTGTGAGTTTTTTGAATAATTCAAAATCATTGCGATGCGGATAAGTGCCTGCTACACTACATGCGGTTTGCTGTCAATGCGATGCGATTGTGACGATGCGGGTCATGATTCACGTGAAATTCATGCATTGGGTCTACTTGAGTATGTAGAGCCAAAGTAGTAGAATTATTTTTTAGACAGAAGTATGTCGCATGAATCATGTCTCGCATCGTCACAATCGCATCGCATTGACAGCAAATCGTATGTAGTGTGGCAGGCCTTTAACTGATTACAGTGGAACCTCCTTTATAAGACTTCCCATTATAAGACTCCCTCCCATATAAGACCTACTTCTCTGAGACATTGCCCTTTGCAAGTATTAAAATTACCTCCTTATAAGACCCCTCCCTTATAAGACCTCATTTTGGATGATTTTTGAAGGTCTTATAAGAGAGGTTCCACTGTAATGGATCGATTGATTGATTGATTGATTGATCGATCGATCGATCGATCGATCGATCGATCGATCTTGATCTTGATTGATTGATTGATTGATTGATTGATTGATTGATTGATTGATTGATTGATCGATCAATCGATCAATCGATCCATTACAGTGGAACCTCCCTTATAAGACCTTCAAAAATCATCCAAAATGAGGTCTTATCAGGGAGCGGTCTTATAAGATCGATCGATCGATTATCGATCGATCGATTGATTGATTGATTGATTGATTGATTGATTGATTGATTGATTGATTGATTGATCGATTGATTGATTGATCGATTGATTGATTGATCTGCTTCTTTTCACAGAAAACCTCAGAGAGTTCAAGGCGTTCGTCCAGGAGAACTCAGAGGCGACCTCCCAGCTGCAGTCCCTGAAAGCTGAGGTGCAGTCCTTCGCCAAGGACTTCCCCATGCCGGGGTTCATGGAGAGATGAGCACCCCCCACCCCCATCCCCCCTCCCCCTCCCCACCCCTCCCATCCCCACCCCTCCCTGACAACCCACTACCCCCCCACCCCACCCCCCATCCCCCATCCCCATCCCCACCCATCCCTGACAACCCACTACTCCCCCACCCCCATCCCCACCCCTCCCTGACAACCCACTACACCCCACCCCCATCCCCCATCCCCACCCCTCCCTGACAACCCACTACCCCCCCCCCCCCCATCCCCATCCCCACCCCTCCCTGACAACCCATTACCCCCCCACCCCACCCCCATCCCCCATCCCCATCCCCACCCCTCCCTGACAACCCACTACCCCCCACCCCCACCCCCCTCCCCACCCCTCCCTGACAACCCACTACTCCCCCACCCCACCCCCATCCCCATCCCCACCCCTCCCTGACAACCCACTACCCCCCCCACCCCACCCCCATCCCCCATCCCCACCCCTCCCTGACAACACACTACCCCCCCCCCATCCCCCCTCCCCCCCCCCCCCCTGACAACCCACTACTACCCCCCCCCCCCCCCCCCCCCCCCCCCCCGGATACTGCCTCTCTTTGGCAAATGGCAAAGTTAAGCCCCTTGTTCCTTCACGCACTCTCCCGGATACAATGCTCTTCCATCCCGTGAAGCTCCGCCCCTTTCATTTCATCCTGGCTGTTCCATTAACCGGTGTCTTCCCCTCTGCTAAACGTGAAGTTAGGTTGAATGGGCTCGTATGCATGTACCAGAAATTAATTCTTCTTAGATAATTCATTGACGGAAAGAAGCCAGTTGAGATTTGTTTTCCCCTTTTATCAACGAATCAGCTTCCTTAACAATAAATAGGGCATTTGCCGCTTGCCGGCGACCTTGAACTTCACTGAGTTGAATTTAGAGCGTGGCAAATGCAAAGTGTTGCATCTTAGTGGAAATGTTTGATGAGAAGTTTTGGTCGAAAGTAGCCAAACTGCATTCCCGTTTCACGCTTGTGGATGAGGCCGTTCAAGGCCTTGTAGTAGCTCTCTCTCCGCCCATTCAATCAGCCAACCAGCGTAGGAATGCGAACAGGGGCTTCAACTTAACATTTGCCCTCTCTTTTCCTTTTCCACGGCTCCAAATTATTTTTGTTTTATCCAATTTTTGGGATTTCAACGAAAATTGAAAAAAACTTTTGGGGGGGAGAAAATTTTATTTTCGGGTATTAAAAGTGGTGGAACAAAGATAATACCGTATTTTACGGACTATAAGGCGATACTTGTTTCCTGGACAGACCCCTGCGCTTTATAATGTGACTGATAATACAGTAAGAAACTATACTGTAGCAAACTGATTTTTGTGTAAAATTTGGGGGGTGCGCCCTTGTCCGTAAAATACGGCTTGTTCTGACAGCTAAAAATCGGACATTTCAAAATCTTTGCAACATTTCAACAGAACTAACAAGAAAAGCTAAAACCCTCCCTAAAAATTTAAGGGATTTTTGGCTCATTTCTCAAAGCATTTCAGAGAATTTTTTTTGTATGTTATTGGAAGCTCTGCTTTTCTTTTTGTTTTACTTGTGTTGTGCTTCCAGTTTATGTGAGAAAGAGAGGGAGTACTTTGCATTTGGGTTGAGGGACTGTACATTTCCTTGTGAGCTCTGACGCTCTGTGTGTGTGTGTGTGTGTGTTTGTGTGTGTGTTGTTCTTCAGTTTAACGTCCTTCCACTAAAAGTGATTCAGACAAAAAACTCCACCGAAGTGACTCAGCAGCAGTGCAATGTCTCCTCGGGTTGGTTGCCTCCTGATGGCCTAACATAGATTCGCTCCCCTTGAACTACTGGTCTCGGATTCTGCGACCTGAACAAGCCGGGATGTGGCTGCGAATTGGGATTCGAGATGAGCGGCATGGGAGCAACGCCACTGTACGGCCCAGAAGATGGGACAGCAAAAAAAGAAAAAAGTGTGTGTGTGCGTGCGCATGTGTGTGTGTGTGTGTGTCAACAATGCCTTTCTTTTTTCCCCCTTGTATTCTTTCTTCGTGTTCTCCCAGTTCTGTGAGAAAGGAGGAAGTACTTTGCAATTGGATTAAGGCACTGTGCGTTTCTGTGTCTGTGAATTGTGTACGTTTCTTCTCTTTTTCTATCCGTGTACTGTACTCCATGGGTGCAACTTTTCCTGGTATACAAGGATTTCCTGTTTTTGAATTTTACCAGAAAAGGAATTTCCTTTTTTTAAATGTTGTCCAACAAGATCTTTGTGTGTCTACTGTATTTTTCAAACACTTTAAAGCATGTGTATAAACTGTGAAAAAAGCAATCTAAAATACCTTCATAAATCATTTTTTTCTTCAGCTGCAGGGGGACATTGCCCTTAAGGCGGCGACAGACTATGTGGCTGCCTCATATGACTCAATCAGGTCGTGACGTTGACCACATTTTGTTTCCCGCACAGAAGAGGTCACAAGCCACCTGACTCGATCAGACTCGATCAGTGAAATTTAGAACCCGCCCTATTTGGCCCTGTCACCTGACACCTGACTGGGCCCCACTGAGTCGGATTGATCGAGTTAGATGGTATGCAAATGAGGTGAAACGTCATGACCTGATCTGTCGCCGCCTTTAGACCCCGGTCTTTCATGTTTTTTCATTTTGTGTGGTTGCACCCATATGGTACTCCCAGTTGTAAGAAGAGGGAGTACCTTGCAGTTTGGAACAAGCGCCTGTGCATTTCTCTGTCAATCTGTGTGTCTGTGGGCAGTCACTAACTGACTATATGGCGATACATTTTTCAGGCATGAAAACATCTCCATTTTCTCCGCCTTCTCCGCCTAATTTTTTTTTTCCGAAATCGACCAATCTCCGCATTAAAAAAAAAATCTCCGCCTAAATTTTTTTTTCGAAAATCGAATAAAAACTCGGCATGCTGGGTCTTTAAACGGCACGATCATCATTTCGCGCCTTCTCCTCCTCCCGATGTCATCACTTCCAAAATGGCGTCTGAAGAGCAAGCCGTGCATGAAGAATAATATCAGGTATGAAAACAGCTCCGCCGTTTCCAATTTTTGGGAACAGATTAGCCCCCCCCCCCCCTGAACAAAAGTTCTGACGTTAGTGATTTTGTGCAACAAAAATTTTTGATAAGAGTATTGCCCCCCTCAACAAAACTTCTGACGTCAGCTGAAAATCCGGGTGGAAGGATTTATCAGCTGAAAAAATCTCTTTTTGGGGGAACAGTAGTTTTCATGCCTGCTTTTTAAAACCTTTTTCTCCCCTGGATAGAGATTCCTGACCCTTATGACTACTGTATTTTTCGGTCTACAGGGCACACCTGATTATAAAGGCGCACCCCAAAAGTTTTGCACAGAACTCAGTGAGTTCTTGTTATTATACTTACTCAGATGGCTTTTATCACTGGTTGACATTAGACTGTAGTAAGGGCCAATAGTAAATGAGAGCTGTACTATACATGATATTCTACAGTATTGGAATATCATGCTACAGCTTAGTCTTTCGTGGAAGACTATGACTCCCGAACGAGGGGGCCCTTGCACCGGCTCTGGTGCTGCAGCCAAAGGGATTGGTTGGCCTCTGGGGACCTTCCCCAACGCCAACTCTCGTCCTCAAATCCCTTTGGCCGAGAGAGTGGGGATGTACCCTGGGGCAAGGCATTTCCAACATAAATAAATTGTAGCCCAGCCCGCCAGAATAGCAGCTGCCCTCTCTGCTATCTGGCAGTCATTGTCGGAAACGACGGACAGGCAAGCAACAGACACTTTCTTACTATACCCAGGCATGGGAATGGTCAACCTATGGCGATATTTGTCACGCCAGAGGGCAGTCAATGCACTAGGGGCTTATCACGCGATTTTCTTACTTGGGCGTAGTGAGAGAGAGAGAGTGATGGTAGAACCACTCACTGTCTCTCTCTCTTTCTTTATCCCCAACTAATAATATAGAGAGGATTAGCCCCACACGAGCGTCATGCCCTCTGGCGTGAGAAAAATCGCACTAAGTCTCTCATTGGAAAAGTTAAAAGAAAAAGCTGAAAAGCGGGGGTCTAGGGGCCGCAAAAGGCCCCTAGTAGGGGTCCAGGGGGTAATGCTGAAGCTGTTTTGGTCACTGAAGCCCTAAAACAGCATTAGAATGGATACATTTAGTTGTGGTTGTTGGGGTTTCGGCGGACAGACCTTTTTTTCGGTGGAAAAGCAATGTCATTTTAGCGGAAATGTGCTGTTTGGCGGACAATTCCCATCGCTGTATATTATCAGTCATATCATAAGGCGCAGGGGTCTCTGTCTGGGGGGAAAAGTACTGCGTTATACCGTATTTTTCGGACTATAAGGCGATATTTTTTTCTCCAATTTCGACCTATGCGCCTAATAAACGAGGGCGCCCTATAAGTGAACAAAATCGTGAGAAGAGAGGCAACGATTGCCGTACTCAGTACAGTCTACTGTGAGTCACAACATCGAAAGTGGTAACGAGTCGCCGATACGACGAATACTCGCGTTAAAATGCTTCGAAATCCCTGTTATCGTCCGAGATACCGTCCAACAGATGCCATAACCCTTCATTGGATGTAAAAAGCATCGTTGTAGAGCTTAAAATGCTGTAATTCTACCAGTTTTCGCGAAGAATTGGCCAAACACAACAACCGGAAGTCGCAAAAACAGAAGTTTCGATTATTTGAGAAGGGAGCCAACTCTCGTTTATGACAACAATAATGGCGGTCGGTAATCATTTACAGGACGTGTACGGGCTTCAAACCTCGACTTTCTATTGCGAGGTGTGTATCGCCTTATAAACGAGGGCGCCTTTTACTTGGATTTTGTCAGATTTTTCTTGAAAATTGCCCTATTCGCCTTATACACAGCAGCGCCTAATGAGCCGAAAAGTACGGTAGTCTGAAAAATATGGTAATGATAAACTCAGAATTTTGTATCAGAATTGTGGGGGGTGGGGGGTGGGGGGTTGATAACGGAAGGCGCCTTATACTTATTTATAGTCTGCAAAATGCGGTAATTCCTTCCAGCATAAACGTCTGTAACTGATCACGGTGAAAGTTGGCAGAACTGTTCTCAGTTTTGTGTTGCTGGGCAGTTGGCACTGTTTGTAATCAAAGTTTGCTTCTTCTTTTTTAGGGAGTGCGATTGAACGGTTTGCCGGATTTTGCGGATATCCAGCGTTTATGGTTTGCCGGATTTTTGCGGATATCCAGCGTTTATGGTTTGCCGGATTTTGCGGATATCCAGCGTTTATGGTTTGCCGGATATCCAGCGTTTATGGTTTATGTGCCGGATTTTGCGGATATCCGGATTTTGCGGATATCCAGCGTTTATGGTTTGCCGGATTTTGCGGATATCCAGCGTTTATGGTTTGCCGGATTTTGCGAATATCCAGCGTTTATGGTTTGCCGGATTTTGCGGATATCCAGCGTTTATGGTTTGCCGGATTTTGCGGATATCCAGCGTTTATGGTGTGCCGGATTTTGCGGATATCCAGCGTTTATGGTTTGCCGGATTTTGCGGATATCCAGCGTTTATGGTTTGCCGGATTTTGCGGATATCCAGCGGCATTTATGGTTTGCCGGATTTTCCCCATATCCAGCGTTTATGGTTTGCCGGATTTTGCGAATATCCAGCATTTATGGTTTCCCGGATTTTGCGGATATCCAGCGGCATTAATTTTAATCCATTTTTTCCCCATATATTTTAATCTTATCTTTATTGTTTAATGAACCAGCTCCAGTTTCTTGTGGTTTACCAGAAATCCATCAATATAAACTGTTGCTCTTAGGCTGCCATGGGGCATATAAACTCTTAGGTTGCCATGGGGTATATAAACTCTTAGGCTGCCATGGGGCATATAAACTCTTAGGTTGCCATGGGGTATATAAACTCTTAGGCTGCCACGGGGCATATAAACTCTTTCTCTTAGGTTGCCACGGGGCATATAAACTTGTTTTTAGGTTGCCACGGGGCATATAAACTTGTTTTTAGGTTGCCACGGGGCATATAAACTTGTTGTTAGGTTGCCACGGGGCATATAAACTTGTTTTTAGGTTGCCACAGGGCATATAAACTTGTTTTTAGGTTGCCACGGGGCATATAAACTTGTTGTTAGGTTGCCACGGGGCATATAAACTCTTTCTCTTAGGTTGCCATTATTTTGGTATTTTCAAGTCATAGTCTCTGAAATTTGGGCTGCTTCCACTTGGAGAACGTGTCCCCGTCAGCGCAGCGCCTTTTTCTTTTTGAAGGGGGAAGGGGTGTGCGAGGTCATGGGGGAGAAGGGATGGGGCTGACTTGGGAAAGCTAGCTATCAATTTGGTTTATGCCAGGCAGTGGGATCTCCCTGCTCTTATCGACTTTTAACTGCTGTGGATTTTGTATGCGCGTAAAGTGCACAGGTCAGACTTGCTTTAAGTCGCCATCCGAAGAACTCGATGTTCTTGACATTCTTTATTCTCTAAAAGACATTTTGATAAGAACTTGAGTGTTCTTTTGAAAAAGATAATACAAAGTTTCTGTATTCTAAAGAATTTGGTATGAACTTGAAGTTTTGATATGTAATTTGAACCTTCGTCCAAACCTCAAAACTGCGAACATTTTGTCTCGGTGTTCGACTTGAGGTTTGTCTTGAACATGAGTAACAGCGAGAAGAAGAAAAAAGAAAGACCAGGGCCTGTATTCACGTTGAGATAGCATGAGACGTAGCATGATGCTAACTTAGAAGCTCTTCCAATGTCCTATAGGATTTAATACAGGCCCTGAACATTAAACATTTTTTTAGAATACTTCAAACAGCTGGTTGTTGGTAAACCTCTGTGTCTGGCGAACATATCCTGTCCTAAGTGCATCTGACAATGTTGATTCTACCTTTTAAATCCATAGCTTTCTTAGGTATACTGTGTGAGCATTCGTTTTGTGAACATTGTGTGTGTTTCATTACATTAATGAAGATCTGTGTAGGATGGTATTTTTGGAAGAATTTTGCGACTCGCTTAGAGTTTTAAAGTGAGCACACGGTTTACAATGAAATTTATTTGTTGTTGTGTGTCTGAATGTGATGTAAAGCTGTTTCTTCGAAGTCTTCAAATGTTTAACAAAAATTCTTGTGAAATATTGGCTACCATTAATGTATTATGAGCAAGCTGTCTACAGACAGATTACCGGTAGTGTGTTATAAAATTAGGTTCTCAGAATTGTCAGATTTGCAAAGTGCTGAAGATTGAAAAAATTGCTAATAGAGGATTTTGTTCTGTTGATGGAAGTCTTTTTTTTCGGATGAGCGTGATCTTTACGGTCAATTACTGTAGCATTTCAAAGTGAGGGAAAGGTAAAGATGCGCCCCGCCCCCCCCCCCCCCCCCCCCCCCCCCCCCCCCCATTTCTGGGTTGTTTCCACTTTTTCAGTGTTGCCTTTCTTACTGCAGATTGAGAACTTCATCCTCTATCGTTTGCTATATTTAACACTAATTTTCATCCATTTACATAATGAAACACATGCATTCAATAATAGTAGAAGATAAAGGCAAGACGGAAAAACGCAATGAACCAGGACTGTGACAAATGCTCCGCGGCCGATGTGTGTACTGCACTACATGGGGGGGGGGGGGGGGTTCCTATTAGATAATGGCCTTTATCATGACTGCGATTAATTATTCAACAAAGATAATTAGCTCCAAAAGTTGATAAGATACAGCTTAATGTTTGGTCAGAAAGGCAGGTGTGAAAGTGTGGGGAGAGCTGAGAAATGTAAGAGGGGGGGGGGGGGGCACATCTTTACCTTTACCCAAAGTGATCTCTTACTAGATTGAACTATGAATTTTTGATCATGTTTTGTTTTCTGTCTACTCTGGCGTTGTGTTGGTCCTTGCACCAGAGTTTTCAGAGGGTCAGACTTCTGACTATTCTTGACGCCTGGAATTTTTTTCTTTTGAGATATTAATTCAGGATCACGATTAAATATGATTTTTTTTTTTTAATGTTGGTTGAGATTTGATGTCGTTATGGAGATGAAAATCAATTTTTTTAATTTTTAAAAGAGGCTGTGAATGGATTACATACAACTAAACGCGTGTGGATTCATTCCTCTGTACAGTGGAACCTCCCTTATAAGACCTTCAAAAATCAACCCAAATGAGGTCTAAGAGAGGTCATTTTAATAGTTACAAAGAAGGGCAATGTCTCGGAGAAGTAGGTCTTATGTGGGAGGGAGTCTTATAATGGGAGGTCTTATAAGGGAGGTTCCTCTGTATCATCAAATTGCATAATTTTTGTTTTTGATCTGGTCATTTGATGAAAATCTGTCCGCATATAATGCTGTGATAATAATGATGTGAAAGTCAGCATTTCAGTTGGAATCAGCAGAAATGAGTCATCTTGTAAATAACCAAGGAAGGGAAGGGAATTGTGCTGTGTAGTCACTGATTTAGTTCAAAGTTATGGATGGGCTGAGAGGAAAAGTACAAGGGTTGGTTTGGGTTGATTGATTTGTTAACCCCTTCACTGCCAGAGGTAAGTTGAGAAATTATCGATTTTCTTATTAAATTTGAAAGAGACCGGTTAGACTCAATCTGAGAAATTGGTCTAGAGATGCATCTTTCCTGACTTGTCTAAACCAAAAACCATCATTCCAGGACTATGACATGAAAGTTATGACATCATCAATGACATCACACACCTTATCGTCAAGTTTCAGAGTTTTTACTTTGAAAACTTCCTGATCGCTTCTCGGCCTTTTGGCTAAGACAGTGATTCAGGAACATAAATTTGTGTTTATACCCTGGTTGGTTTGTTCAGCCCGTCGTACATGGCGAAAGCCGATATGCGACGTTAAACTGAACTTCCATCCATCACACACCTGTGAAGGGGTTACTGAAAAGACAGGTAAATTTTAGTATTAAATTTTAGTTTATCTGCATAAAAATAAAATTCACAACAAATTAAAACAAAGTCGAAATTAAAACCCAGAAGAAACGGTTTAATGATTAAAAAACCCACTGGACAACGGGTTGAACCCGAAACGTCGTGTTTTGTTTTGCTCTGGGGTGTTTTTATCATTAAACCGTTTCTTCTGGGTTTTAATTTCGACTTTGTTTTAATTTGTTGTGAATTGTATTGAACCCAGCAGACAGCTTCGTTTCTTCACATTCTAAAACTAAATATGTTTATTGTAAGACAAAGTAGAATATTCACTACATTCTTTTTATTCACCGTGTGTGTTGTTTATTTCACCTACATGTGCTTGTGTGAGTGTAGCGTTTTGATGTTTTTTAGTTCAATTGTACATTCTTTTTAAAGTAAAATTTGGCCAACTTTCACCAAAAAATAATATTCAGATAATGGATTTTACAATATGTGACCCAGCACCATGAAAGGGACATTAAGTGTCAAAATGACCATTCTGAGTCATTGGTCCAGTTAAAAACTTCAGACAATTCTCTTTCAAGTGATATAAGAACCATTGTGTAACTTTTTTCAATTGAGAGTTATGGGCATTCAAAGTTGGTAGGGTGACTGTTGGCCATTTTGAGAAATCACAGTCTAAAGTTTAGCCTATCTGAAGAAAATGCATCAACCTACTCATTTCAAAGCACTTTTGGGGGTATTTAGATACCATAATAAAGATTATCCTTTATACATTTGAAAGATGAGATGTTAGAGAGCACGAAAATACCCATAACTCCAAAATTGATCAAAAATGATATTTGTGACTTTGCAAGCCTGTTGTGAGAAACTATCCTAATGGTGCTGGGTCACATATTAATATACGTTTACTGCGAGGTACAGTTAACTTATAATGATTTGCACTAACAGTAGGGTTAGCTGCATACCTAAATCAAGGGACCAGATTTCTCCATGTCTTTCTACCCCATCTTACGCTTATGCTCATCGATCACTGTCAAATTGATATATATATATAGTTTGCTTTAATAAAACTTTTCTGTGTCCAATGTCTTTATTTGTGAACCTCAGAAACAAAACCAGTTAACGTGTTAACTTTGAGTAATGTTCGTGTTAAAAAAAAAATATATATATATATATTGCCGCCCGCATGCAATACAGACGTAAGTCGAAAGACGTCACTTCACAGGAGAAGCAAAAAACTGATTATTTCAGTCATTTCAAGTCGAATTGCTTCAGATATTTTCATACGGCTTTATTTCGAGCCCTCAAATAACTTTGTCACTTCAGTTTTTCAAATAAATCACGACTTATTTAAGTAATATTGAAATAAGAAATTTTGCCCCCAAATCATGGTTTTAGACTGAGAAGAAAATTAATTTTAGTCCAAAATAAAAGCTTTAAAGCATTGTTGAGATAATACCTTGGCACTCCAATACGCCCTCCAATATTTTTTAGATACAAAATAATGGGAGAAATTGTCAAAAGTATTTGTTGATTTGACTCAATGAATGTTGCTATCTTATTCTTGTATATGCAAAAAATCTAAAAATTAAAAAAATTGAGTTACGTCTGAATTGCATGCGGGCGGCGATTTTAAAGCCATTAGTTTTCGCTAAAGGCAAATGTTTTGTTTATGTTCTTCTGAAATTATGACGTCGGAAATGTAAAATGACGTCGGAAATGTAAAATGACGTCAAATTGTGTTTTGTGGAAGCTTCTGCGCCCAACTGGGGGTGTGACGTGGTGGGCCCCTCTCGGGCGTCGTGCCCCCTGGCATGAGGAAAAATCCCACTGAGTCGCTAATTGATTGAATAACTTGTTCTAGACATGTGAGCATGGTTGTAAGCACTTTTGTGGGATGTTTTAATGAGTGTTATATTGAGTCCTCAAATTTCATTAATTTGTCTCTCAATCCCCCTTTTGTTTTCCTCCTTCCTTTCTTTTTTTGTGATTTTCCCATAATGTCATTCTTTTATTTCTTTTCTGGTTTTCTATTTTGTTCACTTTGTTTGCTAATTTTGTGAATAATGTTTCTAAATATTGAACAAATATTTTCTAATTGGTGAGAACACACCTTCCGTCATTTGAATCATATGTAATGTATTGTGTATGGGTACGTTATAAGCTATATGCTTGTTGTTACCCAGTCTTTATCTTTTGGAATTGTGGTTAATGAAGTTGGTGAGCCTTGTCTTGTACTATGTATAAGCAAAAAATCTCTAAATCGATACAAATTGAGTTACGTCTGTATTGCATTCGGGCGGCGTTATATAAGTGAGAGAAGAAAACGTAATGATAATATTTAAAAAACGAACACAAGATTGAAGTGTTGTGTTTGCATGTAGCTTATAACGTACCCATACACAATACATTACATATGATTCAAATGACGGAAGGTGTGTTCTCACCAATTAGAAAATATTTTTTCAATAGTTAGAAACATTATTCACAAAATTAGCAAACAAAGTGAACAAAATAGAAAAACACATCTGCAAAAGAAGAAGAAGAAAATGTTTATAGAGTAGAAAAAAGGAAACATAAAGTGAACCCAAATAATGTCACAATCTAGTATTGATAAGATCAGTATTAATCTTCACACGGTTTATTTTGTGTGTGTGTGTGTGTGTGCTTTTTCCCCTCAAGATGATGCGTTAGAAAATCCCGCATCATAAGCTGCTCAGCATATTTTTGAGCAAAGGCAAAACATATAGCCAACAACCCTTAAAATATCAAATTTCGGTTTAGGTCATATTTATCTTTGATCTCCATTTGTATGTATTCTAACGATATCCAGAATATGAAATAATCTGAATGAAGTCTGTGTATTTAATAATGTTTTAAACCAAATCACTAGAAACAAAAAGCTTAAACTTTTTTTTTAACGTCAATGGTCAACGTGATATTCTTAGTTGGGCGTAGTGAGAGAGAGAGGGAGGGACTCATCTCCCTCTCTCTGTCTCTCACTATGCCCAACTAAGAATATATCACGTGCTAAGCCCCTACTGGTTTGATTGCCCCCTGGTGGTGAAATCATCGTCCTAAGTTGCTCATTCCTGCAAATGATTAACATGGATGTCAAATTTAGAATGACCTACCATGACTGTGTCGTGGTTTATTTGTAAGTCTTAAAGGGGAACCCTGACGGATGAGTTTTTGCAAGAAACACATCGAGATCACCAGAGAGACAGCCTTTTCAAGGATTGGAACACTCACTTTGCTCTGGTTTCCTATAAATTAAAACCGTCAAAATGGCGATTCCTTCTTGGCAGAGTTGCCGGAGAGAGAAGCCATTTTGGACGGGGTGGGTGGAGGACACTCAGAGTGGTTGAAGCTTTTTCTTCTTTGTACTTATACAGGGCTGCCAACCGTCCCGGCGTAGCCGTATTTGTCCCGGATTTTTGCGAAAAGCATGACCCGTCCCGTTTGTCCCGATTTTTTAATGACCGTCCCGGAAAATCGATAAAATCGTGGAAGCGTGCATTTTCCGCCTGTCTACCGCTTGCGTAGCGCTAGGTTTCAGTTCGCGGCATGGATCATGGTTTGCGCCTATTTTTATCACACGCTATCAACTTCTTTACAGAGAGTTATTCTGATTGGGTAAATCTTCAGTAAAATCAATTCTCATTGGCTGTTGTAGCAAAATTTTCATTGGCTGTTGTAGCCAAATTTTCATTGGCTGTTGTAGGCTAGCCAGTTTAGTCAAAGTTGAAAAAATGGCGTCTAAACGGTCGTGTGAGGATGATTCTTCTTCTAAGAAAGAAAAAGTTTCAAAGCGTTCATGTTTATTTCGAGAGTCATACACGGAGAAATGGCCTTTCATTGTGTCAGGAAGGAAAGGCGAAACTTATGCTTTTTGTGAAATTTGTGCTTGCGATTTGTTGATAAAGTCGGGTGGTAGGGATGATGTGCGCCGGCATGTGGAAACTGAAAAGCACGAAAAGAATGCCAAGCTGCGTGAAGGAACTGGGCAAAATCAAAAGATAACCGGCTTTTTCCAAAAAAAGTCAGAGGCTGCAAGTACTTCTACAGACGTGATTCGAGCTGAGGTGATGATGGTGGATTTAGCTGTCGAACTGAACTTGCCTATCGCGTCCCTTGACCGTTTGAATAAAGCAGTGAAGGTCATGTTCAAAGACTCGGAGATAGCCAAGAACTTTAAATGTGGTCGAACAAAAGCTACAGCAATAGTAAAAGAAGTTGCTGCCCAAACGACCTTGAACCTTGCTGACCGAATGAAGAGGAACACGTTCACAGTTTCGACCGATGGGAGCAATGAAAGGGGAGGAAAGAAGCTGTTCCCACTGGTTATCCGAACTGTGGATCCAGATACGTCTGTGGTTCGTTCTGACGTGCTGTCAGTGCCAGTTTGCGAAGGATCAGCAACAGGTAGGTTTCTTTTATTTTGATAAAATATTAGGTGAGCAAGATTATGTGCGTGTGTGTGTGTGTTGTCCGTCTGTGTGTATGGCTGTGTGTGTGGTTGCATGTATGATGTGTGTGTGTATGCTGCATGTGTGTGTGGTTGCATGTGTGTGTGGGTGCGTGTGTGGGTGCTTGGTTGCATATGTGTGGGTGCTTACCTCTGTGGTTGTGTGTGTGTGTGTGTGTTTGGTTGCCTCTGTGGTTGTGTGTGTGTAATTGGTTGCCTCTGTGTGTGCTTACCTATCACTATGTGTATGTGGTTGCATGTGAGTGTGTGTGCGCGTGCGCGCGTGTGTGTGTGTGGTTGCATATGTGTGTGTGTGTCTGTGTGTGTATGCTGCATGTGTGTGTGTGTCTCTGTGTGTGGTTGCATGTGTGTGTGTGTGTGTGCTTGGTTGCATATGTGTGGGTGCTTACCTCTGTGTTTGTGTGTGTGGTTGTGTGTGTGTGGCTGTGTGTGTGTGTGTGTTTGGTTGCCTCTGTGTGTGCTTACCTATCACTATGTGTATGTGGTTGCATATGAGTGTGTGTGTGTGTGGTTGCATATGTGTGTGTCTGTGTGTGTCTCTGTGTGTGTGTGCGTGTGTGTGTGTGTGTGTGCTTGGTTGCATATGTGTGGGTGCTTACCTCTGTGTTTGTGTGTGTGTGTGTGGTTGTGTGTGTGTGTGTTTGGTTGCCTCTGTGTGTGCTTACCTATCACTATGTGTATGTGGTTGCATATGAGTGTGTGTGTGTGGTTGCATGTGTGTGTGTGTGTGTTTGGTTGCCTCTGTGTGTGTGCTTACCTATGTGTGTGTGTGTGTGTTTCAGGGGAAAACATCTTCGGTCTCATTGAAAATGAGCTGTCTGCCCATGACATCCCTTGGGCTAACTGCATTGCATTTGGATCTGACAATGCCCCTGTGATGGTTGGTGACAAAAAGGGTGTTTATGGGTTTCTGAAACGGAAACATTCTCAGATGTACTTGTCAGGATGTGTTTGTCACCTTGTACACATTGCTGCTGAGAAGGGTGCCCAATGTTTGCCTCTGAATGTTGAGCAACTACTCATTGATGTCTACTACTTCATGGACAAAAGCAGCAAACGCCAGGGACTCTTCAAAGAGTTTCAACTGCTACATGAACTCAAAGAGAAGAAAATCCTGAAACACGTATCGACTAGATGGCTGAGCATTGGACTGTGTCTCCCACGGTTGATTGAAAACTGGAATGCTCTCTATGATTACTTCAGAGAACAAGAAGCATCTGCTGTCACCTCAGCTGTGAAGGACAAGACAGGCAAACTGAAACAGATTTTCAAATCTCCAACAAACAAACTCTACTGCATGTTTCTGCTGGATGCCATCAAACCATTTGAGAGCATGAACACAGCTCTGCAATGTGACAAGCCCATGGTTCAAAGTTTGAAACACCTACTGAATGGCTTCTTCCGAAACTTGCTGCTTCGGTTTGTGAAACCCTCCGCAATGAAAGGCAAGCTGCTCATGGATGTGGACTTCAAGACGTCATACAACATCAAGGGCCCAAGCGACCTCATCATTGGTGAAGATGCCAGAAACTTCATCAGCAGAGCAAAGGAGGTACGTCTGAGGGAGGAAAGAGTGACAGAATTTTACAAGTCAGTGCAGCAATTCTTTCAAGTCAGCTGTTCATACATCAAAGAGAAACTGCCAATGAAAGATGAACTGTTGAATCATGCTCAGGTTGCTGACCCCAAAAAGCAAGATGATGTCACATTTTCGTCTTTGAAGTACTTTGTGGAGAGGTTTCCAAAACTGACCAGTCCAGATGTGACAGTATCAGACCTGCAAGTTGAATTTGCAAAGTACCAGTGTGCAAACTTGACCAGCTGCCTTGAGAGCTCTGACAGGGTTGATGGTGTATGGAAAGCAGTGAGTCAAATGAGAGAGGATGGGGAACTGATGTTCAAGAGTTTGCCAGACGTCATGCTTCACATTTTGACTATACCACATTCGTCTGCTCACTGCGAACGAGTCTTTTCTTTGGTCAGAAAGAACAAAACTGACTTTCGAGGTAGCCTTGAATCAGAGACCCTGGAAGCTCTGATTGTGTCCAAGTCCAGACCAGGGACTGCTCTGGAGCACAACTACACTCCCAGTCAGATGGCCGACCTGAAGAGTGCCTGCTACAGGTCTCTTCAGTAATGCCAAATCCAACGTTTCTGTACATAGTGTATATAATTAAAGGTAAGCAAGATTCTTTTTATTTTGTTATGTCAAGTTGTGGTGGGTACTGTACTTAATTTCTGATCATTATTAAAATGTCCCTGAAAATCAGGCTGTGTCCCTGATTTGAGAGTCGTTTGTCCCTGATTAACAAATTTAGGGTTGGCAGCATGTAGTGCAGTGAACAAAAAATGGAGCTATTTATTTTGTTGTGAGCGAAACTCCTTTTGGTAAACTGTAAATAAAAAGGCTTGTATTGTGGAAATTTGGTCTAAGCGATTCAGGCGGCCATTAAAAAAGAGAGGGCACATGCCTTCTCTTTCTTGAAAGAATTTGTCTTCCAGCACCTCCGCCAAGGAGGAATCGCCGATTTGACGGTTTGATGTCTAGGAAACCAGAGCAATGTGAGTGTTGCGATCTCTATAAAGGATGTTTTCCTGGTGATCTGGATGTTTTTCTTGCAAAAACTCATCCGTCAGGTTGTCCCTTTAAACCGTATTTTCAGGTCCCATTTCAACCTTGTTTTTATTCTTTGACAAATTGACTCTTTAACTCTTCTAGCTATTGTGTGACGTTCTTGGTTGTCCGTTGCACCTCAACCGACAAGAGGGGAGTAAGTATTTCCTCGAGTGTGCAGTTGCTGCTTCAATGCAAGAAACGGCGATATAAGCTCTAAAAGCAGACAGACACATGGCAGGGTGCCTGGCAGTGAATGTCTTTGCATTTGGTGGGAGAGTAGAGTGATGCACATTCGCCCATGCTGCTGGAAGAGTTAATTATTGTCAAAATGATCGAAGTTATTCAAATTCTCTTTTCAGTGTCTTTTTATCAGGAACACTAGCTCCATCTTCCATA
The DNA here is from genome assembly GCA_017654935.2 of Phymorhynchus buccinoides. NCBI lineage: Eukaryota > Metazoa > Mollusca > Gastropoda > Neogastropoda > Raphitomidae > Phymorhynchus > Phymorhynchus buccinoides. Next base: position 16,583,295 of record CM065712.1, on the reverse strand, counting down.
AGAAAACAAGGCCTCAATTTATGCAAGACTTCCACGATGTGTGGTTTTCACATGCACCATCACATTAATTACGTACAATAAGGCCGGGTTCATATTAGACGCGTAAGTTCCGTACAGAAAACCCTAAATAAGTGGAAGAAAGAAGGGTAAAAGTTTACGCATAACATAGGAGAAATTTGGACACGTGGGCAAATCTTTTCCCTTCTTTCTTTCACTTATTTATGGATTGCGCACGGGATTCCGCACGGAATCTCCACTTATGTGTGTATACGGCCTTATTCTTTGTGTATGTATCCTAATTAAGCAAACCAGATGTTGGGATTTGATCGGACAGTGAATAAAAGGATTGTTTGCATGGCACATTGGAAACTTTCTGGAGTGAACGCAGGAAGGTAGGAGCCACTGTAGCTCAGTTGGTAAGTCTGAGTCGTTAGCTCGTAATCTGTCAGGTTTGCGAGTGCGCGGGTTCGAGCCCAGCTCGGTTCACAGTGGTGTGTCCTTCGGAAAGGCACTTTACTCCTATTTTCCTCACTCCACCCAGGTGTAAATGGGTACCTGACGTCAGTTTGGGGAAAAAGTCCTTCGGATGAGACTTCAAAAACCGAGGTCCCGTGTGCGAACGCATGCACAAGATCTTGCGCACACGTTAAAGCCCATCCCACTATTCGGTACGAGTAGGCGGTGTGTGCCGGTGGGATGGATGACACGAATTCACATAGCACGCATCCTGTGCGCTATTAATGGTCTGAATGAAGACCAGTGAGCGTGGGGCAGGATAAACATCCCCAAGTGGAAGAAGAAGAAGAGGTACTATCGCAGAGGGAACAAGGAAGGCTGATAGCTCCTTCTGGCGTTCACCCTTCAGAGTTTTAGTGTACATGTTGTACATTATTGATTTATTTTGTCTGTGGTTTTTTCCCTACACTTTTATGGCCTCGGCTTGTTTCTTTGGTTTTGGTGAGAGACATTAAATATTACAACACAATCACTTTATTCATTTTTGTGGTTTATTTGTATTTTTTGGTCTCCCTATATCTCACTTTCTGTCTTTCTATCTTCCACCTCCCCTCTCTCTGTGACACTCTCTCTCTCTCTCTCTCTCTCTCTCTCTCTCTCTCTCTCTCTCTCTCACCGTTTCTGTCTCTCTGTATCTCTTGTTTTAGTTTGTGTGTATCTGGTTTTTTCCCCGCCACGACCCCCATTTTTCACTCTCACTCTCTGACTGTCTCCCTCTCTCTCTCTCTCTCTCTCTCTCTCTCTCTCTCTCTCTCTCTCTCTCTCTCTCTCTCTCTCTCTCATCAGTGTGATTAGACAACCCCCCCCCCCCCCCCCCACACACACAAAAACGCCACACGCATGCATGCACACACACACACACACCACGCACGCACCCACACACACCACGCACGCACGCACACGCACACACAAACTCACACAAGACTACACTCGGAGCTAAAAACATCTTATTCTGTGCTTGAAAAGGGATTTCTTTTGTTCCTGGATAGATAGCATCGCACCCTGCAGCTTGGATACAGTTCTGAAAACATGCATTGATCAAACAATTTGAGGTGTGTGGCTTGTCTGCCCATTGTGGAGAAACTGTAAAAGAGCATTTTCATTCAATAAATGCCTTCCCTTTATGAAAACTAAATACAGTTTCAAAAAATCATACAAAACAGTTACATAAGGCGGTATTATTAATAATACTGTATTTTACGGACTATAAGGCGATATTTTTTCCTAGACTGAGACCCCTGCGCCTTATATTGTGACTGATAATATAGTAAGAAACTATAATAACAAAATCTGAATTTTGTGTAATTTTGGGGGGTGCGCCTTATAATCAGATGCGCCTTGTAGTCCGTAAAATACGGTAATGTTGATACATATATACATCATAGTTATGTTTTTACTGCCTTCATGATAATAAACTTTAACAGAAACAATATTCAGATGCATTAAATATGTATGATGATAGCACATTTTATTAATTTCTTCTGTTCAGAACACAGACCAATGATAATGGAGCTTGTTTCTGAGCTTCACAAAGACAGACATTGGACACCATTTTTTTTTTTAACAAAGCAAATGATATCTACAGTAATCGGTCAGTAAAAATTAAGATGGCAAAATATCTAAATGTGTTCTTAATGGCCATGAGCGTCGAAAATGTTTCTGTTAAGATTCGTAATGGGCCACAGGACTTCAGTCGAATCAACAGCGCCTCTACAGTCCAAAAAATATTCTGACTTTAAAAAATATGTGTCCCTATATCACTGTCACAGTGTGTTTCTTAGGGGTTGCAGAAAAGAAAGAAACAAATCAAACAAACAAAACAACCTGACAGTAACTATGAACTGACAGATGATGATTGGTATCGTAATCAACTTTGGTGGAGGGGATTTAATTAGAAAGAGAGTTCTACCCCTTTGTCCAAAATTTCGTTATTAATTGACAGCTACCCAGCTGGCCACGGTCTGGGACCTGGAGGAGGGGTGGTCCATGGTGGCGGAGGTGGTGGAGGCGTGCTGAGTTTCGGGGTGATCCAGGTCCACTCCGGACGTTAGACCCTGCTGCTGGAGCTCCCTCTGGTGGTGCCTTCTGCCGCAGGACTGGGCGCTGCTCCGCACGAGGAGGGCGGACCGTGGACTGTGCGGCTGGGAGAGAGGCATGGGGGTGTCTTTGTCCACGTCTTTTTCTGTGGGGATGTCTTTCTCCATTGGTGCGTCTTTTCTCATGGTGGTTTCTTTTCCCGCGGGAGCGTCTTTTTCCACCGGGGTTAGGCCTATGTTTTCTTGGGCGATGTCTCCTTCCACGCGGATTAGTGCTTCCATGGTGGTTTTTTCTTTATCCGCGGGGGTCGCTTCTTCTACGGGAGTACCTTTTTCTCTCTGCCCTTGTCGATGTCTCGCAATCTCTGCAGGTTCTTTGTGGCTTGTTTGTTGTTGTTGGTGTTCGTCTTCCGAGATCTGTCCATCTTCCGCTACCGGTTTCCTGTCTCTGTCCGCTTTTCGATCGCCAGTGACAGCAGAGGATGAAGAGGCAGGTGTGTTCTGGGTGATCGCAGAATAGGAGGTTTCTTCAAACTGTGAAGATTCTGGTGCTTGGTGTGTGGGTGGATGTTGGGTGTTGTCTTCATCAGTCAATTCTGCCTCTGTCTTGGTAGTGGTGCCTGCAATTACCGTTTTCTCTCTAGCAATTCGGGCAGTGTCTCCCGGAGCATATTCTGGAGCTTGCTCTTTTCCTTTGTGAGCACGACGGTGTTTGGATTCTGCGCCATCCATCCTGGGAGCATCAGAGAAATCCCTGACGACGGGATCCGCTTGTACGTGGCTGTCCTCCTTAATGTCGGCACTTTCTTTCCCTGGTTCTGCTCTGTGCAGGTCAGCATTCACAATGGCTGCATCATTTCTTGGGCTTTTGGAGGCTTCGAGCTTATCCCTAACCTCTGTGCCAGAGGAAAGTTTCTTATCTGAAGAAGCTTCTTCCGTATCATTTGTTAACTCTGGAAGATTATGGAACTTGTCTATGTTGACATCTTCGTCGTTGGCCAGATTGGACTGTTCAGGAATTATGGGGCCAGCAGTGGTTGGTTTTTCATCAATGTGGTCTTTGGTTTTAATAACGGCGCTTGTCTCAGGATCGTCTGTAAATTCTATACCGCCATGTTGCTGAGGGTCGGCGCCATTCTGGTGAGTTGTGTCATCATGATCGACTTCAGGTTGACGAGCCACTTGTTTAGCATTCCCTTTGACAATGACATCCTCGTTACCGGTTTTCGACGAAACAGTCTTCCCTTGGTTCAGGTCCTGGCTACCAGAGCTGTTCATTTCAGCAGATTGTGGTGGACGGACGGCGGTTTGATCAACAGCTTTGTAACCCTGTTCATCGTCCCCTGACTTGGGATCGTTTTGCTCCATGTCTTTCAGCACAGTCAGTTCTCCAGAGCCGTCCTGTTGAACAGGGATGTTGTACTCCCCTTCCTGACGACCCGCAGTGTGAGCTGGATATGGGGCAGCGGCAGCAGCGGTGTTTTCTGCGGATTCTGCAGGGCTACTCTTTTCAAATTCCGACGCAGGGACGCTTTGCTGTTGCTGAGAAGACGACGACGACTGTTCGCTTTGACCATGTCCAGTTTTGGCTGTGTCCTCAACACCTGCTGCTGGCTGTTCTTCACGCCCACCTCCTGCTTTCCCGTGGTTGTCCTGCTGCGACTCAGGGTCTGGAAGTCGCGGGGTGATGGGAGGCAGAGGTTGTCGAGGATCCTGCAGGTCGGTTTCAGAACCCCCAAGCTCCTTTTCCGTTCCCTTCCTCACATTCCCCCCTCCTCCTCCTCCTCCCCCAGGATTCGGGCCCAGCGTAGGCTTGGCTTTCTTCAGGGTCATCCTACTGGCCGCCCCGTCCTGCCGGCTTCCCAGGCTGTGTCGGCTTTGCCGGCTGAAGAGACTTTGCCGGCTGGGAGCCACGCTCTGGCGGCTGGTCGTGCCCATGCCGTAGATCTGGTGAGCGCGCAGGGTGGAGGCCCTGTTGAAGGACACCTCCCTGGCGAACTGTTGGTACGTGCTGCTGTCCACCTGCACGTTTCCACCAGCCATGGCCTCCCGACGGAACCGCCGCCTCTCCTCGTCTCTCTGCACGCGCTCTGTTTGAATCAGCCGGTCCTCCGTGTAGTAGTAGTAGTCGTCGTCTCTCGGTCCCCCGCCGTCTCGTTCCGTCTGTATCGCTCTGTTGTCTGCGACGCTCTGTATTGGTCTGTCTGTGTACGTGAGTTGGTCATCTTGGTAGTGACCGCGGTTGGTGTGGAGAGGATCGCCGTCGTCGTTGTTGGAAAGGAGGTGGGTTGGTAGAGACAGGGACAGCTGCTCCTCTCTCTCTTCATCGGTCATGTCTCCTGCCCTCGCCCTGCCCCTGTACGTCGTGTCAGGCTCAGCGCGTGGAGTTAGGGCGCCCTCTTCCATATCTGACGTCACATCGTCGTCATAATCATCATCATCATCATCGTCATCGTCAACAAACACACCTACGCCTTGCGCGGTAACCATGGTGGCGGGATGTTTTCGCCGCTGGGCCGTCTCTTGGACGGCTCTCTCTACTTCTTCTACTTCTTCTTCGTTTCTCGTCTCTTCTTTTCTTATCTCTTCGCTGATTGGTTGCGGTAGAGGTTGTTGCGGCGGAGGCGGGTCCTTGGTGATCTTTGTCTTCTGTCTGCTGATTGGTAGTTGCCTTCGCGAGCGTTTCGCCTGGCGAGCCGCGGCAGCTGGGGGTAGGGTAGGGGGAGGGGGAGCCCTGGGGGAGGGGCTGAAGTCTTCCTGCGTCAGGGTCTTGGCCTTGCGGAGCAGGGCGCGCTGGTTCAGCAGGGATTTCTTCTTCAGCAGGCGGTTGATCTTGCCGTTCAGGTGCTCCATGGCTGCCTGGATGGCCGCCTGGGATTCTTTGTCGTCTGTTTTTGGAGAGAAAGAGAATACGAATGCGAATGCGAATGTTTTATTGAGGGTAAAATGAATAAGCTTTAAGAGCTTCTTTGCACCATGCCATCTTGATCTCACACACATTCACAGCATGCATCAAGCGAAGAGAGAGAGAGATAGAGAGAGAGAGAGGGGGAGAGAGAGAGAGAGAGAGAGTGTGTGTGTTTTGTGTGTGCATATGTGTCTGTGTGTGAGAGAGAGAGAGAGAGAACAGTTGAACATTTGGATTCTATTGTCATAGCCAATTTGGTCTAATGACAAGGAGGTGGCATGACAAAAGGTACGAACGAACGAACGAATGTTGTTGGGTTGTTTTATTGAGGGAAAGCGGAATAAGCACAATAACCGGCTTTTTTTCATCCGGCCCTCAGAACAAAAAGAAAGGAAATTAAGAAATACAAATAGAAAAAAAAGACATCGCAAAATACAAGAAAAAACCCAACAACCTTAAATCAAGGTCACAAAAGGACGCATCATGCAAGGCATACACATAAAATAAATTACATCAATTAAAAAGAGAGAGAGACTGAGACAAGGACAGACAGGCAGACAGAGAGAGGGAGGTCAAAATAAAAGAAAATATGAAAGAAATGAAGTAATCCATGTTGGGAAAAGGTAAGCAAAATAAGAAGCAATACCCGTGAATGTATTATGTACAACAAGACAACAGAACAATGAAAACAGAACACATCATTATTAGGGGAAAGTTCAACTAAAACAGTACTTCCCCAAAAAGCATAAAATAGAATCAACTAAAATATTATAACAAAAATCATTTTTACTCCTACATCATTATGCACACAGGTATATCCATACACTCAGCCTCTACACACACACACACACACACACACACGCGCGCGCGCGCGCGCGCGAGCGCACGCACGCACGCACACACACACACGCACACGCACACGCACACACACACACACTGAAAGTCCAGACTATAATGGTAGGATAGAATTTGCTTCGCATGATGGTGATGATGATGATATAATGACAGCAATAATGATGATGATTATTAACCATAATTTAGACAACGACAGTAATGATTCTACTAGGCCAACTTACTGAAGAGAGCAATGAGAGAGAGAGAGATAAGTTTAGAACACACAGATACTTGCTAGGTTATTTCATTGCTACAATTAAGGGAAAATACAATGCATGGATTTGACACGAAAGAAAAGTAACTCAAGCAATTGGGTTTTCAAATAATTGAGCCCCCAAGTAGAGAAAAGCTTAAAGACCCCCCCCACGTCACGTGTCACATTCCCTCTTATGCTTGGAAGATTTCTTAAGATTTCTTACCAGCTATAAGAGGGAAAACACGTGAAAACCATGATTTTGACACGTAACGTGGTGGGTCTTTGAAGATGCCTTGAAACGAAATTTTAAACTTTGACGTCCTCTAGGCCCGAAGGGCACATAATTATGGGACATTGTTCCATACGTGCACTTCGGGCCAAGAGGACGTTTTTGATGCCTTTTAGTGACATAGGTGTTAAATCACTGTGGAGCTAAAATGCAACTTTGGCGGTGAAAGGGTTAATCCTCTGAAATGTGCAAATCCTCTGACAATTCTGATGCCTGAAACCTACTGAGCAGAGCAACAGTTGCGCAGTGCAAACCTGCGCCGGTGACTGACCTTTTCTCACGGCCATTTTGAAGGCTCCGTTGAAGGCTTTGTAGGCTTCCTTCAGGTTGTGAAGTTTGGCTGAAACACACAGAACATACACAATACAAGCATAGATCGGAAAGCTTGGTTGTGTGCCAATAGGGGTCGCTGTAAACTAACTACTTTAGTTCACTTGACTTAGGCAATTGGCTTTGCACGTGGTCACTGTGTCGTTCATATTATGGGTCATTTAGCTGTACTCTTCTTCTTCTTCTTCTTCTTCTTCTTCTTCTTCTTCTTTCTTCTTCTGCATTCCCAGGTCATATGGCCATAATGGGCAAGGTACGTAGGGGATGACGGGGTAAAAAGCGCATGGGCGGGTAAGAAGCCCACCCCAATTATCTCATGAAATAAAGAAAATGTTAGTCAAATTTGCCCATGAGACGAATGCTAGACATTAACGCTCGTCTCATGGGCAAAATGAGACTGAAATTTGCTTCATTTCATGAGATAATTGGGGTGGGCTTCTTACCCGCCCATGCGCTTTTTACCCCGTCTTCCCCTATGTGTCCGGTTTTCAGTTTTCACTGGTCTCCGTGCTGCGTACAGCCAACACATTCCGATTTCGGAGGAGCTCAAAGTAGAACAATGATTTGGAAGATTTTTTTTTTAAAGGCAGGAGAATGGGCCAATACATCAGAAAGATAGTAGATGACAGTGAGCGAAGGGAAAAGGCAAGAGTCGAAGGGAGTGGCAGATTAGAGGAAGTTACAAGCACAGAACTTCCAGGTGGAGGGACTATTTATACAAAAGACCCCCCGGTATCCCCACGGGGGGAGCTGTACTCATAGTCTAGTAAATTTGGAAATGTATCTTCGTTGTTGTTGTTGTTGTTGTTGTTGTTGTTGTTGTTATATACTTTCACGTTTCCTGTCTGAATTTTTATTTTGAAATTGGGGGTGGGAGGGGGAGAGGTTAGAGAGATTCAAGAAGTTCTTTAATCAGCCAATGCATCAGAGTACAAAGGAAATCGTTTTGGTTTTGCACAACACACAATCCAAAACAACAACGAAAGCACGCGCATGGATGGACAACCAATATAAGAGAAAATAAGAATATATGGCAACAAAATCATCTTATATAGCCAAGTATCTCTCCCTCAGATTCTCTTTTACTCTCAGACACACACCTTAAGGGCGTCGAATCACGATCACAGACGGTGATGTAATAATCAAGACCTGGTAGCAACACATGTGCTGACAGTTCGCTTGAATTTAGCTTGTTCTAAACCTTTGTGGTAAGAGTAAAGGATCAAAGGGAGGGGGGAGGGGGGAATGCGGAGTAATACGGAACCCCCCCCCCCCCCCCCCCACCTTGAAACCCATGAAAAATTGAGACCATGGTCATTAGCCTCCGTAGAAAAGTAGACTTGGGTTAGTTTTCTAAAGTTTTATAGCACACATTTCAACAACAACAACAACAAAAATCTGTAGAAATCTAATCAGGGTCCTTTTGTGTTTAGCTTCTTTCCAGCAATGGCGATGAGGATCCATGCCTGCTGCTGGGAAAAGGTGAGGTCTGCCATAACAGAGTAATCTTAGCGTGAACTTCTATATTGTACTTCTATATGGCCCCCTATCTTTTTTCTTTTAGTTTCTTTCCTTCAAGGCTTACTAACGCTCAGCAATGGCGATGAGGATCCAGGCCTGCTGCTGGGAGAAGGTGAGGTCTGCCATGGCATACTAATCGTTGAGTGAACTGAAATAATTTGTATATGGTCCCCTAGCTTTAAAAAAAAAAATGACCCTCAGCAATGGCGATGAGGATCCAGGCCTGCTGCTGGGAGAAGGTGAGGTCTGCCATAACAGAGTAATCTTAGCGTGAACATCTATATGAACTTCTATATTGTACTTCTATATGGCCCCCTCTCTTTTTTATTTTAATGTTTTTCCTTCAAGGCTCACTGACCCTCAGCAATGGCGATGAGGATCCAGGCCTGCTGCTGGGAGAAGGTGAGGTCTGCCAAGGCGGCGGCCTGCAGGCTCTTGTGGCCGCAGTCCCTGGAGTAGTCGTAGTGGCCCAGCACCAGGAAGCAGTTGCCGATCTCGTGGAACGTCTGAGCCACGTCCTCCAAGGAACTGCACATGGGGGCCTTGCGGGCAAAGCTGAAAATGATATGAAGGTAACATGATGATGATGATGGTGATGGTGAGGAGGAGGAGGAGGATAATGAGGAGAAAGAGGAGGAGGAAGAACGTCTGAGCCACGCCCTCCAAGGAACTGCACATGGGGGCCTAGCGGGCAAAGCTGAAAATGATATGAAGGTAACATGATGATGATGATGGTGATGATGATGATGATAATGAAGAGGAGGAGGACGATGAGGAGGAACATTGAGCCACGTCCTCCAAGGAACGGCACATGGGGGCCTAGCGGGCAAAGCTAAAAATAATATGAAGGTAACATGATGATAATGAAGACCATTGGGCCCTACATTTACACATATCTACCATAGCCATCCAAAAACACTTGCACACGTTCAAACACACCTATTCATCCACACGCGCGCGCACACACACATGTTTGGGAGGAATTCCATAATATAATGAGGAGCTATATAGTAAAAGGATCGTTCACCAAAAGATTTCGTGTGGACCCGAGGAACCTTGAGTGTGCAGCAGTCAGAGGAAGAACGTAGGGAGCGAGCAGGTGTGTAGACAGTTACTAGTTCGGAGAGATAGACAGGACCAGAAAAGTGAACAGTACCGAAACAAAGGCAAGCTATCTTGTGCTTGATTCTAGCCTCTACTGAAAGCCAGTGCAAGTTACGTATAAATGAGGCGAGGACATTCCGATTTTTAACCGGCCACAAAGCAAAAGCTGGTTAATGTTTTCACAGCAGTCTCTTGTTCCTGACCATGTGTCTATGTCAACACGATAACGTTTGAACGGAGGGACCTAGGAGGCTCAAATGTTGCATGCGGATAGGCATTTGGGATATCTCTTCTTCATCACGTTGAAGATTCTGCTGCACTTTAGGGGCAGTACGAAAAAGAAAGAAAATAAGTTCAGTAAATATAGGGTAGAAAGTGAACTGATGAGATAGTAGGCCTATGGGGAAAAGATAGAACCCTAGATAGTCAAGAATAATTTAAGTATTGTGTAGATGTACCGTTTACTATGTGTAGAATAGGATATTTATGAGATTCAAAATGGAAGGAAGTTAGTTACGTATTTGAATATTTGATTCAAGGATAGAGAATAGTCAGTGGGTTAATGCCACACACACACACACACACACACACACACACACACACACACACACACACACACACACACACACACACACACACACACACACACACACACACACACACAAACATACACACACACAAACACACACACACACACACACAAACATACACACACACAAACACACACACACACACACACACACACACAAACATACACACACACACACACAACACACACACACACACACACACACACAAACATACACACACACACACACACACACACACACACACACACACACACAAACATAGATACACACATATCTCCAGTATGTATGTACACACACACATATACACACACACACACACTCACACACGCACGCGCACACGCACGCACACACACACACACACACACACACACACACACACACACACACACACACACAGTGTTGTTCCTTACTTACACTTCCAGGGCCTTGTTGAACTTTCTCTGGATGATGTACATTCGTCCTATGTGTCCCAGAGAGCGAGCGATGATCGTGTTGTTCTTCCTGAAATGGCAGGTCAGGTCAGATCAGATAGTTAGGAAATTAGGCCTCGCGGCCTCTTCACTGTCCTTTCATTTTTGTTTGAACTTTTGCACAGCTGAGAGGTTTTTATATTTAGTTTTTATTTGGCAAATCTGCTCGTATTGGAGTTTTGAGATGTTGGTGTAATTATCAAGGAGGTTTTTTAATTGTGCTAGATTTTGTGCTCGTTTAATATGTGCAGGAAGAGTATTCCAAAACTTTGTTAATATGTTAGAAAAGAAATGTCAGCAAAGGCTGATGTTACATTATCCCTACATCAATGCCATGTATATGTGCGTATACATGCGCGTGCGCGCGCGCGTGCACACAGAGAGAGAGACGTATAAATACACACACATACACACACGCGCGCGTGCGAAACTCTCACATCCACATACAGGCGCGCGCTCTCGCACACACATACACGCGCGCGCACGCTCACACATACACACACGCACGCACACACACACACATACACTATCTCTCTCTCTCTCGCTCTCTCTCTCGCTCTCTCTCTCTCTCTCTCTCTCTCTCTCTCTCTCTCATACACACACACACACTGGCACACACACACACACACACACACACATGTGCACGTATACTTACACACATACACACACGAACGCTCGCACGCGCGCGCACGCGCGCACACGCACGCGCACGCACACGCGCACACACACACACACACACACACACACACACACACACACACACACACACACTCCATTACCGCTCTTCTCCTATCTCCAGCGCCGTCTTATGATGGTGCAACGCCTGGTCGTAGCGCTGCATGGCGATGCTAGCGTTGCCGATACAGCTGTGAAGACTGGCCAGCGTTTCCACGTCACGCCTGACGTCATCCTCCGGTAGTGACGTCACCGCGTGCAGCACGGTGCGCGCTTTGCGCAAACAGTCTTCGTACTGGTGCTCTCTGAAAGCTGAGGAGCAGTATGTGTACTATGGTTAGTTACGGCAGTAAAAAATGCTTTCGTGTTGCGTCAGGGTAAAGTATAGGACTTGTGTTTGCTTACACACACTTACCCTAAAGAACAATATAATTGTTTATTCTAGTCTTGTAAGCCTACTTACATTTTGATGTTCACAGGGAAGATGGGTGGGGGTGGGGGTGGGGGGGTGGGGGTACTGCAAAGGTTTTCGTAATTACAAATTATTTTCAAATATCCTAATTTAAACCCTAATTGCGCTTATTCAGAGCATGAGTATTGTTTTTAACACTTTCACCGCCAACCATATTTCAACCAAAATATTCCATTAAAATTATCTGGATAGAGAACAAAATCCATCTGCAATATTAGGGATTCTTCTGTGACATATATAAAATAAGGTCTGTCCTTACTTCCCAAAACTAAGACAATAGGGTTTTTGGATAATAGACCCCAATTTGATGCCTTTTAGTGACATATGTGTTAAATCACTGTGGTGCATAAATGCGACTTGAAAGGGTTAATGAGGCTACAAACGGCATGAACAAAATAATACAGTACTCTGCCTTTTTTCTTCTTAAAAAAAGAAGTTTCAGACTCCAGAAATAAGTGAAACAACAGCCAAAGAAGTTTCATTGCATGACGTCAAAAATAATCTAACCACTCTCTTCCTAGCCCAATCAACCAACCAACCAACCAGCCAACCAACCAACCACCAACCAGCCCAACCACCCTCTGATCTGTCTTGTTTCCCGCTGGGTGAAAATCTTCATCCGAGAGATTAACCAAGGAATGGGACTACATGGCATTTAGGTGTGTGAGAGGCGATGCTATTTCATCAAATTGACATCACTCTGGCGATTAGGACATAGGAGTAAGATATTAACTGAAATAAATGATCCTGGCATTAACAGGCAGGACAAGGAGGGGTAGTTGGTGTGTAACACCGCTCGATTAATTACAAAATCACTCACTCACTCATGCACACTTTCAACTCAAAAGCACAAAGAAACACTCTAGATTGTAAATGGAATTTATTGTTTGACTGATTCATACATTTATTATAATGTACAACTATTAATTAATATGCTTAATATTGAAAAATGCATGTTGATGAATGGGTGGGGGAGAGAATGAAGGAATTGTGGAGTGGAGGGATGAGAGAGGGAAATAAAGTATGTTATAACAATCCTTGACCTTGACACTGACCTTCGTCGATTTGGTCCAGCTCGTCGTTGATGAAGGTGGTCAGCTGGCGTTGGCGGTCCCCCTCCACGTCTTCAAATTTGACCAGAATGCCGCGCCCCGCCATCATCCCTCTTACTCCCCCTCCTTCCATCTCCCAACGACCTCCCTGTGACCCCTCTGACCCCGGGTCGGCGACCGTGACCTCTGCCTGACCTCTGCCCTGGCTCCCACGTGACTCCTCACCTCGCCTGCAAGGGTACGAAAAGGTTGAGTTAGGTTATTAATGAAATTACAATAACGTCTGTATTGCTAAAAATACGGGACTTTACTGGTGTTGCACTGCCTCCGGGCATTGCCTCCAGGATCGTTCCCACCATCTTTATATCTACTAATGTCCCATATGTGTCTGTTTCAGACCGGAGGACGTTAAACAGATTTTTCTACTCGTTAATTAAAACTTCGTGATTTGTACAGAAGGGGGTTAGCAAAGTGGGTTAAGACGTTCGTCTGCCAAGTCAATGCGCGAGTGACCCACCGAGTTCGGATACCAGCCTCGCTCTTTTCTTTCTAGTTTGACGGGGAAAGTTGAACTGAACGTCGAGATCTTCGGATGGGGATTTAATAAGCGAGTCTGACACATACAGTTTACACGCGTAAGAAAAACAGCAACCCACGGCAGTTAAAAGTTGATAAGAGGAGGAAAAATCTCGATGCCTGGTATGAACCACATTGTTAGCTAGGTTTTCCAAGTCAAGTCCCCCCCCCACCCCCCCATCCCCAAACAAAAAATGCTGTCGGCGACGCGTTCTTCGGGAAAGGAGCCCGAATTTCACAGAGACGAGTTTCTGTAAGGTGAAAATACCAACATACCAAAAATGAAATAAAGAAACACCCCTACAGCAACGTGATGACGTCTGTTTGTCTCACAAAATGTGGAAACGAAAGAGGAATGTCGGGAACACAGAGCCGTTTGTACTATTATTATACCGCAACTGACTGATGGATGACATTCGGCTTAACGTCCTCCGGTCTGGAACAGACACATGGGACATTAGTAGCTTAGATATAACGATGATGGGAACGATCCTGGAGGCATTCTAATAACTAAAGTAACAGCAATGTGCCATATGGCCTTTGGCCGAGAGGACGTAAAACATTAATATTCACCTGGAGGCAATGCCCGGAGGCAATGCAACACCACGAAAGTCCCGAACATTTAACAATAGGCCTACAGATGTGTAATTGCGGTCTATGCAACTGACTCATTCACACAAGATAATTGTAGGCCTACTCCATAGAACAAATTCAAAGTCACGTTATTATCCCAACTCATGCTATGTTGTACTTTAGTCACCTCCCCCCCCCCCCCCCCCCCCCCCCTTCAATTTTTTTTCGCTTTGAAAATGTCTATGAGAAGCAACATTCTGTCTTTTTTTTGGGGGGCGGAGGGGGGGGGGGGGGGGGGGGTAAGGGATAGGGTTAGGATCAGCTTATAGTTAAAACAATAAAACTGAAAGAAGCGGACTTTGAGAATGAGGGTTATAAACATGAGGACGTGATGATTACAGTACAAGATTGCTCCAACTCAAATTAACCTGACACACCCAGTATGGCTAATCATCATTCGATGTCCAAACTTCAATAGGGGGAGACGGGGTAAAAAGCCCATGGGCGGGTAAGAAGCCCATGCCAATTATCTCATGACTGAATTTTGCTTCATTTTATGAGATAATTGGCATGGGCTTCTTACCCGCCCATGGGCGTTTTACCCTGTCTTCACCTATGGTAAGCAGCTTTAATTACTTCTTTAATCAAATTATTGTATCTCAGCCATGTATAATGTTGTTTGTTGTTGTTGTCGTACCCTGGCTAAAAGACTCCAGGGATCATCCCAACAGCCGAAGCACTTGAACACTATGATACAAATGCACCAGCTAGGGATGAGAACATTGCTGCGTGTGACCGTTTTTGATCACCCCGCCACGTGCGCAGCCGGCCACACTCCGACTTCGGATGAAAATGTATAATTATCCAACCTAGAACTGAAAAGGAAACTGACGAGGCCACGAGGCTTATAGTTTGCCCTCGAATGACCTGACCTGACCTGACCTGTTTCTTTGCCGCGTCGTCAAGTGCGACCGGAAGTGGAAATCCACCTGCGTGACGTCACGCTGCATCGCCGCCAAGTCTCTCCGGCGCCGTTTATTCCAGGGCAGGTCCCGGCTCCCCAGGGAAGTGGCCCCTTCAGGGCCAGACAGCCCCCCGGCAAAGGACCGCTCAGTCCCCCTGGGTCCAGTCCCTGCCCCGCGGCGGAGAGGCAGCATGGTGTGGGGTGGAGGGGGCAGAGGGCCCAGCGTGTCCCAGAAGATGCTCCGCTCCCTGAGGAACTGCAGGCCCTCGTCGGCCAGCATGGCCAGGTCCCGCTCCGCCTTGCCCCCCGCTGGGTAATAACATGGGAGAGAGAGAGAGACAGTGATGATGATGATGATGATGATGATGATGATGATGATGCAGGCCTTCGTCGACCAGCATGGCCAGGTCCCGCTCCGCCTTGCCCCCCGCTGGGTAATAACATGGGAGAGAGAGAGAGAGACAGTGATGATGATGAGATGATGATGATGATGATGATGATGATGCCTGATGATGCAGGCCCGCTCGTCGCCCCCCGCCAGCATGGCCAGGTCCCGCTCCAGCTTTGGCCCCCCCCGCCTGGGTAATAACATGGGAGAGAGAGCAGAGACAGTGATGATGATGATGATGATGATGATGATGATGATGATGATGCAGGCCCTCGTCGGCCAGCATGGCCAGGTCCCGCTCCGCCTTGCCCCCCGCTGGGTAATAACATGGGAGAGAGAGAGAGAGAGACAGTGATGATGATGATGATGATGATGATGATGCAGGCCCTCGTCGGCCAGCATGGCCAGGTCCCGCTCCGCCTTGCCCCCCGCTGGGTAATGGTGGGAGAGAGAGAGAGAGACAGTGATGATGATGATGATGATGATGATGATGATGATGATGATGCAGACCTTCGTCGACCAGCATGGCCAGGTCCCGCTCCGCCTTGCCCCCCGCTGGGTAATAACATGATGAGAGAGAGAGAGACAGTGATGATGATGATGATGATGATGATGATGATGCAGGCCCTCGAGCATGAGGTCCCGACGGGAGTTGGCAGGGAGAGTGATGATGATGATGATGAAGGAGGAGGAGGAGACTAAAATGATGAGGATTGTTGACGATGACGATGATGATGATGATGTGGTGGTGGTGGTGGTGGAGGTGGTGTTGAAGAAGAAGAAGGTGATGATGATGATGATGAGGAGGAGATAAAATGATGAGGAGGATGACGATGACGATGATGATGATGATGACGACAAGAAGATGATGATGATTGACAATGAGTGACGATGATGGTGGTGTGGAGGAGGAGGAGGACTGGTCTTTTGTGTATGTGCTGTTATGAATATGAGATGGAGAGACCATATTACAATGAGTACGAATGCGGAGGAGAGGAGGAGGTCTTTTGTGTATGAGAATATGAGATGGAGAGAATGCGAGAGAGAGAGAGAGAGAGAGAGAGAGAGAGAGAGAGAGAGAGAGAGAGAGAGAGAGAGAGAGACAGAGAGAGAGAGAGAGAGACAGACACAGACAGACACAGAGACAGAGACAGAAGGTCTCGATTTTCCGACAGCATTGGGAAGTTATTTTCCGGTTTAGTATTTTGTGAAAGACTGGCTCCCAACATACACATATGCACGCGCGCATACAACACACAGACACACGCACAAACATACACGCACACACGCGCGCGCGCGCACACACACACACACACATAGACTTATGCACGCGGGTGCATACACAGTTACATATTTGGTCAAAGACACACACACACACACGCACGCACACACACACACACACACACACACACACACTGTGACACACACACACACACACACACACACACACACACACACTGTGACACACACACACACACACACACACACACACACACACACACACACACACTGAGGTCGTATTTAGCTGCACATATTTATTTAGACAGTTTATTTCATTACAACAATTACCCGTAATAAACAACAATGTGACCACAACAGTTCACACAAACATAATCATTATGCAGGCATAACAGTGTCAATTAGCTCCTTATCTTAAAACAAAGTGCTTAGGGGAAGACGGGGTAAAAAGCGGGTAAGAAGCCCACCCCAATTATCTCATGAAATGAAGCAAATTTCAGTCTCATTTTGCCCATGAGACGAGCGTTAATGTCTAGCATTCGTCTCATGGGCAAATTTGACTGAAATTTTCTTTATTTCATGAGATAATTGGGGTGGGCTTCTTACCCGCCCATGCGCTTTTTACCCCGTCTTCCCCTATATTAATTGCTCTCATAAGAAATAAAATAGCATCATTGTCTAACCTTCAAATTGTTTTATTAAACGTTTAATTAGGGCTCGACTTCCGCGATTTATTAAAAGTTCCGTACGAATAAAATTCTGCTTAACGTCCTCCGGTCTTGAACAGACACATATGGGACATTAGTAGATATAAAGATGGTGGGAACGATCCTGGAGGCAATGCCCGGAGGCAGTGCAACACCAGGAAAGTCCCGAATTTTTAACAATACAGTTGTATCTCTGAAACTAATTCCGTACGAAGAATATTAGCCTATTTACTGGAGACTTTAAAGTTATGTACGCAGAAGATGATAATGAGTTTAACGTCCTCCGACTTGGTATATGTACACATGGGACATTTGCATATCGTATGTAATAGAGATAGTGGGTCGATCCTGGAGGTACTGCAATACCAGGAAAGACCCAAATTAGTAATCTAGTTGTTTAGATATTATGAATGTGGAATAGTAGAGCATACACATAGGGGAAGACGGGGTAAAAAGCGCATGGGCGGGTAAGAAGCCCACCCCAATTATATCATGAAATAAAGAAAATTGCAGTCAAATTTGCCCATGAGACGAATGCTAGACATTAACGCTCGTCTCATGGGCAAAATGAGACTGAAATTTGCTTCATTTCATGAGATAATTGGGGTGGGCTTCTTACCCGCCCATGCGCTTTTTACCCCGTCTTCCCCTACAAAGGTCTAGTGGCTTGAAATGAGTAAGATTCGATAAAGGAAAAAGGGTGTGTTGTGATTTTTGTTTGTTTAAAAATGTGCAACCTAAGTGTTTGTGTTTGTCACTGACTTGTTTATTTTTCATAGGGCCTACTTACTTGTGGGTTTTTTTAATTATCATGTACAACCTTGATAAATTGCGGCCTCTTTTATTTCATTTTATTTTTTATGTAAAAAGAAATATCCTATTCAGAAACACCGTCAGTTAAAAAAACCTAAAAAAGCATTTGGGATTGAACTGACACGGCCACACGCCACAAATTAATTCTTCAAAATTTTCTGTTAAATGATTCGAGTATGAAAATACTTTAGGTTAAAAATAGTTGGGTCACCTTACAGGTCACAACGCCAAAAATATTCTCTACTAGGTCACACGCCACACATTTATCATTGAAAACCTTCCCGGTAAATGATTCGAGAATTGATGGAGTACAAGACGCAACGTGTATATGGGATTATCTCTCTCTCTATCACAGCCTGGTCACAGAATGCAGACGACAGTGTCGGGAATAAGGCAGCAGGGGTCGAATTCGGGGCGGGGGAGGGAGAGGGGTAGGGGCGGAATCGGGCCGCTCCTCCCCCGCGTCATTCAGGTGGGCACGTGACAGCTGAGCCGCGTGGCCCCACAGTGCCGACCTCTCGCGGAGGAAGTCCACCCCCTCACGTGCCAGCCGCATGACGTCACGCCGCGTGCGGCCGCCCCCGCCACGACCCCCGCGCGCTGCAACGACACGACATCAGGCAGCACGTCAGGAAATACGAAAGGACAGCTTCTTTTGTTTTTTGTATAAAAAATATTTTGCAATTACTTTTTTCAGACCCCCCAAAAAGTCAATTTTGATGGGAGAATTGTCATTGCGGATAATTGTGGGTGGCGGGGGTTTGTCGAGTGGGACGTTGTGCGCGAGAAATTCCCCACACGGGAAATTGCCGGGATTTTAGTTTCGATCGAATCATCATCTTTTTTTTTCCTCCTTTCCAAATCAAATCTGGCCGAACCGTACGTTACTGATGGAAAAAAAAGAAGAGAAACCTGCCTCTCAAAAATTAAAAAGAATCATTATCACTAAATACCTTTAAATTAGTTATTACATTACTTGGTATAAATGCAGTCTCCATCTATTCAATCAATTGTGCAATGTAAATTTAAGGAGCACGGTATATAATCTTCGAGCTTGTTGTTGCTCTAATTGTCTTTCTGTTTGACTGTGTTTTGAAATGAATACAGATTTGCTTAAACCAATATGGCGTAGAAAAGAAATTTTATCTTTTGAAGCTATAACGTTTTACTACCAAGGAAAACAAGTAGCAGATCCACTGCACTGATCATAGCATTTCATAATTATGTGATTTTTATGGTATGATTATTATGATGGTATGTGATGGCGGACCACGTAACCGAATCTTCGACCCTTGAACCAAGGGTTAACTGGCCGCAACCAAGGGTTAACGGTTGCATGCGATACGGGTGGAGGTGGAGGGGGGAGGGACTAGAACCTGAAAACGCAAAATTAAGCAGCCGCCTGACAGCATTTTCGGCTACAGTGACCTTGACCTTTGACCAATGACCTTCATCTTCGAACACGACTTACATATCCTAACAACCTATCAGCTTGCAAACTGTGAGGGTCATAGATCCCTCCGTTCAAACGCTGTTCTGTTAACATATATATATATGTTAATATATATGAACGCCCTTGAAACAGCGTTGTAGTTGTTTGACTTTATTTGTTCTATATATATATATATATAAATTCATACGTCATTCAAATACGTATTAGTAGATATAAAGATGGTGGGAACGATCCTGTAGGCAATGCCCGGAGGCAGTGCAACACCAGGAAACTCCCGAATTTTTAACAATACAGATGTAACTCTGAAACTAAAGATGGTGGGAACGATCCTGGAGGCAGTGCAACACCAGGAAATATATCACAAGAGACAAAACAAAACAAAACTACTGGATATTTCGGTGAATGCGCCTTTATCAACACAGACAAACAAGAAAACAGCAAACAGCAAATATAGCAAAAGGAGCAAAAAGCAGACAACAAAAGGAGCACAAAAAAACCACAAGATCAAAATTAAAAAAACAATACTTCCCCTCTACAGTCCAAGGCGTAAATGATGCAACCAAGTTGAAGCCAAAGAGCAAGGCATGCATCTGTGTTTGTTTATAGATAGATAGAGTCAGACAGTCAGTCAGTCAGCCATCCAGGAATACACAGACAGAGAGCGGTGAAAATATTAAACAGTTTTCAACTCGGAGCTGCTTAAAAACAAAGAAGAATAGGCTATGCAGCCACAACGGGCTTTATTCGGCGAGTGATTTGGGGGGTAGTGGAAGGGAGGAGGAGGAAGGGGGAGGGTGGTGGTGGTGGTGGCTCAAATTTAATCGGAATAAATTGTAGAATTTTGCCTGTACTCGTCGAGTGGATGGCTACCCAAACGCATTAATGTAACAAAGCAAACAATCTATTGTGTTAACCCCTCCGAATTATGTGACACGGTGCGGTAGGTATGTGGCGGGAGTAAACATTTTTAACACTGATTGTACAAAAACCTTGCAGCAATTAAACGTACGTGTTGTTCTCTTACGTTTACTGAATTAGAGTATATTTGCTGTTCAACGATAGGTGTGTGTGTGTGTGTGTGTGTGTGTGTGTGTGTGTGTGTGTGTGTGTGTGTGTGTGTCAGTGTGTGTGTGTGTGTGTGTGTGTGTGTGTGTGTGTGCGTGTGCGTGTGCGTGTGTGTGTGTTATTCATTTGAAGAAAAATGGCTAGATGGAGGGAAAGAGGGATGAACTAAAGAATGAATAAACGAATGCATGAATTGATGGATGGACGAAAGGATGGATGGAATGAATGAATGAATGGATGGATGAATGGATGAATTAATGAATTAATGAATAGATGGATGGATGGATGAATGAATGAATGGATGAATGAATGAATGGATGAATGAATGAATGGATGAATGAATGGATGGATGGATGGATGAACGGATGAATGAATGAATGCAGGGATGAATGGATGAGTGAATGAATGGATGGATGAATGAATGAATGAATGAATGGATGGATGAATGAATGAATGGATGAATGAAGGAATGGATGATTGAATGAATGATTGATTGAAGGAATGGATGAATTAATGAATGGATGGATGGATGAATGAATGAATAGATGGATGAATGAATGGATGAAGGAATGGTTGATTGAATTATTGATTGATTGAATGAATGAATGAATTAAAATATGAATGAATGAATGATTGTATGAATGGTTGATTGAATGAATGAATGTAATGGTTGAATGAATGAATGAATGGATGAATGAATGGTTGATTGAATGGATGAATTAATGAATGAATGGATCAATGAACGAATGAATGAATGGATGGATGAATGAGCACAGAAGAACGGGAGCGAATGGAAAAAAACCCACACCAGCTAACCAATGAATTAATTCAATGCATGGAATGAACAGAATGAACGAACGAACAAACAGACGAATGAGCAGCAAAAAACAAACAAAGCATTACATATATAAACGAAGAAAATAGAAACAAGATTAATACGTTGAAAGCAACGAATGAATAAGCAAATGAAAGAAGAAAAAACTGAACAACAACGAAAGAAGAAAATGAAAGAACAGGAACAAAAGAGGGAGAGAAGGAAAGAATAAAGAAAGGAAGAGAAAGACAAGCGGTTCGGGAGATACTCTTGGGACAGATAGAAAGAAAAAAAAACCCAAGTAAACGAATAAACAATAAAACAAACAAACAAACAAAACCGCAACAAACTCAGACTCCTTTGCCCGATCTATATCGGGGGCAAAGGACAATAAAAGAGTGAAGGAAACTTAGAAGGGAAAAGTAGGAAGGAAGGAAGAAAGAAGAAAGAAAGGAAGACAGTAAGAAGAGAGAGAGAAAATTAAGGAAGGAAAGAGGTATGAAGAAAAGGAAGAAGAAGAGGAAAAACGATAGAGGAAACAAAGGAAGGAAGAAACAAAATAGAGGAGAAAGTAAAGAAAGGAAGGAAGAAGTGAAAAAAAAGAAAAAAGGATGAAATGACGAGTTGAAGAGGAGAATAATAAAAGGGAAGAAATAAAGAAGGAAAGAATGAAGAGAGGAAGGAGGAAGAAATGAGGGAAAGAATAAAGGAAGGAATTAAAGAAGGAAAAAAGGACACAGAAAAGGAAGGAAGAGAAGAAAAGAAAGGGGGGAAAGGGAGAAAGAAGACAGGAAGGAAGGAAAGGAAGAAGAAAAGAACGACAGAAAACAAAGACAGGAAGAAAAAGAAAGGAAAGGAAGGAAGGAATGATGGAGGAAAAGAATGAAAAGAAGGAAGGGTAGAAGAAAGAAAGGAAGAAAAAGAAGAGAAATGGAAATAAAGAAGGAAGAAAGAAACAAACAAAAACAAAGAAAGGCGGGAAGGAAGAAAAAAAAAGGAAACAATAAAAAAGGAACGAAAGGAAGGAAGGAAGGAAGAAGGAAAATGTAAATGAAACAAAGAAAGAAAGACAGAAAGAAAGACAGAAGGAAAGAAAAATAAAGAAAAGAAAGAAGAAAAGAAAGGAAAAAGAAAAGACGAAAAATATGAATGAAAGAAAGAAACGGAAGCAAGAACGAACGAAAAAATAAATAAATAAAGAAATGAAAACTCACACAGATCGGAAGAAATGAAAAACAAAATACAGAATAAAGAAGAAAGGAAGGGTTAAAACAAACAATCAAACAAACGAAAGAACGAAAGAAAGAAAGAAAGAAAGAAAGAAAGAAAAAAAGGAAAAGAAGGCAAGAAAGAAATAATAAAGAAATAAATTAAACAAAAAGACTCTCGCAGATCCGGAAGCAAAGAAAAGAAAGATGGAAATATGAAAGTAGCGAAAAAAGGAAGGAATAACACAAACAAACAAAAGAAAGAAAGAAAGAAGAAAGAAAGGAATAAACAACTCACGTAGCTGGTGCTGTAGGTATTGTCTGTCTCCACACAGCTCTCCCAGAATCTCCTCTATCGTGTCTTCGTTAGAAGGTAAGAAGGAAGGAAGGGAGAAAGAAAAAAATGAAAGGAAATGAATAAACAACTCACGTAGCTGGTGCTGTAGGTATTGTCTGTCTCCACACAGCTCTCCCAGAATCTCCTCTATCGTGTCTTCGTTAGAAGGTAAGAAGGAAGGAAGGGAGAAAGAAGAAATAAATGAATAAACAACTCACGTAGCTGGTGCTGTATGTATTGTCTGTCTCCACACAGCTCTCCCAGAATCTCCTCTATCGTGTCTTCGTTAGAAGGTAAGAAGGAAGGAAGGAAGAAAGAAGCAAGAAAGGAATAAACAACTCACGCAGTCGCTGCAGGTACTGTCTGTCTCCGTACAGCTATCACAGAATCTTCTTCATCGTTAGAAGGTAAGAAGGAAGAAAGGAAGGAAGGAAGAAAGGAATAAGAAAGAAGAAAGAAAGGAATAAACAACTCACGCAGTCGCTGCAGGTACTGTCTGTCTCCGTACAGCTATCACAGAATCTTCTTCATCGTTAGAAGGTAAGAAGGAAGAAAGGAAGGAAGGAAGAAAGGAATAAGAAAGAAGAAAGAAAGGAATAAACAACTCACGCAGTCGCTGCAGGTACTGTCTGTCTCCACACAGCTCTCCCAGAATCTTCTTCATCGTGTCTTCGTTAGGAAGGAAGAAATGAAGGAAGGAAAGGAGGAAGGAATAAGAAAGAAGAAAGAAAGGAATAAACAACTCACGCAGCTGTACTCATTTACAGTCGCTGCAGGTACTGTCTGTCTCCATACAGCTCTCCCAGAATCTTCTTCATCGTGTCTTCGTTAGGAAGGAAGGAAGGAAGAAAAGGAAGGAAGGAAGAAAGAAAGGAAGAAAGAAGAAAGAAAGGAATAAACAACTCACGCAGCTGGGTCTGCAGTCGCTGCAGGTACTGTCTGTCTCCACACAGCTCTCCCAGAATCTTCTTCATCGTGTCTTCGTTAGGAAGGAAGGAAGGAAGGAATAAGAAAGAAGAAAGAAAGGAATAAACAACTCACGCAGCTGGGTCTGCAGTCGCTGCAGGTATTGTCTGTCTCCATACAGCTCTCCCAGAATCTTCTTCATCGTGTCTTCATCAGGCTGCCGGAGGGCCGACCCCCCTCCTTCCCTCTCCCTCTCTCTCTCCTCCTCCCCCAGTCCCCTCAGTCCCCCGACCAGCTCCCCCACCTTGCTCTCTTCAGACCTGTGGGAGAGAGAGAGAAAAGAAGAACAATGAAATGAGATGGGAAGTCAAACAGATTCACTTTTGAAGAGTCTGGTTTTACCGTATTTTTCGGACTATAAGGCACACCTTTGTATAAGGCGCTCTCTCGAAGGTTCAAGTACTAGATCTTCGTAACATGATTTCTGTACTCCTGTAGCATTTCGTATAATTCAGTGCTTTAATGTTTTAATTTGTAGAGAGAGAGAAAGGGGGGGGCGGGGGAGAGAAAGAAAGAAACTCAAATGACTCAACTGTTTAATGACGAAAGCCAAACAAGCTCATATAACCACAGTCACGAAAAGCACAAATGCATGCACATATTAACACTGGCCTCCGGCCCAATCCGAACAAATACAATACAATAAGGCCGTGTACACACATAAGCGGAGATTCCGTGCGGAAACCCGTGCGCAATCCATATATAAGTGAAACAAAGAAGGGAAAAGATTTGCGCACGTGTCCGAATTTCCCCTATATGCGTAAACTTTTATCCTTCTTTCTTCCACTTATTTAGGGTTTTCCGTACTGAACTTACGCGTCTAATGTGAACCCGGCCTAAGGGGCAGGTCAACATTGGGATAGAATTTAGATAATAATAATTATAATAGATAAAGCGAAACTATGCAGACA
>CM065712.1:16505728-16545728 GCA_017654935.2 Phymorhynchus buccinoides | reverse complement strand
CAAAGGGAGGGGTGTCAAAGAGAGTGACAAATTAGAGGAAGTTACAAGCACAGAACTTCCAGAAGGTGGGGAACTATTTGCAAAAAGACATCCCCCCTACGGTATCCCCTCTTGAGGACTTTGCTGTATTGCTAGAAAGACAATAGATGACAGCTAGCAAAGGGAGGGGTGTCAAAGAGAGTGACAAATTAGAGGAAGTTGTAAGCACAGAACGTCCAGAAGGTGGGGAACTATTTGCATAAAAGACATCCCCCCTACGGTATCCCCTCTTGAGGACTTTGCTGTACTGCTAGAAAGACAATAGATGACAGCTAGCAAAGGGAGGGGTGTCAAAGAGAGTGACAAATTAGAGGAAGTTGTAAGCACAGAACTTCCAGAAGGTGGGGAACTATTTGTATAAAAGACCCCCCCCCCCCCCCCCCCCCTACGATATCCCCTCTTGAGGACTTTGCTGTATTGCTAGAAAGACAATAGATGACAGCTAGCAAAGGGAGGGGTGTCAAAGAGAGTGACAAATTAGAGGAAGTTGTAAGCACAGAACTTCCAGAAGGTGGGGAACTATTTGTATAAAAGACAGACCCCCCCCCCCCCCCCCCCCTACGATAATCCTCTCTTGAGGACTTTGCTGTACTGCTAGAAAGACAATAGATGACAGCTAGCAAAGGGAGGGGTGTCAAAGAGAGTGACAAATTAGAGGAAGTTGTAAGCACAGAACGTCCAGAAGATGGGGGAACTATTTGAACAAAAGACCCCCAGGTATCCCCCACGAGGGGTAGTGGCGGGGGGGGGGGGGGTGCAAGGTACCAGGTTGAAGCTCTTGAGTGCTTTGCTGTACTGCTGCCGCGCCATGAAGTGGTCCGCCTCCCTCCGGTAGATGTCATACAGCATCTCCTTCTTCTGACTCCTCAGCTTCTCTGTGGCCGCGGGAAGGGGCGTGGCCTCCATGCTGATTTCTTGATGACGACCTGTCAATCAAATCACCGTGAGAAACCCACACGTAATACCCACACCCGGCTGTGGGCGTGTGATCATGAGTGCATCCTAGACAGTCAACACCGGTAGTAGTGTGTAAATTAGGTTAGGTTAGGTTAGGTACTTTATAGTCACAGAGGCGTCTCTGTGAAATTCGGGTTGCTCCCACCTGGAGAGAGCGTCGCAGCCAGGGGCGCGCCACCCACTCAATTTTTTTTTTGCATGCAATTTTTGTGTGACTGATGACTGATGAGGAAGGAAAGGGGGGGGGGGGGGGTAAATTTTGACCAAATGACAACTTTTTCGTTGCCACTGGGTTTAACGTGTGCTAAGTGCATGGGCACACGGGACCTCGGTTTATCGTCTCATCCGAAAGACTCCACGTTCAGACCGCAAGGCCTAGTGCAAAGTGAGAGAGAATATAAAAAGTGAAGAGTGAACACATATTCAGAACAAAAGAAAAAGGGAAAATCCACGAAACTCTCTACCTTAAGACAACTAGGGCAAAACATGTGAGTAGATATTAACGCACACACAAAAGAATAAATGCACACACATACGCGCATATTCCTCATTTTTTGTCACTTTTTCATCACATTGAAAAAAGAGCTAAGCTCTGAAACGTCTGTGGTATCTTCAATAAAGGACTATTACCGAACCTACAGCTTTTGTGTTTTTCCATTCATATGGTCCGAGTGGTCTTCTGAATCTTACCCACATTTAATTGGTTAATGGTATGCCGATCTCATTTTCTCTCAGACTGTTAGAAATCTGAATCTGTCTGCCTGTCTGTCTGTCGTTCCTGAGTCTCATTCCCCACACACGCACGCATCAATCCCCGTCCACCGTCGAGAGAGAATAGGATCGCGGGTAAAATCCTAACGTACAAAACTCAGCACATTGATTGACTGGCATGGTCAGCAAAAATACGAATATGAGGTCATTGTCGAAGACGATTACTGGCAACGAAAGTTCGTTCAGCAATCTGATAATACATTTCTCAAGTCAACACTCGATTTCCAGGTGAAAAAAATAGGCCTGTGTAGCAAACCACAAACAGGTCCAAGAAAATCAACAACTTCGATAAACTTGAATCACTTTCACACGAGCGCACGCACACGCACGCATGCACGCGCGCATGCACACGTACACACACATACACACACACACACACACACACACACACACACACACACACACACACACACACACACACACACACACACGTACACATATACACGCACGCACACGCACACACACACACACACACACACACACACACACACACACACACACACACACACACACACACACACACACACACACACACAGTTCGGTACATCACTCACACACATTCTAACAGTTCGGTACATCACACACACATTCTGATAGTTCAGCACATGAAGATGAAGGTAGGCCTACATTGACATTTGTTGACAAAAATGTACTCAAAACTGTGTCACGTGTGTGTGTGTGTGTGTGTGTGTGTGTGTGTGTGTGTGTGTGTGTGTGTGTGTGTGCGTGTGCGTGTGTGTGTGTGTGTGTGTCAAGTCAAATCAAGTCAAAATGATCTTTATTGAGGATAAAGGAGTAAGCTTGACAGCTTTTTTTTTCCAATCTGTCCTGAGATTGAAAAGTAATACGAAAGCAACTCGAAAAATAACTCAACATGCAAAACAAAACATTCCAAACTACTAAACATTAGCCTAATAATATAACGCATTGAAAGAACTCTATTGAGAGAGAGAGAGAGAGAGAGAGAGAGAGAGAGAGAGAGAGAGAGAGAGAGAGAGAGAGAGAGAGAGAGAGAGATAGAGAGTAAATGAATGAGAGATTGAAGTGTGTGTGTGTGTGTGTGTGTGTGCGTGTGTGCGTGTGCGTGTGCGTGTGCGTGTGCGCGTGCGCGCGTGTGTGCGCGCGTGTACGTGCGCGTGTACGTGTGCTACGCGTGCAAGTGTACAAGTGTGTATGAGTGCATGCGCAGGCGCATGTAGGCCCTCTATGTGTATGTGTGTGCATTTTGGATAAAACAAAAAGCAGTAGCAATTGCTTTAAATGTAGAGAGTAGACCAAGACAAATTTAAAATAAACATACCCTGACTTTTCCTCTGCAGATAAATTCCTCCATGTTTACCTCCTTTGGGTCCAATTGTAAACAGGATAGCTAGATTACTAACTGAAGACGACACTTTTGAATAATGTTAACAGAACTATGTTGAGCTTACCAATGAGTTAGTTGACCACTGTTCACACGCTTTAAAAATATTCAGGCGTGATCACAACTGAGCTAACAACTATTTTGTTCATAGAATTCAATGATCAGTGCTCTGAAGCTATCAACTCCACCCTCCTTTTGTCTTTCTTCTCTTACAACTGAAACAATATGTTGATTCCATTTTGTACTGAATTGCATTTTCTACTGGCTGTCAGTACAAATCAGAACTCCGATGAGAACTAGTAGGCCTAGAAATCAGAATTCCAATTTTTACTAGAAAAAGTCAAGTAGAAATTAGAATTCCGATTTCTACTAGTGCAAATCGGAATTCCGTCCGAATCCTACTGGATTCCCATTTCTACTGTGACATAATTATACACTATATACCAATTGCTTTGTATATGCGTTGTTGCTGGTTTGTGTCATTCTTGAATGCTGTTTTTGTTGTCTGTTGATGAATAATTGATTGTAAAGCGCTTTGGGCTCATCTGAGCTAAAGCGCTATATAAATGTACTATTATTATTATTATTATTATTATTATTATTATTATATAGGCCTACTGTTTACGAGTGTGCGTTTCTGTTGCACTTGTAAGCAGTCAATGTTCACAAGTGGAGGAATGAAAAGCGCAACATTAAAACTGTTTAGGGTTAGGTTGTGTGCACATTTACAGCAGCTTCCGTACGGAAACCCATCCGCCATCCGTTAAAAAGACACCTGGAAGTAAAAAACATGAAGGAGTGTGCGTGCACATTACACAATGTGACATTGAAACCCATCAGTTTCCACCCGCTTATTTCTTACTTTCTTCCACTTTATTTGCGGATTGCGGCGGATGGGTTTCTGTACGTAAGTTTTCGTAAATGTGCACAGACCCTAAGGACTCGTACACAGTTCCTGCGGAAATCCCGTGCGCTATCCGTAAATAAGTGAAAGAAAGAAGGGTACAAATGTACGAATTAGGGGGAAATTTCGACACGTGCGCAAATCTTTTCCTTTCTTTCCGGATTGCGCACGGGTTTCCGCACGGACTCTCCGCATGTATGCGTACGTAGTCCCTTAGGCCGTGTACACACATAAGCGGATATTCCATGCGGAAACCCGTGCGCAATCCATAAATAAGTGAAACAAAGAAGGGAAAAGATTTGCGCACGTCTCCGAATTTCCCCTATATGCATAAACTTTTATCCTTCTTTCTTCCACTTATTTAGGGTTTTCCGTACGGAACTTACGCGTCTAATGTGAACCCGGCCTTATTCTTCTTCTCCTCCTCATCCGTTGTCGTCATCGTCGTCGTCAACACCACAGTCATTTTCATCATCATCACCATTATCATTACCATCATGGTATCTCTAACCATGCACGGTCAAACATAACAGTAGCTAGGCCCTATACATGTTTGTCAATAAAATATGATTCAGTAATTAAGTTTAATGTCAGTGTTTAGTTTTCCACCAAAAAATAAATGAAAAAACAAACAAACAAAAATTGATTAAAAAAACAAATATGACAACGCCGACTAACTCCATATTCGAACTTACGCTCGCTTGTGGCATACTCCATCATCCTACAAAGTATGACTGAGATCCATTAAGTATTGTTTAACCCTTTCACCGCCTAAGTCGCACTTTAGCACCACAGTGATTTAACACCTATGTCACTAAAAGGCATCAAATTGGGGTCTATTATCCAAAGACCCTATTGTCTTAGTTTTGGGAAGTAAGGATAGACCTTATTTTATATATATGTCACAGAACAATCCCCAATACTGCAGATGGATTTTGTTCTCTACCCAGGTAAATTTAATGGACATTTTTGGCTGAAATATGGATGGCGGTGAAAGGGTTAATAGAATCGACATTCAGACAAACAAACAGACAGACAGACAAACAAACAGACAACGCCGAAACAATACACTCCCTTTTCACTCTGTGAAACGGGGGTATAATAAACACAATCTATGACTAGACAGTACCATATCAGAGTATAGAAGATTCACCTGTTTGTTGTTTGTTTGTTGGCTTACCCTGGCTAAAAGACTCCAGGGATCATCCCAACATCACTTGAATGCTGTGGTAAAAGTGCACCAGCTAGGGATGAGAACATTACGTGTGTGACCGTTTTTGATTACCCCGCCACGTGAGCAGCCACACTCCGTTTTCGGGGGGACTCACCTGTTAAAACATTGGACTGTTTTTTCTTCTTTCTGTGTTCCCAGGCTATATAATAAGGACATAATGGGTAAGGTAAGCCTACGCACATTATATAAGTTTTTATGTGTCCGGTGTTCGGTTTTCACTGGTCTCCCCGCTGTTCACAGCCGACACATTCCGATTTGGGAGGAGCTCAAAGGGGAAAATTAGTGGGAAGATGTTGTTCAGGAAACAACAGGAGAATATGACAAGTCAGAAAGATACATGTAGTAGATGACAGGAAACATATTTTAAAATCAGACCTTTTTTGATCCGTGTAAAAATAAAAGTTTAAAAAGGTGGGTTTTTTTTTAACTCATGGCCCTGGAATTTTGACAGTGGAAAAGCAACCGGTTAGCTAAAAGTCCAGAATGTTATTTTAGCATACATCTTACCAATTTTAACCTCTTTAAACCGCAGCAGTAGGGGAAGACGGGGTAAAAAGCGCATGGGCGGGTAAGAAGCCCACCCCAATTATCTCATGAAATAAAGAAAATGTCAGTCAAATTTGCCCATGAGACGAATGCTATACATTAACGCTCGTCTCATGGGCAAAATGAGACTGAAATTTGCTTCATTTCATGAGATAATTGGGGTGGGCTTCTTACCCGCCCATGCGCTTTTTACCCCGTCTTCCCCTACTAGACTCCCATCCATCAGTATTAACAAATACCTATACTATCATATCCTAATATAATTTTTAAAAAAGATCACAAAACAACAAGCCTTTTCGTTATGAAAATAAAGAAATTTTCGGCTTTATTTTATCAGTTAATAAAACTTCCTCAGCCATTGAGTCGACCAGGGCCTGTATTCATGTTGAGATAGCATGAGACTTAGCATGATGCTAACTTAGAAGCTCTTCCAATGTCCTATAGGATTTAATAGGACTTTTGGAAGAGCTTCTAAGTTAGCATGATGCTAACTCTCATGCTATCTCAACGTGAATACAGGCCCAGGGACGGTATTCATGTCGAGATAGCATGAGACTTAGCATGATGCTAACTTAGAAGCTCTTCCAATGTCCTATAGGATTTAATAGGACTTTTGGAAGAGCTTCTAAGTTAGCATCATGCTAAGTCTCATGCTATCTCGACATGAATACCGTCCCAGGTTAATAAATCAAAAGAGAATGGTTACTAGGTGTATGAATAGACGCAATCGATGATGCTAAAGAACAGCAATGACAAAACCTATCATATCCTAATATTTAAAAAAAAGCATACTTCATCATTATTAGGGGAAGACGGGGTAAAAAGCGCATGGGCGGGTAAGAAGCCCACCCCAATTATCTCATGAAATGAAGCAAATGTCAGTCTCATTTTGCCCATGAGACGAGCGTTAATGTCTAGCATTCGTCTCATGGGCAAATTTGACTGAAATTTTCTTTATTTCATGAGATAATTGGGGTGGGCTTCTTACCCGCCCATGCGCTTTTTACCCCGTCTTCCCCTATCTACTAATGTCCCGTATGTGTCTGTTCCAGACTGGGGGACGTTAAGCAGAATTTCATCCGTAGTAGATGACAGGAAGCAAAGGGGAAAAGCAGCGTCAAAGACAGTGGCAGATTAGAGGAAGTTACAAGCACAGAATTTCCAGAAGGTGGGGGAACCATTTGTACGAAAGCCCCCCCCCCCCCCAGTATCCCCACGGGGAGTGAAACATTGGAGTTAATCACTGTTGGACTCACCTGTCGTCACGGATGTCCAAAGGGATCAGAATCTTCTGTCACTGAGACAGAAAGTGTGTCATGGCTGGATCACAGAGGACGAAGACAATATAATGTCATTGAAGAAGAAAAAGAAGGAGGAGGAGAAGGAGGAGTAGGAGGAGGTGAGGAGAAGGAGGAGTAGGAGGAGGAGGAGGAGGCGAAGAAGGAAGAGGAGAAGAAGAAGAAGAAGGAGGAGGAGGAAGAAGAGAGAAAATCCGGAAGAAAAACAATAAGAAGAACAAGAAGAATCGGAGTTATCGAAACGTCTTGGAAATCAT
Source organism: Phymorhynchus buccinoides (assembly GCA_017654935.2). NCBI lineage: Eukaryota > Metazoa > Mollusca > Gastropoda > Neogastropoda > Raphitomidae > Phymorhynchus > Phymorhynchus buccinoides. The sequence goes on along the minus strand of CM065712.1, from coordinate 16,538,359 downwards.
AACACTGACGATTAGACCTAATCACTAGGGGGGCGCTGAATATCCTAGCAAATGGAGCCCCAGAAGAATTAGGTAGGCACAGTACTATTAAACGATCGTACAACCGTATGATGGATTATACTGCACCAAAGATTTTCTAACGTACTGTCTTTGACTGCACCACACTTCAGAACAAAGACGAAAAACCGAGTTAGCGCGACGGTTAGGAATTATTTTTTTCCTACTCAGATCAACCGGCGCTGCATTGCCTAAACACAAGCGTTGTGTTGGGTTGCTGAGTAGCGCTCTATCTCTGCCGTGTACCTCCATGTTTGTCATGAGCTCTCGGAGCGCTACGATAGCGGCTCTTTTGAGGTTGTTCTCTTAGAAAACATGAAAAAGGTGGGGTTTAGTTGTAGGTAGACTCTGTGTTTTGAGTGTGCGAATGAATAGGCACAAGAGACCTTTTTTATAGCAAAAATATTTTGTTAATTGTCTTGAGTTTTCTACGAATTCATTCTGTAGCTCACGTAACCTCTTTCATTCTGCCTTAGTCTCATTGAAGACGAACATTTGGTTCTGTTGTGTAGGCTAACCATCTTTATATTTTTAGTTTGTCACCATCGTTCCACTGTGAGACTACTTAACTTGCTTATTACGAATAGGCCAATACGAGTAGATATGCCCTCTCTTTTGAAAAAAAAGAAGAACAAAGAACAACTCAACAATCTTGGAAGATGCAGACAAACGCTCGAATCAAACTTTCGCAGAGCGCTATGGTTACGAAAGGGGATGTTGTCGCAGGAAGAAAGGTTTATGCATGTAATTCTATTAGGATTAGCAAGCTTGTCACAGTGCTCGCTCGCACGCACACACACACACACACGTGTACGCGCACACGCACGCACAGACACACACGTACACGCAATGATTTTGAATCCTAAGCTTTCAAACGAATGACTTGATTGTCAAAAATTAATCTCCTTTAAGTTGGACGGAGTGTCGGTGTGTGAGTGATTAGTGAATTAGTTTGCACACTGTCCTTGATTGTTGCCGTTAATATGTTTTTGCATATATATATATATATATATATATATAACACAAAAATAAAGAAAACTACAAACAAATCTATATATATATATACAGTATGTGTGTGTGTGTGTGTGTGTGTGTGTGTGTGTGTGTGTGTGTGTGTGTGTGTGTGAGAGAGAGAGAGAGAGAGAGAGAGAGAGAGAGAGAGAGAGAGAGAGAGAGAGAGAAAGATTGAGAAAGAGAGAGAGAGAGAAAAGAGAAAGATTGAGAGAAAGAGAGGGAGAGAGAGAGAGAGAGAGATCTGATTGCTTGGATTATTAATGTATTTTGACTGGATGATTGACTGATTTATAATCTTTACGCCTATAAGATATTTAAGCGAAATAGGCCTTAGAAACTTTCCACTTTCTGCAGCCTATTTAAATTTTCATGCACATACAGGCAGGCACACACGCACACGCACACACATGCGCGAATTGCCCTTAACTGGACTTTGTATGTACAGATTAATCATTGACCATAATAGTCTCGTGGGTGATCAAACAGCTAATACGTGTTAGTGTTTCAAACACACTAGCCTACTGTGTAAAAACGGCCATACAAAAGGTCTTGGATTAAAAGCAGATTAATTGGCCAGTGAAAGAGATTAATAGAGCGATTATAAAGCGCATAACCACACCTGAGTGTGTTCTACCTCTCGATCTTTGTTAATTAAAAAGCATCCAAACGGTGCAAACACGCGCGCGCACGCACACACACACTCTCTCTCTCTCTCTCACACACACACACACACACACACACACACGCACGCACGCACACGCACACACACAGAGGGTTGGGGTGGAATCGGTTGTGTTAGAGATGCCTTGCCAATGAGACCCCCCACTATTTTAACCAGCAGCTCTTTTAAATGTTGTTTCCGAATACGGCTTCCACATACACAGTGAAGCTGTTAAGCTGGAAGTCCATATGCACGTTATCCCGACGGCAAGACAGTTTTTTGTAGTTGTCGTCCTAGCTAGGTTCTGTCATGAAACCCAAAGTTTTGAAATCCATCGAACGGAAACGGAAACGGCACGGCATCTGTTTGAAAGAGATGGTGCCTTAACTATCTCCGTCTCTCACTCTGTCTATATCTCTATATGTCTCTTACTCTCTCTCTCTCTCCCTCTCCACACACACACATGCGTATTTTTGTTTGTGGCTCAAGCCACAAACCTATAACTCACTTTGTCGGTCGGTCTGTCGTTCCAAAATTGTCGCACATTTTGACAAAATTGTCGCACTTCAAATCGAGGCTACGCTTCAAAATTAATTGAGTCCGCTCTTTAAAATGATGTATTTTAAAAGCGTACAAAATAATAAACATACGTAATACAGACACTACAACAGACACGACGAGTATGCGGTGCTTCTTTTGATGAATATAAGTAGGATACATAGTTTTAAATGTTTTCCAAAAGATATAAAAAGTTACGAAATGGTGCAGAGATAACATTCTGGTTTACAGATTAAAATTATTGAAAAGCCAGGGGAGGTAATTCATGATTGGAGTGGTAAAAATAGACCGCGTGCCACAAACTATTGCGATTTCGCGCTTGTTTTCTTTTAACACACACGCCTGTGCACGTGCAATTTTCTTAAGCTCAGACAATGCCAAATAGGGGAAGACGGGGTAAAAAGCGCATGGGCGGGTAAGAAGCCCACCCCAATTATCTCATGAAATGAAGCAAATTTCAGTCTCATTTTGCCCATGAGACGAGCGTTAATGTCTAGCATTCGTCTCATGGGCAACTTTGACTGAAATTTTCTTTATTTCATGAGATAATTGGGGTGGGCTTCTTACCCGCCCATGCGCTTTTTACCCCGTCTTCCCCTAAATGTGCGTGCACGTGGGGTCCCATCTAATTACAAATTGCTGTCAAAATGGACTGAATAATTTACTAAAGTATTGCTTTAAGAAACTGAATTTGCATGCAACGTTTTCAGTTTATTTTGAGAAATTAGCTAGTCTTCGTTTATCGAAGTTTAAAAAATTCCATTGAGTTTTGAAGCAATAAAGCATGTCCCCTCCATGCACGCTAGAAAAGTGCATGGGAACACGTGACCCCATTGCTTTTCTTGTTGAGCCATGTAGTGAGAATCACAGAAGGTGTGGTAAGAGCTTGGAGTAAGGGAGAGGGTCGGGAGAGGTAGGGGAAGACGGGGTAAAAAGCGCATGGGCGGGTAAGAAGCCCACCCCAATTATCTCACGAAATGAAGCAAATTTCAGTCTCATTTTGCCCATGAGACGAGCGTTAATGTCTAGCATTCGTCTCATGGGCAAATTTGACTGAAATGTTCTTTATTTCATGAGATAATTGGGGTGGGCTTCTTACCCGCCCATGCGCTTTTTACCCCGTCTTCCCCTACGGGGGAAGGAGAACGATAAGGCAGAAGAGGCTACCAAGTCCTGAGGCTGTAGGTGGTGGGTACAGGGGTGGTGGTAATGGGGGTTTAGCTGATTTGTGACTATAAAACACCCACGGCCCCGTTCCCTACCATTTATTCTTGAAGTTCTCAAAAAATACAAGAACATATTTTTGCAAAGGAAGTTTATTTTCGTGTTTCAGGGTGCATTTTGAATAGAAAACAGCAAAAAGTTCCAGAAAAAAAAGAAGAAGTTTTTCCTTGGTAAGAAATGCGTTATTAATAATGAAGACTAGCATTATTCTACCGGCTGATTCTCAGCTTGGGGTTTGAATAAGTGAGTGGTGCACTGGTGTTTGTGTGTGTGTGTGTGTGTGTGTAGGTTATGTTAGTGTACGTGTGTGTTGAAGATGTGATTTTGTTCTCCGAGTTCACAAACATACATAAAAGTAGTACACACAGACACAGACACTTTCACACACTCACAAAGTCATACACACACACACACAAACATACTCACTCAAAATGCGTGCACACACACACAATCAGCTATGCACACACACACACACACACACAATCAGCTATGCATAAACACACATACACATGCACAAACACAAAGTCAAACACTTACATACTCATTCAAAAACACAAACACAGGAGAGAGAGAGAGAGAGAGAGAGAGATGAGAGAGAGAGAGAGAGAGAGAGAGAGAGAGAGAGAGAGACAGGCAGATCATGGAGAAGCAAACATCAGGCCATATTGTGCTTGCTCAAATCATGTTTAATATCACAGAATGGTCAATACTTTGTGTGCTTTTGCACTGCGACTAACAAACAAAACTCAGGAGATTCCAAACCGGTTAGAAAGTCAAACAAACAACGCAAATATTTCATCTTTAAGTAAAAGCAGAGTAATAAACGCCCCTTGCTTTTATTTTAAAATAGATCCCTTACTTTTCTTTAAAGAAGTAAATTATCACACTCGGGGAGAGAGAACTCGAACTCAATTTTGTATTGATGGTAAACAGATAAGCATAGAGGGCTTTTTTTTACACCGTGCCTCATGAACATCAAATACATGAAAAGAACAAAAATCAAGAAGCAAAAACATAAATAAGGGAAAAAGTAAATTATCAAAAATCCACAACTCTTGCCCATCCCCACCCATTCACTTACTTAAAGAGAGAGAGAGAGAGAGAGAGGGGGGGGGGGGGGGGGGGGGGGGGGGGGGAGGGGGGGAGAGAGAGAGAGAGACAGTGAGAAACAGAGACAACTCTAGCTTATTAAGTTTTAAAAGTGTTGACGTACATTCATACGACATACAACACAATTTAAGAAACAAAACCGAAAAATCCTCACACACAAAGAAACAAAACATGAAACATATTTTATAAAAACAAAAACGACATACACATTTTTCAAACCCATGCACAATCCGTAAATAAGTAAAAGAAAGAAGGGAACAATATACGCACGTGTCCGTATTTCCCCTAATCTGTATATTGTTTTTCTTCTCTTATTGATTATTTCCGCGCGGAAAATCTGGATGTATTGTGTACCAGGCCTTAAATCAGTTATCAGATCAGCGCTTGTTACATGACGGCAGACAACCGAAAATATTAAGCACTTCATAACAGAGTGACTAAAAAGATTGCAGAGTGAAAACATTTTGGTATAAATACCGTTTACTTTATGACGCCCATATACCACCACACACAAACAGGTGATATGATAGAGACAGAACAGAAGCAAGATCCCTTTCTACGTATGGAAATGCATAAGCATCAAAACAATCAAACCATTTTTTTTTTCATCTATGGTTTTGTTTTTTGGGTAAATCCACAGTAAAAAAAAGAAAAGTCGTTAACAATTAATTGTAAAATACAGTGCCAAACTATTTAACACATCATAAAAACAATGTCTAGAGCTTTTACAATAAATATGCATGGAAAACTGTAGGCAAGTTAAATGACATCAAACAACGTATGTGTTAGTCTTACCAATACTTACAACGCAACACGCAGTTCACACACAGAGTTCCCTATGACAAAAAAGCAAAGCCAAAAGTCTTTGAAAGTAATGGAAAAATACCCCAAATCGCAACAACAAAATCGTGGATACTTGTCAAACTGTTTTAAATGTTGCCATGTAATGCTCATTTTACATGTCGGAACAAGATCAGATTAATTTACATAAGACCAGCTTAGGTTTTGCGCGCAGTACATGCGGAAAGTTCATGCGCTTATCCGCAAATAAGTAAAAGAACGCAAGTATCCCATCTGCTTATTTCTTCTTCTTTTTTCAAACTTTTTTAATGAATGAATGAATCAATCAAACATAAGCAAACATATGCATTTTACATTTAGCATAATCCATTCCTGCTTATTTCTTACGCTTATTTGTGGATAAGCGCATGGGGTTTTCTACGTGTAATGAATGTGCACAAAAGCCTTGGAGTTGAAAGAACAAAGTGTACTCATTGCTTAAAGACCCACCACGTCACGTGTCAAAATCACGGTCTTCACGTGTTTTCCCTCTTATAGCTAGTAAGTAATCTTAAGAAATTTTCCAAGCATAAGAGGGAATGTGACACGTGACGTGGGGGGTCTTTAACTAACTACTCACAGATTGGATTGGATTGATAATTCACAGATTGAATTGTAGAGGGGAAGTATTGTTTTTTTCCGCTCCTTTTGCTATTTGTTGTTTTCTGGTGTGTCTATGTTGATAAAGGCGCATTCGCCCAAATATCCACATGTTTTGTTGTGTCTCTTGTGAATAAATAACGTCACTTTACACTTGTGTGCCTGTTCAAAAAATAATGTTTTAACTGTTCCAGTGATGATGTTTCAGGTTTTTTTTAACTAACTACTGATCTAGATCACAATTCCATCCCTTGTATTTATGAAAATAACGTTTCCCCTTGAGCCTCATAATCATTTTTCGCTGAAATCCGTGACATCGCCGAAAACTGGTTCGCCCTGGACATGTTTACGAAACTAACACGCTTTCAAAAACGATGCAGACAACCCCACACCCCCTTCACAGCAGCACACAGAAAGAGGACTTCTTCTTCACGCTGGAGGCAGACGACAATCGACGAAGGGTTCTGGGGGCCGGTTTGGGCTTGGCTTTCGGCGAGGCCGATTTCTTCTTCTTTTTCTTCGATTCTTCGTCGTCCGAGGAGTCCACCCGCTTCATGACCACACCCTCATCGTCCGACGAGGAAGAGGAGTCTGTGCTGTCTTCTTCCTTTTCCTTTTTCTTCGTCGCCATATTTTCCTTGTTCTTTTTGTCCTTGCTTTCGTCGTCGCTTGAAGAGGAGGTGTCTTCGTCATCATCTGTTGTGAAAGAACAGAGAAAATGATGATGATAATGGGGGGGGTGATGGTGATAATGGGGGGTGATGGTGGTGGTGATGATGATGGTGGTGGTGATGATGGGGGGTGATGGTGATGGTGCAGGGCTGCCTACCCTCTGTTGCAGTTTCCAGGGACAAATTACTTAAAAACCAGGGACACACACTTATTTCTAGGGACAAACATCACAGTGTCATGCATCAGGGTCAAAATGAACATTAGCTTTTGATTATTTTGTGATCTAGCAACATTTCGACTCTGGATTTTTTGTTAGTCTTCCTGATGCACTTTGGTGTCAATGTGCTTCAATACTCAAGGTCTTTTAGTGTTCAGTAAGCTACTTGTAACATGTCTGTTAGAAAAAATGTCAACAGTGTCTATTGTTTTGGGTGTTCCTGTGTTCAATAGAAAGGCTAGCCAACAAGACAAATGACTGCTCAGCAACATTTTTGTTATTCTACTGTTTCCAGGGACACCAGACAGAAAAGTGGATTCCAGGGACAGGGTGTCATTTTTGACTGTTTCCAGGGACAAATACCCCTTAGGGGGAACGGTAGGCAGTCCTGTTGGTGATGATATTGATGGTGGTGATGATGAAAAATCCCCTGTACCCAGGTTCGAACTCGGGTTTACTTGACACCAGGCGATTTATAAGGTAGTAATGAACAATTGTAACAAAATCAGAATTTGTGCAACCTTTGAAGTATGATGAGATGTGCCTTCTGGTCTGTAAACTATGCCAGTCCATCAGATTGACACAAGAAGTAAAAGTAGCAGCGGTGACGTACCAATATTCGCCTCGCTCGTTGGGGATCATCTGGATGCATTTCTGGGCCTGGTTCTTCAAGGAAGCATTGTACATGTCCTGGATTAGCCCCTGTATAACAAATCCCCTGGGCTGTAGCACTAAGATTAGATAGTAGAAATGATTTATCTCGCTTTTGGGGATCATCAGGATGTGATTCTGGGCCAACAAATCCTGAAGGTTGCAGCACTAACACTAGATAGTAGAAATAATGAGGTGACGTACCAACATTTAATTCGCTCGTTGGGAATGAAAAATAATGAATAATGCTTAAATAGCATCATTAGCAGAATGAACTGGATGTGATTCTGGGCCAACACATCCTGAAGGTTGCAGCACTAACATTAGGTAGTATAAATAATGAGTGACGTACCAACATACACCTCTCACTGGATACATTTCTGGGCCAACAAATCCCGAAGGCTGTAGCACTAACATTAGATAGAAGAAATAATGAGTGACGTACCAACATTTACCTCTTACTGGATACATTTCTGGGCCAACAAATCCCAAAGGTTGCAGCACTAACACTAGGTAGTAGGAATAATGAGTGACGTACCAACATTTACCTCGCTCGTTGGGGATCATCTGGATGCACTTCTGGGCCAACAAACCCCAAAGGTTGCAGCACTAACACTAGATAGTAGGAATAATGAGTGACGTACCAACATTTACTTCGCTCGTTGGGGATCATCTGGATGCACTTCTGGGCCAACAAACCCCAAAGGTTGCAGCACTAACACTAGATAGTAGGAATAATGAGTGACGTACCAACATTTACTTCGCTCGTTGGGGATCATCTGGATGCACTTCTGGGCCAACAAACCCCAAAGGTTGCAGCACTAACACTAGATAGTAGGAATAATGAGTGACGTACCAACATTTACTTCGCTCGTTGGGGATCATCTGGATGCACTTCTGGGCCAACAAACCCCAAAGGTTGCAGCACTAACACTAGATAGTAGGAATAATGAGTGACGTACCAACATTTACCTCGCTCGTTGGGGATCATCTGGATGCACTTCTGGGCCTGGTCCTCGGTGGGGGCGTTGTAGATGTCCTGGATCAGCACCGTCCTCAGCCTCCTCTTCTGGTGCTTCTGGGCCACCTCCAGCATCTGGCGCATGTGGCGCTGAGCATACAGAGAGAAAAGGGACACTCTTGGGAAAGCTGGACAACAGAGGACGTTTGTAAGAGGAGGGGGCCAGGCTACTGCTGACACATGTGGCGCCAAACACACAGAGAAGAGAAACTCTTGGGAAAGCTGGACAACAGAGGACGTTTGTAAGAGGAGGGGGCCAGGCTACTGCTGACACATGTGTCGCAAAACACACAGAGAAGGGACACTCTTGGGAAAGCTGGACAACAGAGGACGTTTGTAAGAGGAGGGGGCCAGGCTACTGCTGACACATGTGTCGCCAAACACACAGAGAAGGGACACTCTTGGGAAAGCTGGACAACAGAGGAAGTTTGTAAGAGGAGAGGGCCAGGCTACTGCTGACACATGTGGCGCCAAACACACAGAGAAAAGAAACTCTTGGGAAAGCTGGACAACAGAGGACGTTTGTAAGAGGAGAGGGCCAGGCTACTGCTGACACATGTGGCGCCAAACACACAGAGAAGAGAAACTCTTGGGAAAGCTGGACAACAGAGAATCTTCAAAGAAAGAGTGTCAACCCTGAACTCTTTACATTGCAAGGGGGCCAGGTTGCAAACAGCATCTGCATGGCACAGGAAAAGGAAAAAATGAGATGGAGAGCCATATAAACATACTCTCATTATTTTTTTTTTAAAGATGATACAACTACGAAAAAATTCATTTGTTCCTGAAACAGCATCCTTCCCCATTAGAAGGTGTGTGCCAACATTAAAAAAGAACAAGTAATCAATTATTCAAATGAAGGGTAACGATCAATACTTAATATGCAGAGAGATACACAGACTGAGGGCAAGAGAGACATGGAGAGAAAGAGGGACAGTGTCAGGGAGACAGAGAAAGAGACACTTACAGCATCGGACACATTTGGTGCTACACATAGAGAAGAGACAAACTTATAACAGCATTCAATGAATATGAATGATGCATGGGAGCTTCTATAAAATCCTGAACAACCTAAAAAGCAGAGGATCAGGGGCCACTTAGTCACTTTTTAGGGCCAGCCACACACATACGAATCGCATCTGAATGTGATGCGATTTTGACGACGTGAGTCATGATTCACGTGAAATTCATGTATTGGGTCTACTTGAGCGAAAACAGCAGAATTATTTTTAGACGGAAGTATTTCACATGAATCATGACTCGCATTGTCAAAATCGCATCGCATTCAGATACGATTTGTATGTGTGTGGCTGGCCCTTTAGTCACTGGTGGGGAATTGTGGGAGCATCTCTGCTGAGGAGAAAGGGGGATGGTGGGATTATATATTATTTCTACTCCTAAGAAGAAATTTCATACTCAGTAGGTCTCTAATTTTTCTTTTTTATCTCCAAAATGACCTCTGGGGTCATCAAAGGGCTGAAATCAGCCCCGAAAGTTGGAACATCTCATGCCTGTGGTGTTCTGAAGGGGTTTGACAGGGTGTCCTTGAAGCAGGGTCTCCTTGAAGCAAAGTTTAAAGCTAAGGCATGACATGGTCAGTGACAAGTGGTGGTAGGGAAAAATATGGGAAGGTGAGGAAGGGAGGTTGCTGCTCAATTTCTTAAACACATGCACACACACACACACACACACGCGTGCGCACACACACACAACAAAGACAAAATCCCTGAAATATCGGCAGAGGCTACTGCAACAAAAATTGAATTCCGGCACTAGCTGATATGAGAAAAATAAACATCAAGAAAACGCCATTGAAATCAAAGTTCAGAAATGTGTGTTTAACCCCTTGACTGCCATGTAATGTATTACGTACTGACTTGATGACATCACTGACGACATCATCAGATGAAGAGGAATAACCCTGATATACTGGTTTTTGCTCTAATACAGTCAAGAGAGTTATATCCCCAGACCATTTTGCCAGATTGGCTCTATCGGTTGTCTTTTTCATGGCATGATTTGTACAATTTTTTTTTTCTTTAGTTTTCGCTGGCATTCAAGGGGTTAAGTTTTCAAAATAGCAACCTGAAGTTGTTGCGTTTCTTTTCATTTGAATCAAAGTAAATAAATATATGTACATATTATGTACAACACACACGTAGTTTACAGAACAATATGGTGATACCCCCCCCCCCCCGACTGAGACCCCTGCACCTTATAATAAAATATGACCAGTAATCCAGTAGGAAATTATCATGACAATATCACAATTGTGTATAAAATTTTGGGGTTGTGCGTCTTATAATACAATACGCCTTACAGTTGATAAAATAGAGTGGCACAGAGGTAACGCATTCGCCTCCTGCATAGTAAACCCGACTTCGAACCTGGGTACAGGGGATTTCTTCCTCTCACTCTGCACTAGGCCTTAAGGTCTGAATGTGGTGTCTTTCGGATGAGACAATTAACTGAGGTCCCGCGTGCACACGTTAAAACCAGTGGTAACGAAAAAGTTGTCATTTGATCACACAAAAATCGCATGCAAATAAAGAAACAAACACTTGCATCATTGAATGCTGTTGTAAGTTTTCATAGAAGCACCCTATATCATTGAATGCTGTTGTGTTTTCATAGAAGCACCCTATATCATTGAATGCTGTTGTAAGTTTTTATAGAAGCACCCATGCATCATTGAATGATGTAAGTTTTTATAGAAGCATCCATGAATCATTGAATGATGTAAGTTTTTATAGAAGCACCCATCATCATTGAATGTTGTAAGTTTTTATAGAAGCACCCATCATCATTGAATGTTGTAAGTTTTTATAGAAGCGCCCATGCATCATTGAATGCTGTTGTATGTTTTTATAGAAGCATTCATGCATCATTGAATGTTGTAAGTTTTTATAGAAGCACCCATCATCATTGAATGATGTAAGTTTTTATAGAAGCACCCATGAATCATTGAATGTTTTTATAGAAGCACCCATGAATCATTGAATGATGTAAGTTTTTATAGAAGCACCCATGAATCATTGAATGTTGTAAGTTTTTATAGAAGCACCCATGAATCATTGAATGATGTAAGTTTTTATAGAAGCACCCATGAATCATTGAATGTTGTATGTTTTCATAGAGGCATGCATCATGTAATGATGTAAGTTTTTATAGAAGAACCCATGCATCACTGAATGATGTAAAGTTTTTATAGAAGCGCCCATGAATCATTGAATGATGTAAGTTTTTATAGAAGCACCCATGAATCATTGAATGTTGTATGTTTTCATAGAAGCACCCATGAATCATTGAATGATGTAAGTTTTTATAGAAGCACCCATCATCATTGAATGTTGTAAGTTTTTATAGAAGCACCCATGAATCATTGAATGATGTAAGTTTTTATAGAAGCACCCATGAATCATTGAATGTTGTATGTTTTCATAGAGGCATGCATCATGTAATGATGTAAGTTTTTATAGAAGCACCCATGCATCACTGAATGATGTAAAGTTTTTATAGAAGCGCCCATGAATCATTGAATGATGTAAGTTTTTATAGAAGCACCCATGAATCATTGAATGTTGTAAGTTTTTATAGAAGCACCCATGAATCATTGAATGATGTAAGTTTTTATAGAAGCACCCATCATCATTGAATGTTGTAAGTTTTTATAGAAGCACCCATGAATCATTGAATGATGTAAGTTTTTATAGAAGCACCCATGAATCATTGAATGTTGTATGTTTTCATAGAGGCATGCATCATGTAATGATGTAAGTTTTTATAGAAGCACCCATGCATCACTGAATGATGTAAAGTTTTTATAGAAGCGCCCATGAATCATTGAATGATGTAAGTTTTTATAGAAGCGCCCATGCATCATTGAATGATGTAAGTTTTTATAGAAGCACCCATGCATCATTGAATGCTGTTGTAAGTTTTTATAGAAGCACCCATGAATCATTGAATGATGTAAGTTTTTATAGAAGCACCCATGAATCATTGAATGATGTAAGTTTTTATAGAAGCGCCCATGCATCATTGAATGATGTAAGTTTTTATAGAAGCGCCCATGCATCATTGAATGATGTAAGTTTTTATAGAAGCGCCCATGAATCATTGAATGTTGTAAGTTTTTATAGAAGCACCCATGCATCATTGAATGATGTAAGTTTTTATAGAAGCATCCATGCATCATTGAATGATGTAAGTTTTTATAGAAGCACCCATGCATCATTGAATGTTGTGAGTTTTTTTTTTATAGAAACATGAGCTCTGAGCCTCTGGCTGCGATGCGCTCTCCAGGTGGGAGCAACCCGAATTTTACAGAGACTATAAAATATAAAATAGTTCTCAGTAAGCACTGACCAGCTTGGCTTCCATCTTGTCCTGCCTCTTCCTGAGCATGGCCACCTCCATCATGTATTTCACCTTGTCCCCGTCGGACGTCTGTGCATAACAAACATACAAATGTATCAACAATTTTTAACCCCTTCACCGCCATTTATGCACCCCATGTGACTAAAAGGCATGAAATCAGGGCCTGTTTTCTGAAGACCCTATTTTCTTAATTATGGTAGGTAAGGACAGGCCTGATGTTATACATGTCACAGAGGAATTCACAATATTGCAGATAATTTTTGTTCTCTACCCAGTTGAGTTTAATGGTATATTTTGGCTGAAAAATGCCTGGCGGCGAAAGGGTTAAACAAACTATCAAGAGACAAAGGTGGCAGAGTGGTTAAGACGTTCGACTGCCAAATGTAATGTGTGACTGCAGCGTGAAAGACCCGGGTTCGAATCCCAGCCTCCTCGCCCTTTCTTTTCTAGTTTGACAGAAATGGGGACTTAAAGCTAGTCTGACCCGTGCGCTCTACGCACGTAAAAATCCCACGGCAGTTGAAAGTCGGTAAGAGCAGGGAGAAATTCCACTGCCTGGTATGGCCAAATTGATAGCTAGGTTTTCCAAGTGTGCCCACACCCCCTCCTCACCCTGCGCCCAATTTTTTTTTTTTAATGGGTAGGTGCTGCACTTGTGGCGACATGCTCTCCGGGGGAAAGCAGTCCGAATTTCACAGAGATAAGTCTCTGTGACTAGAATATACCAAATACCAAACAAATCAAATTCATTTTTACCTACTGTAAAAAAAATCTTGGACCCCCCCCCCCCCCCTCACCCCCAACAAAACAATGTAATTTAATAAACGGCAAGAAAAATCCAAGTGAGTAACAGAATAATAGCTTCTTTTTTAAAAACTTTCTGTCAAAATTAAGTTTTTGCAGATTGAATCTAAAGAGGGGAAGTATCTGGGTTTTTTTGGGTGTAAACCGTATGGTAAGATATTTCTGCTGAAAATGTCCAAGAGTTTTGTTGCGTCTTGTATTCGGTATTTGGTATATTCTAGTCACAGAGACTTATCTCTGTGAAATTCGGGCTGCTCTCCGCCGGAGAGCGTGTCGCCGCAAGTGCCATTAAAAAAAAAAATTGGGGGGGGGGGGGGGGAGGCACAGGGTGAGGAGGGTGTGTGGACACACTTTGAAAACCTAGCTATCAATTTGGCCATACCAGGCAGTGGGATTTCTACCTGCTCTTACCGACTTTCAACTGCCGTGGGATTTTTACATGCGTAAAGCGCATGGGTCAGACTAGCTTTAAGTCCCCATCCGAAGGACTCGACGTTCAGTTCGATTTTCCTGTCAAACTAGAAAGAAAGGGCGAGGCCGGGATTCAAACCCGGGTCACTCACGCTGCAGTCACGCATTACATTTGAAAGTCTTAACCACTCTGCCACCTTTCTCCCTGTGTGAATAAAATAACACCACTTTCGTTTACTCTGGGTCTGTTTCTATACTGGTTTCTGTCAAAACTACAAAAAGTGAGATAGGCAATTAAATATGCATAATAATCAGGGGTCCATCTTGTCACGGGACATCATAGGTCATATTACCAGTTCCAAGAAAGTACAATAGGTCATTTTCATAAAACAATGTCATAACATAAAATTTAAAAATTTTTAAAAAAGGAAATACAAGTTAAGTGCAACAAAAACTGTTTTTCGGACACTGTTGCAATCAACCACATAGTTTCACAGACAACGTGTTAACAAAATATTCAATGAGAAAAGTTATTATGTAGGCAATGTAAAGTAATAATAGAGCAATTATTTTTATAGTCTTTGTTTCACCCAAGTCAATCTGATCAATCAGTCGCAGCGCACATCCAAATCCTTAACCCTTTCACCGCCAAAGTCGCATTTTAGCACCACAGTGGTTTAACACCTATGTCGCTAAAGGGCGTCAAATTGGGGTCTTATTATCCAAAGACCTCATTGTCTTAGTTTTGGGAAGTAAGGATAGACCTTATTTTGTGTATGTCACAGAAGAATCCCCAATACTGCAGATGGATTTTGTTCTCTACCCAGATAAATTTAATGGAAATATTTGGCTGAAATATGGCTGGCGGTGAAAGGGTTAAAGTTGTTAACCGACACAAAGTGAACTTAATAAGTCATATGACCTCTTGCCTGCAAAAACAATAGGTCATTTCAAAATTGAATGTGTCAATGACTGATGACCGGTGCTAAGAATGATCCCTGAATAATGATACACTGACCTTGACATTGGTGTTGGCGACGGAGGCCTCGCCCTTGGTTCGCGAGTTGGTCAGGTTGATGAGGCGGGTGTTCCCCGACTTCTTCTCCTTCGGTGGCTTCTGCTTGCCCCAGATCTGAATCATGACCGCCCCCTCCTTCAGGTACTCTACCGCCTGAAAGGGACACACAATGATTTGGGTCTTTGGTTATATTCTAGTCACAGAGACTTATCTCACAATGGTCAGTTTGACACTTAATGTCCTTTCCGTGGTGCTGGGTCACATATCAGGGAATCGGGTTTCTGTACGGAGTGTTGATCTACTGTGCACAGGCCCTAATGGCTCCTTTCTTGGAGTTACTCAGACCTGTTTACCCTTATAATGAAAAACCCGGAATTTGCCACAAAAAAACCCGGAATTTGAGAACAAAAACCGGAATTCACATGATCTGTACACGACTCGCGATAAAGCGGTTTCTTCTTCTTCTCCTTTCCGCGAACATCGGCGTCGATTTTCAATATTGTGATGATTTCTTGGCTCAATTTTGCCAGAAAAGTTTTATTAGTAAATTCAGTCACTAATTCTTAGTCAATTTTAGTATAAAACAAGCTGGAAAAAGCAAAATACCTGGAAATGTCCACGATGGGACAGAGAAAAATCACTCGGCCGCGGACCGGCGGATGCCAAGTTGCAACTCGGCGCCATCGCGATCAATTTTGACTTCATTTTCCGTTGAAAACTTCAAAATTCTCACATCATCGTATTTTCCAGTGATAATATAATCTAAATTGACTCATTTCAAGCCCTAATTACAATCTCTACCATTACAAAACTGCCTGAAAAGCTCTTCGAAGCGACAGTAAAAGTCTGGCCGCCATTTGCTCAGTCCCGAAATAGATCGACCAAAATAAAAACATTATTTCACCCCTTTAACCAATCAGCAAACAAACAACTACACGAAAATGCCCTTTAACCAATGAAAATGCAGCATTTAATGCATGTGACGTCAAGCACAACCCCTTTTCTGATGACGTAGCGTGTTAGGTACACGTTTCGGTCAACCCTTGCGTCTTTTCCTACGAACGGAAACAATAGACAGTTTTTCGAAATCCGGATTTTTCAGCGTTCACCCGGAATGTACTATTTTACCCGGAATTTTAGCAAATTTCCGGCTAAACCGGAATGGTAAACAGGTCTGCTAATGGCTCCTTTCTTGGAGTTACTGTACCGCGGGCCTGTCAGGGACACGGACAGACAGAGCGATCAAACACGCTTCAATGTTCCCTGCATGCTTCTCCTTCAGCGGCTTTTGTTTGGCCCACATCTGAATAGGAATTGTTCGGAAGTAACTAAGGGGAGTAATTTCATGGTGTGTAGGAGTTATCTTGCCTGATTCAATTTGTCAAACAGGGGAAGTTACTCTACCATCAGGTAAATCCCCAGCCCTCGCTTCGTGCGTTTGAGGAGACACACAGCATGTAGAACGCAGTGCGTCATTCTTAATTTGATGTCATTTATATTTTTACGTCACAGTTTGCGAGTTCTATCACTTTGTAGCAACTGGTCACCCCTTATTTTTCTACAAAATGTTAGCAAGTCGCTGACTCGCATCCTGCGGTTTCAAGGTTCAACGCCATTGTTGCTATGGTATTTGACCGAGCAATGGAGGTAAACTCTAATTTTCACGAAGTGCTCTCCCCTAGTTTTTTTTCCCAAAAATCGTCTATTACGATGGACCCTTTCTTGAGGTACTGAACCTCATTAAAACCATACACATAGCAGGGTTTCTGAAAAACATACACATAGCAGGGTTCCTGAAAAAAAACATACACATAGCAGGGTTCCTGGAAAAAACCCACACAACAGGGTTCCTGAAAAAAACATACACATAGCAGGGTTCCTGAAAAAAACCCATACACATAGCAGGGTTCCTGAAAAAAACATACACATAGCAGGGTTCCTGAGAAAAAAACACCATAACAGGGTTCCTGAAAAAAACATACACATAACAGGGTTCCTGAAAAAAACACACACCACCTGAAAACAAACACATAACAGCGGGGGTTCCTGAAAACAAACACATAGCGGGGGTTCCTCAAAAACATACACATAGCGGGGTTCCTGAAAAAACCCACATAGCAGGGTTCCCCAAAACATACACATAGCAGGGTTCCTGAAAAACATACACATAACAGGGTTCCTGATACCATAGACAAAATGACATATAAACAAACAGACGAACGGATATACAGACATAAGCATTTCTTTGAGGGCAGCTTTTTGGCGGCTTCTGTTTGTCCTAGATCTTGACCCTAATTGTTCCACAGACAGACACACACACACACACAGAGACAGACACACACTGACAGACAGACACAGAGACAGACAAACACACAAACAAACAGACAGGCACACACAGACAGACAAACGCACAGACAGACAGACACACAGACAAACACATAGACACACAAACACACACACAGAGACAGACACACTGAGACAGACACACACAGACAGACAAACGCACAGACAGACACAAACAGACAGACAAACAGACAGACAAACACACACACACAGACAACACCCACAGCCTGGTCCATGACGCCCAGTGTGCAGGTCTTCTTGAAGTTCCAGTCTGGGTTGGCGGTGTTGGCAATCTTCTTGGTCATCGTGGGCTCCGTCTCCATGTAGATGACAAACCGGGCATACACGTCCTGCCACAACACACACAAACACGTTCAACGTCAGCGGAGGCAAAACTGTCTTTGTAGCGATAAATTATCAATTCATCACTTACTATTAGAATGCCCAGTATTGCTCTCTAAATATCGAATGTTCAATATGGACTTTTTTCGTAAGTATGATAATACCAAGGATATTTTAAATGACGCAGAAATTGACATTACTGTAATTGCAAAAGCAATGCTGTCCTCAACTATTGGAAGACTACTGTAGAGGTTTTCTGTACTTTTTTTAATATGTCGTTCTTATGCATGTTATTTTACCTTTTTTTTCTTCTTTTCCCCCCAAAAAAAATGTTTGCATTCTGTCTAAAATCACGATCTATGTGAAAAGACATTAAATTAAAGATTCATTCATTCATTCATTCATTCAAAACTGTAGGGATTTATATCTTTCCGGTTTTTCCCCCCGGATTAGAAATAAGGCGCACCCCTCAAACTGTACACAAAATTAAGATTTTGTTGCTATATTTTCTTACTACAGACAAACCTCTATTTTCAGACTTCCAAAATGTCCGGAAAAATCGGTCGTAAATTGGAGGGGTCGTATGACGGAGGTTTTCACTGGCAGCCGTAGAAAGAAAAAGTTCAGCACAGTTCGTACTCTCTTCTTCATGCACACATACAATGACATATTAAAACTGGATTTGGGTCTTTCCAACTCCGTAGGATTGTGCAATCGATGTATTACAGTTTCACTTCGCTGACTTCTGTTAATCACCTCCACTCTCGTCCAAAGTCAGTGGTTTTCTTTTTCAAAGTCATGGTTTTCGTGCTTTTCCTACGCTTTCCGCCATCTTTTCTACAACAAGGGAAGCGACTCCGCTTTCAGGCCCTTGACCGTGGTTGTTTCCCTTTGCTCGAAGTCTATGCAGACGACAACAACGGTCGTAAAAACCAACAAAATGGCGGTCGTAAGTCGCGTTTTAGAGGAAGTCGTTTATATAGTAAAATGCATCCGTGCCAACAAATCCGGTCTCAAATGAGAGGTGGTCGCTTAACAGAGGGTCGTAAAATAGGGGTTTGTCTGTAGTAGTACCAGGCATGGCAACGGAGGAAAAGCCTTTCTCTCTGAAAACATTACAGGGTTTCAGGAGATGTCTCTTGGTGTAATCAAGGGAATAAAAGTCCTTTGTGGTGATCAGGGGGCAAGTGCTATTGAAGACGAATTCATAAAACTGTTCGCAATGGGGGAAAGGGCGCCTCGTCACGATTAAAACCCCTGCTGACATTTGTTTTTCTGCATTCACTTTTCTCTGAATTCAGAGAATTCTCTGAAGATTACCATGCAGAGGAACCTCCATTATAAGACTCCCTCCCACATAAGACCCACTTCTCTGAGACATTGCCCTTCTTTGTAAGATTGAAAATGACCTCCCTTATAAAACTCCTCCCTTATAAGACCTCCCATTATAAGACTCCCTCCCACATAAGACCTACTTCTCCGAGACATTGCCCTTCTTTGTAAGATTGAAAATGACCTCCCATTATAAGACTCCCTCCCACATAAAACCTACTTCTCCGAGACATTGCCCTTCTTTGTAAGATTGAAAATGACCTCCCTTATAAGACCTCCCATTATAAGACTCCCTCCTACATAAGACCTACTTCTCCGAGACATTGCCCTTCTTTGTAAGATTGAAAATTACCTCCGTTATAAGACTCCCTCCCACATAAGACCTACTTCTCCGAGACATTGCCCTTCTTTGTAAGATTGAAAATTACCTCCGTTATAAGACTCCCTCCCACATAAGACCTACTTCTCCGAGACATTGCCCTTCTTTGTAAGTATTGAAAATTACCTCCCTTATAAGACTCCCTCCCACATAAGACCTACTTCTCCGAGACATTGCCCTTCTTTGTAAGATTGAAAATTACCTCCCTTATAAGACTCCCTCCCACATAAGACCTACTTCTCCGAGACATTGCCCTTCTTTGTAAGATTGAAAATGACCTCCCATTATAAGACTCCCTCCCACATATGACCTACTTCTCCGAGACATTGCCGTTCTTTGTAAGATTGAAAATTACCTCCCTTATAAGACCTCCCATTATAAGACTCCCTCCCACATAAGACCTACTTCTCCGAGACATTGCCCTTCTTTGTAAGATTGAAAATTACCTCCCTTATAAGACCTCCCATTATAAGACTCCCTCCCACATAAGACCTACTTCTCCGAGACATTGCCCTTCTTTGTAAGTATTAAAATTACCTCCCTTATAAGACCTCCCATTATAAGACTCCCTCCCACATAAGACCTACTTCTCTGAGACATTGCCCTTCTTTGCAAGATTGAAAATTACCTCCATTATAAAACTCCTCCCTTATAAGACCTACTTCTCTGAGACATTGCCCTTCTTTGCAAGATTGAAAATTACCTCCCTTATAAGACCTCCCATTATAAGACTCCCTCCCACATAAGACCTACTTCTCTGAGACATTGCCCTTCTTTGTAAGATTGAAAATTACCTCCATTATAAAACTCCTCCCTATAAGACCTCATATTGGATGATTTTTGAGGTCCCACTATATCTTATTAGTCATATTATAAGGTGCAGTGGTCTCAGTCTGGGGGGAAAAGCATAGCCTTAGGCCGGAAACCCGTGCGCAATCCATAAATAAGTGAAACAAAGAAGGGTAAAGATTTGCACACGTGTCCAAATTTCCCCAATATGCGTAAACTTTTATCCTTCTTTCTTCCACTTATTTAGGGTTTTCCGTATGGAACTTTACCAGGGTTCATAGCCAAACAGCATCCTAATTTTCCCAAACTTTCAAAGCCCAACTTTAGGGTTTTCCCAAATCGAAGGTTTTTCGGAAAGCGGCACAATATGCTGAGCGCTTGTTGGTTGCATCATTTCGCAGCCATACTTTATATGCAGAATTTTCGAGCCAAAGCTCACTGAAGACACATTTGCCCGGCAATTGTGCGCTACGTGTAAAGATCGGATGTCTTTAAAGGGAAGCAACTCGGGTCAATTCCGGTAACAAATCGAAAGTAAGTCGCACCGATCGTATGCATAAAAATATTCATTTTATTTCATAATTATACTTTTTTTCTTGGCACGATGATTCAAAATTATGGTCCTGGGCGATTTGGGGGGCAGATTGATAAAGATTTGACAGTAGCTCAAAATTCACAAACTTTCAAAGACACTACTCTTGGTTTTTCATTTTTCACAAACTTTCATGGGCCTTGAAAATGAAGTCTATTTTCCCCAAACCTTCCCAACTGCTGTGAACCCTG
Organism: Phymorhynchus buccinoides; assembly: GCA_017654935.2. Classification (NCBI taxonomy): domain Eukaryota; kingdom Metazoa; phylum Mollusca; class Gastropoda; order Neogastropoda; family Raphitomidae; genus Phymorhynchus; species Phymorhynchus buccinoides. Next base: position 16,517,153 of record CM065712.1, on the reverse strand, counting down.
TTTACGCGTCTAATGTGAACCCGGCCTTATAGTCTGAAAAATATGGTGCTGTAAAACATCCAAACGCAATCTTGTTCTGCAGTTTGATGCGCTCTTAGATCAATCACCAGGATGAAGCGCAGTCTTCTCCAGGTCATGGACAGCTACCCCAGAATTGCACCTGCAGCTCCAACCCCCCTGGCCAGGTCTGGCCTTGTAGAGCATCGATGGCTGGGCAGCGTTGAAGAATGTGGTCTGGGGTGTCATGTCTGGGAATTCCTCTGTGAACAATTTTGATTCTGCGGCTTAGTAGTCTGCAGCGGCCATTCTTGAGCCAGAACAAGGTCGTTTGGCTGGTGTCTGTGCAGCTGGTGGATCGGGTCAACACCGCTGTGTTCACCCTGCCTTCTCTTTCACTGGTGTCTGTGCAGCTGGTGGATCGGGTCAACACCGCTGTTTTCACCCTGCCTTCTCTTCCACTGGGACCGGAAGTGGTTGTGGATGATGGTTTTTGCTTCTCTGTAGGTCACTGCATGGCTCACCTGCTCCATTCTGCTGACCAAATTATGACGTGCTCACAGATGTACTTCTCTCAAAGTGAATTCGTCAAACTGACAGCTTTGTATTTCTTTCGCAAACAATTAGGCGATTTGTCCTCAATGATGACGTTACATATCACATATATTAAAGCGGAAAGATGCAATTGAGTTAACTTATGCTAACTGACCAGCTGTTGTTGTTGTTGTTGTTGTTATTTTAGCCTACATTTGGTTGTCTCACAGCAAATACTATAAATTCATCATTGTTTAAGTTTTCACAATATTGTTCAGCACATCTTTTTTTTTTTTTTGGCTAGAGAAGAAAATGTTGACTTTAAAAATCCCAATTTTGTGAATACAAAATCGATTCTCATACAGTGGAACCTCCCTAATACAAGACCTCCCATTATAAGACTCCCTCCCACATAAGACCTACTTCTCTGAGACATTGCCCTTCTTTGTGAGTATTAAAATGACCTCCCTTAGTAAGACCCCTCCCTTATAAGACCTCATTTTGGATGATTTTTTAACCCTTTCACCGCCAGCCATATTTCAGCAAAAAATGTCCATTAAACTTACCTGGGTAGAGACAAAAATCTGTCTGTAGTATTGGGGATTCCTCTGTGACGTATTTAAAGTAAGGCCTATTCTTACCTCCCAAAATGAAGAGAATAGGGTCTTTGGATAACAGACCCTGATTTGATGCCTTTTAGTGACATGGGTGATAAATCATTGTAGTGCAAAAATGCGACATTGGCGGTGAAAGGGTTAAGGTCTTATAAGGGAGGTTCCACTGTACACAATTTGCAAAACAATGTGACCACGCAAAGTTGTGATAATGAATCGGGCGACTGCCACTCACAGTGAACTTGTTAGGGAGGCCGCGAGCGCTGACGATCTTCACGACGAAGAACACCTTCTGTCCCATCAGCATCTCAGGGTCCTCCACAAACTTGTCATCGGCGTCCGTGTATTCCTTCCCCTTGCTGTCGCACGGGATCATCTCCACCTGTTTACAGACACACGCCCACAAAGTTCCACAGTGAAATGTTGTCGGGTTGAAGCCAGAAGGTACTGACTGTCAGCCTTCCTTACTCATTTTGGGGGTAATATCTTCCAGTGAAATAAATAAGGGATAGGAACTTCTCGTAAATTAACCTTTTCACGGCCCCGTCACGGATTTTCCGTCAACTTCCGGTAACCTATAAACTGCCACGTCACAGAAATATCCGTCATAAGTTTATTCTAAAAGTTTCCCGTTTTGTATCCATACGCTTTTCGCAGTATGTTCGAATGCATGTGAGAGTGTTCTCAAAGGATAGTATATTCAATCCCTGTTCAGAAAAGCATAGGTTATATGCACTTTTATTCAGAAAGTTTTGCGATAGACTCGGCAACCTAAAACGGCTTGGCAAATAGTTGCCCCGGAACCGGAACCGCAGTCCGCAACAACAACATCTGGAAGTCAGGAAATGAAGGAGTGTGTCCATTACACACGGAAACTCACCCACAATCCGCAACAACAACATCTGGAAGTCAGGAAATGAAGGAGTGTGTCCATTACACACGGAAACCCATCCACAATCCGCAACAACAACAACATCTGGAAGTCAGGAAATGAAGGAGTGTGTCCATTACACACGGAAACTCACCCACAATCCGCAACAACAACAACAACATCTGGAAGTCAGGAAATGAAGGAGTGTGTCCATTACACACGGAAACCCATCCACAATCCGCAACAACAAAACATCTGGAAGTCAGGAATATGAAGGAGTGTGTCCATTACACACGGAAACTCACCCACAATCCGCAACAACAACATCTGGAAGTCAGGAAATGAAGGAGTGTGTCCATTACACACGGAAACCCATCCACAATCCGCAACAACAACAACAACAACATCTGGAAGTCAGGAAATGAAGGAGTGTGTCCATTACACACGGAAACTCACCCACAATCCGCAACAACAACAACAACATCTGGAAGTCAGGAAATGAAGGAGTGTGTCCATTACACACGGAAACCCATCCACAATCCGCAACAACAACAACATCTGGAAGTCAGGAAATGAAGGAGTGTGTCCATTACACACGGAAACTCACCCACAATCCGCAACAACAACAACAACATCTGGAAGTCAGGAAATGAAGGAGTGTGTCCATTACACACGGAAACCCATCCACAATCCGCAACAACAAACAACATCTGGAAGTCAGGAAATGAAGGAGTGTGTCCATTACACACGGAAACCCATCCACAATCCGCAACAACAACAACAACAACATCTGGAAGTCAGGAAATGAAGGAGTGTGTCCATTACACACGGAAACTCACCCACAATCCGCAACAACAACAACAACATCTGGAAGTCAGGAAATGAAGGAGTGTGTCCATTACACACGGAAACCCATCCACAATCCGCAACAACAACAACATCTGGAAGTCAGGAAATGAAGGAGTGTGTCCATTACACACGGAAACTCACCCACAATCCGCAACAACAACAACAACATCTGGAAGTCAGGAAATGAAGGAGTGTGTCCATTACACACGGAAACCCATCCACAATCCGCAACAACAACAACATCTGGAAGTCAGGAAATGAAGGAGTGTGTCCATTACACGCGGAAACCCATCCACAATCCGCAACAACAACATCTGGAAGTCAGGAAATGAAGGAGTGTGTCCATTACACGCGGAAACTCATCCACAATCTGACTTTATGGCAGTGCAATCAGGTCTGAGAAGTTGAAGCAAGACACTAAGTAGTCCGACAGACTGAATAAGAAAGAAAGAAAGAAAGAAAGAAGAAGAAGACAAAAGAAGAAGGCGGTGAAGAAGAAGAAGAAGAAGAAAAACAAAAGAAGAAGATGAAGATGCTCAACAGAACTGAAGAAAGAAAGAAACAAGACAAAGAACACAAAGCAGACGATGAAGAAGAAGAGAAGCAAAAGAAGAAGAAGATGCCCAACAAAACTGACATTCAGCAGTCTTAAAGAAGACTTAAAGAAGAAGACAAAGAAGAAGAAGCAAATGGCGGACAAGAGGCCTCACATTGAGCAGCCCGACGGCCTGCCCCCCGTAGTTGGTGGCTTCCAGCTGCTCCTTCAGCTCGATCATGTAGGCCAGGGACTTGGAAGGAGAAGAAAGAAGAAGAAGAAGAAGAAGAAAGAAGAAGAAGAAGAAGAATAAGAATAAGAATCTTACTACGTATGCACATGGTAAATAGGTCACTGTTAGATACCACTGACTAGAAGAAAAAGAAGAAGAAGAAGAAGAAGAAGAAGAAGAAGAAGAAGAAGAAGTAAGACAGTCCTCACTCACATTGAGCAGACCGACGGCCTGCCCTCCGTAGTTGGTGACCTCCAGCTGCTCCTTCAGCTCGATCATGTAGGCCAGGGACTTGATCCACACCTTCACGCTCCCGATGTGAAAGTCCGCCTCAAAGTCCTCCACGAAGGGGTCCCGCTCCTGACACACAGACACCGTTACAGCGCTGCATTGCATTGTACTGTATTGTATTGTGCAGCATTATGTTGTATTGTACTGTATTGTATTGTATTGTACTGAATTGCATTATACTGTATTGTACTGTATTGTATTATATTGTACTGGATTGAATTGTATTGTACTGTATTGCATAGTATTGTATTGTACTGCACTGCATTGTATTGTACTGTATTGTATTGCATTGCATTGTATTGTGTTGTACTGCATTGTATTGTGTTGTACTGCACTGCATTGTATTGTATTGTACTGTATTGCATTGTATTGTACTGCATTGTATTGTGTTGTACTGCACTGCACTGCATTGTATTGTACTGTATTGTATTGTACTGCATTGTATTGTACTGCACTGCATTGTATTGTACTGTATTGTATTGTACTGCATTGTATTGTACTGCACTGCATTGTATTGTACTGTGTTGTATTGTACTGCATTGTACTGCACTGCACTGCATTGTATTGTACTGCATTGTATTGTACTGCACTGCATTGTATTGTACTGTATTGTATTGTACTGTACTGTACTGTATTGTATTGTACTGCATTGTATTGTACTGCACTGCATTGTATTGTACTGTATTGTATTGTACTGCATTGTATTGTACTGCACTGCATTGTATTGTACTGTATTGTATTGTACTGTATTGTATTGTACTGTATTGTATTGTGTTGTACTGCACTGCACTGCATTGTATTGTACTGTATTGTATTGCATTGCATCATGGGTGAAAGTAAAACATTCTCTCAATCCTGAAATGACACGTGTCAATGCTCTCTGAATCTTCCCAATGCTGAAGTGGTGACCGCATTAAAAATAATGTCCAATGTGTGTCTGTCTGTGTACACAGGATGGCTGGGGGTAGTGTTAGAATGGCATCTTATAGTGTTAGAATGGCATATCTATCATCTTGTTTCAATCTGCCATCAAAGTTGGCAATGTAATGATGTTTGATTTTATAAACAAACAATGATTTTATAAGACCGTGGTTCCGGGTGACAAGATGGCCGATCCTGAAGACTTTCTATCAGCATTTTCAATCCTGATTTCAGGGGCAGGCCTGAACCACTCTCACCCATCCATGGCATTGTATTGCACTTTACTATCGCTCTGGTCACAGACGCTTGCCTCAGAGAAAGTTGGACTGCTCTCACCTGGAGAGCGTGTTGCCGCTATCGCAGCGCCACTCATTCTTTTTGCTCACTCCTTTTGCACATGTTAACCCTTTCCTCGCCACTGTCGCCTCTTGGCACCACAATGATTGAACACCCATGTCACTGAAAGGCATCACATGAGGGTCTGGTATCCACTGACCTTAACCCTTTCATCGCTACTGTCGCCTCTTGGCACCACAATGATTGAACACCCATGTCACTGAAAGGCATCACATGAGGGTCTGGTATCCAGTGACCTTATGTTCTTAATTCTGGGAGGTAAGGACAGGCGCTGTTTTATGCACGTCACAGAGGAATCCCCAGTATTCCAGACGATATCTTTTCTCCACCCATGTAAGCTTAATGGTAAATTTTGGCTGAGGAATGGCTAGCGTTGAAAGGGTTAATTAAGGATCCTTGTGGCAACGAAGGAGTTGTCGAATGGCCAAAATTTATCCCTTCTCTCACCACACACAAACACACACATACTAACATGCACGCACAAACATATGCATCTTACTTTGATAACAAACTATTTTTTGTACATGCTTCTTACCATTTTTATAAAACAAATTAAATCTTTGTAAAAGGTGAACAAAAATGAGCTAACATCAGTCACTATTTTACATGAAAGACCATGTAATTATTACGTAAGTTATCTGCTGGCAAATACTTTTGAAACAAATGAAACATGTGTAATGTAACAATGAAAATGCTGATCAATAAATTATACAAAAACTAACTATAAGCATTAGTTGTAAATCGTAAATAATTGTAATGGGTCATGGCTATACTATCTACCGTATTTTACGGACTATAAGGCGATACTTTATTCCTAGACTCAGACCCCTGCGCCTTGTAATGTGACTGATAATATAGTAAGAAAATATAATAACAAAATCTGAATTTTGTGTAAAATTTGGAAGGTGTACCTTATAGTCCGTAAAATATGGTAAATTATGAAAAACGCTAATACAAAGAAGCACAAAAAATTAAAGCAAAGTAGCAAGTACCCCCCCCCCCCCCCCCCCCCCAAAAAAAAAGTACATGCTACCAAAAAAAAAAAGCCACAAAAGTGTCACGGTTTGTTTAAAAGCAGCTGAAACTATTTACAACTTTCTTTACAATAAGTCACTAGTGAGCTTTTCTATGTTGTAATTTCTATAATTGCAATGCCAACGACCAAATTCATTCTGTACAAGCAGAAAGCAAATAACAACAAAATAATAATAACAATAATAATAATAATAATAAACGGACGCTTACATAGCGCTTTTTATCGAGCACAAAGCGCTTTACAATCAGCATTGAAACACTCACACACGCACAACAGACACACACGCACGTACGTACATGCACGCAAGTGAACGCGTTCTTGCACACAGACATACAAACACAGACCCACACACATTTCATCAAAACACACAGAAAACATATTCTCACTGAAAAGCAGACACACTTACACAAACATACACTTGTACAAACATGTGTGCGTGCATGCACACACACACACACAAACACGCACTCACATACATAAAACACACACGTGCACTCACACACATACTCACACACACTCCCCCCCTCTCTCTATCCGAACACAATCTCTCCTGCTCACACATACACTCATACACATGCAAACACATATACCCACACAGAACACACAGAACACACTCACAACACACACCTGCTCGGAAGCGCGGCCGTGGGCGCACGCATGCTCACACGCTCACAAATTACATACATACACACATGCAAGCACATATACCCACACAGAACACACACAACACACTCACACACAACACACACCTGCTCGGAAGCGCGGCCATGGGCGCACGCACACTCACACTCATGCACACACTCACAAATTACATACATACACATACACACACACAAATTACATACATAGACATACACACACACAAATTACATACATACACATACACGTACACATACGCACACATTCATAACATAAAAAGACAACAATAATATTGAGATATCCAGACCCAAAGCCAACAGCAACACCAAGCAGAAGAGCGAGATTAAAACAACACAATTAATGCCATATTCTGAAAGAGAGCATGCATGTCAAGGTTAAGTACAGATGATACACCGGTTCAGAATTTGTACAAAGAAAAACATTTAGTTCTAAAGAAAGTACCCAAAGCCAAACGATGCAAGCAGACGAAGATACAACATCTTATAGAAAGTAGACAAAAATATCAATGATAGGGACATATTAAACACTACGATGCCAACTTTCGTCGTACATCTATTTACACGGCTGTGTTAGTAAACGAATACTGCTCCAAAATATCAATCCCCATGCTAAAAACAAAAAAGCAATAAAAGCTGTAGCATTTCCAAGGGTTCTTTGCCAATACGTGCAGTAAGAGCCTACAAAACAAAATGCGACATGAATAAGAGCAGGATACTTACGATGTAGAATAAGAGCCTACAAGACAGGTCAGACATTCAAAATCAGTGAACACTAAACACCGTTTTTTTCCCTTACGTTCATGGTTATCTTTTAACGTCTTTTAATGTATACTTCATAGTCACAGAGGCGTCTCTGTGAAATTCGGGTTGCCTCCCACTTGGAGAGTGTGTCACAGCCAGAGGCGCGCTACCCATGTATGTTATTTGCATGCGAGTCTGACTGATGAGGAAGGAAAGGGGGGGGGGGGTAAATTTTGACCAAATGACAACTTTTTCATTGCCACTGGGTTTAACGTGTGCTAAGTGCATGGGACCTCGGTTTATCGTCTCATCCAAAAGACCATAAGACCTAGTGCACGAGGCGAACGCGTTACCTCTGTGCCACTCTACACCAATATTATGTCAAAGACTTCACAAAAATTGTCTACTTTTATAGGTGCAAACAGTTAAATTTGTATCATCATCATCCCTCTAGTTTTGAGTTAATATCAATATTTCATCATAACTTATATCCTGTAGAGTGTATATTGTAGAGTGGCACAGTGGTAGCGTGTTCGCTTCGTGTCAAGTAAACCCGAGTTCAGGGGATTTTTCCTTTCACTTTGCACTAGGCCTTACGGTCTGAACTTTGGATGAGATGATAAACCGAGGTCCCCAGTGCTCATGCACTTAGCACACGTTAAACCCAGTGGCAACGAAAAAGTTGTCATTTGGTCAAAATTTACCACCCTCCCTTCCTTCCTCATCAGTCACACAAAAATCGCATGCAAAAAAAATAAAAAAAATAAAAATCTGGCTGCGACGCGCTCTCCAGGTGGGAGCAACCCGAATTTCACAGAGACGCCTCCGTGACTATAATGTACCTAACCTAACCTAACCTAGTGGTTGTTTATTCCATACCCTAATTTACAGACAATAATGTGATACTTTCTTTAATTTCCAAACTGGGACCCCTACACCTTATCACAAAATGAAGGGTAATATACTAAGAAATCATTATAAAAGACGCAATTCCTGTGACAATTGGAGGAATGCACCACATAACAATACGATGTAACATTGTTATTACTTTGACTAATAGTTTCCAAAAGAATCCATAGCTGATATGATTTTTTTTAAACCCATAATTAATATATTTTAAAAACAAACAAACAAAAAATTCCAAGCATATTCTCAAATTTTTTAATTACATTCTTTTCTTCAAGAAACACTCTAGATTGTACATGGAATTTATTGTTTGACTGATTCATACATTTATTTATATGTACAAATGATATTAATTAATATGCTTAATATTGAAAAATGCATGTTGATGGATGGGTGTGTGGGAGAGAATGAAGGAATTGTGGAGTGGAGGGATGAGAGAGGGAAAAAAAATATGCTATAACAAAACAAAAAAACAAAAAAAGAAAGTTTCTTCCCCTATTTTCCCTTACTTACCCCCACCCCCCTCCTTCCACCTTATACCCTTTGACCCCATCATTCAAGGGAAGCGACTCATCAACGACTCACCGGGGGCAGGTCCCAGTCGTCTCCCTCCTGGAAGTTGTCGTACATTTCCTGCATGATGAACTTGCGGTTGAGGAACTTCTGCCGCGACCAGATCCACTCGTGCTTCGTCTCCACGTTGACCACGCGGATCATCACCTGTCACGTCACAACAACATACACACAGTCTTCATAATTATATTAGGTATTAGGTACTTTATAGTCACAGAGGCATCTCTGAGAAATTCGGGTTGCTCCCACCTGGAGAGCGCGTCCCAGCCAGAGGCGTGCCACCCATTTGTTTTGGGGGGGCATGCGATTTTTTGTGTGACTGATGAGGAAGGAAAGGGGGGGGGGGGGTGGGGGGGGTAAATTTAGACCAAATGACAACTTTTTCGTTGCCACTTGGCTTAACGTGTTCTAAGTGCATGGGCACACGGGACCTCGGTTTATCGTCTCATCCGAAAGACTCCACGTTCAGACCGCAAGGCTTAGTGCAACAAATCCCCTGTTCCCAGGTTCGAACTCAGGTTTACTTGACACGAGGCGAACGCGTTACCTCTGTGCCACTCTACACCACAAGATTACAGGGAAACCCATTTAGTACGAGTACGGTTTAAACGAGAGCCCGTGTGTAACGAGTGGTTTCAAAATTCCCGACCACAAGCCTTCTTTTTCCTTGTTAAATAATTCTGCATACAACGAGCTCGCGACAACGAGCAACTTGCATATAACGTACAATTTATTGACTCCCAAAGTCAAGCTTTTATGCAAAAACTACATGGTTAGAACGAGAACGCACTTACAACCACACCGCCATCCCAAAGTCAAGCTTTCTTGCACAACTACCTGGCTAGAACGAGAACACACTGACAACAACATCGCCATCTTGACCGACCCCTCAATATGTAAGCGGCGTTCTGATTGGCCGATATATTCTGTTTGACTCTTGACCTCGGCTTCCGGGAAATTTTAACTTTCTTCTAAAGCGCGTGTGTGGATTTTATGTTTTTGATGTTATCGTGTGTTAATAAACTGTTTTAAAGTGTTTGTAATCGGCATTAAAAACCCTATGGATACAGGATACTGGGCTTACAACCATGCTTTGTTGGGTAAGTGTGTTGTTTCCGGTTTTTTGTCTTTTTCACACTTTACCAGCACGCACATCACAGTAGATGTGAGGAGCGATTGATAGGTTCGTCAGGGTTGCCAAAATCGATAAAATGGTTTGAACAAGCAATGCTTACAACGAGTAAATTGGCCCTCTCCCCTGGAATTCGTACTAAACGAGTTTCACTGTATATGGTGCATGATCTTCAAACAAATCAAAATGAACTCTTCTTAGTGCCATGTGTTGTTTTACCTTCTTGATTGTTCCTTGCATCTCAGCCAAAGAGAGTGGGGGGAGGTAACTATTTTCCCCCTAGCGCCATGTGTTGCTTTAATGGTAAAAACAATCACTGGCAAAAGCTTTGAAAATAGACAAACACATGGCAGGCCATTTGGCTGTGAATTCCTTTGCATTTGGTGGGAGTGAACAGTGATTCGCCCATGGTGCTGGAAGAGCTTAACCCAATGACGCCCAACCATTCGAACTGGAAATCGATTCCAGTTCCCGAGAGATAGGAATTAACTCTGAACGTCACACCAAATCTTTTCATTAAAAAAATCACCCACAATAAAGTCTAACTGACATTTCATTTATGAAAGATGCATATTGAATAGCAATGATGATATTATTATTCCAAAGCTAACACACTGTCACACAACAAACCATGAATTGGAATAAAAAATCCGTAATGGCACTCCGAGCATTGCGCCGAGTCAATACTGCGTCACGTCACGTGGAAAGAAGAAAAACATTTGGGGTCACTTCGAAAAATCCGTTCAAAAAGACTAGTGGGTGCTTTCCCTTACTGTAAGAACCAAAAACGGACCACTGAGAGTCAGGAACAGGAAGAACTAACTTAGTATATTGCATTGTGGGTAGGGAGAACGTGAAAGTGAACGTACTAGACCTGGCGTTCAGCGGGCGCAATCGGCGCATACGGGCTGCACGAGTTGACAAAATTCGGTTGAATTTGGCGTCTGTGTCCTAGACAGGCTTAAGGCACACACAAACAGTCGTAAAAAAAAAATAAGGGGGGGGGGGGGGTGGAGATCGTGGTAAGACAAGCCTGACATCAAAACTTCGAACCAGGAATATTCACATTCATCGAAAGTTTTGTTTACGGGAGGGGATGGGGGGTGTCTTTTTTTTTTAACGTCATCTTTAACAACAGCATTAACAGTTCACCAAAAATTATGTCTTTACTTACAAA
>CM065712.1:16455728-16500728 GCA_017654935.2 Phymorhynchus buccinoides | reverse complement strand
GTGGGCGAATACATTCACCCAGTACATCACACTTCACTCCCACCAAATGCAAAGACATTCACTGGCAAGCACCCTGCCATGTGTTTGTCTAGTTTCAGAGCTTATATCAGTAATTGTTTTCGAAAAAAAAATACTCCCCTCTTGTCAGTTGGGATGCAACGGGAAACCATGAACATAAAAAACACACACACATAAGCGGATATTCCATGCGGAAACCTGTGCACAATCCATAAATAAGTGAAACAAAGAAGGGAAAAGATTTGCGCATGTGTCCGAATTTCCCCTATATGCATAAACGTTTTTCCTTTTTTCTTCCACTTATTTAGGGATTTTCGTACGGAACTTACGCGTCTAATGTGAACCCGGCCTGAGGCTTTATACTCAAAATTATCTGCCCCTGTCTCATGCACCGAGATGCGTGCGCCCTCCACCTAAGATTATCGTCCTTGCCTGTCATGAAGTACCATATTTTCCGGACTACAAGGCGCACCTGATTATAAGGCGCACCCCCCAAATTTTACACAAAATTGAGACTTTGTTATAGGTTTTTTTATACTATATTATCAGTCACATTATAAGGCGCAGGGTCTCAGTCTAGGAAAAAGCATCGCCTTCTAGTCCGTAAAATACGGTGGTAGTATATAGCCACAGAAAATGATCTGCTCCTGAATCATCACAAGGTGGCATATAGAGTTGAGAACCGGTTAAAAAAAAAACCGGTTTTAAACCGGTTTTCCTCTTCGAACCGGTTTTGTCGAACTGGTTTTTTAAACCAGTACTCGCATCACTAGTTTCACCTATGCAAACACATATTTATTTGTCAGAATATTCACACACACGCGCGCACGAACGCGCGCACATACACACACACACAATAAGGAAACTTATGACACACACACCTTCAAGTCAAAGCCATACACCACCACAAACTAGAAACAGCTACTCTTGGTTTACAAACACACAATCTGCGCTGAGAATCAGTGTTGTTCTTCGAAAAGAATGCCACTAAGAAAAACTTACTTTCAGTTTGCAGTTAAAAAACCTGTTCACATCAACTCAAACCGGTTTTTCGAACCGCGAAAGTTTAGCACCGTTTTTTTTGTTTTTTTCCCCCACCTCTAGTGGCATAGGCAGTTCAGGCCTAAAATTATCGTCCTTTCGTGTCAGCAAGGAGTATAAAGCTCCATTGTTCATTGGATGTGCAATTCCAATGAAAGGGAAAGCTAGCCGTGAATAGTCTCACAAGAGACAGGCAATTACGATTACAAAAAAAGCGAGACAGGCAATCACGCCATAAGAGCGAGACAGGCAATTACGCTATAAGCCTGACGTGACGCACTGACCCCTGGTCTTGTTCTCGCTGTTGACGTCGAAGCCGGAGCGCTTGGCGATCTCCTCCTGGGCCATCTCGAAGGTGACCTCGGGGAAGGCCGCGGCCCCCTTGGCGTCTCGCTCCTTGGGGTTGCAGAACACAAAGTACTGCGTGGTGCCAAACACCAGCCTGCGACCACGGAACAGAGAACCATCATTTTGTGGGGGGAAATTTGGTGCTTGGGTATATGTGACCTAGCACCAGGGACCCCCATTTGGGGGTCTATGAAGCACTAAAATTCTAAAGGACCCTCTAAAAGAATGTGCAGGGGGTCCCAGGGATGCACTAGAAAAAATTATTTTTAGCATTCGCAATGCCACTGGGACCCTCTATCCCGCCTCTAGGACCCCCTATACTGTAAGTGAAGGAGTCCCTGGGACCCCTTGTTTTGCGGGACGATTGGGAGCCCTGGGGACATTAAGTGGTCAAATGACCATTCTGAGAACATGGCACGGTTAGAAACTTCACACAATTCTCTTTCTAATGATATAAGAACCATTCTTGTAACTTCTTCCATTTTAGAGTTATGAGCATTTAAAGTTGGTAGGGTGACTGTCAGCCGTTTTGAGAAATCATTCTAAAGTTTAGTTCAGCTGAAGAAAATGCATTGACCTACTCATTTTAAAGCACTTTTTTGAATATTAAGAGACCATAACAATGATTGTCCTTTATAAATATGAAAGATGAGATGTCAGAGACAGATCTGCCTACTTGGAATTTTCCCAATCAGTAGCCCAGCCATCAATTTTCAGTAGCATGGCAAATTTTTCCGTAGCATCTACAAACAACGGCAATCGATTTGTTCTCTTCCTGAGCCGAAACGCACTGCTTAATATGTTTCGCCGATTGAACGTGTTGACGGCAATTGTCTCTACCACCATGATTCACAGAGAAGTCCGCATGGCAGAGATTGCTCTGCAGCGAGCATGGTTCGCACCGAGTCAACTTCTGACGATGCAAGGCCACTCCTCCGTGTAAGCTATTTTAAAAACTTGTGCGGCAGGCCGATGTTTTTTTTTTAGAACAAGATGGTGTGCCAGATGATTTTCGTTTTCTGGTTTGGGTTCGTTTTTCTTCGTTTGAAACATCTCCCGAATCGCTACTGCTGCTGGAGTCCGCCTTTTTTTTCAGAGAAAGTAATAAGAACGCATGCGCAGTCACTTTGATAAAAACGGAAGTGACTAGGTTATCGCGCGTGACACGGCGTCTGCTCTTAGAAACCGACAAAACCGGGAACAGTATAAGCAAAAATAAAATGCGGCGGCAATTTGTTTTTTCCGTAGCAACGTTAAGGTTGCCATAGCTCCGTAGCAAAGCTTTATTTTTCGTAGCTGCTATGGCCAAATCGTAGCAGTAGGCAGGTCTGCAGAGAGCACGAAAATACCCATATCTCAAAACTGATAAAAAAAATTGATTTTTGACTTTGCAAGCCTGTTGTGAGAAAGTAGCCCAGCGACTTAGCGTTCCTTTCGTGGTGCTGGGTCACATATGGCAAATACAGAGGAACGCCGCCTATCCTGAAAGTTAAAGACTGTAGCAATGCGAAATGCTCGCCCCCCCCCCCCCGGGGGCCCTGAAATATACTTTTTTAAACATACCTTTCATAGCAATGGACGAGAAAAAAAAGAAAAATAGGAGCAACTATCCCAGGAACAAAAACCCTAAGAAGCTAATGTGCGAGGAGCAATTGTTCAAGGAGCAATCAGGAGCAAGTATCTTATCAAGGAGTAATTGTCGAGGAGCAATTATCAAGGAGTAATTGTCACGAGGCAATTGTCGAGGAGCAGTTATCAAGGAGTAATTGTCGCGAGGAAATTGTCAGGAGCAATTATCAAGGAGTAATTGTCGCGAGGCAATTGTTGAGGAGCAATTATCAAGGAGTAATTGTCGCGAGGCAACTGTTGAGGAGCAATTATCAAGGAGTAATTGTCGCGAGGCAACTGTTGAGAAGCAATTATCAAGGAGTAATTGTCACGAGGCAACTGTTGAGAAGCAATTATCAAGGAGTAATTGTCGCGAGGCAACTGTTGAGGAGCAATTATCAAGGAGCAAAAGTCGTGGACCCATTGGGCACATAGCTCAAAACTGGAGACAATCAACAGATGTAAACTAACCTAAATAAAAGTCTTTCCAGACCTTCCACCATCACCTCCCTCCTCCTTTCTTCCTCTACCCCTTGGAATGATCTCCGTCCATACCTGTCGTTATGCTTGATGTCGGTTTTCTCGACGACGGCTTTCCCATTCAGCAGCAGTCGGCTGTTTTGGTCCAGAGGCTCCAGGCTGTATTTGTCCCCTTCCTCTCTCAGCTCAGCGTGACGCCCCACGATGCTGAAACAGGACACAGCGAATAATGACAGGCTGTACCGGTCCCCTTCCTCTCTCAGTTCAGCGTGACGCCCCACGATGCTGAAACAGGACACAGCGAATAATGACAGGCTGTATTTGTCCCCTTCCTCTCTCAGTTCAGCGTGACGCCCCACGATGCTGAAACAGGACACAGCGAATAATGACAGGCTGTATTTGGTCCCCTTCCTCTCTCAGTTCAGCGTGACGCCCCACGATGCTGAAACAAGACACAGCGAATAATGACAGGCTGTACCGGTCCCCTTCCTCTCTCAGTTCAGCGTGACGCCCCACGATGCTGAAACAGGACACAGCGAATAATGACAGGCTGTACCGGTCCCCTTCCTCTCTCAGTTCAGCGTGACGCCCCACGATGCTGAAACAGGACACAGCGAATAATGACAGGCTGTATTTGTCCCCTTCCTCTCTCAGCTCAGCGTGACGCCCCACGATGCTGAAACAGGACACAGCGAATAATGACAGGCTGTATTTGTCCCCTTCCTCTCTCAGCTCAGCGTGACGCCCCACGATGCTGAAACAGGACACAGCGAATAATGACAGGCTGTACCGGTCCCCTTCCTCTCTCAGTTCAGCGTGACGCCCCACGATGCTGAAACAAGACATAGCGAACAATGACAAACCATCGTCAGAGATCACGTTTCCACTGAACAAAAAAAGGCGTGGGTCCGTAGCCACTGTAGGCCTTCGGTAGGGTTCAGGGGGCAAAGCCCCTGGTGCCACCTCCTGAGGCTGAAGAATGTTTGCTTTTAACCTGTGAAAATCAGTATACGGACAGTAAAGGTATCAAAATCTAAATCTCCTTAATCCTAGCTTCTACAAAACCTCCCTCATTCATCAGTAGGGGGCTTAGTAGATGGTGTCCTGTGCACAGGCTCCACCGAAGTGACTCAGCAGCAGTGCAGTGTCTCCTCGGTTGGTTGCCTCCTGACGGCCTAACATAGATTCACTCCCCTTGGACTGCTGGTTTTGGATTCTGCGACTCAAACAAGCCGGGGTGTGGCTACATAATTGTTGGGACTCAGAATGAGCGGTGTGGGAGCAATGCCACTGTACGGCCCAGAACTTGGGACAGCTAAAAAAAAAAAATAATAAAAAAAATAAAACCTCTTAATTTTTTCAATAGATTTCCACTGACCTCAAAACTTACCACTGGGGACATCACCAAGGCTGAAAAATCTCATGTCAGAAATTTGTGATGATCATCATCATCATTATCACCAACAGTCGTAAGATAAACATCTTGCGAATTGGATTTAATCATCAGGTGAAAAAAATCAATTATACAGGGTTCGTACAGACCTGTGTACAAAACATCCAGGACTTTTTGAGGACCAGGTTACTAAATTTCAAGGACTCAGTCTGGCATACTGAGCAATGTCGGTTGTGTTCCTTTCTTGAGCTCCAACAGTTACTTGTGCTTCTGGCCTTGACAATGGCTTTTTACAGCACTCTCGTCCATGCTGGCGATGTCAAAGTTCTTTTTGCACACTGTGCAGCAGCTTTCAGTTTTGAACCAACTGTTGATGGAGCTAACCAGCTCTGATATTCTTTTCTTTTTTTTTGCATGCAGCCAAACATCATTGAATATGCAGTCTCCTTTCCCAATCTTACTGGAAAACGGAAGTACGGCAAAGGGAAGTAACTTCAGCGGCAGACAACTGGCTCAAATGTCGTCTGCTATGAACGCGCTATCGGTATGACCTTGAAAGTAGTATTTTTTCATTTTTTCATTGGAATTTAGTTTTATATTTTTTGGTGGAGGACAGATGTTCACTTTGATGGATTGAGATTAAGGATGTGGTCAGGCGATTTTTGAAAATTCCACAACTTTTCCAGGAGTTGTTGGGGCCTTTGCCGTTTTTCAAGCACTTTTCAAGCCCTGGAAAAGGCCATGTCAGTTTTCCAAGGTTTCAAGGACCTTGTACGAACCCTGATCATAAAAAATGTCAATCAACAGACAACGAATTAATTACCCGGGTCCCTTGAGGACCATCTCAGTGCTGTCCTCGCGGCCGTTGCCGATGGTGATGGAGGGCTGGTCGATGAAGTGGACGATGTGGCCGGTCAGCTGAGGGTCCATGTTCAGGTTGTAGATGTGGGGGGACGTCTTCCGCTTCTCCGCTATCAGGGCCGCTTGACCATCACCACCACCACCCTGAGAGAGAGGAAGAGAGAGAGAGAGTTTTCATTATCATCAGTTCAGTAGTTCAGGCACAGTGTGTTCAGGTTGTAGATGTGGGGAGACGTCTTCCGCTTCTCCACTATCATGGCCGCTTAACCTTCACCACCACCACCCTGAGAGAGAGAAAGTTTTCATTATCATCAGTTCAGTATCTTAGGCAATAGGTGACTGCAACTTGTTTTTTTTCACATAGACAGATCAACAGAGAGAGACAAGCACAGGGCACTGTCTCCGCTATGAGGGCTCCATGGGTCCATCAATCCACGGCAGAATGATGAACGTGATGGTTATGGCCACAAACAGCAAAGATGACAATGATGATGACATAATTCATAAAAATGATGATGATGATGATGATGATGACGATGATGCAGGCCTACCCCAGCCATCTGAGCCTCCTTCAGCCTCTCCTCAAAGGTCTTGGCCATCTCCTCCATTTCCTTCTGGTTGTTCTCCAGACGACTTTTGTACTCCTCCTCCATCTCCTCTTTCAGCTTGGCCAGCTCTGCAACACAGCCACACACACAGAGGCATGCCATCATTTTCTGGTTTTCGGGAACAAAAACGTTCAAAAATCCGGAATTTACCACCGTTTTTCAAGAACCTGGCAGGATAATGTAGTTTATTTCAGTGGAACGTACCTTCAGCTTCCCTAGTCAGACTCCCTCCCACTTAACTCTCTTGTGCGGTGAACGTTCGCCGAACGTTCAGAAAAAATTCGGATCGGAAACGTCTAGAACGTTCGGGAACGTACGGATTCCACGTGGCCGGTTTGGGCGCTTCCATTTTGTTTCTATCACATGGCAGTCACGTGAGCGCTTCAGCCTCGCTTTCGCTATAGATTACACTTCCGTCCTGTTGCTTGCAATGGCTTCTAGGCCGATTGGTTTGAAAGATATGAATTTTTGAAAATTAGTGACCGACTTCGGCATTTTCGCGATTTTCCCAATATGGATGACGAACAGTTATGGCGTCCATTGACTGAGGAAAGCGATGAATAGTCGTATTTTTGTGAAAGATGGGACTTATGAGATCGCGAAGTGATGAGTAAGGAGTGTATTCTGACCTATTTCGGCAGCGAGCTTGTGTTTGTTCGATCGATGCGAATTTTTGAAGTCGTGTTACTGACATCAGCATTTTCCCGACTTTTACATCATGGATGATGAGTCGTTATTGCATCCACTGAGTGATGACAGCGATGAAAATTCCTTTTTTTGTGAAAGATAGGAATTATAAGAGCGTGAAGTGAAAGGGTAAGTGAATGATTTTGATCTGCATTTCCATTTCAGTCGTCTTAGGCTTCACCAGTCTGCAAAAGTAGGCAGTGAATGACTAGTGAATGCAGTTTGCGACTACACTTTGGCATTTTGATTTTTTTTGTGGAGCCATGCATCCCCATAACATCTTGAAATTCATTTTGCAAATCAGACAGACATCTCGGCAACACATTAAAAAAAAAAAACCCACACAAAATCTGCTAGGGTATATTTTATTTTATTATTTTTCTGACGCTACCCCCCCTTTTGTATGGAGTGACGTCCCTTGGGCTAGGATGTCAGAGGTGATAGAGAGCACAGAGCGTCAGACACAAGAGGGTTAAGACCTACTTCTCTGAAACATTGCCTTTCTTCGTAAGTATTAAAATTAGCCTCCCTTATACAACTCCCTCCCACTTAAGACCTTATTTGGGATGGTTTTTCAAGGTCTTAAAAGGGAGGTTCAACTGTACTTACTATTGACGATCATGGTTGATCTTGCTGTGCCAATTCCCCAGAGCAAACTTCACAACACATAGGAAAGTCGATCTTTTGGCATCCTTCCCTAGCATGATAAACTACAGCCCTTTTGTAAGTTTGGGTCATTTGGGCTCGCCTATGGCGAGTTGGCGACTTGATTGAACACCCCTGCACAATTCTCCCTCTCCTCTATCTCACGCACACACTCAAAGCCCCCCACCCCCTCCAACACTCCCTTTCTCACAGCACACCACACACACACCCTCCAACCCCCCACACCCCCCTCGCTCCCACACTCCCCTTCTCACAGCATGCCTCACACACAGCCCTCCAACCCCCCACACCCCCTCCAACCCCTCGCTCCCACACTCCCCTTCTCACAGCACGCCACACACACACCCTCCAACCCCCCACACCCCTCCAACCCCTCGCTCCCACACTCTCCCCTCTCACCAGCGTCATCGAGGTCCTCGTCGTCGTCCTTCATCACCTCCATCTTGGTGTCTCCGGACAGCATGGCCTTCAGACGTTCGTTCTCCTCCTGCAGCTCACGGATCAGCTTCTCCGTCGGGTCTTCGTTGATCATCGCCTTCGTCTTGATCTGCTTGGCGCGGTCGGCTAAAAATAATAATAATAATAATGATGAACATTCATGGCGCTTAATCTTTAAAAAAAAGCCCTAAGCGATTGCAATGACAAACACAAAATAATATGAAACAATAAATAAATAAATAAATAAACACCCACAAACATACACACCACACACACACATGTACCCCCCCCCCCCCACACACACACACACACTTCCCTAAGCACATGTGCGCAGATACACACACATGCCGGTTCAAAGGATGAGCATAGAACCACATGGAGAGAGGAGAGATGACTGAAAATTTGAAGAGAGATGTTTGCTAAAGCGCCTGCTACACACATACGATTCGGATCTGAGGCTGTGACGTCATATCCTGCTTCAACCTCCCCCCCCCCCCCACCTTTATTTGACTTTGAATGCGTCGTCTGCATCCGTGCCTTCATTCACGATTCCAGCCTGATACTCGATCTCCATAGGTACGATATGAATGGAATTGACAACTTTGTTTGATCAGATTTTAGTCACACACTAGGCGCAACACATTGTAAGGTGCAGGGGTCTGAATTGAGGACAAAAGTATCGCCTTGTAGTTCATAAAATACGGTAAGCTGTGCCGTGAATTTCTGTGATGGCCTGTCCCGAAGGGTTGTTAACTTTTCAGCACTATGGGCGAATACATTCGTCCAACACATCACTCTACACTCCCACCAAATGCAAAGACATTCACTGCCAAGCACCCTGCCACGTGTTTGTCTGTTTTTAGAGCTTATGTCACTGTTTCTGCCGTTAAAGCAATGCATACACACTTGGGAAAAAAAAGTTAGATGCAATGAACAACCAAGAATGTCAAAAAACACAAGGCGCTACAGGAGTTAAGGGAAACAACCCTCCAATAGCGAGTGAGTTAACCATATAATATTGCAGTTAAAAAAACACAACATATATTACCAAGTATTTAAAATAATAATTTTCCGCAAAATGTTCCAATTTTTTTCTGCAGCTTTAAGTTATTTTACCGTCATTTTATGAGGGCTAAGGTAAAATCTTGCTATTGCCTGTTTTTTGACGCACACGACTCACCATATCTCAGCGTGGAGAGAGTCTCTTCGTAGTTGATGTCGGCTGGACTGAGGGCCGCAATCTGGATTAAAAATAATGAATTAAAACAAGTTTTTACAAATTCCCACGAAGAAGCCATATTGTGAGATTTTGTAGTTATTAATTTCAAGATTCAAGATTCTTTAATCAGCCAATGCATCATAATACAAAGGAAATCGTGTTGATTTTGCATAAGACACAATCCAACAAAAACGAAAGCATGCACATGGAATGGACAACCAATATAAGAAAAAGAAAAAAAATGATAACAAAATCAGATTACATCATCATGTATCAGTCTCTCCCTCAGATTCTCTCTTTCTCTCCGACACACATAACCTACATGTACACCAACACACACACATGTATATACACATTTATACCAACACATACCCCCCCCCCCCCCCCCCCCCCCCACACACACACACACACACCACACACTCACACACAAGACCACGAGCATGCAGGCACACCGATTGACAGAAATTTTACTGAGCAAAATAGGATAAAGAATTCCCCTAGGGGAGTGAGCCTACAGAGTATTGATGGCTCTGACAGCAGAGGGGTAAAAGCTGTTCTTCAGGCGGTTAGATTAGCACTTAAAAGAGCAGAACCTTTTACCAGAAGGGAGAGATTGAAACAGATGGTTGGCTGGGTGTGTGCTATCAGATATGATGGATTTAGCTTTGCGTCTTATGCGCACACTAAGATGTTATCTAGGGATGGCAGTTTGTGGCCTATGATTTTTTAGGCTGTCTTGATGACTTGGAGTTTCCTTTTATCTTTAGCTGAAGCTGATCCATACCAGACAGATATTGAAAAACTGAGTATGCTTTCAATGACAGATCGATAGAACTGTGTCAAGACTGCTGTACTTATCCTAACTTTCTTGAGCTGTCTTAGAAAATATAGTCTCTGCTGGGCTTTTTTGCAGGATGATGTGATGTTGACTTCCCAGCTTAATGTATTTGAAATATGCACACCTAGGAATTTAAATGATTCTACCTGCTCAACTATCTGACCTTTAACAGATAACGCTGGGAGAGGAGTTTTCTTTTTCCTGAAATCAACTATCACTTCTTTAGTTTTGGAAACATTGAGCTCAATTTGTCTGTTACTTGGTCCATCTGAGTTTAGCTTAAAGTATTCTTCTTTCTTCATCTTCAATTGATCACGTTTTCTATTTTTACACACACACACATGCACGCGCACGCACAAACAGTAATTGTTAAATGTTAATGTGTAGAGATACTATTATCATCTGTATTGATGTGTGTGTATTGATTGTTGATGACGAGAAGTCTTCCAAATGTTATTTGATTGACTGTTATAAATTAATAATGGTTACTCTGTTTTAAATGTGCACATTTCTAAGTTCATGTAATGAATTTTAATAATTATTTGATTGGCATAATTTTGTTTCACACGTTTGATTAATGTTCTTTCAGTTATGTTGTATCTCTGTCATGTTGTTGCACCTAACCTGAATTTCTCTTTTGGAGATATTAAAGTATAGTTGAACTTGAACTTGAACACACACAAAATAACACACACACACACACACACACACACACACACACACACACACACAGGTCCTAGTTCCAGTCAAAACGTCCCCCCGTTTTTATATAACTGAGAGTAGAAAAGAGTTATATAAAGGAAAAAGACAACAGAAACACAACAACAAAAAACACCTAACCATGATGGTTTTGCTGTTGCCTCCCAGCGCATTCTTCAGCAGCTTGGTCAGGGAGGAGTCACGGAACGGCACTGCAACACACATACCCACACACCTTCACACACACGAAAGAACAACGCAAGGCATATGATGTGCCGCATTTACAGTCAGGAAATTTACACAAAAATCAGAAATACTTTCTTACTAAATTACTACTACAGACAAACCCCTATTTTACGACCCTCTGTTAAGCGACCACCTCTCATTTGAGACCGGATTTGTTGGCACGGATGCATTTTACTATGTAAACGACCTCTCTTAAACGACTTCCTCTAAAACGCGACTTACGACCGCCATTTTGTTGGTTTTTACGACCGTTGCTGTCGTCTGCATAGACTTCGAGCAAAGGGAAACAACCACGGTCAAGGGCCTGAAAGCGGAGTCGCTTCCCTTGTTGTAGAAAAGATGGCGGAAAGCGTAGGAAAGGCACGGAAACCACTGACTTTGGACGAGAGTGGAGGTGATTAACAGAAGTCGGCGAAGTGAAACTGTAATACATCGATTGCACAATCCTATGGAGTTGGAAAGACCCAAATCCAGTTTTAATATGTCATTGTATGTGTGCATGAAGAGAGTATGAACTGTGCTGAACTTTTTCTTTCTACGGCTGCCAGTGAAAACCTCCGTCATACGACCCCTCCAATTTACGACCGATTTTTCCAGACATTTTGGAAGTCTTAAAATAGAGGTTTGTCTGTACTACTACTACTACTAATAATAATAATGAATATTTAGGGCGTTTAATCTTGACAAAAGACAAAATCTTGACAAAATGTTTCTGCTTCCACCGTATCAACACTCTGCTTTGTAACTGAAAGCATTTTCTAGAAGCAAGCGAATTTCTGAAGACTGTGACAAATTGGTCATTGCGTACCGGTACGGGTCAGTGCGCACCCTACATACGGGTGTTGCATTTGTATCCATAATACACTTATATGTAACCCATAGCAACTTTCACCCCACACCAAGTGAGGAAGGAAACCTTAACGTAAAATGAGCAGATTCAGATTTTACCTTCTAACTCCATGAAAGTTGATATCTTTTGGTTGAAAAATGGAAGCAAGGAGAAATAAACGTCATTGAAATAAATGACGCAAAGCATGATGTGATTTCTTTACTATTTCTATGATTTCAAAGGGGGGTGAGGGTGTACGCACGGACCCAACCAACGTACAGACTTGTTTCTACTCTGTCTCTAGAGAATTTCATCAGACTGAGTCATAACAGTAACAGGTCTCTTTTTATTCTTATTACTATAAAAAAAAGATAATTTCTTAATTTTTGCTCTGGCACAGAAGGGGTTAATAAATAAATAGGTACCAAACTTTTGGGACTATAAGGCACACCTTTGAATAAGGCGCGCACCCCCCAAAAATTTTACCCAAATTTCGTGAATATATTTTCTTACTATGTTATCAGTCACATTATAAGGCGCAGGGGACAGAGGCTGTGAAGAAGAAGAAGAAAAATCTGTTTAACGTCCTCCGGTCTGAAACAGACACATATGGGACATTAGTAGATATAAAGACGGTGGGAACGATCCTGGAGGCAATGACCGGAGGCAGTGCAACACCAGGAAAGTCCCGAATTTTAAACAATACAGATATTATTGTCTGTGAAAACAAATACCGCCTTATAACCCGAAAAATATGGTAAATCAGGGCTCCCAATCCTCCTGCCAAACAAGGGGTCCCAGGGACTCCTTCACTTACAGTATAGAGGGTCCTAGAGGCGGGATAGAGGGTCCCAGTGGCATTGCGAATGCTAAAAAGATTTTTTCTAGTGCATCCCTGGGACCCCCTGCACATTCTTTTAAGAGAGTCCTTAAGAATTTTAGTTCTTCACAGACCCCCAAATGGGGGGGTCCCTGGGAGCCCTGTTACTATAAAAAAAAAAAAAAAAAAAAATCTTAATTTTTGCTCTCGCACTGAAGGGATTAATAAATAAATATATACCAAATTTTTTTTGTTACATATCTTATATTTTCTCACTTTATCAGCACATTATAAGGCGCCAGGGACTGAGTCTGTGAAAAAAAAAGTATCGCCTTATAACTCGAAAAATATGGTAAATCAACTGACCTTTGACCCTCTTCCCGGAGGCCTTGTCTGCCAGGGCGGAGATGCAGTTTCCGAGGCAGGAGAGCGACTGGTTGATGGCGGCGCCCTCTTTGAGGCGGTCCCCAGTGGCGCCCGTGCTGTCTGCTCGCTCGCTACACACATGGCATTAGCATAATGCTAATGGGCTATAATTACATCCTAAATTAGTCGCCGTCATTGTGTGCGCCGCGCAGTACACGGATTCTCCTAATTCTAGCTCCTTTCAGTATTCCACAGAGAGCTATTTGTTTCAAGTTATTTCTTTTAACAGAGGCAAATATTCTTATCATTAATTGTGGTTAGGGATAGGAAAAGACCTTACAAGTGGTATGCCACCATAAAACAATGTAAGCCTAATGGATGAAACACTTTACATTGGTTTATGCTGGTGATGAGGGTTAACAAAAGGCATGAACTGAAAGGAGCTGAGAAAAGCTACTGTGGCTGATTGCT
The DNA here is from genome assembly GCA_017654935.2 of Phymorhynchus buccinoides. Lineage (NCBI taxonomy): Eukaryota > Metazoa > Mollusca > Gastropoda > Neogastropoda > Raphitomidae > Phymorhynchus > Phymorhynchus buccinoides. The sequence goes on along the minus strand of CM065712.1, from coordinate 16,487,092 downwards.
GAGTCTCAAATTCTGCATGAGCATAGTTAGTTAGGATATCTAGGCCAAGTTGAAAAATGAAGGTCATTGGTCAAAGGTCAAGGTCACTGGAGCAGAATATGTTCCTGGCTGACTGTGTATGCGTGTTCACACGATAACGCTTGAACGGAGGGACAAATGTTGCATGCACATATGTAGTTAGGCCAAGCTAAACAATGAAGGTCATTGGTCAAAGGTCAAAGTCATTGGAGCAGAATATGTTCCTGCCTGACTATGTATGTGTGTTCACACGATAACGTTTGAACAGAGGGACAAATTTCGCGTGCACATAGGTAGTTAGGATATCTAGGCCAGGTAGTGCATGGTACCTTCCGGCCAGGTCGACCAGGTTGATGAGGGCAGACTTGGTGGTCTCCTCGCCAGCGGCATTCTTGAACTTCTGCAGGAACGTGATGCCCACGATGGTGTGCGCCCGACTGTCAACGCAACATCAACATCATATCAAGTACTGTCATCATCTTTGTTATTGTTATCATTGTGATAAAGATCAGCGCCATCACCGACCTCGATGGTGTGCGCCCGACTGTCAACGCAACATCAACATCATATTAAGTGCTGTCGTCATGATCATCATCTTTGTTATTGTTATCATTGCGATAAAGATCAGCGCCATCACCGACCTCGATGGTGTGTGCCCCACTGTCAACGCAACATCAACATCAACATCATATGAAGTACTGTCATCATGATAATCATCTTTGTTATTGTTATCATTGCAATAAAGATCACCGACCTCGATGGTGTGCGCCCCACTGTCAACGCAACATCAACATCATATGAAGTACTGTCATCATGATAATCATCTTTGTTATTGTTATCATTGCAATAAAGATCACCGACCTCGATGGTGTGCGCCCGACTGTCAACGCAACATCAACATCATATTAAGTATTGCATGGCTGCAACTCCCCCGAACTACAGGTGTTGAGTGGCACAGAGGTAACGCGTTCGCCTCGTGTCAAGTAAACCCGAGTTCGAACCTGGGTACAGGGGATTTCTCCTCTCACTCTGCACTAGGCCTTATGGTCTGAATGTGGAGTCTTTCGGATGAGACGATACACCGAGGTCCCGTGTGCCCATGCACTTAGCACATGTTAAACCCAGTGGCAACGAAAAAGTTGTCATTTGGTCAAAATTTACCCCCCACCCCCCTCTTCCTTCCTCATCAGTCACACAAAAAAATTATGCAAAAAAAGAATTAAAAAAAGGGTGGCGCGCCTCTGGCTGCGACGCGCTCTCCAGGTGGGATCAACCCGAATTTGACTATAAAGTACCTAATACCTAATAAAAATAAAAACTGACACTGTGAAAGGCAGGGTTCCAGGAGCCGCAGGGCTGCCTACCCCCTGTTACAGTTTCCAGGGACAAACTGCTTAAAAACCAGGGACAGAGGCTTATTTCCAGGGACAAACTACTTAAAAGCCAGGGACACAGACTTATTTCCAGGGACAAACTACTTAAAAACCAGGGACACAGACTTATTTCCAGGGACAAACTACTTAAAAACCAGGGACAGAGACTTATTTCCAGGGACAAACTACTTAAAAACCAGGGACACAGACTTATTTCCAAGGACAAACTACTTAAAAACCAAGGACACAGACTTATTTCCAGGGACAAACTACTTAAAAACCAGGGACAGACTTATTTCCAGGGACAAACTACTTAAAAGCCAGGGACACAGACTTATTTCCAAGGACAAACTACTTAAAAACCAAGGACACAGACTTATTTCCAGGGACAAACTACTTAAAAACCAGGGACAGAGGCTTATTTCCAGGGACAAACTACTTAAAAACTAGGGACACAGACTTATTTCCAGGGACAAACTACTTAAAAACCAGGGACACAGACTTATTTCCAGGGACAAACTACTTAAAAACCAGGGACACAGACTTATTTCCAGGGACAAACTACTTAAAAACCAGGGACAGAGACTTATTTCCAGGGACAAACTACTTAAAAACCAGGGACACAGACTTATTTCCAGGGACAAACTACTTAAAAACCAGGGACAGAGACTTATTTCCAGGGACAAACTACTTAAAAACCAGGGACAGAGACTTATTTCCAGGGACAAACTACTTAAAAACCAAGGACACAGACTTATTTCCAGGGACAAACTACTTAAAAACCAGGGACAGAGGCTTATTTCCAGGGACAAACTACTTAAAAACCAGGGACACAGACTTATTTCCAGGGACAAACTACTTAAAAACCAAGGACACAGACTTATTTCCAGGGACAAACTACTTAAAAACCAAGGGACACAGACTTATTTCCAGGGACAAACTACTTAAAAACCAGGGACAGAGACTTATTTCCAGGGACAAACTACTTAAAAACCAGGGACACAGACTTATTTCCAAGGACAAACTACTTAAAAACCAGGGACAGAGACTTATTTCCAGGGACAAACTACTTAAAAACCAGGGACAGAGGCTTATTTCCAGGGACAAACATCGCAATGTCACGAGTCAACGTCAAAACGGACATTAGCTTTTAAATATTTTGTGATCTAGCAAAGATTTTGGATTTTTTTGTAATTAGTCTTCTAGACGAATTTTTGGTGTCAATGTGCTTCATTATTCAAGAACCTTTGGTGTTCAGAAACTTCTGTAAAATGTCTGTTTGAAAAAAATTCAACAGTGTCTGTTGTTTTGGGTGTTGCTCTTTTCAACAGTAAGGCTAGCCAACTAGATGAGTGACTGCTCAGCAACATTTTTGATTCTACTCAGTTTCCAGGTACGCCAGAGAGAAAAGTGGATTCCAGGGACAGGGTGCCGTCTTTGACTGTTTCCAGGGACAAATACCCCTTAGGGGGGACAGTAGGCAGCCCTGGGGCCACCCAGACCTTGGCAGAGTACAGGGACATATCAGGGCTCCCAGGGACCCCCAATTGGGGGTCTATGAAGTACTAAAATTCTACAGGACTCTCTAAAAGAATGTGCAGGGGGTCCCAGGGATGCACTAGAAAAATTCTTTTTAGCATTCGCAGTGCCACTGGGACCCTCTATCCTGCCTCTAGGACCCTCTATGCTGTAAGTGAAGGAGTCCCTGGGACCCCTTGTTTTGTGGGACGATTGGGAGCCCTGCGTACCCTGTTGTTGGATGGTTCATCATGTTCATTTTTACAGGGTGTTTTTTTTATTAGCAGAGTTCATATTGTTTAGCGTCTTAAAAAAAGATTTAAAATTTAGTCTGCAATGAGACACACACACGCATATACACAAGCACAAACACACACACACACTCACACATACACACACACTCACACATGTGAGCAAAACTCTGAACTTTTGTTTCCGTTATGTGGAGTGTCAATCTTTGGCTTATGCATTTCTTTTCTTGCTGAGTGTATTCCCAACCCATCCCCCCCCACACACCACAACCACCAAACTCTATACCGCCCCCCCCCCCTCCTTTTCCCCCGGCCACCAGCTGCCGGGACAGATTAGTTTCTCAACTCCTTAATCCTCTTAGCGACACAGATTAGTGGATTAGCAGCAGAGTGGGATTAAAGACAGTTAAGAGGCCGGCGACCAAGAGAATACCATTAGGGATAATGCTCTGTGGGCACTCAACCCCAGGGAGACATTTCGCAATGACCACTCTCTGTGCAACGTTGGGTTCGTTGCCGGCTCGCAATCGAACGGGGTTGCGAGTGCCGGGGTTCCAACCCATCTCCGTCCGTGGTGTCGTTTCCTTTGGGAAAGACACTTTTTTACTCCTATTTCCTGGTCCTTCGGATGAGACTTAACCCTTTCACCGCCACAGTCGCATTTTAGCACCACAGTGATTTAACACCTATGTCACTAAAAGGCATCAAATGGTCAACCTATGGCGATATTTTTCACGCCAGAGGGCAGTCAATGCACTAGGGGCTTATCACGCGATTTTCTTACTTGGGCGTAGTGAGAGAGAGAATGATGGTAGGACAACTCACTGTCTCTCTCTCTTTCTTTATCCCCAACTAATAATATAGAGAGGATTAGCCCCACACGAGCGTCATGCCCTCTGGCGTGAGAAAAATCGCACTAAGTCTCTCATTGGGGTATATTATCTAAAGACCGTATTTTCTTAGTTTTGGGAAGTAAGGATAGACTTTATTTTATATATGTCGCAGAAGAATCCCCAAATACTGCAGATGGATTTTGCAGTAAAATTTAATGGACATTTTTGGCTGAAATATGGCTGGCAGTGAAAGGGTTAAAACCAAGGTCCTACAAAAAGAGATAACAGATTCCATAATTATTATCCTTTATAATTTTTCACATTTAAAAGTAGCATCACAACACGTTTCTTTGAGCTCCGCTGAGGCAGAGCAGTGTCTCCTCTGGTGGTTGCTTCCTGCCTTAAGGACCGGTGGTCTTGAGGTCTGTGAGAGAGAGAGAGTCAGAGAGAGAGAGAGAGAGAGAGAGAGAGAGAGAGAGAGAGAGAGACAGAGAGCGAGAGAGAGAGAGAAAGAGAGAGAGAGAGCTTACGTTTCGAGAGAGAGAGAGAGAGAGAGAGAGAGAGAGAGAGAGAGAGAGAGAGAGAGAGAGAGAGAGAGAGAGAGAGAGAGAGAGAGAGAGAGAGAGAGAGAGAGAGGGGGGCACTGAACACTGAACGATTTTAATGAATAGGCCATTGGCCCATGTCACGAGGGATGGTTACAAAAAAAGAGGGCTAATTATCATTGAGAGAGAGAGAGAGAGAGAGAGAGAGAGAGAGAGAGAGAGAGAGAGAGAGATCACAATCCAGGCTGTACCTTTGAAATGGCTACACACAAAATGAGCAGCTAGGGACTAACACCGGGCTCGACTCAAAGAGTAGAGTAATCATTTTAGTAAATGAAGAAAATAAATACTAAAAAGAAAATGAGAAAGTTTTTGTTGTTGGTAAGTTTGAAGGTAAAAAAGGATTTTAAAAATATCCCAAAACAAAACTAACAACAACAACAAAGCTTTTATTAAGAGACAGTGAGACACAAAATAAAATAACGCACCCCCTATTCTTAAGGTTTTTAAATGTTTATTTAAAAAAAAAATTTAAATACAAGATTTCATTCTCGACAATACTGAATGATTAAAGGGGAAATATAAACATGCACACACACATGTTGTAAATCGTGGCGGTACCATAGCCGATGAGGTTTAACTGAGGCATGGTTACCGCTACACTTATCTATATTGTTAAAAACTCGGGACTTTACTGGTGTTGCACTGCCTCCGGGCATTGCACCCAGTATTGTTCCCACCATCTTTGTATTTACAAAGGTCCCATATGTGTCTATGACCGAGAGGACGTAAAACATCATTTTCACCACACACACACACGCATACACACAAACTCACTCACACACGCAAACACACATATACACATAAAGTCACTCTCACACACACAATACTCACTCACACACACACACACACACACCATGACATGACACGGCACGGCACAGCACGCAACACAATACATCACAACACACACACACCTGCTTGTGGCGTTCATGTTAGTCGCGGCGACAGTTCGATTCGTGGTGCCCTCCTCCATTCGTTTTTCAATGTCTTCGTAATTCACCACCGGGACGATTTGTAGACCCTCCGCTGTACACATGCATAAACAAATGCACATGCACACACAGACAGACACACAATGACACACACACATTATACGTAACATGGGGCAACATATCCATCATCCTAATTCAGTAACTGCAAACTAACAAACATCACAACTCAATTTGACTAGCCCAAGTCTGTGTGTTAATGCATGTCACACACACACACACACACACACACACACACACACACACACACACACGCACACACAAGCACACAGTGACACAATGCCTTCATAATTTACCTCTGGGACAATCTGTAGCCTTTCCACTGTTATCACACAAACACATCATACACAAACACAGACACACACACATGCAAGCACTAACACAAACAAACAACTATTGTTTACCCTTTGTGATTCACATGATCACATTCTACCCCCCCAATTATTCTTTACCAAGAACCAAGACAAGGGGTCCCAGGGACCCTTTCACTTAGGGTATAGGGGACCAGGGTCCTAGAGGAGGGAAAGAGGGTCCCCATTGCCTTGCAAATATCAAAACACATTTAACATTCCAAGTGCATGTGATGAGTAGCTTGACAGAAGTTTTCAGAATGACTAATACTATTATTACCATACGTGTGCGTACACAAGCGTGCATGCAGAGGGTAGGCAAAGAATTGGTCAATGACATTCGGAGGAGAGAGAATAGATGATGAAAAAGAGGAAAGAATCAGTTCAATGAATTGGGCCTAGAAGTGAAAATAATGGATGGTGAAATTTCCTTGGTTGGAGGTCATAACTTGGAATGCCAAGACCATGGTTTGTTATTTTTTTGTCCATTTTGATAGTACATTCCTAGGACCCCCTTACACATTCTCATAGAGGGTCCTTTTTGCTTGTAATACTTCATGTACCCCTAAGAGGGAGTTCCTGGGAGCCCTGCTAAGAACAATGAAATATATTGTAGCAAAATGTTTTTAGCCCTTTCACTACCAATGTCGCATTTTAGCACCACAATGGTTTAACCCCCATGTCACTAAAAGGCATCAAATCAGGGCATGTTATCCAAAGACCCTATTTTCTTAATTTGGGGAGGTAAGGATAGGCCTAACGTTATATATGTCACAGAGGAATGAGCAATAATGCAGATATTTTATTTTCTCTACCAGTTAAGTTTAATGGTATTTTTTTGGCTGAAAAACGGCTGGCGGCAAAAGGGTTAATCGACATTTCACATTCTTTTGATCCACAAAACGTACCGTAGAATCCGTTTTTGGGGTGCTGCCTGATGCGGAGGCCGCCCTTCTTGGAGGCCCCCTTGGGGTCGAGGAGGTCGCGAACTGACTCGTTGTAAATCTCCAGCATGCTGAAGGTCACCTCAAACTCAGTCACCGAGCCCCCGGTTTTCTCCTTGTCGATGCCTTGGAAAATCTCCTCGCAAAACTGCGGCACAACGCCTAGAGAGCCAGGGGAAGAAAAACAAAGACTGGAGTCACTGAACACCACCAAAATGACTCAACAGCAAGTGCAGCGTCTCCTCAGTTGGTTGCCTCCTGATGGCCTAACATAGGTGTAATACTCAATGTGGCAATGATCTTCGCTTGCGCATACATGTACTGACACACGCACACACACATTTACTGGACTGAACTGGAACCAATTTACTGTCAGATTAACTAAAACGTTGTACTGACATTGAACAAAAAATATATATTATAAAATCAATGAAAATCAAATAAATTTAAGAAAGAAATAATAAACTAAAAACAAATAACATTCTCACATGCACACACACGCATGCACGTACACATGTACACACACACACGTGTGTGCACGCACACACACACACACACACTCTCTCTCATACATACACACACACAGAGTGACACACACATACACACACACACACACCACACACACACACACAGACACACACACCTCTATTGATGCCGTAGCCGACAATGGACCAACTTTTCCCGGAGCCTGTCTGGCCGTAGGCGAACAGGGTGGAGTTGTAGCCGTTCCAGGCGTTCTCCAGGATGCCTTTACCCAGGTCATTGTACACACGTTTCTGAAACATTTAACCCTCTTGCATCACAAAAGGGACATTAAGTGTCAAAATGACCATTCTGAGAAAATGGTACAGTTAAAAACTTCAGACAATTCTCTTTCAAATGATATAAGAACCATTATTGTAACTTTTTCTGTTTTAGAGTTATGAGCATTTAAAATTGGTAGGGTGACTGTCAGCCATTTTGATAAATCAGTCTTAAGCATAGCCTAGCTGAAGAAAATTATGCATTGAACTACTCATTTTAAAGCATTTTTTAAAAGTATTTAGAGACCAAAACAAACATTGTCCTTTATAAATATGAAAGAATGGATGTTAGAGAGCACGAAAATACCCAATACCCTCTGATTAAAAAAATGATATTTTTGACTTTGCAAGTCTGCTGTGAGAAACTAGCCCAGCGACTTAATGTCCCTTTCATGGGGCTGGGACACATATTTGTTATAGAAAAAAATTCTTCCGGTGTTCATATTCTTTCCTACATTTTCAAGAAAATCTGTCTTTTGAAGCACACAAGAGCGCCATACTAATATCAGTATCACATCATTGCAAGTGAGAAGCTTCTTCATAGTGTGTGTATAACAAGCCAGAACTTAGTGCGTGATGGAAATGCCATCAGAGGGGGTCTCAGGGTGGGGGCATTAGCTACGGCAGGTTTCGGGCAGCTTGAATACACAGAGGCAACTTCCGGCCGGGCGGTTTTGGCCGGAATAAACGCAAAAGGGTTTTAAACATGGATCAGTGCAATGTGCCCCCATCTCTATATGTTCCCATCCCTGTCCATATGCATGGGTGAAACATTCTCTTAGGCCGGGTTCACATTAGATGCATAAGTTCCATATGGAAAACCCTAAGGTGGAAGAAAGAAGGATAAAAGTTTACACATATATACAAAATCTGTTCCCTTCTTTGTTTCACTTATTTATGGATTGCGCACAGGTTTCCGCATGGAATATCCACTTATGTGTGTACACGGCCTAAATCCTGAAATGACACGTTTCAATGTCCTTTGAATTCTCCCAATCCTGAAGTGGTGACCACATTAAAAATAATTTCCAATGTGTGTGTTAGTCTGTTACTTTGCTGTGTGAGTGGTGATATAATGTTAGAATTGCCTATCTATATCATCTTGTTTTAATCTGCCATCGATGTTGGCAGAAATGTTTGATTTTATCAGATTTCTGGATGTGGACAAGATGGCCAATCCTGAAGACTCTTTCTATCAACTTTTTCCATCCTGATTTCAGGAGAGTGCCTGAACTACAGTGGATAAGTCAAAGTGGCAAGAACTGACATTTTCTTTTGAGAGAGCCAACATTTTGAAATTTAAAAAAAAGTTTGTCCATACTCATACAAAGGATTAAGCGTCAGACTGCGTATGTTAGCTCTGAACAGGCTCCACTGAACTCCCACTGGAGTGACTCTGCAGCAGTGCAGTGTCTCCTCTGGTGGTTGCCTCCTGGTGACCGAACATCGGTATGCTCCCTGTGAACTTCTGATTAGGGTGTGGCTGCAAGTTGCCCAGGACTCGGAATGAGTGGCTTGGGAGCAACGCCATTGTACAGCCCAGAAGGTGGAACATGAAAAAAACACAACTTTAACCCTTTCACCGCCAATGTCGCATTTTTGCACCACAGCGATTTAACACCTACGTCACTAAAAGGCATCAAATTGGGGTCTATTATCCAAAGACCCTAATGTCTTAGTTTTGGGAAGTAAGGATCTTAGATCTTACTTTATATATATATGTCACAGAAGAATCCCCGATACCGCAGATGGATTTTGTTCTCTACCCAGGTAAAATTAATGGAAATGTTTGGCTGAAATATGTCTGGCGGTGAAAGGGTTAACCCCTTCACTGCCAGAGGTCCTCCGAAATCGGAGTGTGGTTGCCCATGTGGCGGGGTAATCAAAAACGGTCACACAAGTAATATTGTCAACCCTAACTGGTGCATTTGTACCACAGTGTTCAAGCCCTTCGGCTGTTGGGATGATCCCTGGAGTCTTTAAGCCAGGGTATGACAGCAACAACAACAACAACTGCCAGAGGAAAACTAAGAAATTATCGATTTTCTTATAATAATATTTAAAAAGACCTGTTAGACTAAATCTGAAAAAATGGTCCAGAGATATAATCTTTCCTGACTTGTCTAAACCAAAAACCATCACTCCAGCCAGAGCTGTGACATCAAAAGTTATGACATGATCAATGACATCACACACACATCATAGTAGTAGACACTAAGCTGGCAGTGGCAGTGAAGGGGTTAATAACAATATGAGCATCATTGTCTTGCAAGAAAACAGAGGAATTGAAACAGTTGACCGGAAATGTACAAGTACAACAAACCAGGGGACATGACTCACACTGTTTAGGGCTGAACAAACGACAGCCATCTCTCGCCCATCTTGGTAGCCTAGGACGAGTTTCACAAGAGGTCACACTGTGCGCGCATTACGCTTGCTCCAAAAAGGGTCTAAGAAACGACTTTACCAAACGCTTGCGGGGGGGGGGGGGGGGTTGGGGGGGGGGGGGGGGGGGGGGGGGGGAGAATACAAGCACTCGTGATTGGTCAAAATTTCATTTTATTTTAACCAAACCTTAATGGGCCAATCAACAACAAGAAATATATTGTCACAATAGTTTGCCACGATCAACATCTCGAGAGCTCTAGTGAGTGAGTCGGCGCTCTTTTGCTGTCTCAGGACAAAAACTTCCTCTTTCCCTCCGTCAGCGACCGACCCTCTCTGCTTTCAAATCTAACCTCAAAACCCACCTGTTCCCCCGTCATTGAGGCTCCACTCTCTTTCTCTTCTCTATCTTGCCTTTAGGTCTGTTTTCTGCTGTATGCTATTTATGTCATCCGTGTGTGTTCGCTTTGTATTGCGGTTTTGTTTGAATGCGTTATGAATGCTAACGTGTGTGTGCGCTTTGATTTGATTTCTATCAAGATTCAACGCCGTATAAACACTGTATGTTGTTGTTGTTGTTGTTGCAACGCTCGCAATCTATCGGCAAATGATGGCGTTTCTTAGGACTGTTTTTGCTAAATTGCACGAAAAGCTACGAGCTCCTGCTCTTGTGAAACAGACCCTGGTCTTTCTTTTTCTTCATATTTTTTTTAAAATTTATGTTAAATTTATCGTTGTTGAGCGCAACAGCAGAATCTGAGGTATCAAATAGCAGAATACATGGGTGCATCTCCCCAAAATGAAAAAAACCTGAAAGGCAGGGATCCAGGGACCCATGGCCCCGGCAGGGTACAGGGGCAGAGCCCCGTCGGGCGATTCAGGGGGGGCAACTTAAGAGAGAGATATAACGACTCAACGAGACAGACAGTTAAAATGATAGACAGAGACAATTTAAGTCTGATAAGCCTTGAAAAATTATTACATTGCCTTTGCAAACTTCCAGGATAGAACAAAGTTAAAAACGCCCCAAGTCGCTTGTGGTCAAAACATTTTTAAGAAAAACAACAACTGAAGTTCAGTTTCTGGTAAAATTAAAAATACTGAAATCAGTGTAAACATGAAAGAGTACTTAGCACCCATGGGAATCAGAGGTGAATAATTACAGCGAAATTGTAATGGTATTATTAACCCTTTCACCGCCAATGTCGCATTTTTGCACCACAGTGATCTAACACCCATGTCACTAAAAGGCATCAAATCAGGGTCTGTTATCCAAAGATCCTATTTTCATAATTTTGGGAGGTAAGGAGGACTTACTTTAAATATGTCACAGAAGAATCCCCACTATTGCAGACGATTGTTTTCTCTACCCAGGTAAGCTTAATGGAAAATTTGTGCTGAAAAATGGCTGGCGGCGAAAGGGTTTTCCGTACCTGATCACAGAACTTTTTCCCGTTGGCGTGTGAGGTGTCCGGGGCGTAGTAGCCGTCGGCGTTGGTCTTGCATCCGTCGAAGGACCAGTAGCTGTAGTCGAAGGTGAACTTGCGCGGCTCGTCCTCGCCGTTGGGGTCCTTGATGGTGGTGGTGGACCCCTGCATGTCGATGATCAGCTGGGCGTCACGCTTCCTCTCCCGACCATTGTGCTCCGAGGTTAAGGAACCCAATTAGGCCACACACAAAAATTATGTCCGTTTGGGGTTTCATCAGTTTGAAAAATAGGGTAGGGTTTTTTTGGGGTTTTTTTTTTTTAATCTTGGTCCATGTGTGTGTATATATAATTCATATATTTTAATCAAATAAAAACAGCATACTTTTGCACTTATAACGTTTTATGTTTCTGTTTGCTCGCTTACTTTCGGTGTTTTTTTTGGGGGGTTTCCCATTCATCAAAAAAAAGTTTAGGGTCGGCAGCCAAAAACTAAGGTAGATAGGGAAACACAAACAGGAAACCAACATATTTGGGGTGGGGGGGGGCCTTATTTAGTTATTATACCATATTTGTCAGACTAATATTGTAATAACACCAGGACTCCCAGGGACCCCCATTTGAAAAGCACTAAAATCCTAAAGGACCCTCTAAAAGAATGTGCAGGGGGTCTCAGGGAATGAGGGATGCACTAGAAAAATTCTTTTTAGCATTCGCAATGCCAATGGGACCTTCTATCCTGCCTCTAGGACCCGCTATGCTGTAAGTGAATGAGTCCTTGGGACCCCTTGTTTTGCAGGACGATTGGGAGCCCTGCCGGTAAAGGTCAAGATGTGCCCCCCCCCCCCCCCTACATTTCTCGGCTCTCCCCGCATTTTCACACTTGCCTTTCTTACCAAACATGAAGCTGTATTTTATTAACCTTTTCGGCTAATTATCTTTTTTGAATAATTAATCGCAGTCATGATAAAATTGTTGAATAATTAATCACAGTCATGATAAAGGCCATTATCTAATAGGACACCCCACCCCCACCCACCCTACCCCCCATGTAGTGCAGTACACACAACAGCCTCGGAGCATTTGTCACAGTCCTGGATCATTGCGTTTTTCTGTCTTGCCTTTATCTTCTACTATTATTGAATGTATGTGTTTCATTATGTAAATGGATGAAAATTAGCATAGCAAACGACAGAGGATGAAGTACTCAATCTGCAGTAAGAAAGGCAAGACTGAAAAAGTGGAAACAACCGAGAAATGGAGGAGGGGGGGGCGCATCTTTACCTGTACCTTATAAAACCTCCCATTATAAGTATCATAACTTTATAACACTACTTCTCTGAGAGTGAGACATTGCCCTTCTTTGTAAAGTATTAAAATTATCTGCCTTAAGACCCCTCCCCTAAGAGACCTCATTTGTGATGATTTTTGAAGGTCTTATACTATTTAAGGGAGGTTCCACTGTAATAATGTCATACGCCAAGGTCAAGGTCACAACGGCAATAATTTGCACTGACGCCTTCTCTCATGGTGGAACACACCACCACACAAAATTTTAAGCGATTCTGTCAAGCGGTTCAGGAGATATCCAAGGCCCCCAATCGTCCTGCAAAACAAGGGGTCCCAGGGACTCCTTCACTTGCAGCATAGAGGGTCCTCCTAGAGACGGGATAGAGGGTCCCAGTGGCATAGCGAATGCTAAAAAGAATTTTTCTAGTGCATCCCTGGGACCCCCTGCACATTCTTTTAGAGGGTCCTGTAGAATTTTAGTACTTCATAGACCCCCAAATGGGGGTCCCTGGGAGCCCCAGTGATATCCTTGGGACAGACAGAAAAACCTTACATAGCACAATATATATTTTTCAGACTTAACCCTTTCACCGCCAATGTCGCATTTTAGCACCACAATAACTTACTGAAAGCTATCAGCAGTATCGACGCCAATGATCTTTTTTTAAAGTTATGAACTCACTGCCAGCACTACTCATATCCCTTTCTCCAGGTCGGGATAGGGGTTAGACAGGGATAGGGTTAGGATAGAATGCCCGGGAAAGGGATAGAGCTAGGATTAGGGTTGGGGTTAGGGTTAGAAATGAAAAAAAGTCAAGACAAAATGGCCGCTTGCCGTTATCCAATGAAATTGCAAGTAGCTGGAGTCAATACTGCACATAGCTTACTGTCAATAATTTAACACCCATGTCACGAAAAGGCCTCAAACCAGGGTCTGTTATCGAAAGAGCCTATTTTCATAATTTGGGGAGGTAGCGAACGATGGACCTTACTTTCATTGTGTTGGCGGTGAAAAGGTTAATGGAAATGTTTTGCTGAAAAATGGCTGGCAGTGAAGGGGTTAAACTAAGGGGCTGTGTACATTACTAACGAAGATCTTATTGCAGATGATTTTTTTTCTCTACCCAGGCAAGTTTAACCCTTTCGCGGCCAGCCAATTTTTAGCCAAATAATGCCATTAAACTGAACAGGGTGGAAATAAAAATGCATCTGCAGTTATTGGGAATTTCTCTGTGAAATGCATAACATTGGGCCTGTCCTTATGGGCTTACCTCCAAAAATCAAGAAAATAAAGTCTTCAGATAACACTAACAGGCCCTCGTTTGATGCCTTTTAGTGACATGGGTGTTAACATTGTGGTGCATAAATGCGACATTGGCGGTGAAAGGGTTAATGGAAATGTTTTGCTGAAAAATGGCTGGCAGTGAAGGGGTTAAACTAAGGGGCTGTGTACATTACTAACGAAGACCTTATCAATGCCCTTATTCGCAAATGAGCAAAAGAAAGCGGACGGGATAAGCGCATACATTTCCACACTTAATATAATATGCACAACATCCCTCTAAATTTTATACAAAAGTCGGATTATGTGAGTAATATAATTAATTTTTTTTTTTACTAAAGAAACAAAATAATAAAGATGTAGATCAACACCCCTGTACCTGTCTCTGTCAGTCTTGGTTCATTGTGTTAAAACGAAATAATAAAGATGTAGATCAACACCCCTGTACCTGTCAGTCTTGGTTCATTGTGTTAAAACGAAATAATAAAGATGTAGATCAACACCCCTGTACCTGTCAGTCTTGGTTCATTGTGTTAAAACGAAATAATAAAGATGTAGATCAACACCCCTGTACCTGTCTCTGTCAGTCTTGGTTCATTGTGTTAAAACGAAATAATAAAGATGTAGATCAACACCCCTGTACCTGTCTCTGTCAGTCTTGGTTCATTGTGTTAAAACGAAATAATAAAGATGTAGATCAACACCCCTGTACCTGTCTCTGTCAGTCTTGGTTCATTATGTTAAAACGAAATAATAAAGATGTAGATCAACACCCCTGTACCTGTCTCTGTCAGTCTTGGTTCATTGTGTTTTTCCGTCTTGCCTTTATCTTATACTACTAACATATTGAATGCATATTTTTAATTATGTAAATGGATGAAAATTAATGTTAAATATATAGAGAAAACGATAAAGGTTTAAGTCATAAGCGCTCAATCTGCAGTAAGAAAGGCCATAGGACTGGAGAAAAAACCCAAGAAATAACCGAGAAATGGAGGAGGGGGTGTTGATCTGCATCTTTGCTAAAGGTGCAGGGGTCACGGTTTGGGAAAAAACTACGATGCGAACACAAGATTTGTAAACATTAAAAATCACCAGGGAAACAGGGCCCAATCAAAACATAAAACTAGAATAAAGCTGAAAACTCAGTGGCTACGGCTCACAGTAGCTTTTCTCAGCTCCTTTCAGTTCATGCCTTTTGTTAACACTCATCACCAGCATAAACCAATTTAAAGTGTTTTATCCATTAGGCTTTCATTGTTTCATGGTGGTATGCCATTTGTAAGGTCTTTTTCTATCTCTAACCACAATCAATGAAAAGAAGATTTGCTGCTGTTAAAAGAAATAACTTGAAACAAATAGCTCTCTGTGGAAAACTGAAAGGAGAGCTAGAATGAGGGGAATTCGTGCACTGTGGACTACGGGGTTGTTGCGACACTCGGACCCTGTTCAGGGATAGTAACTCTTCCTAGTAAATTTTTGTTGTCAACAAATGTGCAGTTTTCTTAATTTTGTATTTAACGAATCAAGATTTTATTAAAATAATAGGGGTTGAACATGATAGTCAACGTTAGTAGTTTTTGAAGAGAAATTGTGTGCATCCCATGATTGAGCCCCGTAACCATAGCCTGGAGAATGCGGGTTACGGACCCGTAACCCTAGCCTCGCCCAAGTAGGATCGACGGAATCGGGTCATACCGACTCGATAGTTTCCCCTCAAAATGTCGAACCCGTGTTTTGGCTTCGTGCCAAGTGGTCACTGTCTTTGCTTTGTTTTCATTGGTAGTTATTCTTGTTGCTGACCCATCCGGTCATTTTCTTTGTGTAGTAGACACTTGTCCCGTTAGTCATGACCGGATTTTGTTTACAAGTGGACGCAAGCTTAAGATATTAATTAAAATAATAGCATAATAGATTCAACCAATTTGCTACAAGCGTGCCAAATTTGGTGCATGTAAGTTTATAATCTGGTACTTTGCGAGGTTAATCTAATCGGAGGTGTTAGCCTAGTCCGACATTTTGTTTTTCTTCTTGCCGAGTCACACTGATCCAGACTGAATGAAACTCTGCTAAACTTTGTGTATGCGCGTGTGGTGCGTTCGTGTGTGTGTGTCTGTTTAGTGCGTACGTGTGTCTGTGTTCAGTGCGTGCATGTGCGCGCGTGTGTGCATAATATATATTTGTCGTTTATTTATATTGCTTGCTGGTTTATCCATTTATTATTGTAAACGCTTAGGGCTTTTTTAAGATTAGGCACTATAAATGCTAATTATTATTATTAATTATTATTAACGTCCTCCGGTCTGAAACAGACATATGGGACATTAGTAGATATAAATATGGTGGAAACAATCCTGGAGGCAATGCCTGGAGCCAGTGCAACTCCAGGAAAGTCCCGAATTTTTAACGATACAGATGTATGTACTAAATTAAATTAATATATAAATAGTAAGATCGAGACTTGATCAACTAGTCTTCTAGTACTAATGTTTTAAGTGGTATTCCCCAGGGTAGCATCCTGGGCCCAGTACTTTTTACAGTTTTTATAAATGATCTCCCAGAAGACATACAAAGTGCATGCAAGATATTTGCAGATGATACTAAAGTGTATAATCGTTCCCAAAATTCAGATGACGTACTGCAAAATGATATTAACAGACTCATAGAATGGTCAGATCGAGAAGTATAATCTATATTTTAACGCAGGAAAATGCAAGGTTATGTACGCGGAGTACACTAATCCAAATAAAGGATATGAAATTACTCACGGCTCATCTAGGCATGTTTTAGATACTTGTACAGAGGAGAAGGATCTAGGGGTTATATTTGACCCAAAACTCAAATTTGATAAGCACATCACAACAGCGATAAATAAAGCCAGTAAGATGCTGGGCTTGATCAGAAGGAGTTTTAAAAACTTAAATAAAGAGGTGTTCATAAATCTTTATAAATGTTTAATCTTGAGTATGGAAACATAATTTGGAATCCCTTTCTTAAATGACAGTCCAGTGCAATTGAGAAGGTACAGAGGAGAGCAACCAAACTGATAAAATCCATAAAATAATTTGGAATATGAGGACAGGCTATGTAAATTAGATTTGCCATCTCTTTGAAATACAGAAGACTAAGGGGAGATTTGATAAATGTTTACAAGATTTTTCAAGGCACTGACAATGCTAACAAAGGCTTGTTTCACTTGTCTAACGACATAAGAACCCGTAATACTAATAGCGAACTTAAAAATCCTAACCAGGTACAGCAGAACATTAGAAAACACTTTTTTTCTAACAGAGTCACCCAATATTGGAACAACCTCCTTGCACATACTAAACTGACCTCAAATACTGACAAATTCAAAAACCTCCTAGACAGTGATCCAAAAATTGCCCTGTTAAAGTACGTTCATGATTAGTGCATCAATATGGATGCTAAAAACCGCCACAGCAATTGCCAAACACTAACCAAAAGGAAGGACGCATTGAGAGGCTGCAAGGCCTGGTCGTCCTAATACCTGACCTGACCTAACTTTTTCTTATACTATATCTCATGAATGTAAGAAAAGGCTATCATTTTAAAACGTCGTAACTTTCTCAATTTTCGACCGATTTTGATCATTTGGGTATCATTTTAAAGGTCTTTTCGAGCTCTTTCCAATGATATAATAAAATATAATTTAGTTTGTTTCTAACGTCCCTAGCCCAAGGAAAACCCTGAAACACTTCAGTTCTGAGTTAAAACTAAAAAAGGATATGAATGGACGCACTCGCACCGCAACTTTTACTGACTCTTCTTCACCCATGATTTATAACTGCACTTTAAAAACAAATCAAATGAGCGGCGGAAGCAAAACGATGGAAACAAAATAGTGCATTCAACGCCAAAGGAAGAAACTCCAAGTGCTTGCAAGCGATCTCTCTGTTCACTCAGTTCTCGCGCTTAATCCAGCGGCCATCTTTGATGCATTGTTTGTGCTCGATTGTGATTGGTTGCTAAGTACAAAGCTTTTTTTGGTGCAAGGCTACACGCCTCAAATGAACCCCATGTCTGTGTGTCTGCTGGCGTGTGTACACACGTCTCCGTCTCTCTCTGTCAGTCTGTCTGTATTATGCTAGTTAGTCGTTTCCGACTATGACTGACAAATAGCAGAGGGAGCAGATGCTATTCTCGCGGGATGGGCTAGAATTTGTTTATAGTGGCGATGCCTTGCCCAGGGTACATCCCCACTCTCTTTCGGCCAAAGGGATTTGAGGACAGCTGGCGTTGGGGGAGGTCCCCAAAGGCCAACCCATCCCTTTGGCTGCAGCACCAGAGCCGGTGCAAAGATCCACTCGTTTGAGAGTCAGTCTTCCACAAGAGACTAGACTGTAGGCCTACTATGATTTTCAATTACTGTAGAAAACCATCAATTGTATACATAGGCTGTACAGCTCTCATGTGTCAGTCTCTCTCTCTCTCTCTCTCTCTCTCTCTCTCTCTCTCTCTCTCTCTCTCTCTCGCGCGCGCGCGCGCGCGTGTGTGTGTGTGAATGCAGAACGTTCATTTAATTTGTGTGTGCGTCCGCACACTACGGTGCGCTCGCGCCCATATGTGTGTGTCTTTTTGGCGGTGTTAGCGGGGGAATACCGGAGTGTGAGTGTGTGCCGGCGTGCGTGTGTGTGCATGTGTGTGTGTATGTGCGTGTGCGTGTGTAAAGAAACTGAAACAAACTCTCACACACTTTGTCTCTCTCTCATCCACGCGCGTTCTTAACCAGAGTTTAACTTGGACTTTAACACACTAACACAACTTTCCGATTATCACCCCTTTATTCTTAAACTAAACGAGAACAACTTTGGTCCCTTTGTATGAGTAAAAAAATGTTCGTCTTGGGACAGGCACTGACAGGATAATTTTTACAAACACACCGTTCCTCGTGACACCAACTAAAAAACTTATCTGTCTCCGCGAAGCACCGTCTTCTCCACCGAGGTCACAAACTTGGTTGCACCTCCTCCCCAAACGTTCTCCACCCAAACGTTTACAGGTCCGTTGGTGCCCTTGGCACCAACACTCAACCAGCGGCTCCCTCAGAAGCGCGAGGCTGGTCTCCCTTCCTCTCTCCGGCTCCACAGGTCGGAGGTCCACCCAACAGGAAGGGGTTACAGGGGGGACTGGGCCACACACCCTGCAAGGGAACTGAAAAGGCTGTCAATATTCTAGCCCTACTTGAATTAGCTTCGCGGACAGAATTTTCCGTGATTAGTTTCGGTGTGAGTGTGTTTAACCATGTACTGGCCTTTACAAAACTTAGAACTTTAGACAAACACACCAGCACCGAAACTGTAACTTTCTCTCAAAAAGAGTATACAATTTTTAAGACACCATAATGTCTTTGCAAATGTAAATTTAAAAAAACCTACAATTTTGAAAACCCTGCAAAATTTAGAAACCCAATTTAAACTTTATGAATGAAATACAACTTTGAAATAAGTAAACTTCTTTAAATCCTAGCAATTTAGAAAACAACAACCCAAAATTTACTTTACCCGGACTTCCGAAAAACCCGGTTAAAAAAACGACTGTTTAAAAAGGGCGCAGCCTTCTAGCTCAACATCGCCAGACACAGTGCTGTGCACAACCAGACAGTGTCCTATTTGGCTGCTGGCTGTGTGAGCAGTCGAGCGAGTTACCCAATAAGTTTACGAAATTCACGTGCTACACGTGTTATAAAGAAACAGCTCTACAAAACTTGGTTTTACCAAGGGTAAAGTATATCTCCGACAAGGAGTTACTTTTTAAATTTGCAACTTGCATTTTAGTTTTACAACATAATATATTTACCAAATTTTATACATTAATAAATTGACATATTATATCGTCAATTTCGGAATTATGCCTTTCCTGACAGCGTGTGTGTGCGTGTGTGTGCATGTGTGTGTGTGCGTGTGTGTGTGTGTGTGTGTGTGTGTGTTGTCACGGTTGTTGTTTTGGTTGTTCAGATGACATAACTTACTTTTGTGAAGCGCCTGGAGCCCCCACGGGAGATTGAAATGACTATCATTATTATTATTATTATTATTATTATTATGTTACTGTTGGCCCCTACTATATACAGGCGAATGTCAACCCAATGATAAAAGCCATTTGAGCAACAGATATACAAAATTTCAGTCTCATTTTGCCCATGAGACGAGCGTTAATGTCTAGCATTCGTCTCATGGGCAAATTTGACTGAAATGTTCTTTATTTCATGAGATAATTGGGGTGGGCTTCTTACCCGCCCATGCGCTTTTTACCCCGTCTTCCCCTATGCATACATGGGGGAAAACGTTTCCAATATATTAGCACATTTGAGATTAACATGCGCGCGCGCATGTGTGTGTGTGCGTGTGCGTGTGCATAGTGTGTGTGTGCGTGCGTGCGTGCGTGCGTGCGCGCGTGTGTGTGTGTGTGTGTGTGCGCTTGCGCGCGCAGTGCGTGAGTTAATTGGGAGGACTTTTTCAGGACTAAAAATAATGTGTTCATAAACCTGTAGGCCTATAAAAGTTTGGTTAGACGACATTTAGAGTATGGGAATCAAATAGGGAACCCATATCTAAAAAGACAGTCTGTGTCAATTCCATGAACGTGTCAAGAGGAGGGCTACTAAATTGATAAAATCTCTTAAAAGACCTTGATCATTGTGAAAGGACTCCAGCCACCCTCTGCATCCTGCCATCTCCAGCTGCGCTTCACAGCGCGATTCTGGCCGTCTCCTGTCCATGAGGTGCAGGACAAACAGGTTCAGGGACTCCTTCCTCCCATCAGCCATCAAAGCCCTGAACGAGACCATGGGGAGGTGACTGTGACCTCTGGGCCTCAGCTAAAGCCGCGATCTGCCCTTTGTGTGTGGTGTGGTGAAAATGGGGTGCTTACGTACGAGTGCTTGTGAGTTGTGTGAGAGAATGTGTGCAAGTGTGTATGAGTGTGCACAACCGTGACTTTACGTGTGTGTGCGTGTGCGTGCGTGCGTGTGCGCGCGCGCGTGCGTGTTCGCGATTATAAATGTGCATGCACGTGTGCGTGCGCGTATGTATGTGTGCTGCGGTGTGTGTGTGTGTGTGCAATATGGTGCAATGTGTTCTAAATTTATGTGTGTGGGTACCGGGTGCGCGTGTACGCGTGCGCACGCGTCTGTGTGTGTGTGTGTGTGTGTGTGTGTGTGTGTGTGTGTGTGTGTGTGTGTGTGTGTGTGTGTGTGTGTGTGTGTGTGTGTGTGTGTGTGTGTGTGTGTGTGTGTGTGTGTGTGTGTGTGTGTGTGTGTGTGTGTGTTAGGGTTGTTGCATTCTTCCACTTCTTCTCTTCATGATTATTCTTCTCTTCTTCTTCTTCTTCTTCTTCTTCTTGTCGTATAGGGGAGTATCTTCTTCTGTTATTATTTTAAGGTATAGTTTTTGTGTCTTCTTATTTTGTACCTTGCATATATATGGGATATGTGTTTGTATGTGCGCGTGTGTTGGGTGTGTCTGTACGTGTGTGCTCACATGTGTGTGCACGAGTGTATCTCTCTCTCTCTCTCTCTCTCTCTCTCTCTCTCTCTCTCTCTCTCTCTGTCTCTCTCTCTCTCTCTCTGTCATGTGATTGTGTGTGTGTGCGCGCGCGCCGTGTGTGTTCAAAGGTGCATTCATGCTCAAAACCCTTTTACTATCTTTTTCTTCGTTTTATTATTATTAATAATATTATTTGATTATTATTGTTAATTGATGATGTTGATCATTAATATTATTATTAGAATTTCATTATTATCATTATCTTAAATCTTGTTCATGACTGGCTGCATGTGGAGCGCGTGAGCGTGTTTTGCATGAATGCTGCGTTATTAGACCTGTGATATGTTGGATTTTGTTTTATGTTTTACTGACTTTGACGTGCCACCACAAGTTGTAGGGGAAGACGGGGTAAAAAGCGCATGGGTGGGTAAGAAGCCCACCCCAATTATCTCATGAAATGAAGCAAATTTCAGTCTCATTTTGCCCATGAGACGAGCGTTAATGTCTAGCATTCGTCTCATGGGCAAATTTGACTGAAATTTTCTTTATTTCATGAGATAATTGGGGTGGGCTTCTTACCCGCCCATGCGCTTTTTACCCCGTCTTCTCCTATATCCTTTTAAGGACAATAAAATATTGTGATTGTGACTTGTGAAACGCTGCGCAAGCTTGAATTGCCATGTGTATTCTCCGTCTAGACAACTCGCGATATCCGCTCTTCTTCAGACAACAGAACCTTTACTCTACCACGAACAAAAACAAAACCTTGCGGACACCGATCTTTCTTTTTCCCCGCACCAAAAACATGGAACCATCTCCCCTCTATCATACGCCACTCCGAAAATCTTCCACAATTTAAAGACCCATCAGATCCATGAGTGAAAATCACGGATTTCGCGTGTTTCCCTCTCTCGCTGGCAAGGAATCTTACTTTGACCAGGTCTGACTCCCATACAAATTCTCTCATACATGAAAACGGGACATCACTTTAAAGAGCAGCTTCGATCGTGTGTGTGGTAACTTGTATGTGGGTCACACTTACCCAGAAAAAAACAAGGGATTTAATCTTGCTGGTTCCGTGGGTCTTTGAAACAGTATTAAAACACCTGTTTCGTCAATTATAATCACAATCTTGTGTAGATCACTCAGTCTCTCTCTCATATCTCTGTATGCGTAGGTGAGACCGTCCTCGCGTGTGTGTGTGTGCGCGCACGCGCGCGTGTGATCCGTGTCGTTACACCCCCCCCCCCCCAATCTTTTTTTCCCCCTCAAAATCTCTCTCCGTCTGTCTTTCTCGATTTTCTTGTCCACTATATACTACGTTGTATATTATGTTGTTTACAATAATTGTTCCTTTTTTATCTTTCAGTGTGATTGTGTTCGATAATGAGAGATGGGGTATCGGGGTGGTAAGGGTGGGAGTTGGGAAGTTTTTGTTCCTACAGCCGAATTCGCTTATAATAAATCTCGCTTATAATCAAGCAAAATAATGTTCCCAGCTAAACTCCTTCTTTATTATGTATTATCAAAACTCGGATATAAGAAACTCGCTTATAAGAAAACTCGATTATAATCAAACAAATTTCTACTCCCATCCGCAATGTAAACTCAGATATAAGAAAATTATTTCATACATGCAACTTGGTTTGCAGTTCATTTTTTTTATAAGCCAGTTCGAGTTTCTTATAAGGGAATTGCCATTGACAAGGATGTTCCAAGAAAACTATAGTCGTTCCAAAAAAACAGGCCAGTTTACTTCAGACCAGCTGCAGGTTTATGTCAGACCAAACCACAGAAAGACTAATTGAGTTATTTTTGTTCCTTAATTTCATGGCAGTGGCTATTAAACTCTAGTGGAAAAATAGAATTCAGGCTATTTTCTCTTTTTTTGTTTATTTTTAGCTTTATATCTCTGTCTCTCTCTGTCTCTGTCCATCTCTCTCAGTTTCAGCTTCAGGTTCTCCCTGTCTGTCTTTCTCTGTGGGTCTATGCCTCTCTTTCTTTGTCTCTCTCTCTCTCTCTCTCTCTCTCTGTATGTGTGTCTCTGTATCTATCTCTTTCTCAATAAAGGGAGAAAGAGAGAGAGAGAGAGGGAGAGAAAGATAAGAGAGAGGGAGACAGAGAGAGAAAGAGAGAGAGAGAGACACGAGAGAGAGAAGAGAGAAAGCCAAAAAGAGAGACAAGGAAAAGCATACAGAGAATGAGATGCAGAGAGAATGAGATGCAGAGCGACAGACAGACAGAGACACAGAGAGATAAAGACAAACAAACAAAAAGACAAAGAGAGAGACATGAAGCAAAATAGCCTGAATTCGGCTATTTTCCCACTAAAGGTTAAATAGCCACTGCCTAATTTCACACTTTCCTTCAGTATTCTGTGCAAAATAAACGTAGTGCAGAAGAAAAAATACAAGTGTCTGTATTTTTGTGTTGGTTGTAGTGAGACTGCACATCATTTTATTTTAATCGGCAATAGCAGAGAGGAAAAGGTAATCCATTTCGTTAAGAAGAAAAATAGACTACAAATAATTGAACATGTGGACAAACATCCACATAAACAAAAGCAAACTACTGATGAAGAGCTGCAGGTCCCCCTATCCATGGGTGGACAGTAAATCGTAATATTGAGAAAGGTGAAGAGGCATGCATTATTTTAATAATAGCGAAAATAAGAAATAAATGGTTAGTTGAGGGGTAGGCACCTTTAAATCTTGTTAGTGTTTTCATGTTATGATGTAAAACATGCACCAAATTAGAAAAAAGGGATTTTCTCTTCGTTTTGTTTTTCTGTTTGTCTATATTTTCATTATTTTTCTCTTTTCCCCATCAAACTCGGTAATAAGAAAAAAACCTTCAAAATGTTTTCTTATATCCGAGTTTCGAATAATAGAAAAATCGGATAGACTATAAGAAAACAAAAAAAATCATCTCCGTTCTATTTTCTTATAAATGAGTTTTGCTGTATATGTTTTTAATATAATTTGCTATATATTTTAGTAAAACTTGTAAAGCGCTTAGAGCTTCGATGAATACGCGCTAAAGAAATTAATTAATTAATTGATGGTGCTGACCTTGATAAGTGTAGGCCAAACAATATTTATGGTGACAGGCCATTTGCGTATGTGGAAGCTAATCTTTGTTTCCGAATTTCGCTAAGCAGGTCATTTGTGTGTATGTGAAAAGCATTTTTCTTTGAACATATTTTGGGGGTCAGAAGATCTCTGTTTGTTGTCGTTGTGGAATGCTAACACACTTTACTGAACCAATCATAGCAAAACACAATGATCATGGAATACTAACACACTGACTGAACCAATCATAACAAAACACAATGATCATGGAATACTAACACACTTTACTGAACCAATCATAACAAAACACAATGATCATGGAATACTAACACACTGAACCAATCATAACAAAACACAATGATCATGGAATACAACACACTTTACTGAACCAATCATAACAAAACACAATGATCATGGAATACTAACACACTGAACCAATCATAACAAAACACAATGATCATGGAATACTAACACACTTTACTGAACCAATCATAACAAAACACAATGATCATGGAATACTAACACACTTCACTGAACCAATCATAACAAAACACAATGATCATGGAATACTAACACACTTTACTGAACCAGTCATAACAAAACACAATGATCATGGAATACTAACACACTTCACTGATCCAATCATAACAAAACACAATGATCATGGAATACTAACTCACTGAACCAATCATAACAAAACACAATGATCATGGAATACAACACACTTCACTGATCCAATCATAACAAAACACAATGATCATGGAATACAACACACTTCACTGATCCAATCATAACAAAACACAATGATCATGGAATAATAACACACTGATCCAATCATAACAAAACACAATTATCATGGAATAATAACACACTGAACCAATCATAACAAAACACAATGATCATGGAATAATAACACACTGATCCAATCATAGCAAAACACAATGATCATGGAATAATAACACACTTTACTGAACCAATCATAACAAAACACAATGATCATGGAATAATAACATACTGATCCAATCATAACAAAACACAATGATCATGGAATACTAACACACTTTACTGAACCAATCATAACAAAACACAATGATCATGGAATAATAACACACTGATCCAATCATAGCAAAACACAATGATCATGGAATAATAACACACTGATCCAATCATAACAAAACACAATGATCATGGAATACAACACACTTCACTGATCCAATCATAACAAAACACAATGATCATGGAATACTAACACACTGATCCAATCATAACAAAACACAATTATCATGGAATAATAACACACTGAACCAATCATAACAAAACACAATGATCATGGAATAATAACACACTGATCCAATCATAGCAAAACACAATGATCATGGAATAATAACACACTGATCCAATCATAACAAAACACAATGATCATGGAATAATAACACACTGAACCAATCATAACAAAACACAATGATCATGGAATAATAACACACTTTACTGATCCAATCATAACAAAACACAATGATCATGGAATACAACACACTGAACCAATCATAACAAAACACAATGATCATGGAATACAACACACTGAACCAATCATAACAAAACACAATGATCATGGAATACAACACACTGAACCAATCAAAACAAAACACAATGATCATGGAATACAACACACTGAACCAATCATAACAAAACACAATGATCAAGGAATACAACACACTGAACCAATCATAACAAAACACAATGATCATGGAATACAACACACTGAACCAATCAATCACAAAACACAATGATCATGGAATACTAACACACTGAACCAATCATAACAAAACACAATGATCATGGAATACTAACACACTGAACCAATCATAACAAAACACAATGATCATGGAATACAACACACTGAACCAATCATAACAAAACACAATGATCATGGAATACAACACACTGAACCAATCATAACAAAACACAATGATCAAGGAATACAACACACTGAACCAATCATAACAAAACACAATGATCATGGAATACAACACACTGAACCAATCATAACAAAACACAATGATCATGGAATACAACACACTGAACCAATCATAACAAAACACAATGATCAAGGAATACAACACACTGAACCAATCATAACAAAACACAATGATCATGGAATACAACACACTGAACCAATCAATACAAAACACAATGATCATGGAATACTAACACACTGAACCAATCATAACAAAACACAATGATCATGGAATAATAACACACTTTACTGAACCAATCATAACAAAACACAATGATCATGGAATAATAACACACTGAACCAATCATAACAAAACACAATGATCATGGAATACAACACACTGAACCAATCATAACAAAACACAATGATCAAGGTGATGCCCAGCACCACCGTCACCTGTTCCTTTTTTCTGGCATCAGAATGGTTAGAATCCTCAGTGGATTTGCAAATTGCAAAGGATTGGGGATTGCTAGCAGATGATTTTATTATTATTATTATTATTATTTATGTGTTTTTTATGGGGGGTTTTAAGGACCTCTTCTTTCCTTTTTTGTATACACAAAGCACATTCTTTTTTTTTTTTTTTTTTTTTTTTTTTTGCTGTCCCATCTTCTGGGCTGTACAGTGGCGTTGCCCCCACGCCGCTCGTTCCGAATCCCAATTCGCAGCTACACCCGGGTTTGTTCAAGTCGCAGAAACCGAGACCAGCAGTCCAAGGGGAGCGAATCTATGTTAGACCGTCAGGAGGCAACCAACCGAGGAGACACTGCACTTCTGCTGAGTCACTTCGGTGGAGTTCAGTGGAGCCTGTTCAGGACACCACCTACTAAGCCCCCTACTGACGACACTATTCTCTTAGTCGCGGAGCCAGCGTGAGTGAGGTCCTCCTCCGAGGGCGCCACCACGACCGTCCACCGACAGCTCCCCAGAACACACTGATCCCAATGACTTTGACCCGAACGCACCAAGACATAGACTGGATTGGAAACCGAAACTGAGGTCACCATGAGAGCAGGGCATGCAAATACACAGAATTTGAGACATTTTTTAATTTTATGATTGATGGAAAATGAGGCCGATGATAACGATGATGATGATGCTATGGAGTTCCGAATCGGTCTGAGACTGCATGGCAGGGCTGTATTCTACGCTTCCTTTCATAATGATATCCCGGCGTTAACCAGGCCCGAGAACTACAGACACCTACAGTGCTGGTCTTGCAATTAGAGCAACACTCTCAGAATCGCATCTGTTAAGAGGATGAAACTCGACTGTGTGGTTTCAGTCTTCCCATTGAGCCCATAGCCACTCACTCTGGGTAGGAGTCTGTCCAGGACCGAAAAAACCCTCGCCTCTGATGGGATTCGAACCCAAGACCTCCCAGCCAGTAATCCGCGACGCTAACCACTACACCACGGCGGCTGGTACAAAGCACATTCTTAATGTATTGATGAAACACACACACACACACACACACACACACACACACACACACACACACATAATATCTTAGAATCACACACACACACACACACACCAAAAACACAATAATAGTCGCATAGAAATACCTTAGAACTACTATTTTTCATTGTTATACACATTTATCAGTTATTCAATAGAGAATAATGGAAGATAAGGCAGCCAGGCACCATCAAAGGAATATTTCTTATGTTCAATACAAGCAGCATATTTTTCAGTCAGATATCTATGTTTTAAAATATTGAGAAATACTATTAATGAGGGCAATGTTTCCTGCAGTTTACATTTATAAATGTAGAACTTTGGCAGCAAAATAATCCAGTCCATTACAGAGTTTGACGCTACTTCATCCTGAAAGCCAAAGAGCACCAACAGACCAGTAAAAGAGAACTTTGTACAATTGGCACATTTTTCATTCACAAGCTGCTCAAAACTCTTCCAGAATGCATTGGTCTCAGAACAAGACCAAAACAGATGTAACAGTGTATCCTCTTCTTCATTACAGAAGGAACATATTGGACTTGTAACAATCTTACATGTATGCAAGTATTTATTAGTTGGAAGCAAACGGTGTAGTAACCGTAGCTGAAACTATCGCAGTTGTGAGTCTAATGTTATTTTAAATGTCTTTGAAAATCTTCTTGGCCAATTTAAGTTTTGAAACTCAGCATTCCACTTATGTACAGATGAAGGAGCATCATCTGTATCGTTCAGAGCTGCTATAACAGACCTATTACCTTTAAAAATAGTGTGCCAACACTTGGTATCAAGCAATTTATATCTACTGCACAGATCCACATGGAGTTTTCTTTGAAAAGCTTTCACAGCAGCTAGTACACATTCAAACAATAGAAATGTAGTATTTCTAATACCAGGAAATGATTGTTTAAATTCATTGTATATCGTCCAGTTGCCATCCTCATCAACTAGCTATTTAATGTACATCAAACCTGCTTCATACCATTGCTTTATGCATATGGTTTTCCTATCTCTTTTCACATGGATATTATAAAACAAGCATTCAGACATGAATTCATGAAGGCCAAGAGGAGTACAGTGAACATTTTTTTTTTTAGTGCTTTATGACATCAAACCAAAATGGGTTGCCCACCTTTTTTAACACAATTTTGGGTATTCACAGCCGAATTTATCTAGATCTTTCAAAACTGGATGTAATGCAAAGACAGAATCCTTCAAACTGGGATCCCGGGCTAGACGCCTTAGCCAACTACTCTTGATAGTTGCAAGAAAGCTGGACACATTGATCATTTTTAGGCCACCCTCCTCATATGAACAGAACTGTCTTTTTTATTTTACTTCTTTTATCATTCAATATGAAATCAAACAAAAGTTTATTTAGTTCCTTAATAAATCTATCTGAGGGGTCAGGAATATTTGTAAGCAGATATAAAAGCTTTGATATAATCAGTGATGCTATTATAGTTATCTTTCCAAGAGGAGTTAAATTTCTTTTTCTCCACTTAACCAGTAACTTATTTATTTCATTTAGTTTACCTTCATAATTTATATGACTAATATTTTGAATATCACAGGAGAGTTTTATGCCTAAAACTTAAAAAAAGCCCGGGTCCCAGCAGACGTTTCTGTCTCTCATATATTTTATATTGCAATTTTTTACACTGCCTAACCACACCACCTGAGTTTTTTCAACATTTATTTTTTAAGCCTGAAAACTGTGCAAGTCTATCTACAGTATGAATGCACTCAACGAACGACTGCTCGCTACCATCTAGGCACAGAGATGTGTCATCTGCAAACTGGGAAAGTAGACTCTCAAGGTCATGGTTGACCTTTATTCCTTTAATTAATGGATTATTTCTTAGCAGAATTGACAACACCTCTGCACCAATTAAATATAAATAGGGTGAACATGGATCGCCTTGCCTGACTCCACGAAAAATACCAAACCATTCAGAGTACTGACCGTTCGCTGCAATGCATGTACAAGGGTCAGCATAAAAAACGCTTATCCAGCGTGGAAAATCAGGACCAAAAGTAAAAATTGAAAGCGTTTTTCCCAGAAATGACCAGGAAATAGAATCAAATGCTTTCTCAAAATCCAGCAATAAGAGCATACCAGGCACTTTTTCAACTTCACAGTGTACTAAATATCATAGATTAAACGGATATTATCACTAATATTTCTTCCCTTTAGAACGCCCTTCTGACAATCACTTAGAATACTAGGTAATACAGTCTTTAGTTTGTTTGCAATACAGTTGATGCGATTTTGTATGTAGTATTCAGTAATGATATGGGGCGCCAATTTTTCAATGTTTTTAAAGATTTTTCCTCTTTAGGTAAACAGGTAATAACACCTTGTTTCTGTGTTACAGACAATTGTTTTGTTTCAAATGCATAGTTGATAGATCGAACTAAAAATGCATCCAGGTCTGTGAAGAATTTTTTTTAAAATCAACAGTAAAGCCATTGGGCCCCGGACTCTTATTGTTTTTCATATATTTTAGGGCAAATTTTGTTTCTTCCAGTGTAATTAAGCCTTCAATAGAATTTTTGTCCTCCTCTGATAAAACTGGAGTTTCATTTGGTAGTAAATTATTAAGGTCAACGTCACTTACAGTTTTGTCGCTGTAAAGATCTTCATAATATGCTTTAACTTCTTGTAGAATCTCTTTCTGCTCTGTTATAATGTCCCCTTTACTATTTTCTAGGAAGGCCATGGCCTTGTTTTCATGATTTCTGCTTTCTAGCCTACACAAATATTTACTCACTTTCTCCCCCTCTTGCAGCCATTTTACTCTTGATCGCACAGCAATACCATCTGTTTTTTTCTTTCTGATTTGCTCTAGTTCGTTTTTTACCAAGTCAATTTCAGATCAATCATTCTCCGACACATTTGTTTTCCAGAATTTTAAATTTTTCTTCTAATTGTTTTTCCCGTAAACTTTCTTGTTTTTTCAACTGGCTCTAAAAAACAAAATGACTTTCCACGTATTTCCATTAAAAGAACTTCCAAAAACAATTGGTCACTAATTGTAAAACAAAACATCCTCATCCAGGCCATGTTATATACATGTACAGCATATTGTCGCTTAACTTCTAAGATCAGTTTTTTTTAATAATTTCTACATATTCTATGTTCTTTAGCAAATAATTATTAAATTTCCAAAAGGGTTTATCTCTTTTAGGAGTGTTGGTTTTTAGTGATAAAATGACCAAAGGATGATCGGACCTATGGCCTGG
>CM065712.1:16410728-16450728 GCA_017654935.2 Phymorhynchus buccinoides | reverse complement strand
TAAGAAACTGCCAAGTCGACTACCAAGGAAAGGGTTGAGAAAAGCGCAAAGATCGTGCTGCTAGTAAGAGTTTTATGTTGCCCCTTGCTTGGATTTGAGTTAATTTCACTGATTGGTCGAGGCCGGCCAATAATAATAATAATAACAATAGTACATTTATATAGCGCTCTATCTCAGATGAGCCCAAAGCGCTTTACAATCAATTATTCATCAACAAATAGACAACAAAAACAGCATTCAAGAATGACACAAACCAGCAACAAGTATACAAAGCAACTCTCTCTCTCTCTCTCTCTCTCTCTCTCTCTCTCTCTCTCTCTCTCTCTCTCTCTCTCTCTCTCTCTCTCTCTCTCTCTCTCTCTCCAATGAGGGACATCGAGAGGAAAAGAGAAATCAGTTCACTGAACTTCGAAAGTGTTGAGGTTTTAGAGAGGGTAATGTTGGTCAGTTCGCTCTCGACTGGCTTACAGGGAAGAGGAGAAGTAGCCTGCCAGAGGAAAGCGCATATCTTCGCCGACTGCACCAGGACTTCGGTGTCCCATTCAGAGGCGAAGTGAGATTCGGTTCTCACATGAGGAGAGAGCAGCGACCGGTGCTTGGACCTTCAAGGGACCTTCGAGGAGGGGAGTGGAAGCAAAGATTCTAAAAGGGTAAAATAGACTACTTAAGAGTTACAGCGAACCGGGCTGATAGAGTTATCGTTAGTGGGGTAGTTATACACCATTCACAGCGGCGGCTATCCAAAAACTCAGACTGGAATTTTAACGGAGAATTCAACTGGCCTCTCGACGTGTAAATGTGTCACGTTTAAAAGGGACATAACCAGTGTTTCTGTCCTCACTACTCATATAGGGAAAAGAGACCGGATGCTTGTCTTCCCCATTAAAGTCTTTGGTGGAAGTCAGCGAGTCGAACTCCTCGTCTGGAACTGTTCGGGTGTACATAGCCCCTACACCCATTCACCAGGAGGTTGTCCTGACTTTTTCCGAGCAGCACTCCAGCTAGCTTCACTGGCCGTTTGGGGTAAGTGAGAGGGAGACGGTTGCTTCTGTTCAAAACACCGTAGTTTTGTTGTCGCGTTGTTATTTCCGAAGTTATAACAATAAACTGTTTGGTCCAGGAACGGTTATGTTCGGGTTTGTTTTCCGGTCCGTGTGATAGTCCGGACAATATATACTCGTATTCGGAAGTATAAATGTCGTTTGCATCTTTTCGAGAAAGATGGTCGTTCTATTTTTAAAAGGAGATAAATTAACCGGGCGTTCCTAATTTTCGTGTGCACAATTATTTACCTTTCCGGTATTGTTTTCATAAATTCATAACCACTATTTGGTTGGAGCGTGGTTATAGTTTTCTGCCTGGGCGGGGAAAGTTCTTGTAGAAATTGTATCGTCTGTGAGTCCTTGTACAAATTGTATCGTCTGTGAGTCCTTGTACAAATTGTATCGTCTGTGAGTCCTTGTACAAATTGTATCGTCTGTGAGTCCTTGTACAAATTGTATCGTCTGTGAGTCCTTGTGCAAATTGTATCGTCTGTACATACCTGTACATAAATGTGTCCAGCATAAGGTATTTGCTAGGATGTTTCGTTGAGCTCATTATGTATTCAGTGACCTGTTTGCGTAGTCAAGTAGCTTGCCGTAGCGCAGCTTAATTTGGATTGTACTATAACGATTTCCTAATGTAATGGAATGATATTGGTTATCATTGGTAATGCTTTTTCAGTAGTGTTAACAATTATGCAAAAGCAGTAATATTGGTCATTTCTGAATTGAAGTCAGACGCTAACATTTTGTTGTAACGTTCTTTGGATAAGTTAGCGTGTGATAAGCTATGCATTGATTTGATGTGATGCATGTCTCTTTGCTCAATTTCTTCTTAGCAACCAGTCATTCTAAATTATATCCCTTTTTGACTAGAAACACTTGTAGTAAGTTGTTTCCCTTGATTTTGACTGACTGGTTTGCTGAATCATCTATCATTTTTTCTTTCTCATCGCCTCGCTTATCACCACTCATAGACGTAGGGATCTTTGCAACAGTCGCGGTGCATGTTCTTATGTGCATGGCACACATTTCTCTTGTGTGTTTTTAGCCCAAAACAGAAACCCCGGATGAGACGTGGAGAGACCAGGGATGGAGAGGACCGAAGCCAGAGGGGGCAATTCAAGAACCTTCAGGACCCACCGTACCTGAGCCTCCAAGGGTACGCCCAGACTCTTCGCAACTGGACGACGCCAGCGTGTCTACCAGCGTCTACGCTTCGCGAGAACTTTGAGCGTTGTGTGGAACGCGACTAGTGTGGACATTGACACCGTGCACCGTTTAACTGATTAGATAAGTGTGTGAGCGAGGGCGGTGACTTATCTATACTCTTCTGATGGCATTGAAACAATTGTACCATTTTCTTTAGGCTGGTCCTTACCCCGGGTAGGTTGTTTGTTAGGTAGTTAATACTGGGAAGGAAGGTGGGGAATTCTTAGGTTAAAGTCAAGTAGTCGTTTCTTCAGTTCCAATTAGGTCTCTAGCTTTTCAGTTTCTTTATATGCCAAATTACTGATGCCAAGGAATAAATATTCGTTTTTGTGTTGTAAACTGGTCTCTGGTGTTGCTCGTGTGTGAGTGGAGGAAGCATGTAGACGCACCCCAATAAGAGCCGTCACCCCTAGACAACAAGCCCTTTACAGGCACACTCTTTCATATTTCTTACTTCCAGATTGTGCATAGGTTTCCGCGCGCGGAACGTGCGCGTATATGTGTACACACAGCTTTAGCCAATACAAGGATAAAAAATAAGAAAATGGCTCGGTTTTTGCCGTAATAATCACTAAATTGCAAAATGTTCCGGGGGCTTTAGCCCCGGGGCCCCCCACAAGCCCTCTGCACCTTAACCCAGGACCTATGATGCAACCTGGACTCCCTGCGGAACCCCCCCCCCCCCCCCCCCCCCCCCCCCCATATGATTCATTTGGTCCGCTCATTAAATGCGGACACCCATCCGTAAAACAATCCGCTTATTTCTTAAATAAGTGCATGGGGTTTCTTGGGGGTTGTGGATCTATAATGCGGCACAAGGCCTCAAAAGACTGAGCTCCCGTTCGTTGCGTGCATTTCGCTTCCCACTACCACATCATCAGAACGCACCGTAACACCCCACCACAACTTTTAGGGGTCACTTATTAGCTGAGTTCTAGTTGTAGTAAGTAAGGCGACTGCAGACAGATAAGGCGCAAATAAAGTGAGAGAGAAACGGGGCAAAAGCTTGATTGCCACACTCAGTTTGTAATGGTATCTGAATAGCTGTGACTAGAAGAGGATGGAAGTCATTTCCATCAATCGTTACAAAGAAAAACGTCTCAAATTTTGAGGCTTTGCATGCCCTGCTCTCATGGTGACCTCAGTTTCGGGTTCCAATCCAGTCTATGCCTTGGTGCGTTCGGGTCAAAGTCATGGGGATCAGTGTGTTCTGGGGAGCTGTCGGTGGACGGTCATGGTGGCGCCTTCGGAGGAGGACCTCACTCACACTGGCTCCGCGACTAAGAGAATAGTGTCGTCAGTAGTAGGTGGTGTCCTGAACAGGCTCCACTGAACTCCACCGAAGTGAATCAGCAGCAGTGCAGTGTCTCCTTAGTTGGTTGCCTCCGGATGGCCTAACATAGATTCCCTCCCTTTGAACTGCTGGTCTCGGATTCTGCGACCTGAACAAGCCGGGGTGTGGCTGCGAATTGGGATTCAAGATGAGCGGCGTGGGAGCAACGCCACTGTACAACCCAGAAAATAGAACAGCAAAACAAAAACAAAAAAGAAGAGGATGAAAGAGAAAAACATTTCAAAACAAATTAATTGTTATTTTAATCAAATCTAACATTCTTCTCCAATAGCAAATGGCGAGACTTTTAAAAAAACCTGAACTGGACCTTTTGTGTTTTAAATCCAAAGAAATCATACCTCAGCAATTATACGTTATTAGCAGGCTATTCATTTGAGGTATTAGCCATTCTGTGGTTGTTGTGTTTTTAATGATATAAAGTACTGTCAGCAGATAGCGAACAGGAGACAATATGATTTATAAAAAAAAAGTTACGGTACTCCATGTGGGATCAGTATTATGGGAAATACATAACATAACAATATACAGTATTTATACGGCGCTGAATCTTGATAGAAATCAAATCAAAGCGCACACACACGTTAGCATTCATAACGCATTCAAACAAAAAACGCAATACAAAGCGAACTCACACGGATGACATAAATGGAATACAGCAGAAACAGACCTAATGGCAAGAGAGAGAGAAGAGAAAGAGAGCTTTAATGACGGGGGAACAAGTGGGTTTTGAGGTTAGCTTTGAAAGCAGAGAGGGTCGGTCGCTGACGGAGGGAAAGAGGAAGTTTGTTCCAGGAGGACGGTCCTGAGACAGCAAAAGAGCGCCGACCAACCGTTGAAAGCTTATACCTAGGGATCTGGAGAGAAAGAGGGTCAGAAACTGAATACAAAAAGCGAGCTGGCGTATAGATAGAAATATTGTCGCAGAGGTAAGATGGAGTAGCTTGATGGATAGATGTATAGCACAAGCACACGTTACACTCCACCACACCACCAGGCAGGGTGGTGTCCTGCTTATATGTCAGCTCATAACAGGCTCCACCTAACTCCATAGAAACGACTCAGCAGCAGCAGTGCAGTGTCTCCTCTGCTGGTTGCCTCTTGACGGCCTAACATAAATTCGCCCCCCCCCCCCCCTCTGTGGACTGCTGGCTTCGGGTACGCCTGCAACCTAACAAACCAGGGTGTGGCTGCGAGTTGGGACTGGGAAAGAGCAACGCTGGGGCCCAGAAAATGGGTCAGCAACAAAATGAAATAAAACTGGAACATGAAAAACGCTAGATCAACCATCCGCGCGTCAGCATTTTCGGGTCCAGTGACCTTGCAGAATC
This sequence comes from Phymorhynchus buccinoides, assembly GCA_017654935.2. NCBI lineage: Eukaryota > Metazoa > Mollusca > Gastropoda > Neogastropoda > Raphitomidae > Phymorhynchus > Phymorhynchus buccinoides. The sequence goes on along the minus strand of CM065712.1, from coordinate 16,445,791 downwards.
AAATCAAACAGACAAACACCCCTGACACTAAAGTCCGGTCAAGCGGTCTACACCCTGCACTTTACAGTACCCCTGCGCCAGCGAGGATCTCAAATGTAGCTCGCCACGCTATTGACAGCTAGAAAAAAGCAGGTGCGCGGCAGCATTTTCGGCTCCAGTGACCTTGCCCTTTGACCAATGACCTTCATTTTCAAGCTTGGCCTAGATATCCTCAATACCTACCGGCCATGGAAACTTTGAGCTTCCTGTGTCCCTCTGTTCACACGCTGTCGTGTTCACATAGATAGACAGATAGTCAGACAGATAGGTAGTCAAATAGATATCTGGCTGGTTCGATACGACGTCGCACACGCGCTACTTCTGACGATAAATCGCGACAGAACTAGGAGGACGCATGTACCTAATACTGTAGAAAACATAGACGGAGAAAGAACTACAGCTTATCCTGGGCTAAGACCATTAGCCCCCCCCCCAGTAATAGTCAGGTAGACAGTCCAGAACAAACAGAAAGCCCTGAAAACATTCACCAGCTTTGGCTTCGCAGCTGGTTTATAAACCCTACCAGGCAGGGCGAGGAGCTGGGGCAGTTCCTTCTCCAGCGAGTGGCCCTCCAGCAGCTGCAGCTGGTCCCTGGAGGTGAAATCTTCCCGCAGGAGCATCCTGAAAGTGGCCTCCGACAGGCCTTCCCTCCGAGCCCACGACTCAAAGCCTGGGTCTGCGAAAGGGAAAACAACAAGAGAAAGAATCATGTTAAGGATATCAATAGGAATTGTTCGGAAATAATTAAGGGAAGTAATTTCATGGTGTGTGGGAGTGATCTTGGCTAATTCAATCGGTCAAACAGGGGAAGTTACTCTACCATCAGGTATAGATCCCCAGCTCTCGCCTCGTGTGTTTGAGCAGACTTACATCACTTAGAACACAGTGCGTCATTCTAAAATTGATGTAATTTATATTTTTACGTCACATTTTGCAAGTTCTAGCATTTTGTGGATACTGGTTGCCCCTCATTTCCCCCCAAAAAATGTTTTGCACGTCGCTGACTCGCATCCTGCGGTTTCAAGATCCGCCGCCATGCCGCCATGTTTGCTATGGTTCTGACCGAGTAAGTCGAGGTAATCAACTGTAATTTTCACGAAGTGCTCTCCCCTAGTTTTTGGCGAAAATCGATTAAGGACAGTGGAATAATGTTGTTTTAAAAGTGGTCTGCCCAAACCAAGTCTATCTTTACTGAAAAGGACGAGGCAACTAGATAATATGTGTGCGTGCAACATCATATGACTGTGTGTGTGTGTGCGCATGTGTGTGTGTGTGTGTGTGTGTGTGTCAAGTCAAAATTATTTTTATTGACGATAAATAGGAGTTAGCTACAAGCTTTTTTTTTTATCCTGTCGTCATGAAAAGAAGAAAAATACTGAATCAAATAAAATGTAAAGATCAACAATGAAAATTGGCGTAAGGAACCAAAGCACAATGAACAAAATATCAAAAACAAATCATACATAGATCATGACTAGCAAATACAATATGTACAAAATATAAATACAAATGTAATCATAGTTTGAAAGGGAGAGAGCAAGAGGTGGTGGGACAAGAAACAAAGATTGAGACATAGAGGCTGATAGAGACACCATATTAAAGAAGAGAAAAATAAAAAAGGAGCCTGATAAGTGTGTGTGTGTGTGTGTGTGTGTGTGTGTGTGTGTGTGTGTGTGTGTGTGAGAGAGAGAGAGAGAGAGAGAGAGAGAGAGAGAGAGAGAGAGAGAGAGAGAGAGAGAGAGAGAGAGAGAGAGAGAGAGAGATTGCGGGACGTGCAAAAGATCTAACTTACAAATACAGAGAACAAATCCGTAAAACCACTCAGGTGTAAAGCGAAACAAATATATGAGAAAGATCACTAGAATTCACCCCCCCCCCCCCTTCAAATGGAAAATAACACATATAAAACACATAGCATTGACCCACAAAGCCCTCATGTTGATAAACATCATTGATTAGTTTACAGGGTGTCAATAAGGAACATAACAAATTAATGGAATATATTATGTAGATATGACCCACAAAGCCTTCATTTTGACAAGTTGCGTTGGTTATTTTACAAGGCTTCAATCATAGTCTTTTTAAGTGCCTTTTTAAAAGCTTGTCTTGAAGGACACAATTTTAAAGAAGAAGATAGATTATTCCATGCTGTACCCCCCTGAGTAAACAAAACTAGACTGTATAAATTATTTCGGGGTCTGGGAAAGGAGAGTGAATGAGTATGTCGATTTGGGTTGATGGTAAAACTGTCAATAATTTTCTTAGGAGCGACTCCATTCACCATGTTGTACATGCAAAGGCATTTGTTAAAAAGTAGCCTGTCTTTTAGTGGTAAAATATTTAATGTTTTGTATGCATTAGCCGTCGAGGTGTTGGATTTTAACAGAACTAATTTTATAGCTCGTTTATGCAAACGACTTATGTGTTTCAAATTGGTTTCACTGGTACTGTCCCAAAGAGTAGATGCATAATTTATAAGAGATAAGATGTGAGCATAGAAGAACAACCTTCGCGAGTGGAGATTCAAAAAGTTTTTTATTTTTGCAAGCTGACATATCCTTTTTGAAATTCGTTTGCCAAGATAAGAAATATGATCAGACCATAATAAATCATTATCGACAGTAACGCCTAAGACGTTATGTGATTTCACTTCTTCTATATTTTGATCTTGAATGTATAAAGGTGGGAATGGATAGCTCATTTTCTGTCTTTTTTTCGTGTAGCGACATGCATGCATTTTGTTTTAGTAGCATGTAATGCCATATGGTTCTGTTTAGTCCATGTCATTAATAATTTATTAACATTGTTCTGGAGATCACTGACCAAATCATTGGGGTTACCATTACAGGACTGTAAAGACGTGTCGTCTGCAAACATTTCAGGAGAGCATTGTAAATGCAGTGGCAAGTCATTGATATATATGGAAAACAAGAGAGGTCCTAATACTGAGCCCTGAGGAACACCAAACTTAATTGGGAGTAGTGCTGATCTTTTTGATCCGACTTCGACAAGCTGATTACGATTGCTAAGGAAGGAGGTAAGGAATATTTGGGCTTGATGAGCCATTTTGTAAAGTTTGAATTTTCTTACTAAGAGGGAATGATTGATAACATCGAATGCCTTGGCAAAGTCAATAAAAAGAATTCCAGTAAAATCATTATTGTTAATATTAGAAAGACATCTATCAATAAGCTGAATGAGGGACGTGTGACATGAGTGATTTTCACGAAAATCTGACTGGTTTTCATGAAGTAGGTTATATCGGTTTAAATGCTTACACAAATGGAATTTTACGCGTTTTTCAAGTGGTTTGGACAGAAGTAATAATACAGAAATAGGGCGATAGTTAGAGGGACTGGCACGATCACCTGATTTGTAGAAAGGTATAACTTTAACTCTAACTGACCCTTATCTATGCACATATTATAAATATATGTAAGTGTGTCAGCAATAGCAGGTGCTGCTAGTTTTATAATTTTGCCATCGATTCCATCTAAATCCCTGGATCCTGATTGTTTTAAGCTCATTAGACTGTTCAGTGTCTAATTTACGGATATGGGAGGTATGTTAAAGGCTACGGAAATGTTCTTTAAACGACAGTAATCATTAAGAAGTTGAAGGTCATTTTCATCAGTTTTGTCATCGGCAATCAGCTTCTCGGCAACACTTGCAAAGTGTGAGTTTAAGTCCTCAGGTGATAGATCTTTAATAAGGTTATGGGCGTTATCACTGGGATTTTTATTAGGTTAATAGCTTTCCATATTGTATTATAGTTTTTAGATGAAGTTACCAAGTTTTGAAAATATTTTTCCATTGCCTTTCGTTTCATCAAGTACGTTGTTCCTTTGTTTTTGGAATGCTTGTTCGTAGTTTGAACTTAGTAAATTGTCTCTTTTTTAATTCTTCTATGTCTATGTCGTTATCTATCCAAGGGGGTTTAGGAACGTGCTTAACTCTTTTTTTCACTAACTCTTTTTTGTGTCTGTTGTATATTTCTTGAAATCTATGAATCCAGATCTCTATCGCTTCTTCGGGGTCCCTAATCTGATAGACATAATTTAAATCGGAGTTAACTAAATCTTCTAGAAACGAATTGTGATCAAAATTCATAAAACACCTGTAAAATATTTCTTTATGGCCGGACTTCGGGATTTTTATGCCTTTTTTCTTCCAAGTTAAACAAACAGAGGAATGGTCACTACAACAGGTTTGTACAGAGCATATTTCTGTTATATTCGCTTTAGAGTTTACATATATGTGGTCAATTAAAGTTTTAGAATGTTCAGTAATGCGTGCTGGAACATCAATTAGTTGATCCAAGCCATATTCCATTTAGTTCCCGGGATTGCTAGATCAATATTAAAATCGCCTAGTAGGATGATTTCCTTTTTGATTCTAAGATTGCTGCATCCATCATTGAATTGAATTTGTCGTACCAGTCAACTTTTTCTGCGTGGTTTCTGTAAAGGAATCCTATCATAATGTGTGTACAATGCTTCAGACTTATTTAAGCCCAAATCGACTTTATTCGAGTTATTCTTTTGAGAGTTAGGGAACGAGTGCAGTACAAAAGTAAACCTGTTGAATGCGGTGCATTGCCATTGGGGTCTAATCGAATCATGTTATAGTTAGGCATAGACACATGAGAATCGGGAATTACATCAATTAACCAGGACTCAGCTATGCAAAATAAATGAAAGTGTTTACCATTGTTACGGAGGAGTATTGTTGCGATTTCATCGGTCTTATTTCTGGCACTATTGATATTTAGGTATCCAATACGAAGTCCCTCCTGTGAGGGCCATGTGTCTAGGGTAGAAGACATACTAACAAGGATTAATTAATATATGCACAAAGACAATTGAAAACGGTCAATGTAGAAGTGAACAAGCAATAAATTAGACCAGTTAGTCTATACCAAGCATAAATGTAAAGCAATGTACGCTGCCCGCACTCAGTGTGAATCACAATTACAGTAACTGTGTTCAAACAAACAAGGTGATAAGCTTTATCAAAGTTTCACCCCGTGTGTGTGTGTGTGTGTGTGTGGTGTGTGTGTGCGTGTGTGTGTGCGTGTGCGTGCGTGCGTGCGCGTGCGTGCGTGTGCGCGCGTGCGTGTGAGTGTGTATATGTGTGTGTATGAGTGTGCATATTTGATATATGTGTGCATGCAACAGCATATGACTGTGCTGTGTGTGTGTGTGTGTGTGTGTGTGTGTGTGTGTGTGTGTGTGTGTGTTGTGTGTGTGTGCGTGTGCGTGCGCGTGTGCGTGAATGTGTTTGTGTGTGAGTGAGTACCTATTTATGCATACATGTATGTGTGGGTATGTGAAAGTGCATACACGTGACTGCAACTGTCTGTCTGTCTGTCTGCACGCACACACACCAACTGACCAGGCTGGGGCAGTTTGAAGTCGGGGTCATCACTGCCCAGATACTGTGACCCCGGCATCTGGAATCGACTGACCCCCGGTCTGCTGCCGTCCCCGTGAGAAGAGGGACAACTGTCCACCTCCCCCTCTCCCCCCCCATGGTGACCCTTAGTTTTAGAAACACCAACACGCAACGTTTTTTCAATCCAACTCTCATGTCACTGTGCGCTTAACATATATGTGACCCAGCACCACGAAAGGGACATTAAGTCGCTGGGCTAGTTTCTAACAACAGGCTTGCAAAGTCAAAAATCTCATTTTTGTCAAATTTTGAGTTATTGATATGTTTGTGTTCTCTAACATCTTATCTTTCATAGGTATAAAGGATACTCTTTGATATGGTCTCTAAGTGGTCTTATAAGTGTTTTTAAATGAGTAGGTCAATGCATTTTCTTCAGCTAGGCTAGACTTTAGACTGTGTTTTCTCAAAATGGCCGACGCTCACCCTACTAACTTTAAATGCTCATAACTCTGGAAAGAAAAAAAGATAGAAGAATGGTCCTTGTATCATTAGAAAGAGATGTATCTGAAGTTTCCAACTGTAGAATATTCTCAGAATGACACTTTTAGACACTTTAGTCACGTCTTAATGTCCCTTTCATGGTGCTGGGTCACATATAGACGTAAGTCGAAGCACGTCGCTTCACTTGAGGAGAATCGATATTTCGGTCATTTCAGGTCACATTATGTCATTTTTGTCTGAATGGTGTCACTGTCAGTTATTTATTATTGAAAATTGTTGTGTGCTTTTACAGCCTTGTTAGATGATGCATATTTTGCCATTGATCAACTGGTAAGTCCAACACATGGAAGTTGACCAATTTTGACATACAGTACGATAGTTTAATTTCCAGGTGGCGATGAGTGCTTTTATCAAATTTTAGAAAACAGTATGTACCTTTTAAAACTGTGTAAAGATCAATATCATCCAGGCCTTAAAATGGTAACTATCAATACTTTAACCAAGAGAAACAACTTGCATCCTTAGTCTGTGAAATCAACCCAAATGATTTTCGAGTAGTTCTCCTTGACTTGCTGTAGTCATCCATTCTGAAAGCGAATTGAAAATTGAACGAAATATTATTTAGAAATTAAAGGTGATTATTGAGGAGTAAAATGCAAACAAGCGGATTCAAAACAGTTTGTCAAAGACATGTACACATTCTTAGCCTCATATGCCATTTTTGTCAACAGGCGGAAGGCAGATGAAAGTCTTGACTGAAAAAATGTAAATGTACTAAGCCAAAAATAGGGGCAAAGCTCGGGTGACTAGATCAATTGCTAATGCTGAGTGTCCACTGATCGCGTTAACTGGTGTTATCAGTAAAACACTAATTGCAAAACCAAAATGCTGAAAACAAATTTGACCTGTCAGTCCCAGGGACTGATAGTTAACAGAGGCTTTAATATTGTGTTTTCAATTGTTTTGTGTGTTTCCCTGGGACTGGTTTTGACACCGGTTGTTGGGGGGCATTTTCTCTGATGGGACTGGTTTTCAAAATCCCTAGCGCAATCACTGGTGTCAGTTACTTCAAATGTATAATTATTGACACAAAAAAGACAACCTAAAAAGTTTCCATTATCATTTGGGGAGTAATACAATGTAATAGAACAAAAAAAGAGCATAACATTTGATAAAACAAACAAAACAAAAGCCTTTCATCACAGCTCGATAATGAGGGGACATAAAAGCATTGTTGTTGGTGTGCATCCCACAAAGGTATAATAGCACAAGGGAAAACCCAGACATAATGGTATTTTGGCATAAATTGAGATTTGGTTTAATTACAAGATGGGGCAAAAAGATTCCTAGTCATTACACAGAAAACAGAAATGAGTGATCTAGTCTAGTTTTTATGTTATAGTTGTTCGAGATTGACCATTTGCAGAAATCAGACATAGAAGACAGAATGTTGTCTCTTTGTTTCTATTGAATTGATTAAAAATAAAAAAACCAAATAAATAATTCAAAATGGCCTTTCATGTTGTGCCTTAAACAGAAAAATGGTATTTTGAGGGTTCTGGCTTTTGCTCTAAAACATTCTGAGCGACTTATGCCTCTTTTTCCTATGCACTATCACTTTAATAAAGATGCAGCTCGGGAGAATGTGGTTTTCTCGTGATGGAAGCTCTGTGTAAAATATGTTGAGATCTCATCAAAACATGCAGTAAAACGTATGTACCCACAACCCAAAAGCTGCCCATAGTTTCACAATACGGGGCTCTAAATGTAATATCAACAAGGCCGCAATCGATGTGTCAATCCCGATTACGCGCTTATTACTGAGCACAATTTAAAACTGACGCAACTGAGATGCACCCAATAGATCACCTGTAATAGGGGAGGGGCTCCAGGAGGCAGTTCTTGAAGATGCAGTCTACACGTGCAGGGCACGCCGGCTCTGATCTGATCGGCCAAATCGGCAGGTGTCTCCAGCCGGTAGTGGCGCAGCACCTGACGCACCTCATCGCACGCCCACTCCGTCTTGGCCTCGTCCTGATTGGCCACGGCTCGGAACAAGCTTCCCCATAATTCCGTGTCGGAGAGTTTGGGCTGGTTTCGGACAATCTCCCTAAAGGGGGGGGAAATGCATTTGAAATAACTAAATACAAGGGTGAAACCTGGATAAAATGAAAAGCAGGAAGGCCTGGGTTCTGCCTAGCTAGGCAGGGTCATGTGGCGGACTCGCTTGTGAGGTTCAGAGGGCGAAGGCCCCTTAAGCTTAAGTTTGTTGTTTTTGTTTTTTTCGTATACTTTTACTAACAAAATCAGAGCATCTACTGACAACTTTTTTATATACTTTTACTAATAAAATCGAAGCATTTATAGACAGCTTTCATCTCGTTTCAACAGTTAAACAAGCTTGTGTTTTCTCGTTCCAGCGTAATTATTTGTCATTAAAGTATTGCAAAATTTCAGGAAAAACCGTTGAATTCATAAAGGTTGATATTTTTTAAAATTAATTTTACTATCCATTTTAACTAAATACTTACCAACACTCAAAACAATTAGCATAAATCATCATCAGTTGGAAACCAAATGCCACAGCACATAAAAAACGAAAGTAGCAAAGGACTGCTACTCTCATTACCCAGAAGCCCAATTACTCCCCCTGACTTCCGTCTTATCAAATCGCTTTATCATTTTAACCGCATCAGGAGGGAGGATGGGCGGGATGCTTTGATTGTTTTGAGTGTTAGTAAGTATTTAGTTAAAATAGATAGTAAGATTAATAAAAAATCTATCAATCTATTATAACCATACTGACCAACACTCAAAACAATTGCAGAATACCAAAGAGGAGGAGGGTGATGCTTCTTGTAGGACGAACATTGAAATAATACATAACTTCAGCACAAATAAGCTGAAGAACATGAGGATATACATCCCCCATACACATGTAATAATTCCCCCAACAGGTCATGATAATGACATACCCCAGAGAAAAAACCGTAGCTTACATTAACAGGAAACCGGGGTCTGAGCCACCACCACCCGTTTGATGGCGAAGGAGTCATCTGGTCTTTGTGTGGATACGTCCCTGAGGTAGTAACACAGGAACGTATTGTGGGACTTCCAAAAGGCCGCTTCCATTATCTTCGTTAGAGGAACGCCTCTAACGAGAGCCAGTGAAGAACTGATAGCGCGTATCTCATGAGCCTTGATAGGGTTGAGGGGAAGAGAGTGTCTAGCTTTAGCGTAAGCCAACTTTACTAGCTCCATGAGCCACCGAGAGATGGTGGACTTTGTGATGTCTTTCTGGTACTTTTCATTGAGAGAAATGAAAAGTCGCCAACTAGAACCCCGAAAAGAACTAGTACGACGTAGGTATACCCTGAGGTAACGAACAGGGCAGAGATACACATCTGGGTCATCAGCACAGAGGATAGAGTCGAGACTAGAAATGACAATGAGAGGAGAGTCCACATCACCTGGCTGAGTTTTGGCACGAAACTCTGGAAGGAGCGAGGTGACAGATGAACGGGAAGAATCGAATTCTATATCGTGCGCGAGGCCACTGAACGCATGAACACAGCTAACTCGTTGGGAAGACACACGGAAAGAGACTGTGTTGAAACTCATCCCCAGATACTTGAACACCTGGCTTGGAGTCAAGTCTGAGAGGGGGGGTTCCTGGAGGAAAGGGAAACAGAAACCCACCTGCACCACTCAAAGGACCCAGCGAATGCCTATCGAAAAAGCTGCTGCTGTTTGGGCTTGGAGGGTCTAGCTGACCGTCCACCCCAAGAAGATTGTCTGTTCAGACGAGGTTGAAACACCTGACGAGCAGAGTACAAGTGGGCCTTGTTGGGAACAGAAACTGTGTTGCTGGCTTGGACAGCAGAACGCTTTCTAAAAGGACGAGACTCCGGAAGATGAACAGAAGGTTGACGAGGACGGACTTGGGAATCCATGCGAAACCTTTTGGAGACGGCCCTAACCATGGCGTCCTGGGAGGACTTGAGAGCTGAATCCAAAGAACTGTCCAAGGCACGATTGCCTAAGAGACCCGACGAAGGAAGAGGGAGGGAACAGAGTCTCTCTTTTTCAGATTTAGAGACATTTACAGACATGCACTCCAGAACAGAATCGCGGCGAAGGGCCATTAGCTGGACCCAAAGGGAGGAGACAGAGTCAGACAAACTACTGATAGACTCACCGAGAACTGCCAGAAGGGACCCTAGAACCGACACATCTACATCTTGGAAAATTCTGAAATCCTCTGGAGAACCTGTCGGAGATTTACCCAGAATCCTGGCCACCGATTGGAGGATCCAGGAGGGAAGAGGAAACGCCACAGGCTTTCAAAGACTCAGAGTCCGAAGATTCTAACTTACTAACGATAGCTGGTTTGAGAGTCAAAGCAGGTAAAGGCTGGAAAAAGCGTAACTTGGAGACTTCCTATTTAGAAAGTTTCGAAGAGGACTCAAATGGCCAGAAGTTGTCGTCCAAAGGGAAAGGAGGGTTGAACTTTGGAACCGCAAAAGAACCAAGAGAAGATGAACTATTCAATTCAATTCAACAATTTGATTGTCTCCAAACAAGTGAAGAATTCGCCATCTGGTTCTGAAGACAGATCCGGGAGAGACTTTCCCGGTTGAAGGGCAGACTCAGCCTCGGAGATCGACTGGAGGAGCAAATCAGGGCACTTCATACACAACGAAGTTTTTTTGGATCTCTTGAAAGAGCCCACAATGCTATCAGTAGCCGAGTGAGAGGAAGGGAGTTGCTTCTCGACAATGTCGGAACAGTACGGCTGAATCATGCTGAGAATTGCCTGTCTTGAAAAATCTAGACTATCCACCGGAAAAATCACCTGGTCAGGAAGGGAAGTTGGTTGCGATTCATCCTCATCCAACAAGAGTGAAGGAGAGACAGAGCCGGAATGCTGAAGAGCAGACATGCACCTGGCTACTTCCCGTTGGACCCTGTGTTCAAACGGGTCCAATTGGGATGGAGCTTCATCGTTCGACGGCAGGGATTCCAAAGAGACCCGGTGGACATACTGGTTTGGATGCACTGGAAGGTGATCCAACCGGGAGAAAGATCCGGTGGAAGGACGATCAGGTACTGAGCCCCGGAAACCGGGAGAACCTGAGACACCGGAAGATTTTTTCGGTTCACGCAACACCCGGTGCTATAACCGGGAGTGCTAAACCGGAACGGTATCGAACCGGTAGGAAGATCCGGTAGAAGGGTGGGAGAGCTCCTGCTCCACACAACCAGAAGAAATGTTGTGCACCTTGCAACCGGGTTCACGAGAATACCTCGTTGCAGTGGAGGAAGGTGCGTGCCCACTGTAGGCGGAAAGCATTTGGCTGAGCGTCCAGTATGTGGGTGTCTTTGTGTCCGGGTAGGACAAACCTGACCAGGTAGTCTAGAGAACCGGGACTCCATTTTCCCTGTCTACCGGTTCTTGAGGGGATAGTGTATGGTTGTCCCCCCAGATTTACGTCCTCCAGGGTAAACCCTCTGGGAAGAAGAACTACTGGAACACGCCCTAACAACGTGTCTCTTCCCCATGACTGAAAAGCCGCCCTTGACGGCTAACAAGGGTGACAATCCAGCCCAGACCATCTACCTTCGCTCTCTCCCCAGAGAGCGGCATTGACCCGGTATTGGTCGGAGCGGCATGAGGGGGGCTGCCACGTGGGAGGGAGGCCTTGGGAGACCCCACACGAAGAGCTGCCGTGGTCCTAGTAGAGGAAACCCTGTAGACATCATGTGGCTGCAGGGTGAAGCCTGGAGGACGACAGTACCCGGAGCTGCAACACACCCAAAGGGGGTGGAGAAGAAGGAGCACAGTCTACAGCGGGAACTGAATTAGAGATTCGAATTCCAGAAGAATTGAGATTCTTCAAAAAGGACTCAAAGAGAGAAGACGTATCCATGACAGGCACAGAAACTGAAGGAGGTGAAACAGTCGGAGCTGTTTCTGAAGAAGAGCACAGAGGTTGAGAAACCGAAACAGGTGAAGAGGGTTTAGGCAAATCCTTCTCAGAAGAGATTGTTTTTAGCAGGAACCAGCTTAGAAGAAGAAACCTTCTTAGAAGAGCGTTTGGAGGACTTAGACACTGAAGTTTGGGAAGTCGGAGTGGCAAATCTACCTGATTTGTCATGGACAATTTCGCCCAAGACTGACTCGGACGAAACAGTAGCCGAACCTGAAGGAGAAGGAGTGGCTCTAGAAGAGACCGACATAACCGGTAAAATATAGAAACAAACAGCTATTCCCTAACAAAAAAAACGATTTTAAATAGCACAAGCTAAGCCAACAAGAAACAAATTGATGCGCAAAAAGGAACAGACAAAAAGCTAGTTAGACAAAGCCTAACAGCAAAACAAAGTACTGTATGACCAAACCGGTCAAAACAACGAAGAGCAAAATGCACTAAACTCCTAAAGAGGAGAAAGAAAATATAATTCAATTCAAAAGAAAGCTAAAAGCTATTCATGCAAGCAATAATAAGCAAGGTTAACAAAGGTAGAGTAAGAATGGAACGAACCCACCAGTGAAAAACGAAGAAGTGAACTTGAAGAAAAGCAAATGGCTTCCAGAAGATGCTTCCACAAGAGTGGAAAAATGTAAAGTGATTTGATAAGACAAAGTGACCGTGTGACCGGAAGTCAGAGGGAGTAATCGGGCTTCCGGGTAATGAGAGTAGCGGTCCTTTGCTACTTTCCTTTTTTATGTGCTGTGGCATTTGATGATGATTTATTCTAATTGTTTTGAGTGTTGGTCAGTATGGTTAGAACAGATGGTTGAATACTTGGTTTATAATATATGAACGCTAGCATCATTCTAATGAGAGCTACAGTTTATTAAGAACGTGTATTTATGAAGAACATTCCTAAAGCGCTTACATCATCAAAGCTCTAAGCGCTTTAAGTTCCAGATAATTTACTATGGGTTGGTTTCTGACAATCTCCTTCAACATTATTTAGCCTTCACTCACTGGTGATGCTGTAGGGTCATACTCTGGCCCTGATACCAGACTATCGGCCACACACACACCACACTCACACCCCACACTCAACAACACTACCACAACGCAAAACAAACACCACACATCACAACACACACCACACACCTCACGACATCAAACATACACACACATCACTACACCACACACACGACACCTCACACCCCTCACCACACCTTACACCACAACACCTCACGACACACAACACACACAGCACCACCACACTACACCCACACACGCACACATCAGCACACACACGCTCACACACCACTGCACTGGATGATGCTGTAAGGGTCATATTCTGGCACTGATACAGACTTATCAGCCAACACACACACACCGCACAAGTAGAACTCAAGGGGGTACACAACCACACACACACACAACACAACCCACAACACACAACACACATCAAACAAACACACACACGCACACACACAGCACCGCACACAAAGTGACACACACACAACAACACACACACACACGCAACACACGCACACGCACACACACGACACTCATACAGTGACATATACACGCATACACAGAACAAAACACACTTTTTAAACCACACACGCCCTGCGCGGCGCACGCACGCACACGCACACGCACGCCACACACAACCAAACACACACACACACCACACACACACCACACACACACTACACGCACACACGTGGTGATGCTGTAGGGTCATGCTCTGGCACTGATACAGACTATCGGCCACAGTGAACAGCCTTGTCCTACGCATCAGGTTGTGACGTAGACAGCTGGAGATAACACCACCACCATGGGTCCTGTGATAGAGAGAGATATATTTACGCCTTACACTCTTAGATCACTGCTACGAATGTCAAACATGAAAATATTCGCACATTTACAAACTCTTTAAAATAGCAGTGAGATTGCTCTTTAAATTAATTAAAGGGGCTTTGTACGCTTTATTTGGATGCTTCTTCTTCTGCGATCCCAGGCCATGCCTAAATCTCCAATCCGGCCTTGAGGGTGAAGTCTGTCGTCTTTTCCAGCACCTCTGTGGGTCCCCACAGCTTCGGTTGGAGCTCCATCCCTTCCGGCCAGGTTTGACATCCGATGTCATGGTAAGTGGGGCACTCTTAGAGGATGTGCTCTGGGGATTGGATTCAAGTGCCACAGGGGAAATCAAAGCTGGTGTGTGTCAGGGTGATTCCTGTCGAACGTGTGACAGGAGTCGCCAGTGTCCCCGTTCTCCAATTATTTGGATGCAAAAATCGTTCTGAAAAAACACCACCACACATGGTTTTTGGAATATCGAATAAGCACAGACTGTGAACTCTATCGCTATTAACCTACCTTTTAGTGTCACATTCCTTCAAAATAAACTGAGGCAATTCACACATTTATTATTTTTAAATTTGAAGATCTCGATCAGCCCGAAGAATCATCGGTGATTGTTTGTTTCGCCTACAACGTCATTTCTTCAGAAATACATTCTTGATACATGATGTCACCCACAAGATGCTGAAACAAGCAAATACTTTTTTCCCCCTTCCCTGCGCAGGTGATTTCTTCTTTGAACCCCAACATATGTCAGTTATTGCCGGTTACGGCAGGTGGACATTATTGGCAGATGAAGAAGAAGACTTCATTGGATGACGTCATAACTTTATAATTCTGGCGAACGAGATTTCACCGAAAGCAGACGACGTTCTAGTGAACTCTACAGTGCATTTTTTGCAAATTATGACTTATTGGCTCAATTTTATTTTGAAGAATGTGACACAAAAAGTAGGTAAATACGATAAGAGTTTGCAGTCTGTGCTAATCGGTATTCTAAAGCCATGTTATGGCATTTTCCAGAGCGGGTTTGCATCCTAATAGAGCGTATGAAGTTCCTTTTAAACTGTTGATTCTTCTTCTTCTTCTGTGGTGGTGACCAATTTCTTTATATAGAAGTAATTGTACACATTTTAGGGGGTGACCATAGAAAAAGAAGCAAAAGAGAGAAAAGGGCACACACAGTATATTATCAGTTATCCAAGAAAGGGCTATACACACGTCACCCTATTAGAGGGTTTTTTATAAAACATTTTTTTACCATTAAAGTCTTTAATTCACAAGAGCAGCTTCATACTCATCTTTACTACGCAAATATAACATTAAACAAAACATATACCTGCAGAAGTAACAAATTTGACTCGAAATGGGTGTCTCCTAGCAGTCAACCTGGCGCTCACCAAGCATCAGATTCACAGATAATGAATTTTCATTTATAGAAGAGCTTCACACACGCAGATCAGATGTAGCCTACCACCCTATTAGATTTTCTTGGGTGCATTGGAACAGTCTCAGAAGTTTACAGCATTGTTTATATTTTGGCACGTGCATGTGTAGGAGAAATCAAAATGATTGAACTTGCCTGCACATATTAGTAATATTATTAGTGAGGTGTTTTTTTTAAACATTAACTCTATCGCCCTGTACTAGGCCTACTTCCCAGTGGGTTTTTCACAACAGCTGTAATGAATTCTAACATTTTCAACTCAACTTTCGCTTACTTTGTGTGTCAGATTTGCTCAGGGAAAAGCACTCGAGAGACATACACTGGGGGGTATGTCTTCTGATTGCTTTCCCTTGAGCAAATCTGACACACAAAGTAAGCGAAAGTTGAGTTGAAAATGTTAGAATTCATTACAGCTGTTGTGAAAAACCCACTGGGAAGTAGGCCTAGTACAGGGCGATAGAGTTAATGTTTAAAAAAAACACCTCACTAATAATATTACTAATATGTGCAGGCAAGTTCAATCATTTTGATTTCTCCTCATAACACATGCACGTGCCAAAAATATAAACAATGCTGTAAACTTCTGAGACTGTTCCAATGCACCCAAGAAAATCTAATAGGGTGGTAGGCTACATCTGATCTGCGTGTGTGAAGCTCTTCTATAAATGAAAATTCATTATCTGTGAATCTGATGCTTGGTGAGCGCCAGGTTGACTGCTAGGAGACACCCATTTCGAGTCAAATTTGTTACTTCTGCAGGTATATGTTTTGTTTAATGTTATATTTGCGTAGTAAAGATGAGTATGAAGCTGCTCTTGTGAATTAAAGACTTTAATGGTAAAAAAATGTTTTATAAAAAACCCTCTAATAGGGTGACGTGTGTATAGCCCTTTCTTGGATAACTGATAATATACTGTGTGTGCCCTTTTCTCTCTTTTGCTTCTTTTTCTTATCGCCCGTCCACCTACTAAAATGCTGATACAATTACGCTCTGCACTATAAGAAATTAGGTCACCACCACAGAAGTAAGAAGAAGAATCAACAGTTTAAAAGAGGAAACTTCATACGCTTCTATTAAGGATGCAAACCCGCTCTGGCACAATGCCATAACATGGCCTTCTACTCGAAATCGCAATACGATTAAGCACAGACCTGCCAAACTCTCTATCCGTCATTCTTGTGATCACAGTTACTTTCAAATCAAAGTGAGCCAATAAGTCATAATGTTTGCCAAAACTAGCAACGCTGGACGTTCAATAGAAAGTCACGTTCTACTTTCGATGAAATTACTCGTTGTCGCCAGAATTATAAAGTTATGACGTACATCCAATGACAGTCTTCTTCATCATCTCAGCAATAATGCTCCACATGCCGTAAACCGGCAATAACAGGCACATATGTCGGGGTCCAAAGAAAAATCACTGCGCAGGGTAAGCGGGCGAAAACAGTCTTTGACTAATGATCTTCAGCATCTGTCGTCCCCGCACGCTGACATCATATCAAGAAAGTATTTCTGAACAACATGACGCTTGTAGGCTGTAAAACACAATCACCGATGATTCTTCGCGGCCTGATAGAGAATCTTACAAATTTTTCTAAAACAACTATATGTTGTGAATGCCCACTCATTTATTTGAGAAAGAATGTGACACAAAAGCGTAGGCTATATAGGGGATCAGAGTATCCCAGTATTGTGTTCTACCGATGTTCTAAAACCATGCTGTCGGATGGTAGTTTTTTTACGAACGTTTCTTGCTATCCAAGTAATTGAGAACAGGACACTGCCGACTCCTGTCACTCATTCACGGGATCATCCTGAACACACACCAGCGAGTGCCCTTTATTGTGGCACTGGCACCCAATCATCTGAGCACATCCTTCAAGAATACCCCACCTACCACGCCATCAAATGTTAGACCTTGCCGGAAGGGATGGAGCTCCAACAGAAGATGTGGGGACCCACAGAGGTGCTGAAAAAAAGACGACATACTTCACCCTCCATGACCCGGGTTAAGGAGATTTAGCCGCATGCGCGCTGGGATCCGCCAGAAAGAATGAAGCATCCAAATAGATGCCATACAAAGCCCCTTCTAATATAATTAAAGAGCAATCTCACCGCCTTATATAAAGAGCTTCAAAGTCGATAAATTTACATGTTTGAAATTCCGTAGCAGCTAGCATCTAGCCGCTAGCCTAAGGCGTATAATATATCTCTCTCTATCACAGGCACCCATGAGCTGGCTGCTTGATGAGTCGCTTAATACCTCAGCCTCTAGTCATACGTCACAACCTGATCAGCGCGTAGGACAAGACTGATGCACTGTAGCGCCGATAGTCCTGTATACAGAGCCAGAGTCCATCGACCCTACCAACCCCACCCCAAGCATCACAAGTGAGTGTGGGTGCCTGTGTGTGCCCACCTCCCCATGCCTGCGTACGTAGCGTGTAATAGGTCGTGCAAGTAGCCTGCCGTCGTCTGTTTGCGCGCGCCGCGCCTTGCCGCAGCGCACGAGGCGTCTCCAGTGTGTGGTGGTGATGAGTGTATATGTGTGAATGTGTGAGTGTGTGCGATGTGTGTGCAGTGTGTGTGTTGTGCAGTGCGTGCGCCTTCGACTTGCTAATAGTAGCGGTAGAGTTGTCGAGTGCTGAATGTGTGCTGTAGTGACACGTTGTGTGTGGTGTGCGATTCAGCTGCGTTCAGCGTGAATGCATCGTAGCACTGTGCATGTGTGCCGTGCTGCGATGCGTGAATAGAGGTTTTGTCGATGCTGTGTAGATTGATGAATGGTATGCTTTGTGTCGTAAGTGAGTGATGGTCGACGGTGTGTGTGTGGCCTGATAGTCTGTACAGATATCAGTAGGCCAGAACGCAGATAATGACACTACAGCATCACCAGTCAGTGTGTGTGTGTGTGTGTGGGTGTGTGTGTGTGCTAGTGTGTGTGTGTGTGTGTGTGTGTGTGTTCGTGCGTGAGTGTGGTGTGCTGTGTGTGTCTGGGCTGATAGCCTGTATCAGTGCCAGAGTATGACCCTACAGCATCACCAGTGAGTGAAGGCTAAATAATGTTGAAGGAGATTGTCAGAAACCAACCCATAGTAAATGATCTGGAACTTAAAGCGCTTAGAGCTTTGATGATGTAAGCGCTTTAGGAATGTTCTTCATAAATACACGTTCTTAATAAACTGTAGCTCTCATTAGAATGATGCTAGTATAAACCAAGTATTCAACAATCTGTTCTAACCATACTGACCAACACTCAAAACAATTAGCATAAATCATCATCAAATGCCACAGCACATAAAAAAGGAAAGTAGCAAAGGACTGCTACTCTCATTACCCGGAAGCCCGATTACTCCCTCTGACTTCCGGTCACACGGTCACTTTGTCTTATCAAATCACTTTACATTTTTCCACTCTTGTGGAAGCATCTTCTGGAAGCCATTTGCTTTTCTTCAAGTTCACTTCTTCGTTTTTCACTGGTGGGTTCGTTCCATTCTTACTCTACCTTTGTTAACCTTGCTTATTATTGCTTGCATGAATAGCTTTTAGCTTTCTTTTGAATTGAATTATATTTTCTTTCTCCTCTTTAGGAGTTTAGTGCTTTTTGCTCTTCGTTGTTTTGACCGGTTTGGTCATACAGTACTTTGTTTTGCTGTTAGGCTTTGTCTAACTAGCTTTTTGTCTGTTCCTTTTTGCGCATCAATTTGTTTCTTGTTGGCTTAGCTTGTGCTTTTTAAAACCGTTTTTTTTTTGTTAGGGAATAGCTGTTTGTTTCTATTTTTTACCGGTTATGTCGGTCTCTTCTAGAGCCACTCCTTCTCCTTCAGGTTCGGCTACTGTTTCGTCCGAGTCAGTCTTGGGCGAAATTGTCCATGACAAATCAGGTAGATTTGCCACTCCGACTTCCCAAACTTCAGTGTCTAAGTCCTCCAAACGCTCTTCTAAGAAGGCTTCTTCTTCTAAGCTGGTTCCTGCTAAAAACAATCTCTTCTGAGAAGGATTTGCCTAAACCCTCTTCACCTGTTTCGGTTTCTCAACCTCTGTGCTCTTCTTCAGAAACAGCTCCGACTGTTTCACCTCCTTCAGTTTCTGTGCCTGTCATGGATACGTCTTCTCTCTTTGAGTCCTTTTTGAAGAATCTCAATTCTTCTGGAATTCGAATCTCTAATTCAGTTCCCGCTGTAGACTGTGCTCCTTCTTCTCCACCCCCTTTGGGTGTGTTTTCTCCCAAGTCTGTTGCAGCTCCGGGTACTGTCGTCCTCCAGGCTTCACCCTGCAGCCACATGATGTCTACAGGGTTTCCTCTACTAGGACCACGGCAGCTCTTCGTGTGGGGTCTCCCAAGGCCTCCCTCCCACGTGGCAGCCCCCCTCATGCCGCTCCGACCAATACCGGGTCAATGCCGCTCTCTGGGGAGAGAGCGAAGGTAGATGGTCTGGGCTGGATTGTCACCCTTGTTAGCCGTCAAGAGCGGCTTTTCAGTCATGGGGAAGAGACACGTTGTTAGGGCGTGTTCCAGTAGTTCTTCTTCCCAGAGGGTTTACCCTGGAGGACGTAAATCCAGGGGGACAACCGTACCACTATCCCCTCGAGAACCGGTAGACAGGGAAAATGGAGTCCCAGTTCTCTAGACTACCTGGTCAGGTTTGTCCTACCCGGACACAAAGACACCCACATACTGGCAACGCTCAGCCAAATGCTTTCCACCTACGGTGGGCACGCACCTTCCTCCACTGCAACGAGGTATTCTCGTGAACCCGGTTGCAAGGTGCACAACATTTCTTCTGGTTGTGTGGAGCAGGAGCTCTCCCACCCTTCTACCGGATCTTCCTACCGGTTCGATACCGTTCCGGTTTAGCACTCCCGGTTATAGCACCGGGTGTTGCGTGAACCGAAAAAATCTTCCGGTGTCTCAGGTTCTCCCGGTTTCCGGGGCTCAGTACCTGATCGTCCTTCCACCGGATCTTTCTCCCGGTTGGATCACCTTCCAGTGCATCCAAACCAGTATGTCCACCGGGTCTCTTTGGAATCCCTGCCGTCGAACGATGAAGCTCCATCCCAATTGGACCCGTTTGAACACAGGGTCCAACGGGAAGTAGCCAGGTGCATGTCTGCTCTTCAGCATTCCGGCTCTGTCTCTCCTTCACTCTTGTTGGATGAGGATGAATCGCAACCAACTTCCCTTCCTGACCAGGTGATTTTTCCGGTGGATAGTCTAGATTTTTCAAGACAGGCAATTCTCAGCATGATTCAGCCGTACTGTTCCGACATTGTCGAGAAGCAACTCCCTTCCTCTCACTCGGCTACTGATAGCATTGTGGGCTCTTTCAAGAGATCCCAAAAAACTTCGTTGCGTATGAAGTGCCCTGATTTGCTCCTCCAGTCGATCTCCGAGGCTGAGTCTGCCCTTCAACCGGGAAAGTCTCTCCCGGATCTGTCTTCAGAACCAGATGGCGAATTCTTCACTTGTTTGGAGACAATCAAATTGTTGAATTGAATTGAATAGTTCATCTTCTCTTGGTTCTTTTGCGGTTCCAAAGTTCAACCCTCCTTTCCCTTTGGACGACAACTTCTGGCCATTTGAGTCCTCTTCGAAACTTTCTAAATAGGAAGTCTCCAAGTTACGCTTTTTCCAGCCTTTACCTGCTTTGACTCTCAAACCAGCTATCGTTAGTAAGTTAGAATCTTCGGACTCTGAGTCTTTGAAAGCCTGTGGCGTTTCCTCTTCCCTCCTGGATCCTCCAATCGGTGGCCAGGATTCTGGGTAAATCTCCGACAGGTTCTCCAGAGGATTTCAGAATTTTCCAAGATGTAGATGTGTCGGTTCTAGGGTCCCTTCTGGCGGTTCTCGGTGAGTCTATCAGTAGTTTGTCTGACTCTGTCTCCTCCCTTTGGGTCCAGCTAATGGCCCTTCGCCGCGATTCTGTTCTGGAGTGCATGTCTGTAAATGTCTCTAAATCTGAAAAAGAGAGACTCTGTTCCCTCCCTCTTCCTTCGTTGGGTCTCTTAGGCAATCGTGCCTTGGACAGTTCTTTGGATTCAGCTCTCAAGTCCTCCCAGGACGCCATGGTTAGGGCCGTCACCAAAAGGTTTCGCATGGATTCCCAAGTCCGTCCTCATCAACCTTCTGTTCATCTTCCGGAGTCTCGTCCTTTTAGAAAGCGTTCTGCTGTCCAAGCCAGCAACACAGTTTCTGTTCCCAACAGGGCCCACTTGTACTCTGCTCGTCAGGTGTTTCAACCTCGTCTGAACAGACAATCTTCTTGGGGTGGACGGTCAGCTAGACCCTCCAAGCCCAAACAGCAGCAGCTTTTTCGATAGGCATTCGCTGGGTCCTTTGAGTGGTGCAGGTGGGTTTCTGTTTCCCTTTCCTCCAGGAACCCCCCCTCTCAGACTTGACTCCAAGCCAGGTGTTCAAGTATCTGGGGATGAGTTTCAACACAGTCTCTTTCCGTGTGTCTTCCCAACGGGTTAGCTGTGTTCATGCGTTCAGTGGCCTCGCGCACGATATAGAATTCGATTCTTCCCGTTCATCTGTCACCTCGCTCCTTCCAGAGTTTCGTGCCAAAACTCAGCCAGGTGATGTGGACTCTCCTCTCATTGTCATTTCTAGTCTCGACTCTATCCTCTGTGCTGATGACCCAGATGTGTATCTCTGCCCTGTTCGTTACCTCAGGGTATACCTACGTCGTACTAGTTCTTTTCGGGGTTCTAGTTGGCGACTTTTCATTTCTCTCAATGAAAAGTACCAGAAAGACATCACAAAGTCCACCATCTCTCGGTGGCTCATGGAGCTAGTAAAGTTGGCTTACGCTAAAGCTAGACACTCTCTTCCCCTCAACCCTATCAAGGCTCATGAGATACGCGCTATCAGTTCTTCACTGGCTCTCGTTAGAGGCGTTCCTCTAACGAAGATAATGGAAGCGGCCTTTTGGAAGTCCCACAATACGTTCCTGTGTTACTACCTCAGGGACGTATCCACACAAAGACCAGATGACTCCTTCGCCATCAAACGGGTGGTGGTGGCTCAGACCCCGGTTTCCTGTTAATGTAAGCTACGGTTTTTTCTCTGGGGTATGTCATTATCATGACCTGTTGGGGGAATTATTACATGTGTATGGGGGATGTATATCCTCATGTTCTTCAGCTTATTTGTGCTGAAGTTATGTATTATTTCAATGTTCGTCCTACAAGAAGCATCACCCTCCTCCTCTTTGGTATTCTGCTAATTGTTTTGAGTGTTGGTCAGTATGGTTATAATAGATTGATAGATTTTTTTTATTAATCTTACTATCTATTTTAACTAAATACTTACCAACACTCAAAACAATCAAAGCATCCCGCCCATCCTCCCTCCTGATGCGGTTAAAATGATAAAGCGATTTGATAAGACGGAAGTCAGGGGGAGTAATTGGGCTTCTGGGTAATGAGAGTAGCAGTCCTTTGCTACTTTCGTTTTTTATGTGCTGTGGCATTTGGTTTCCAACTGATGATGATTTATGCTAATTGTTTTGAGTGTTGGTAAGTATTTAGTTAAAATGGATAGTAAAATTAATTTTAAAAAATATCAACCTTTATGAATTCAACGGTTTTTCCTGAAATTTTGCAATACTTTAATGACAAATAATTACGCTGGAACGAGAAAACACAAGCTTGTTTAACTGTTGAAACGAGATGAAAGCTGTCTATAAATGCTTCGATTTTATTAGTAAAAGTATATAAAAAAAGTTGTCAGTAGATGCTCTGATTTTGTTAGTAAAAGTATACGAAAAAAACAAAAACAACAAACTTAAGCTTAAGGGGCCTTCGCCCTCTGAACCTCACAAGCGAGTCCGCCCCATGACCCTGCCTAGCTAGGCAGAACCCAGGCCTTCCTGCTTTTCATTTTATCCAGGTTTCACCCTTGTATTTAGTTATTTCAAATGCATTTCCCCCCCCTTTAGGGAGATTGTCCGAAACCAGCCCAAACTCTCCGACACGGAATTATGGGGAAGCTTGTTCCGAGCCGTGGCCAATCAGGACGAGGCCAAGACGGAGTGGGCGTGCGATGAGGTGCGTCAGGTGCTGCGCCACTACCGGCTGGAGACACCTGCCGATTTGGCCGATCAGATCAGAGCCGGCGTGCCCTGCACGTGTAGACTGCATCTTCAAGAACTGCCTCCTGGAGCCCCTCCCCTATTACAGGTCATCTATTGGGTGCATCTCAGTTGCGTCAGTTTTAAATTGTGCTCAGTAATAAGCGCGTAATCGGGATTGACACATCGATTGCGGCCTTGTTGATATTACATTTAGAGCCCCGTATTGTGAAACTATGGGCAGCTTTTGGGTTGTGGGTACATACGTTTTACTGCATGTTTTGATGAGATCTCAACATATTTTACACAGAGCTTCCATCACGAGAAAACCACATTCTCCCGAGCTGCATCTTTATTAAAGTGATAGTGCATAGGAAAAAGAGGCATAAGTCGCTCAGAATGTTTTAGAGCAAAAGCCAGAACCCTCAAAATACCATTTTTCTGTTTAAGGCACAACATGAAAGGCCATTTTGAATTATTTATTTGGTTTTTTTATTTTTAATCAATTCAATAGAAACAAAGAGACAACATTCTGTCTTCTATGTCTGATTTCTGCAAATGGTCAATCTCGAACAACTATAACATAAAAACTAGACTAGATCACTCATTTCTGTTTTCTGTGTAATGACTAGGAATCTTTTTGCCCCATCTTGTAATTAAACCAAATCTCAATTTATGCCAAAATACCATTATGTCTGGGTTTTCCCTTGTGCTATTATACCTTTGTGGGATGCACACCAACAACAATGCTTTTATGTCCCCTCATTATCGAGCTGTGATGAAAGGCTTTTGTTTTGTTTGTTTTATCAAATGTTATGCTCTTTTTTTGTTCTATTACATTGTATTACTCCCCAAATGATAATGGAAACTTTTTAGGTTGTCTTTTTTGTGTCAATAATTATACATTTGAAGTAACTGACACCAGTGATTGCGCTAGGGATTTTGAAAACCAGTCCCATCAGAGAAAATGCCCCCCAACAACCGGTGTCAAAACCAGTCCCAGGGAAACCACACAAAAAAATTGAAAACACAATATTAAAGCCTCTGTTAACTATCAGTCCCTGGGACTGACAGGTCAAATTTGTTTTCAGCATTTTGGTTTTGCAATTAGTGTTTTACTGATAACACCAGTTAACGCGATCAGTGGACACTCAGCATTAGCAATTGATCTAGTCACCCGAGCTTTGCCCCTATTTTTGGCTTAGTACATTTACATTTTTTCAGTCCAGACTTTCATCTGCCTTCCGCCTGTTGACAAAAATGGCATATGAGGCTAAGAATGTGTACATGTCTTTGACAAACTGTTTTGAATCCGCTTGTTTGCATTTTACTCCTCAATAATCACCTTTAATTTCTAAATAATATTTCGTTCAATTTTCAATTCGCTTTCAGAATGGATGACTACAGCAAGTCAAGGAGAACTACTCGAAAATCATTTGGGTTGATTTCACAGACTAAGGATGCAAGTTGTTTCTCTTGGTTAAAGTATTGATAGTTACCATTTTAAGGCCTGGATGATATTGATCTTTACACAGTTTTAAAAGGTACATACTGTTTTCTAAAATTTGATAAAAGCACTCATCGCCACCTGGAAATTAAACTATCGTACTGTATGTCAACATTGGTCAACTTCCATGTGTTGGACTTACCAGTTGATCAATGGCAAAAGATGCATCATCTAACAAGGCTGTAAAAGCACACAACAATTTACAATAATAAATAACTGACAGTGACACCATTCAGACAAAAATGACATAATGTGACCTGAAATGACCGAAATATCGATTCTCCTCAAGTGAAGCGACGTGCTTCGACTTACGTCTATATGTGACCCAGCACCATGAAAGGGACATTAAGACGTGACTAAAGTGTCTAAAAGTGTCATTCTGAGAATATTCTACAGTTGGAAACTTCAGATACATCTCTTTCTAATGATACAAGGACCATTCTTCTATCTTTTTTTCTTTCCAGAGTTATGAGCATTTAAAGTTAGTAGGGTGAGCGTCGCCATTTTGAGAAAACACAGTCTAAAGTCTAGCCTAGCTGAAGAAAATGCATTGACCTTCTCATTTAAAAACACTTATAAGACCACTTAGAGACCATATCAAAGAGTATCCTTTATACCTATGAAAGATAAGATGTTAGAGAACACAAACATATCAATAACTTAAAACTGACAAAAATGAGATTTTTGACTTTGAAAGCTTGTTGTTAGAAACTAGCCCAGCGACTTATTGTCCCTTTCGTGGTGCTGGGTCACATATATGTTAAGCGCACAGTGACATGAGAGTTGGATTGAAGAAACGTTGCGTGTTGGTGTGTCTAAAACTAAGGGTCACCATGGGGGGAGAAGGGGAGAGGGGGAGGTGGACAGTTGTCCCTCTTCTCACGGGGACGGCAGCAGACCGGGGGTCAGTCGATTCCAGATGCCGGGGTCACAGTATCTGGGCAGTGATGACCCCGACTTCAAACTGCCCCAGCCTGGTCAGTTGGTGTGTGTGCGTGCAGACAGACAGACAGACAGTTGCAGTCACGTGTATGCACTTTCACATACCCACACATACATGTATGCATAAATAGGTACTCACTCACACACAAACACATTCACGCACACGCGCACGCACACGCACACACACACAACACACACACACACACACACACACACACACACACACACACACACACGCACAGTCATATGCTGTTGCATGCACACATATATCAAATATGCACACTCATTCACACACATATACACACTCACACGCACGCGCGCACACGCACGCACGCGCACGCACACGCACACGCACACGCACACACACACACACACACACACACACACACACACACACACACACACACACGGGTGAAACTTTGATAAAGCTTATCACCTTGTTTGTTTGAACACAGTTACTGTAATTGTGATTCACACTGAGTGCGGGCAGCGTACATTGCTTTACATTTATGCTTGGTATAGACTAACTGGTCTAATTTATTGCTTGTTCACTTCTACATTGACCGTTTTCAATTGTCTTTGTGCATATATTAATTAATCCTTGTTAGTATGTCTTCTACCCTAGACACATGGCCCTCACAGGAGGGACTTCGTATTGGATACCTAAATATCAATAGTGCCAGAAATAAGACCGATGAAATCGCAACAATACTCCTCCGTAACAATGGTAAACACTTTCATTTATTTTGCATAGCTGAGTCCTGGTTAATTGATGTAATTCCCGATTCTCATGTGTCTATGCCTAACTATAACATGATTCGATTAGACCCCAATGGCAATGCACCGCATTCAACAGGTTTACTTTTGTACTGCACTCGTTCCCTAACTCTCAAAAGAATAACTCGAATAAAGTCGATTTGGGCTTAAATAAGTCTGAAGCATTGTACACACATTATGATAGGATTCCTTTACAGAAATCCCGCAGAAAAAGTTGACTGGTACGACAAATTCAATTCAATGATGGATGCAGCAATCTTAGAATCAAAAAGGAAATCATCCTACTAGGCGATTTTAATATTGATCTAGCAATCCCGGGAACTAAATGGAATATGGCTTGGATCAACTAATTGATGTTCCAGCACGCATTACTGAACATTCTAAAACTTTAATTGACCACATATATGTAAACTCTAAAGCGAATATAACAGAAATATGCTCTGTACAAACCTGTTGTAGTGACCATTCCTCTGTTTGTTTAACTTGGACGAAAAAAGGCATAAAAATCCCGAAGTCCGGCCATAAAGAAATATTTTACAGGTGTTTTATGAATTTTGATCACAATTCGTTTCTAGAAGATTTAGTTAACTCCGATTTAAATTATGTCTATCAGATTAGGGACCCCGAAGAAGCGATAGAGATCTGGATTCATAGATTTCAAGAAATATACAACAGACACAAAAAAGAGTTAGTGAAAAAAAGAATTAAGCACGTTCCTAAACCCCCTTGGATAGATAACGACATAGACATAGAAGGATAAAAAAGAGACAATTTACTAAGTTCAAACTACGAACAAGCATTCCAAAAACAAAGGAACAACGTACTTGATGAAACGAAAGGCAATGGAAAAATATTTTCAAAACTTGGTAACTTCATCTAAAAACTATAATACAATATGGAAAGCTATTAACCTAATAAAAATCCCAGTGATAACGCCCATAACCTTATTAAAGATCTATCACCTGAGGACTTAAACTCACACTTTGCAAGTGTTGCCGAGAAGCTGATTGCCGATGACAAAACTGATGAAAATGACCTACAACTTCTTAATGATTACTGTCGTTTAAAGAACATTTCCGTACCCTTTAACATACCTCCCATATCCCTAAATGAGACACTGAACAGTCTAATGAGCTTAAAGCAATCATGATCCAGGGATTTAGATGGAATCGATGGCAAAATTATAAAACTAGCAGCACCTGCTATTGCTGACACACTTACATATATTTATAATATGTGCATAGATAAGGGTCAGTTAGAGTTAAAGTTATACCTTTCTACAAATCAGGTGATCGTGCCAGTCCCTCTAACTATCGCCCTATTTCTGTATTATTACTTCTGTCCAAACCACTTGAAAAACGCGTAAAATTCCATTTGTGTAAGCATTTAAACCGATATAACCTACTTCATGAAAACCAGTCAGATTTTCGTGAAAATCACTCATGTCACACGTCCCTCATTCAGCTTATTGATAGATGTCTTTCTAATATTAACAATAATGATTTTACTGGAATTCTTTTTATTGACTTTGCCAAGGCATTCGATGTTATCAATCATTCCCTCTTAGTAAGAAAATTCAAACTTTACAAAATGGCTCATCAAGCCCAAATATTCCTTACCTCCTTCCTTAGCAATCGTCATCAGCTTGTCGAAGTCGGATAAAAAAGATCAGCACTACTCCCAATTAAGTTTGGTGTTCCTCAGGGCTCAGTATTAGGACCCCTTGTTTTCCATATATATTAATGACTTGCCACTGCATTTACAATGCTCTCCTGAAATGTTTGCAGACGACACGTCTTTACAGTCCTGTAATGGTAACCCCAATGATTTGGTCAGTGATCTCCAGAACAATGTTAATAAATTATTAATGACATGGACTAAACAGAACCATATGGCATTACATGCTACTAAAACAAAATGCATGCATGTCGCTACACGAAAAAAAGACAGAAAATGAGCTATCCATTCCCACCTTTATACATGCAAGATCAAAAGATAGAAGAAGTGAAATCACATAACGTCTTAGGCGTAACTGTCGATAATGATTTATTATGGTCTGATCATATTTCTTATCTTGGCAAACGAATTTCAAAAAGGATATATCAGCTTGCAAAAATAAAAAACTTTTTGAATCTCCACTCGCGAAGGTTGTTCTTCTATGCTCACATCTTATCTCTTATAAATTATGCATCTACTCTTTGGGACAGTACCAGTGAAACCAATTTGAAACACATAAGTCGTTTGCATAAACGAGCTATAAAATTAGTTCTGTTAAAATCCAACACCTTGACGGCTAATGAATACAAAACATTAAATATTTTACCACTAAAAGACAGGCTACTTTTTAACAAATGCCTTTGCATGTACAACATGGTGAATGGAGTCGCTCCTAAGAAAATTATTGACAGTTTTACCATCAACCCAAATCGACATACTCATTCACTCTCCTTTCCCAGACCCCGAAATAATTTATACATCTAGTTTTGTTTACTCAAGGGGTACAGCATGGAATAATCTATCTTCTTCTTTAAAATTGTGTCCTTCAAGACAAGCTTTTAAAAAGGCACTTAAAAAGACTATGATTGAAGCCTTGTAAAATAACCAACTTGTCAAAATGAAGGCTTTGTGGGTCATATCTACATAATATATTCCATTAATTTGTTATGTTCCTTATTGACACCCTGTAAACTAATCAATGATGTTTATCAACATGAGGGCTTTGTGGGTCAATGCTATGTGTGTTATATATGTTATTTTCCATTTGAAGGGGGGGGGGGGGGTGAATTCTAGTGATCTTTCTCATATATTTGTTTCGCTTTACACCTGAGTGGTTTTACGGGTTGTTCTCTGTATTTGTAAGTTAGATCTTTTGCACGTCCGCAATCTCTCTCTCTCTCTCTCTCTCTCTCTCTCTCTCTCTCTCTCTCTCTCTCTCTCTCTCTCTCTCTCTCTCTCACACACACACACACACACACACACACACACACACACAACACACACACACTTATCAGGCTCCTTTTTTATTTTTCTCTTCTTTAATATGGTGTCTCTATCAGCCTCTATGTCTCAATCTTTGTTTCTTGTCCCACCACCTCTTGCTCTCTCCCTTTCAAACTAGGATTACATTTGTATTTATATTTTGTACATATTGTATTTGCTAGTCATGATCTATGTATGATTTGTTTTTGATATTTGCTCATTGTGCTTTGGTTCCTTACGCCAATTTTCATTGTTGATCTTTACATTTTATTTGATTCAGTATTTTTCTTCTTTTCATGACGACAGGATAAAAAAAAAAGCTTGTAGCTAACTCCTATTTATCGTCAATAAAAATAATTTTGACTTGACACACACACACACTCACACACACAAGCGCACACACACACACAGTCATATGATGTTGCACGCACACATATTATCTAGTTGCCTCGTCCTTTTCAGTAAAGATAGACTTGGTTTGGGCAGACCACTTTTAAAACAACATTATTCCACTGTCCTTAATCGATTTTCGCCAAAAACTAGGGGAGAGCACTTCGTGAAAATTACAGTTGATTACCTCGACTTACTCGGTCAAAACCATAGCAAACATGGCGGCATGGCGGCGGATCTTGAAACCGCAGGATGCGAGTCAGCGACGTGCAAAACATTTTTTGGGGGGAAATGAGGGGCAACCAGTATCCACAAAATGCTAGAACTTGCAAAATGTGACGTAAAAATATAAATTACATCACGTTTGAATGACGCACTGTGTTCTAAGTGATGTAAGTCTGCTCAAACACACGAGGCGAGAGCTGGGGATCTACCTGATGGTAGAGTAACTTCCCCTGTTTGACCGATTGAATTAGCCAAGATCACTCCCACACACCATGAAATTACTTCCCTTAATTATTTCCGAACAATTCCTATTGATATCCTTAACATGATTCTTTCTCTTGTTGTTTTCCCTTTCGCAGACCCAGGCTTCGAGTCGTGGGCTCGGAGGGAAGGCCTGTCGGAGGCCACTTTCAGGATGCTCCTGCGGGAAGATTTCACCTCCAGGGACCAGCTGCAGCTGCTGGAGGGCCACTCGCTGGAGAAGGAACTGCCCCAGCTCCTCGCCCTGCCTGGTAGGGTTTATAAACCAGCTGCGAAGCCAAAGCTGGTGAATGTTTTCAGGGCTTTCTGTTTGTTCTGGACTGTCTACCTGACTATTACTGGGGGGGGGGCTAATGGTCTTAGCCCAGGATAAGCTGTAGTTCTTTCTCCGTCTATGTTTTCTACAGTATTAGGTACATGCGTCCTCCTAGTTCTGTCGCGATTTATCGTCAGAAGTAGCGTGTGCGACGTCGTATCGAACCAGCCAGATATCTATTTGACTACCTATCTGTCTGACTATCTGTCTATCTATGTGAACACGACAGCGTGTGAACAGAGGGACACAGGAAGCTCAAAGTTTCCATGGCCGGTAGGTATTGAGGATATCTAGGCCAAGTTCGAAAATGAAGGTCATTGGTCAAAGGTCAAGGTCACTGGAGCCGAAAATGCTGCCGCGCACCTGCTTTTTTCTAGCTGTCAATAGCGTGGCGAGCTACATTTGAGATCCTCGCTGGCGCAGAGGTACTGTAAAGTGCAGGGTGTAGACCGCTTGACTGGACTTTAGTGTCAGGGGTGTTTGTCTGTTGATTTGATTCTGCAAGGTCACTGGACCCGAAAATGCTGACGCGCGGATGGTTGATCTAGCGTTTTCATGCTCCAGTTTTATTTCATTTTGTTGCTGACCCATTTTCTGGGCCCCAGCGTTGCTCTTTCCCAGTCCCAACTCGCAGCCACACCCTGGTTTGTTAGGTTGCAGGCGTACCCGAAGCCAGCAGTCCACAGAGGGGGGGGGGGGGCGAATTTATGTTAGGCCGTCAAGAGGCAACCAGCAGAGGAGACACTGCACTGCTGCTGCTGAGTCGTTTCTATGGAGTTAGGTGGAGCCTGTTATGAGCTGACATATAAGCAGGACACCACCCTACCTGGTGGTGTGGTGGAGTGTAACGTGTGCTTGTGCTATACATCTATCCATCAAGCTGCTCCATCTTACCTCTGCGACAATATTTCTATCTATACGCCAGCTCGCTTTTTGTATTCAGTTTCTGACCCTCTTTCTCTCCAGATCCCTAGGTATAAAGCTTTCAACGGTTGGTCGGCGCTCTTTTGCTGTCTCAGGACCGACCTCCTGGAACAAACTTCCTCTTTCCCTCCGTCAGCGACCGACCCTCTCTGCTTTCAAAGCTAACCTCAAAACCCACCTGTTCCCCCGTCATTAAAGCTCCTCTCTTTCTCTTCTCTCTCTTGCCATTAGGTCTGTTTCTGCTGTATTCCATTTATGTCATCCGTGTGTGTTCGCTTTGTATTGCGTTTTTTGTTTGAATGCGTTATGAATGCTAACGTGTGTGTGCGCTTTGATTTGATTTCTATCAAGATTCAGCGCCGTATAAATACTGTATATTGTTATGTTATGTATTTCCCATAATACTGATCCCACATGGAGTACCGTAACTTTTTTTTTATAAATCATATTGTCTCCTGTTCGCTATCTGCTGACAGTACTTTATATCATTAAAAACACAACAACCACAGAATGGCTAATACCTCAAATGAATAGCCTGCTAATAACGTATAATTGCTGAGGTATGATTTCTTTGGATTTAAAACACAAAAGGTCCAGTTCAGGTTTTTTTAAAAGTCTCGCCATTTGCTATTGGAGAAGAATGTTAGATTTGATTAAAATAACAATTAATTTGTTTTGAAATGTTTTTCTCTTTCATCCTCTTCTTTTTTTCTTTTTGTTTTGCTGTTCTATTTTCTGGGCCGTACAGTGGCGTTGCTCCCACGCCGCTCATTCCGAATCCCAATTCGCAGCCACACCCCGGCTTGTTCAGGTCGCAGAATCCGAGACCAGCAGTTCAAAGGGGAGCGAATCTATGTTAGGCCATCAGGAGGCAACCAACTGAGGAGACACTGCACTGCTGCTGATTCACTTCGGTGGAGTTCAGTGGAGCCTGTTCAGGACACCACCTACTAAGCCCTCCTACTGACGACACTATTCTCTTAGTCGCGGAGCCAGTGTGAGTGAGGTCCTCCTCCGAAGGCGCCACCACGACCGTCCACCGACAGCTCCCCAGAACACACTGATCCCCATGACTTTGACCCGAACGCACCAAGGCATAGACTGGATTGGAAACCGAAACTGAGGTCACCATGAGAGCAGGGCATGCAAAGCCTCAAAATTTGAGACGTTTTTCTTTGTAATGATTGATGGAAATGACTTCCATCCTCTTCTAGTCACAGCTATTCAGATACCATTACAAACTGAGTGTGGCAATCAAGCTTTTGCCCCGTTTCTCTCTCACTTTATTTGCGCCTTATCTGTCTGCAGTCGCCTTACTTACTACAACTAGAACTCAGCTAATAAGTGACCCCTAAAAGTTGTGGTGGGGTGTTACGGTGCGTTCTGATGATGTGGTAGTGGGAAGCGAAATGCACGCAACGAACGGGAGCTCAGTCTTTTGAGGCCTTGTGCCGCATTATAGATCCACAACCCCCAAGAAACCCCATGCACTTATTTAAGAAATAAGCGGATTGTTTTACGGATGGGTGTCCGCATTTAATGAGCGGACCAAATGAATCATATGGGGGGGGGGGGGGGGGGGTTCCGCAGGGAGTCCAGGTTGCATCATAGGTCCTGGGTTAAGGTGCAGAGGGCTTGTGGGGGCCCAGGGGGCAAAGCCCCCGGACATTTTTGCAATTTAGTGATTATTACGGCAAAAACCGAGCCATTTTCTTATTTTTTATCCTTGTATTGGCTAAAGCTGTGTGTACACATATACGCGCACGTTCCGCGCGCGGAAACCTATGCACAATCTGGAAGTAAGAAATATGAAAGAGTGTGCCTGTAAAGGGCTTGTTGTCTAGGGGTGACGGCTCTTATTGGGGTGCGTCTACATGCTTCCTCCACTCACACACGAGCAACACCGGAGACCAGTTTACAACACAAAAACGAATATTTATTCCTTGGCATCAGTAATTTGGCATATAAAGAAACTGAAAAGCTAGAGACCTAATTGGAACTGAAGAAACGACTACTTGACTTTAACCTAAGAATTCCCCACCTTCCTTCCCAGTATTAACTACCTAACAAACAACCTACCCGGGGTAAGGACCAGCCTAAAGAAAATGGTACAATTGTTTCAATGCCATCAGAAGAGTATAGATAAGTCACCGCCCTCGCTCACACACTTATCTAATCAGTTAAACGGTGCACGGTGTCAATGTCCACACTAGTCGCGTTCCACACAACGCTCAAAGTTCTCGCGAAGCGTAGACGCTGGTAGACACGCTGGCGTCGTCCAGTTGCGAAGAGTCTGGGCGTACCCTTGGAGGCTCAGGTACGGTGGGTCCTGAAGGTTCTTGAATTTCCCCCTCTGGCTTGGGTCCTCTCCATCCCTGGTCTCTCCACGTCTCATCCGGGGTTTCTGTTTTGGGCTAAAAACACACAAGAGAAATGTGTGCCATGCACATAAGAACATGCACCGCGACTGTTGCAAAGATCCCTACGTCTATGAGTGGTGATAAGCGAGGCGATGAGAAAGAAAAAATGATAGATGATTCAGCAAACCAGTCAGTCAAAATCAAGGGAAACAACTTACTACAAGTGTTTCTAGTCAAAATGGATATAATTTAGAATGACTGGTTGCTAAGAAGAAATTGAGCAAAGAGACATGCATCACATCAAATCAATGCATAGCTTATCACACGCTAACTTATCCAAAGAACGTTACAACAAAATGTTAGCGTCTGACTTCAATTCAGAAATGACCAATATTACTGCTTTTGCATAATTGTTAACACTACTGAAAAAGCATTACCAATGATAACCAATATCATTCCATTACATTAGGAAATCGTTATAGTACAATCCAAATTAAGCTGCGCTACGGCAAGCTACTTGACTACGCAAACAGGTCACTGAATACATAATGAGCTCAACGAAACATCCTAGCAAATACCTTATGCTGGACACATTTATGTACAGGTATGTACAGACGATACAATTTGCACAAGGACTCACAGACGATACAATTTGTACAAGGACTCACAGACGATACAATTTGTACAAGGACTCACAGACGATACAGTTTGTACAAGGACTCACAGACGATACAATTTGTACAAGGACTCACAGACGATACAATTTCTACAAGAACTTTCCCCGCCCAGGCAGAAAACTATAACCACGCTCCAACCAAATAGTGGTTATGAATTTATGAAAACAATACCGGAAAGGTAAATAATTGTGCACACGAAAATTAGGAACGCCCGGTTAATTTATCTCCTTTTAAAAATAGAACGACCATCTTTCTCGAAAAGATGCAAACGACATTTATACTTCCGAATACGAGTATATATTGTCCGGACTATCACACGGACCGGAAAACAAACCCGAACATAACCGTTCCTGGACCAAACAGTTTATTGTTATAACTTCGGAAATAACAACGCGACAACAAAACTACGGTGT
>CM065712.1:16403228-16405728 GCA_017654935.2 Phymorhynchus buccinoides | reverse complement strand
TAAAATAC
Organism: Phymorhynchus buccinoides; assembly: GCA_017654935.2. NCBI lineage: Eukaryota > Metazoa > Mollusca > Gastropoda > Neogastropoda > Raphitomidae > Phymorhynchus > Phymorhynchus buccinoides. The sequence goes on along the minus strand of CM065712.1, from coordinate 16,405,720 downwards.
AAAATTATATAAATTGTGCCGATTTACTTTACTTAGTGCGTCACTACACTTATTTCATTTCTGTTCATGTTTATTTTTTTATTTCTCATTCCATATTATTTTGTATTCAATTCACATTTTTCATCATGCTTATCCGTATGCAGTATAGGACTGTTCATGTGGAAGTTGTGGTCAGCATAGATCTGTGTGTCAGATTGAAACGTAAAGGGCAAACTGGTGCGTTAGGATGTAACAAACTGTGTCTTCATATTGCAGGGTTATTCATTGTTGACATTTGTCTGTCAACTTGCGTGACGCTGTTCAATGACTGTGTGCTTTTCTTTTCTGAAACATGTGTTGGTTGTATGTGCTACAACGTAGTATGTGTTTGTCAATTCAAGAAACGAAAAACAAGAGGTAAATGGTGGTCAATACGGAATTAAAGATCTGTTCATTCAGTGCGAATGGATTAGATGAACAAGCTAAACGTAAAGATGTTATTAATTTCTTAAGAAAACATCAAGAAAATTGTGACTTATTTTTTATTCAATCATTTCATGCTCTTTCAAGTCAGGAAAATGTCCTAAGGTCCTGCTGGGGGGTTGATGTTTTGGTGGCTGGTTCAGCTACTAGCAAAAATGGTGTAACTGTTTTGTTTACTAGCAAATTTGATTACAAAATCCATAATGTTATTTGTGACCCAGATCGCTGTTATATAGTCATTTATATTAAATTATTAAATAAGCGCATGACTTTTAGTTAATCTATATGGGCCCAGTAGTGGATATAACATAGAATTTTTTAAATAGAATATATCAAGTTGTTGAAGGTGTTGGTAATAAAAATGTTATTTTGGCTGGAGACTTTAATTGTCATTTGTGTCCTAAATTAGATACTCGAAATTACAGTAGTGTGGCTAATCGACCCCGCACTAGGAAAACAATCTCTGACATGATGAAAAAAAATTTGATTTGGTCGACATTTGGCAAACACTTTACCCAGAAAAGCGCGGTTACACCTGGCGTAAATTTAATTCAATCAAACAAGCACGCCTGGATTACTTTCTTATCTCAGAAGACCTTATTACTGAAGTAAATAATTGTAAAATTGAGCCAGGCCATAGGTCCGATCATCCTTTGGTCATTTTATCACTAAAAACCAACACTCCTAAAAGAGATAAACCCTTTTGGAAATTTAATAATTATTTGCTAAAGAACAATAGAATATTTATAAATTTTAAAAAAAAAAACTGATCTTAGAAGTTAAGCGACAATAATGGCGTGTACATGTAATATAACATGGCCTGGATGAGGATGTTTTTTTGTTTTTTACAATTAGTGACCCCAAATTGTTTTTGGAAGTTCTTTTAATGGAAATACGGTGGAAAGTCCATTTTGTTTTTTTAGAGCCAGTTGAAAAAACAAGAAAGTTTACGGGAAAAACAATTAGAAGAAAAATTTAAAATTCTGGAAAACAAATGTGTCGGAGAATGATTGATCTGAAATTGACTTGGTAAAAAACGAACTAGAGCAAATCAGAAAGAAAAAAACAGATGGTATTGCTGTGCGATCAAGAGTAAAATGGCTGCAAGAGGGGGAGAAAGTGAGTAAATATTTGTGTAGGCTAGAAAGCAGAAATCATGAAAACAAGGCCATGGCCTTCCTAGAAAATAGTAAAGGGGACATTATAACAGAGCAGAAAGAGATTCTACAAGAAGTTAAAGCATATTATGAAGATCTTTACAGCGACAAAACTGTAAGTGACGTTGACCTTAATAATTTACTACCAAATGAAACTCCAGTTTTATCAGAGGAGGACAAAAATTCTATTGAAGGCTTAATTACACTGGAAGAAACAAAATTTGCCCTAAAATATATGAAAAACAATAAGAGTCCGGGGCCCAATGGCTTTACTGTTGATTTTAAAAAAAATTCTTCACAGACCTGGATGCAATTTTTAGTTCGATCTATCAACTATGCCATTGGCAACAAAACAATTGTATGTAACACAGAAACAAGGTGTTATTACCTGTTTACCTAAAGAGGAAAAATCTTTAAAAACATTGAAAAATTGGCGCCCCATATCATTACTGAATACTACATACAAAATCGCATCAACTGTATTGCAAACAAACTAAAGACTGTATTACCTAGTATTATAAGTGATTGTCAGAAGGGCTTTCTAAAGGGAAGAAATATTAGTGATAATATCCGTTTAATCTATGATATTTAGTACACTGTGAAGTTGAAAAAGTGCCTGGTATGCTCTTATTGCTGGATTTTGAGAAAGCATTTGATTCTATTTCCTGGTCATTTCTGGGAAAAACGCTTTCAATTTTTACTTTTGGTCCTGATTTTCCACGCTGGATAAGCGTTTTTTATGCTGACCCTTGTACATGCATTGCAGCGAACGGTCAGTACTCTGAATGGTTTGGTATTTTTCGTGGAGTCAGCAAGGTGTGCGATCCAGTCACCCATTATATTTAAGTTGGTGCAGAGGTGTTGTCAATGTCT
>CM065712.1:16401335-16402728 GCA_017654935.2 Phymorhynchus buccinoides | reverse complement strand
AGGCATAGACCCACAGAGAAATACAGACAGGGAGAAACTGAAGCTGAAACTGAGAGAGATGGACAGAGACAGAGAGAGACAGACAGAGATATAAAGCTAAAGATAAAAAGAGAAAGACAGATTGTGTGAGAGAAAATAGCCTGAATTTTATTTTTCCACTAGAGGTTAATAGCCACTGCCATGAAATTAAGGAACAAAAATAACTCAATTAGTCTTTCTGTGGTTTGGTCTGACATAAACCTGCAGCTGGTCTGAAGTAAACTGGCCTGTTTTTTTGGAACGACTGTAGTTTTCTTGGAACATCCTTGTCAATGGCAATTCCCTTATAAGAAACTCGAACTGGCTTATAAAAAAAATGAACTGCAAACCAAGTTGCATGTATGAAATAACTTTCTTATATCTGAGTTTACATCGCGGATGGGAGTAGAAATTTGTTTGATTATAAACGAGTTTTCTTATAAGCGAGTTTCTTATATCCGAGTTTTGATAATACATAATAAAGAAGGAGTTTAGCCGGGAACATTATTTTGCTTGATTATAAGCGAGATTTATTATAAGCGAATTCGGCTGTAGGAACAAAAACTTCCCAACCCCCACCCTTACCACCCCGATACCCCATCTCTCATTATCGAACACAATCACACTGAAAGATAAAAAAGGAACAATTATTGTAAACAACATAATATACAACGTAGTATATAGTGGACAAAAAAATCGAGAAAGACAGACGGAGAGAGATTTTGAGGGGAAAAAAAAGATGGGGGTGGGGGGGTGTAACAACACGGATCACACACACACGCGCGTGCGCGCACACACACACGCGAGGACGGTCTCACCTACGCATACAGAGATATGAGAGAGAGACTGAGTGATCTACACAAGATTATGATTATAATTGGATGGAAGTTCAGTTTAACGTCGCGTATCGGCTTTCGCCATGTACGACGGGCTGAACAAACCAACCAGGGCATAAACAAAAATTTATGTTCCCGAATCACTGTCTTACCCAAAAGGCCGAGAAGCGATCAGAATTAAAGATTATAATTGACGAAACAGGTGTTTTTAATACTGTTTCAAAGACCCACTGAACCAGCAAGATTAAATCCCTTGGTTTTTCTGGGTAGGTGTGACCCACATACAAGTCACACACACACACGATCGAGGCTGCTTTTTAAAGCGATGTCCCGTTTTCATATATGAAAGAATTTGTATGGGAGTCAGACCTGGTCAAAGTAAGATTCCTTGCCAGCGAGAGAGGGAAACACGCGAAATCCGTGATTTGCACTCATGGATCTGGTGGGTCTTTAAATTGTGGAAGATTTTCGGAGTGGCGTATGATAGAGGGGAGCTGGTTCCATGTTTTTGGTGCGGGGAAAGAGAAAGATCGGTGTCC
>CM065712.1:16366335-16396335 GCA_017654935.2 Phymorhynchus buccinoides | reverse complement strand
AGATCCTTCTCCTCTGTACAAGTATCTAAAACATGCTTAGATGAGCCATGAGTAATTTCATATCCTTTATTTGGATTATTGTACTCCGCGTGCATAACCTTACATTTTCCTGCGTTAAAATATAGATTACACTTCTCTGACCATTCTATGAGTCTGTTAATATCATTTTGCAGTACGTCATCTGAATTTTGGGAACGATTATACACTTTAGTATCATCTGCAAATATCTTGCATGCACTTTGTATGTCTTCTGGGAGATCATTTATAAAAACTGTAAAAAGTACTGGGCCCAGGATGCTACCCTGGGGAATACCACTTAAAACATTAGTACTAGAAGACTAGTTGATCGATCAAGTCTCGATCTTACTATTTATATATTAATTTAATTTAGTACATACATCTGTATCGTTAAAAATTCTGGACTTTCCTGGAGTTGCACTGGCTTCGGGCATTGCCTCCAGGATTGTTCCCACCATATTTATATCTACTAATGTCCCATATGTGTCTGTTTCAGACCGGAGGACGTTGATAATAATTAATAATAATAATTAGCATTTATAGTGCCTAATCTTAAAAAAGCCCTAAGCGTTTACAATAATAAATGGATAAACCAGCAAGCAATATAAATAAACGACAAATATATATTATGCACACACGCGCGCGCACATGCACGCACTGAACACAGACACACGTACGCACTAAACAGACACACACACACGAACGCACCACACGCGCTTACACAAAGTTTAGCGGAGTTTCATTCAGTCTGGATCAGTGTGACTCGGCAAGAAGAAAAACAAAATGTCGGACTAGGCTAACCCTCCGATTAGATTAACCTCGCAAAGTACCAGATTATAAACTTACATGCACCAAATTTGGCACGCTTGTAGCAAATTGGTTGAATCTATTATGCTATTATTTTAATTAATATCTTAAGCTTGCGTCCACTTGTAAACAAAATCCGGTCATGACTAACGGGACAAGTGTCTACTACACGAAGAAAATGACCGGATGGGTCAGCAACAAGAATAACTACCAATGAAAACAAAGCAAAGACAGTGACCACTTGGCACGAAGCCAAAACACGGGTTTGACATTTTGAGGGGAAACTATCGAGTCGGTATGACCCGATTCCGTCGATCCTACTTGGGCGAGGCTAGGGTTGCGGGTCCGTAACCCGCATTCTCCAGGCTATGGTTACGGGGCTCAATCATGGGATGCACACAATTTCTCTTGAAAAACTACTAACGTTGACTATCATGTTCCTACCCCTACCCCTACCACTATTATTTTAATAAAATCTCGATTCATTAAATACAAAATTAAGAAAACTGCACATTTGTTGACAACAAAAATTTACTAGGAAGAGTTACTATCCCTGAACATGGTCCGAGTGTCGCAACAACCCCGTAGCCGTAGCCACTGAGTTTTCAGCTTTATTCTAGTTTTATGTTTTGATTAGGCCCTGTTTCCCTGGTGATTTTTAATGTTTACAAATCTTGTGTTCGCATCGTCGTTTTTTCCCAAACCGTGACCCCTGCACCTTTGGCAAAGATGCAGATAAACATCCCCTCCTCCATTTCTCGGTTATTTCTTGGGGGTTTTCCAGTCCTATGGCCTTTCTTACTGCAGATTGAGCGCTTATGACTTAAACCTTTATCGTTTTCTATATTTAACATTAATTTTCATCCATTTACATAATTAAAAATATGCATTCAATATATCAGTAGTATAAGATAAAGGCAAGACGGGAAAAAAACAATGAACCAAGACTGACAGAGACAGGTACAGGGGTGTTGATCTACATTTTTATTATTTCGTTTTAACACAATGAACCAAGACTGACAGAGACAGGTACAGGGGTGTTGATCTACATCTTTATTATTTCGTTTTAACACAATGAACCAAGACTGACAGAGACAGGTACAGGGGTGTTGATCTACATCTTTATTATTTCGTTTTAACACAATGAACCAAGACTGACAGACAGATACAGGGGTGTTGATCTACATCTTTATTATTTCGTTTTAACACAATGAACCAAGACTGACAGACAGATACAGGGGTGTTGATCTACATCTTTATTGTTTCGTTTTAACACAATGAACCAAGACTGACAGAGACAGGTACAGGGGTGTTGATCTACATCTTTATTATTTTGTTTCTTTAGTAAAAAAAAAATTAATTATATTACTCACATAATCCGACTTTTGTATAAAATTTAGAGGGATGTTGTGCATATTATATTAAGTGTGGAAATGTATGCGCTTATCCTGTCCGCTTTCTTTTGCTCATTTGCGAATAAGCGCATTGATAAGGTCTTCGTTAGTAATGTACACAGCCCCTTAGTTTAACCCCTTCTTTGCCAGCCATTTTTCAGCAAAACATTTCCATTAACCCTTTCACCGCCAACACAATGAAAGTAAGGCCCATCGTTCGCTACCTCCCCAAATTATGAAAATAGGCTCTTTCGATAACAGACCCTGGTTTGAGGCCTTTTCGTGACATGGGTGTTACTGTTAAATTATTGACAGTAAGCTATCTGCAGTATTGACTCCAGCTACTTGCAATTTCATTGGATAGCGGCAAGCGGCCATTTTGTCTTGACTTTTTTTCATTTCTAACCCTAACCCCAACCCTAATCCTAGCTCTATCCCTTTCCCGGGCATTCTATCCTAACCCTATCCCTATCTAACCCCTATCCCGACCTGGAGAAAGGGATATGAGTAGTGCTGGCAGTGAGTTCATAACTTTAAAAAAAAGATCATTGGCGTCGATACTGCTGATAGCTTTCAGTAAGTTATTGTGGTGCTAAAATGCGACATTGGCGGTGAAAGGGTTAAGTCTGAAAAGTATGGTAACTGGATTCCTATATATAAAAAATATATATTGTGCTATGTAAGAAATTATTGTCCTCTACGATTGCAAATCTTTGTTTGTTATGTTTTTCTGTCTGTCCCAAGGATATCCCTGGGGCTCCCAGGGACCCCCATTTGGGGGTCTATGAAGTACTAAAATTCTACAGGACCCTCTAAAAGAATGTGCAGGGGGTCCCAGGGATGCACTAGAAAAATTCTTTTTAGCATTCGCTATGCCACTGGGACCCTCTTCCCCGTCTCTAGGAGGACCCTCTATGCTGTAAGTGAAGGAGTCCCTGGGACCCCTTGTTTTGCAGGACGATTGGGGGCCTTGGATATCTCCTGAACCACTTGACAGAATCGCTTAAAATTTTGTGTGGTGGTGTGTTCCACCATGAGAGCAAATCAGTGCAAATTATTGCCGTTGTGACCTTGATCTTGGCGTATGACATTATTATTACAGTGGAACCTCCCTTAAATAGTATAAGACCTTCAAAAATCATCACAAATGAGGTCTCTTAGGGGAGCGGTCTTAAGGCAGATAATTTTAATACTTTACAAAGAAGGGCAATGTCTCACTCTCAGAGAAGTAGTGTTATAAAGTTATGATACTTATAATGGGAGGTTTTATAAGGTAAAGGTAAAGATGCCTCCATTTCTCGGTTGTTTCCACTTTTTCAGTCTTGCCTTTCTTACTGCAGATTGAGTACTTCATCCTCTGTCGTTTGCTATGCTAATTTTCATCCATTTACATAATGAAACACATACATTCAATAATAGTAAAAGATAAAGGCAAGACAGAAAAACGCAATGATCCAGGACTGTGACAAATGCTCCGAGGCTGTTGTGTGTACTGCACTACATGGGGGGTGGGATGGGGGGGGTGGGGGTGTCCTATTAGATAATGGCCTTTATCATGACTGTGATTAATTATTCAACAATTTTATCATGACTGCAATTAATTATTCAAAAAAGATAATTAGCCGAAAAGGTTAATAAAATACAGCTTCATGTTTGGTAAGAAAGGCAAGTGTGAAAATGCGGGGAGAGCCGAGAAATGTAGGGGGGGGGGGCACATCTTGACCTTTACCGGCAGGGCTCCCAATCGTCCTGCAAAACAAGGGGTCCCAAGGACTCCTTCACTTACAGCATAGAGGGTCCTAGAGGCAGGATAGAAGGTCCCATTGGCATTGCGAATGCTTAGAAAGAATTTTTCTAGTGCATCCCTCATTCCCTGGGACCCCCTGCACATTCTTTTAGAGGGTCCTTTAGGATTTTAGTGCTTCATAGACCCCCAAATGGGGGTCCCTGGGAGCCCTGGTGTTATTACAATATTAGTCTGACAAATATGGTATAATAACTAAATAAGGCCTCCCCCAAATATGTTGGTTTCCTCTTTGTGTTTCCCTACCTACCTTAGTTTTTGGCTGCCGACCCTAAACTTTTTTTTGATGAATGGGAAACCCCCCCAAAAAAAAACCGAAAGTAAGCGAGCAAACAGAAACATAAAACGTTATAAGTGCAAAAGTATGCTGTTTTTATTTGATTAAAATATATGAATTATATATACACACACATGGACCGAACACAAGATTAAAAAAAAAACCAAAAAAAAAAACCTACCCTATTTTTCAAACTGATGAAACCCCAAACGGACATAATTTTTGTGTGTGGCCTAATTGGGTTCTTTAACCTTGGAGCACAATGGTCGGGAGAGGAAGCGGGATGCCCAGCTGATCATCGACATGCAGGGGTCCACCACCACCATCAAGGACCCCAACGGCGAGGACGAGCCGCGCAAGTTCACCTTCGACTACAGCTACTGGTCCTTCGACGGATGCAAGACCAACGCCGACGGCTACTACGCCCCGGACACCTCACACGCCAACGGGAAAAAGTTCTGTGATCAGGTACGGAAAACCCTTTCGCCGCCAGCCATTTTTCAGCACAAATTTTCCATTAAGCTTACCTGGGTAGAGAAAACAATCGTCTGCAATAGTGGGGATTCTTCTATGACATATTTAAAGTAAGTCCTCCTTACCTCCCAAAATTATGAAAATAGGATCTTTGGATAACAGACCCTGATTTGATGCCTTTTAGTGACATAGGTGTTAGATCATTGTGGTGCAAAAATGCGACATTGGCGGTGAAAGGGTTAATAATACCATTACAATTTCGCTGTAATTATTCACCTCTGATTCCCATGGGTGCTAAGTACTCTTTCATGTTTACACTGATTTCAGTATTTTTAATTTTAACAGAAACTGAACTTCAGTTGTTGTTTTTCTTAAAAATGTTTTGACCACAAGCGACTTGGGGCGTTTTTAACTTTGTTCTATCTTGGAAGTTTGCAAAGGCAATGTAATAATTTTTCAAGGCTTATCAGACTCAAATTGTCTCTGTCTATCATTTTAACTGTCTGTCTCGTTCTCGTTATATCTCTCTCTTAAGTTGCCCCCCCTGAATCGTCCGACGGGGCTCTGCCCCTGTACCCTGCCGGGGCCATGGGTCCCTGGATCCCTGCCTTTCAGGTTTTTTTCATTTTGGGGAGATGCACCCATGTATTCTGCTATTCGATACCTCAGATTCTGCTGTTGCGCTCAACAACGATAAATTTAACATAAATTTTTAAAAAAAATATGAAGAAAAAGAAAGACCAGGGTCTGTTTCACAAGAGCAGGAGCTCGTAGCTTTTCGTGCAATTTAGCAAAAACAGTCCTAAGAAACGCCATCATTTGCCGATAGATTGCGAGCGTTGCAACAACAACAACAACAACATACAGTGTTTATACGGCGCTGAATCTTGATAGAAATCAAATCAAAGCGCACACACACGTTAGCATTCATAACGCATTCAAACAAAACCGCAATACAAAGCGAACACACACGGATGACATAAATGGAATACAGCAGAAACAGACCTAAAGGCAAGATAGAGAAGAGAAAGAGAGTGGAGCCTCAATGACGGGGGAACAGGTGGGTTTTGAGGTTAGATTTGAAAGCAGAGAGGGTCGGTCGCTGACGGAGGGAAAGAGGAAATTTTGTCCTGAGACAGCAAAAGAGCGCCGACTCACTCACTAGAGCTCTCGAGATGTTGATCGTGGCAAACTATTGTGACAATATATTTCTTGTTGTTGATTGGCCCATTAAGGTTTGGTTAAAATAAAATGAAATTTTGACCAATCACAAGTGCTTGTATTCCCCCCCCCCCCCCCCCCCCGCAAGCGTTTGGTAAAGTCGTTTCTTAGACCCTTTTTGGAGCAAGCGTAATGCACGCACAGTGTGACCTCTTGTGAAACTCGTCCTAGGCTACCAAGATGGGCGAGAGATGGCTGTCGTTTGTTCAGCCCTAAACAGTGTGAGTCATGTCCCCTGGTTTGTTGTACTTGTACATTTCCGGTCAACTGTTTCAATTCCTCTGTTTTCTTGCAAGACAATGATGCTCATATTGTTATTAACCCCTTCACTGCCACTGCCAGCTTAGTGTCTACTACTAGGATGTGTGTGTGTGTGATGTCATTGATCATGTCATAACTTTTGATGTCACAGTGATGGTTTTTGGTTTAGACAAGTCAGGAAAGATTATATCTCTAGACCATTTTTTTCAGATTCAGTCTAACAGGTCTGTTTTTATATTATAAGAAAATCGATAATTTCTCAGTTTTCCTCTGGCAGTTGTTGTCATACCCTGGCTTAAAGACTCCAGGGATCATCCTAACAGCCGAATCACTTGAACACTATGTAGACCTGCCTACCCATACGATTTTTCCGTATTTTGTACACGATTTTGAGCCCCAGTACTGCAGTAAGGTAAATGGCAAATTAATACGACAAAATTTTTAACTAAGATCTATCAAAATCGAGTGTTGATCGTCATTTGGCATGGCGGTTTAATGTTCTGTAATGTTCCGTTTTTGGGTCTCCTTGCAAAATACGGAATTTTGAGAAAAAGTACGGAATTTTATTTCGTGGAGTATCTAAAAAAGAAATTGGGGGTAGGCAGGTCTGACTATGGTACAAATGCACCAGCTAGGGATGACAATATTAAGTCTGTGACCGTTTTTGATTACCCCGCCACGTGGGCAACAACACCGACTTTGGAGGACCTCTGGCAGTGAAGGGGTTAAACTACTTAAAGTTTGCTGTACAATGGCGTTGCTCCCAAGCCACTCATTCCGAGTCCTGGGCAACTTGCAGCCTCACCCTCATTTTGTCAGGTCGCGGCATCCGAAATCAGAAGTTCACAGGGAGCATACCGATGTTCGGTCACCAGGAGGTAACCGCCAGAGGAGACACTGCACTGCTGCAGAGTCACTCCAGTGGGAGTTCAGTGGAGCCTGTTCAGAGCTAACATACGCAGTCTGACGCTTAATCCTTTGTATGAGTATGGACAAACTTTTTTTTTAATTTCAAAATGTTGGCTCTCTCAAAAGAAAATGTCAGTTCTTGCCACTTTGACTTATCCACTGTAGTTCAGGCACTCTCCTGAAATCAGGATGGAAAAAGTTGATAGAAAGAGTCTTCAGGATTGGCCATCTTGTCCACATCCAGAAATCTGATAAAATCAAACATTTCTGCCAACATTGATGGCAGATTAAAACAAGATGATATAGATAGGCAATTCTAACATTATATCACCACTCACACAGCAAAGTAACAGACTAACACACACATTGGAAATTATTTTTAATGTGGTCACCACTTCAGGATTGGGAGAATTCAAAGAACATTGAAACGTGTCATTTCAGGATTTAGGCCGTGTAATAATAATAATAATAATAGGGGATACTTATATAGCGCGATACCCCACAATGGGCTCATCGCGCTTTACAACAATATAAATGCATTACAAATCATTTTTAAAAACTAAAAACAAAAACAAAAAAAACATATAGTTAACAGCATCATATTAAAGTATCATACATAAAATCACAAATTGACTAAAAAGATTTATCAATTAAGACAATATAAAACAGCACGTCACACGAAAACTATGGGAAATATACAACTTTTAAAATATGACTGCACAGAAACAACAATACATACGGTACACTTACACGCCAACATCCACACCCACAGGCGCACGCGCACGCACACACGCACCCACGCACCTACCCACACTCACACACGCGCGCGCACGCACGCACGCACACACACACACACACACACAGAGAAATGGACGCTGTTGATTGACCGCACACATAAGTGGATATTCCATGCGGAAACCTGTGCGCAATCCATAAATAAGTGAAACAAAGAAGGGAACAGATTTTGTATATATGTGTAAACTTTTATCCTTCTTTCTTCCACCTTAGGGTTTTCCATATGGAACTTATGCATCTAATGTGAACCCGGCCTAAGAGAATGTTTCACCCATGCATATGGACAGGGATGGGAACATATAGAGATGGGGGCACATTGCACTGATCCATGTTTAAAACCCTTTTGCGTTTATTCCGGCCAAAACCGCCCGGCCGGAAGTTGCCTCTGTGTATTCAAGCTGCCCGAAACCTGCTTTAGCTTGCCCCCCACTCTGAGACCCCCTCTGATGGCATTTCCATCACGCACTAAGTTCTGGCTTGTTATACACACACTATGAAGAAGCTTCTCACTTGCAGTGATGTGATACTGATATTAGTATGGCGCTCTTGTGTACGTGTGCTTCAAAAGACAGATTTTCTTGAAAATGTAGGAAAGAATATGAACACCGGAAGAATTTTTTTCTATAACAAATATGTGTCCCAGCCCCATGAAAGGGACATTAAGTCGCTGGGCAAGCAGACTTGCAAAGTCAAAAATATCATTTTTTTAATCAGAGGGTATTGGGTATTTTCGTGCTCTCTAACATCCATTCTTTCATATTTATAAAGGACAATGTTTGTTTTGGTCTCTAAATACTTTTAAAAAATACTTTAAAATGAGTAGTTCAATGCATTTTCTTCAGCTAGGCTAATCTTCAGACTGTGATTTCTCGAAATGGCTGACAGTCACCCTACCAATTTTAAATGCTCATAACTCTAAAACGAAAAACGTTACAAGAATGGTTCTTCTATCATTTGAAAGAGAATTGTCTGAAGTTTTTAACTGTACCATTTTCTCAGAATGGTCAGTTTGACACTTAATGTCCGTTTTTCAATGCAAGAGGGTTAAATGTTTCAGAAACGTGTGTACAATGACCTGGGTAAAGGCATCCTGGAGAACGCCTGGAACGGCTACAACTCCACCCTGTTCGCCTACGGCCAGACAGGCTCCGGGAAAAGCTGGTCCATTGTCGGCTACGGCATCAATAGAGGTGTGTGTGTGTCACTGTGTGTGTGTCTGTGTGTGTGTGTCACTGTGTATGTGTGTGTGTGGTGTGGCGTGTGTGTGTGTGGTGTGTGTGTGTGTGTGTGTGTGTGTATTTGTGTGTCACTCTGTGTGTGTGTGTGTATGTATGAGAGAGAGTGTGTGTGTGTGTGCATGTGTTGTGTGTGTGTGTGTGTGTGTGTGTGTGCACGCGCACACACATGTGTGTGTGTGTACATGTGTACGTGCATATGTGTGTGTGCGTGTGAGAATGTTATTTGTTTTTAGTTTAAAATTACTTGTTAAATTTCTTTGATTTTCATTGATTTTATAATATACATTTTTTGTTCAATGTCAGTACAACTTTTTAGTCAATCTGACAGTAAATTGGTTCCAGTTCAGTCCAGTAAATGTGCGTGTGCATGTATGTGTGTGTGTGTGCATGTGTCAGTACATGTATGCGCAAGTGAAGATCATCCCCAGCAACAGCAGCAGGTTCATGATGACAGCATTAACAACAACAATGATAACACAGTGTTCCCGATTACGCAGATCTGTACGTAAATTACGTACAAAGTTTCAAGTTTGGCGTATACATTTTTCAGTCAATACGTCATTGTGACGTACAGTTTTTCTCTCAGACGATTGCTTCCTCAAACGTGTTCGCCACGATCAGAATGTCGAAGCCATTTCGGCGTGCCGGAAACGATCAACCAAATATACTGGGCCTATTCTTTCACTACTATGCCATGCTTGAAGCAGATGACAAAAAACTATCATGAACCACAGAGTAATTTCCCTTTGTTTCTCGCCACCCATGCTGCTCGCACGTGCACTGCTGCCTAGCCTAGCGGCTTTTCTTGGAAGCAAAAAAATGGCGCTGGATTGCGAAAACTTCGACACGAAGTTCTTCCAAAGACTCTGAAGTTTTAAGTGAGGTGGCAAAAACCCTCAAACCAGTTCCAGTCCCTTCAAGTTCTACTTCAACTGTCAGTAGTGATGACAAAAAGAAAGTAACTCGCAAATTCAAGTCAAGTTGGTGTGAAGAATTTGACCAGCTTCATGTCTTTATTTTAGAGCATATTGTCCATTTATGATGGCTTTTAAATTGACCCTCAAAATTTTTCAAATGACCCTTACAATTTGGGGGCAAAGGGTCATGATGACCCTTAAAAATTTGGAAGCATACACTGTAACAAATAACGATGATAATGTTATGATCATCATCACAACAAAAGTGGTGATGACAATGCTCTCTGACCTACTCATCACGACAACCTAAACTATTATATTCAAATACCGCTAGATTATTTTGCCACATTGATTATTACACATATGCCAGGAGGACAACCAACTGAGGAGACACTGCACTTGCTGTTGAGTCATTTTGGTGGTGTTCAGTGACTGCAGTCTTTGTTTTTCTTCCCCTGGCTCTCTAGGCGTTGTGCCGCAGTTTTGCGAGGAGATTTTCCAAGGCATCGACAAGGAGAAAACCGGGGGCTCGGTGACTGAGTTTGAGGTGACCTTCAGCATGCTGGAGATTTACAACGAGTCAGTTCGCGACCTCCTCGACCCCAAGGGGGCCTCCAAGAAGGGCGGCCTCCGCATCAGGCAGCACCCCAAAAACGGATTCTACGGTACGTTTTGTGGATCAAAAGAATGTGAAATGTCGATTAACCCTTTTGCCGCCCGCCGTTTTTCAGCCCAAAAATACCATTAAACTTAACTGGTAGAGAAAATAAAATATCTGCATTATTGCTCATTCCTCTGTGACATATATAACGTTAGGCCTATCCTTACCTCCCCAAATTAAGAAAATCGGGTCTTTGGATAACAGGTCCTGATTTGATGCCTTTTAGTGACATGGGTGTTAAACCATTGTGGTGCTAAAATGCGACATTGGTAGTGAAAGGGTTAAAAACATTTTGCTACAATATTATTTCATTGTTCTTAGCAGGGCTCCCATGAACTCCCTCTTAGGGGTACATGAAGTATTACAAGCAAAAAGGACCCTCTATGAGAATGTGTAAGGGGGTCCTAGGAATGTACTATAAAAATGGACAAAAAAATAACAAACCATGGTCTTGGCATTCCAAGTTATGACCTCCAACCAAGGAAATTTCACCATCCATTATTTTCACTTCTAGGCCCAATTCATTGAACTGATTCTTTCCTCTTTTTCATCATCTATTCTCTCTCCTCCGAATGTCATTGCCCAATTCTTTGCCTACCCTCTGCATGCACGCTTGTGTACGCACACGTATGGTAATAATAGTATTAGTCATTCTGAAAACTTCTGTCAAGCTACTCATCACATGCACTTGGAATGTTAAATGTGTTTTGATATTTGCAAGGCAATGGGGACCCTCTTTCCCTCCTCTAGGACCCTGGTCCCCTATACCCTAAGTGAAAGGGTCCCTGGGACCCCTTGTCTTGGTTCTTGGTAAAGAATAATTGGGGGGGTAGAATGTGATCATGTGAATCACAAAGGGTAAACAATAGTTGTTTGTTTGTGTTAGTGCTTGCATGTGTCTGTGTGTGTGTGTGTTTGTGTATGATGTGTTTGTGTGATAACAGTGGAAAGGCTACAGATTGTCCCAGAGGTAAATTATGAAGGCATTGAAGAACTTAGTGTGTCACTGTGTGCTTGTGTGTGTGCGTGTGTGTGTGTGTGTGTGACATGCATTAACACACAGACTTGGGCTAGTCAAATTGAGTTGTGATGTTTGTTGGTTTGCAGTTACTGAATTAGGATGATGGATTTGTTGCCCCATGTTACGTATAATGTGTGTGTGTCATTGTGTGTCTGTCTGTGTGTGCATGTGCGTTTGTTTATGCATGTGTACAGCGGAGGGTCTACAAATCGTCCCGGTGGTGAATTACGAAGACATTGAAAAACGAATGGAGGAGGGCACCACAAATCGAACTGTCGCCGCGACTAACATGAACGCCACAAGCAGGTGTGTGTTGTGATGTATTGTGTTGTGTGCTGTGCCGTGCCGTGTCATGTCATGGTGTGTGTGAGTATTTGTGTGTGTGAGAGTGACTTTATGTGTATATGTGTGTGTGTGTGTGTGAGAGTGAGTTTGTGTGTATGCGTGTGTGTGTGCATGTTTATATTTTCCTTTTAATCATTCAGTATTGTCGAGAATGAAATCTTGTATTTAAATTTTTTTTTTAAATAAACATTTAAAAACCTTAAGAATAGGGGGTGCATTATTTTATTTTGTGTCTCACTGTCTCTTAATAAAAGCTTTGTTGTTGTTGTTAATTTTGTTTTGGGATATTTTTAAAATCCTTTTTTACCTTCAAACTTACCAACAACAAAAACTTTCTCATTTTCTTTTTAGTATTTATTTTCTTCATTTACTAAAATGATTACTCTACTCTTTGAGTCGAGCCCGGTGTTAGTCCCTAGCTGCTCATTTTGTGTGTAGCCATTTCAAAGGTACAGCCTGGATTGTGATATCTCTCTCTCTCTCTCTCTCTCTCTCTCGCTCTCTCTCTCGCTCTCTCTCTCTCTCTCTCTCTCTCTCTCTCTCTCTCTCTCTCTCTCTCTCTCTCTCTCTCTCTCTCTCTCTCTCTCTCTCTCTCTCTCTCAGTGATAATTAGCCCACTTTTTTGTAACCATCCCTTGTGACCTGGGCCAATGGCCTATTAATTAAAATCGTTCAGTGTTCAGTGCCCCCTCTCTCTCTCTCTCTCTCTCTCTCTCTCTCTCTCTCTCTCTCTCTCTCTCTCTCTCTCTCTCTCTCTCTCTCTCTCTCTCTCTCTCTCTCTCTGACTCTCTCTCTCTCACAGACCTCAAGACCACCAGTCCTTAAGGCAGGAAGCAACCACCAGAGGAGACACTGCTCTGCCTCAGCGGAGCTCAAAGAAACCTGTTGTGATGCTACTTTTAAATGTGAAAAATTATAAAGGATAATAATTATGGAATCTGTTATCTCTTTTTGTAGGACCTTGGTTTTAACCCTTTCACTGCCAGCCATATTTCAGCCAAAAATGTCCATTAAATTTACCTGGGTAGAGAGCAAAATCCATCTGCAGTATTTGGGGATTCTTCTGCGACATATATAAAATAAAGTCTATCCTTACTTCCCAAAACTAAGAAAATACGGTCTTTAGATAATATACCCCAATGAGAGACTTAGTGCGATTTTTCTCACGCCAGAGGGCATGACGCTCGTGTGGGGCTAATCCTCTCTATATTATTAGTTGGGGATAAAGAAAGAGAGAGAGACAGTGAGTGGTCCTACCATCATTCTCTCTCTCACTACGCCCAAGTAAGAAAATCGCGTGATAAGCCCCTAGTGCATTGACTGCCCTCTGGCGTGAAAAATATCGCCATAGGTTGACCATTTGATGCCTTTTAGTGACATAGGTGTTAAATCACTGTGGTGCTAAAATGCGACTTTGGCGGTGAAAGGGTGAAGTCTCATCCGAAGGACCAGGAAATAGGAGTAAAAAAGTGTCTTTCCCAAAGGAAACGACACCACGGATGGAGATGGGTTGGAACCCCGGCACTCGCAACCCCGTTCGATTGCGAGCCGGCAACGAACCCAACGTTGCACAGAGAGTGGTCATTGCGAAATGTCTCCCTGGGGTTGAGTGCCCACAGAGCATTATCACTAATGGTATTCTCTTGGTCGCCGGCCTCTTCACTGTCTTTAATCCCACTCTGCTGCTAATCCACTAATCTGTGTCGCTAAGAGGATTAAGGAGTTGAGAAACTAATCTGTCCCGGCAGCTGGTGGCCGGGGGAAAAGGAGGGGGGGGGGGGGGGGTAGAGTGTGTGATGGTGTGTGTGTGTGTGGGGGGTGGGAGGGGGTGATGGGTTGTGAATACACTCAGCAAGAAAAGAAAAGAAACGCATAAGCCGAAGATTAACACTCCACATAACGGAAACGGAGGGGTATAGCGTTTGGTGGTGGGGGCGGGGGGGGGGGGGGGGGGGGGGGGGGGGGGGGGGGAAGGGTGATGGGGGGGGGAATACACTCAGCAAGAAAAGAAACGCATAAGCCGAAGGTTGACACTCCACATAACGGAAAAAAAGTTCAAGAGTTTTTCTCACTTGTGTGTGAGAGTGTGAGTGTGTGTGTGTGTTTGTGCTTATGTATATGCGTGTGTGTGCCTTATTGCTGACTGTAAATTTTAAATCTTTTTTCAGACGCTAAACAATATGAACTCTGCTAATTAAAAAACCCACCTGTTAAAATGAACATGATGATGATGGTGGCAACGGTGTCATTTTTGATGGACGTTGCCCCCCTGAACCACCCAACAACAGGGTATGCAGGGCTCCCAATCGTCCCGCAAAACAAGGGGTCCCAGGGACTCCTTCACTTACAGTATAGAGGGTCCTAGAGGCAGGATAGAGGGTCCCAGTGGCATTGCGAATGCTAAAAAGAATTTTTCTAGTGCATCCCTGCGACCCCGAGCACATTCTGTTAGAGGGTCCTGTAGAATTTTAGTGCTTCATAGACCCCCAAATGGGGGTCCCTGGGAGCCCTGGTGTGTCCCTGTACTCTGCCAGGGCCTGGGTGGCTCCAGGGCTGCCTACCACCACCCCCCCCCCCCCCCCCCCCAGGGGTACTTTGTCCCAGGAAATGGTCAAAAATAGCACCCTGTCCCTGGAATCCACTTTTCTCTCTGGCGTACCTGGAAACTGAGTAGAATCAAAAATTTTGCTGAGCAGTCACTCATCTTGTTGGCTAGCCTTACTGTTGAAAAGAGCAACACCCAAAACAACAGACACTGTTGAAATATTTTTTTCTAAAAGACATTTTACAGAGGTTACTGAACACCAAAGGATCTTGAATAATGAAGCACAATGACACCAAAAAGCGTCTAGAAGACTAATTACAACAAATCCATGAGTCGCATAAACTTTGCTAGATCACGAAATAATCAAAAGTTAATGCTCGTTTTGACCCTGATGCATGACACTGCGATGTTTGTCCCTGGAAATAAGTCTCTGTCCCTGGTTTTTAAGTAGTTTGTCCCTGGAAACTGCAACAGTGGGTAGGCAGCCCCACGGCTCAGTGTCATTTTTTTTTAAATTAGGTATTAGGTACTTTATAGTCATAGAGGCATCTCTGTGAAATTCGGGTTGCTCCCACCTGGAGAGCGTGTCGCAGCCATAGGTGCGCCACCTTTTTTTCTTCTTTTTTTTTTGTGCATGATTTTTTTGTGTGACTGATGAGGAAGGAAGAGGGGGGGGGGGGAAATTTTGACCAAATGACAAAATTTTTTCGTTGCCACTGGGTTTAACATGTGCTAAGTGCATGGGCACACGGGACCTCGGTGTATCGTCTCATCCGAAAGACTCCACGTTCAGACCGTAAGGCCTAGTGCAGAGTGAGAGGAAAAATCCCCTGTACCCAGGTTCGAACTCGGGCTTACTTGACACGAGGCGAACGCGTTGCCTCTGTGCCACTCTACACCGGTAGTTCGGGGGAGTTGCACCCATGTAATAATTAATATGATGTTGATGTTGCGTTGACAGTGGGGCACACACCATCGAGGTCGGTGATCTTTATTGCAATGATAACAATAACAAAGATGATTATCATGATGACAGTACTTGATATGATGTTGATGTTGATGTTGCAATGACAGTGGGGCGCACACCATCGAGGTCGGTGATCTTTATTGCAATGATAACAATAACAAAGATGATTATCATGATGACAGTACTTGATATGATGTTGATGTTGCGTTGACAGTGGGGCGCACACCATCGAGGTCGGTGATGGCGCTGATCTTTATTGCAATGATAACAATAACAAAGATGATTATCATGATGACAGTACTTCATATGATGTTGATGTTGCGTTGACAGTCGGGCGCACACCATCGAGGTCGCTGATCTTTATTGCAATGATAACAATAACAAAGATGATGATCATGATGACAGTACTTGATATGATGTTGATGTTGATGTTGCAATGACAGTGGGGCGCACACCATCGAGGTCGCTGATCTTTATTGCAATGATAACAATAACAAAGATGATTATCATGATGACAGTACTTGATATGATGTTGATGTTGATGTTGCGTTGACAGTGGGGCGCACACCATCGAGGTCGCTGATCTTTATTGCAATGATAACAATAACAAAGATGATGATCATGATGACAGTACTTGATATGATGTTGATGTTGATGTTGCAATGACAGTGGGGCGCACACCATCGAGGTCGCTGATCTTTATTGCAATGATAACAATAACAAAGATGATGATCATGATGACAGTACTTGATATGATGTTGATGTTGATGTTGCAATGACAGTGGGGCGCACACCATCGAGGTCGGTGATCTTTATTGCAATGATAACAATAACAAAGATGATTATCATGATGACAGTACTTGATATGATGTTGATGTTGCGTTGACAGTGGGGCGCACACCATCGAGGTCGGTGATCTTTATTGCAATGATAACAATAACAAAGATGATTATCATGATGACAGTACTTGATATGATGTTGATGTTGCGTTGACAGTGGGGCGCACACCATCGAGGTCGGTGATCTTTATTGCAATGATAACAATAACAAAGATGATTATCATGATGACAGTACTTGATATGATGTTGATGTTGCATTGACAGTGGGGCGCACACCATCGAGGTCGGTGATGGCGCTGATCTTTATTGCAATGATAACAATAACAAAGATGATTATCATGATGACAGTACTTGATATGATGTTGATGTTGCGTTGACAGTGGGGCGCACACCATCGAGGTCGGTGATGGCGCTGATCTTTATCGCAATGATAACAATAATAAAGATGATGATCATGACGACAGCACTTAATACGATGTTGATGTTGCGTTGACAGTCGGGCGCACACCATCGTGGGCATCACGTTCCTGCAGAAGTTCAAGAATGCCGCTGGCGAGGAGACCACCAAGTCCGCCCTCATCAACCTGGTCGACCTGGCCGGAAGGTACCATGCACTACCTGGCCTAGATATCCTAACTACCTATGTGCACGCAAAATTTGTCCCTCTGTTCAAACGTTATCGTGTGAACACACATACATAGTCAGGCAGGAACATATTCTGCTCCAATGACTTTGACCTTTGACCAATGACCTTCATTGTTTAGCTTGGCCTAACTACATATGTGCATGCAACATTTGTCCCTCCGTTCAAGCGTTATTGTGTGAACACACATACATAGTCAGCCAGGAACATATTCTGCTCCAGTGACCTTGACCTTTGACCAATGACCTTCATTGTTTAGCTTGGCCTAGATATCCTAACTACATATGTGCATGCAATATTTGTCCCTCCGTTCAAGCGTTATCATGTGAACATGCATACACAGTCAGCCAGGAACATATTCTGCTCCAGTGAGCTTGACCTTTGACCAATGACCTTAATTTTTTACCCTGGCCTAAATATCCTAACTACCTTTGTGTATGCAACATTTGAGCCTCCTATGTCCCTCCGTTCAAAGTGTTATCATGTGAACACACATACATAGTCAGGCAAGAACATATGACCTCCAGCCTCCAGTGACCTCGACCTTTGACCAATGACCTTCATTTTTTAGCTTGGTCTAGATATCCCTAACTAACTATGCTCATGCAGAATTTGAGACTCAGCAATCAGCCACAGTAGCTTTTCTCAGCTCCTTTCAGTTCATGCCTTTTGTTAACACTCATCACCAGCATAAACAAATTTAAAGTGTTTTATCCATTAGGCTTACATTGCTTTATGGTGGTATGCCACTTGTAAGGTCTTTTCCTATCCCTAACCACAATTAATGATAAGAATATTTGCCTCTGTTGACAGAAATAACTTGAAACAAATAGCTCTGTGTGGAAAAACTGAAAGGAGCCAGAATGAGGGGAATCCGTGTACTGCGTGGCGCACATGATAATGGCGACTAATTTAGGATGTAATTATAGCCCATTATGCCATGTGTTCAGTGAGCGGGCAGACAGCACGGGGGCCACTGGGGACCGCCTCAAAGAGGGCGCCGCCATCAACCAGTCGCTCTCCTGCCTCGGAAACTGCATCTCCGCCCTGGCAGACAAGGCCTCCGGGAAGAGGGTCAAAGGTCAGTTGATTTACCATATTTTTCGAGTTATAAGGCGATACTTTTTTTTTCACAGACTCAGCCCCCCGCGCCTTATAATGTGCTGATAATATAGTGAGAAAATATAAAACATGTAACAATAAAAATTTGGTATCTATTTATTTATTAACCCCTTCAGTGCGAGAGCAAAAATTTAGATTTTTTTATATATATTTTTTTTATATTAACAGGGCTCCCAGGGACCCCCATTTGGGGGTCTGTGAAGAACTAAAATTCTTAAGGACCCTCTAAAAGAATGTGCAGGGGGTCCCAGGGATGCACTAGAAAAAATCTTTTTAGCGTTCGCAATGCCACTGGGACCCTCTATCCCGCCTCTAGGACCCTCTATGCTGTAAGTGAAGGAGTCCCTGGGACCCCTTGTTTGGCAGGACGATTGGGAGCCCTGATTTACCATATTTTTCGGATTATAAGGCGGTAGTTTTTTTCACAGACAATAATATCTGTATTGTAAAACAATTCGGGACTTTCCTGGTGTTGCACTGCCTCCGGTCATTGCCTCCATGATCGTTCCCCACCATCTTTATATCTACTAATGTCCCATATGCAGACCTGCCTACTGCTACGATTTGGCCGTAGCAGCTACGAAAAATAAAGCTTTGCTACGGAGCTACGGCAACCTTAACATTGCTACGGAGAAAACAAAATGCCGCCGCATTTTATTTTTGCTTATACCGTTCCCGGTTTTGTCTGTTTCTAAGAGCAGACGCCGTATCACACGCGGTAACCTAGTCACTTCCGTTTTATCAAAGTGACTGCGCATGCGTTCTTATTACTTTCTCTGAAGAACAAAAATGGCGGACTCCAGCAGCAGTAGCGATTCGGGAGATGTTTCAAACGAAGAAAAACAAACCCAAACCAGAAAACGAAAATCATCTGGCACACCATCTTGTTCTAAGAAAAAACATCGGCCTGCCGCACAAGTTTTCAAAATAGCTTACACGGAGGAGTGGCCTTGCATCGTCAGAAGTTGACTCGGTGCGAACCATGCTCACTCAGTCACTGCAGTGCAACCTCTGCCATGCGGACTTCTCTGTGGTAGATACGATTGCCGTCAACACGTTCAATCGGCGAAACATAAGCAGTGCGTTTCGGCTCAGGAAGAGAACAAATCGATTGCCGTCGTTTGTGGATGCTACGAAAAAATTTGCCATGCTACTGAAATTGATGGCTGGGCTACTGATTGGGAAAATTCCAAGTAGGCAGGTCTGCATATGTGTCTGTTTCAGACCGGAGGACGTTAACAGATTTTTCTTCTTCTTCTTCACACACTCTGTCCCCTGCGCCTTATAATGTGACTGATAATATAGTAAGAAAATATAATAACAATATTTGAAATTTTGGTCAAGTTTGGAGGGTGCGCCTCATAATCTGAAAATTTTTGTATTTATTTATTTATTAACCCCTTCAATGTCAGAGCAAAAATTAAGAAATTATCTTCTTCTTCTTTTATAGTAATAAGAATGAAAAGAGACCTGTTACTGTTAGACTCAGTCTGATGAAATGCTCTAGAGATAGAGTAGAAACAGGTCTGTGCGTTGGTTGGGTTCATGCGTACCCCCCCACCCCCCTTTGAAATCATAGAAATAGTAAAGAAATCACATGCTTTGCGTCATTTATTGCAATGACGTTTATTTCTCCTTGCTTCCATTTTTCAACCAGAAGATATCAACTTTCATGCTGTTAGAAGGTAAAATCTGAATCTACTCATTTTCCGTTAAGGTTTCCTTCCTCACTTGGTGTGGGGTGAAAGTTGCTATGGGTTACATATAAGTGTATTATGGATGAAAACGCAACACCCGTATGTAGGGTGCGCACTGACCCGTACCGGTACGCAATGACCAATTTGTCACAGTCTTCAGAAATTCGCTTGCTTCTAGAAAATGCTTTCAGTTACAAAGCAGAGCGTTGATACAGTGGAAGCAGAAACATTTTGTCAAGATTTTGTCTTTTGTCAAGATTAAACGCCCTAAATATTCATTATTATTATTAGTAGTAGTAGTAGTAATTTAGTAAGAAAGTATTTCTGATTTTTGTGTAAATTTCCTGACTGTAATCAGTCAGGAAAATGCGGCACATCACTTGCCTTGCGTTGTTCTTTTGTGTGTGTGTGAAGGTGTGTGGGTATGTGTGTTGCAGTGCCGTTCCGTGACTCCTCCCTGACCAAGCTGCTGAAGAATGCGCTGGGAGGCAACAGCAAAACCATCATGGTTAGGTGTTTTTTTGTTGTGTGTTTCTGTTGTCTTTTTCCTTTATAAAACTCTTTTCTACTCTCAGTTATATAAAAACGGGGGGACGTTTTGACTGGAACTAGGACATGTGTGTGTGTGTGTGTGTGTGTGTGTGTTAGTGTTATTTTGTGTGTGTTCAAGTTCAAGTTCAAGTATACTTTAATATCTCCAAAAGAGAAATTCAGGTTAGGTGCAACAACATGACAGAGATACAACATAACTGAAAGAACATTAATCAAACGTGTGAAACAAAATTATGCCAATCAAATAATTATTAAAATTCATTACATGAACTTAGAAATGTGCACATTTAAAACAGAGTAACCATTATTAACTTATGACAGTCAATCAAATAATAACATTTGGAATACTCCTCGTCATCAACAATCAATACACACATCAATACAGATGATAATAGTATCTCTACACATTAACATTTAACAATTACTGTTTGTGCGTGCGCGTGCATGTGTGTGTGTGTGTAAAAACAGAAAACGTGATCAATTGAAGATGAAGAAAGAAGAATACTTTAAGTTAAACTCAGATGGACCAAGTAACAGACAAATTGAGCTCAATGTTTCCAAAACTAAAGAAATGATAGTTGATTTCAGGAAAAAGAAAACTCCTCTCCCAGCGTTATCTGTTAAAGGTCAGATAGTTGAGCAGGTAGAATCATTTAAATTCCTAGGTGTGCATATTTCAAATACATTAAGCTGGGAAGTCAACATCACATCATCCTGCAAAAAAGCCCAGCAGAGACTATATTTTCTAAGACAGCTCAAGAAAGTTAGGATAAGTACAGCAGTCTTGACACAGTTCTATCGATCTGTCATTGAAAGCATACTCAGTTTTTCAATATCTGTCTGGTATGGATCAGCTTCAGCTAAAGATAAAAGGAAACTCCAAGTCATCAAGACAGCCTAAAAAATCAGGCCACAAACTGCCATCCCTAGATAACATCTTAGTGTGCGCATAAGACGCAAAGCTAAATCCATCATATCTGATAGCACACACCCAGCCAACCATCTGTTTCAATCTCTCCCTTCTGGTAAAAGGTTCTGCTCTTTTAAGTGCTAAATCTAACCGCCTGAAGAACAGCTTTTACCCCTCTGCTGTCAGAGCCATCAATACTCTGTAGGCTCACTCCCCTAAGGGAATTCTTTATCCTATTTTGCTCAGTAAAATTTCTGTCAATCGGTGTGCCTGCATGCTCGTGGTCTTGTGTGTGAGTGTGTGTGTGTGTGTGTGGGGGGGGGGGGGGGGGGGGTATGTGTTGGTATAAATGTGTATATACATGTGTGTGTGTTGGTGTACATGTAGGTTATGTGTTTCTGAGAGAAAGAGAGAATCTGAGGGAGAGACTGATACATGATGATGTCATCTGACTGTGTTATCATTTTTTTTCTTTTCTTATATTGGTTGTCCATCCATGTGCATGCTTTCGTTTTTGTTGGATTGTGTCTTATGCAAAATCAACACGATTTCCTTTGTATTATGATGCATTGGCTGATTAAAGAATCTTGAATCTTGAAATTAATAACTACAAAATCTCACAATATGGCTTCTTCGTGGGAATTTGTAAAAACTTGTTTTAATTCATTATTTTTAATCCAGATTGCGGCCCTCAGTCCAGCCGACATCAACTACGAAGAGACTCTCTCCACGCTGAGATATGGTGAGTCGTGTGCGTCAAAAAACAGGCAATAGCAAGATTTTACCTTAGCCCTCATAAAATGACGGTAAAATAACTTAAAGCTGCAGAAAAAAATTGGAACATTTTGCGGAAAATTATTATTTTAAATACTTGGTAATATATGTTGTGTTTTTTTAACTGCAATATTATATGGTTAACTCACTCGCTATTGGAGGGTTGTTTCCCTTAACTCCTGTAGCGCCTTGTGTTTTTTGACATTCTTGGTTGTTCATTGCATCTAACTTTTTTTTCCCAAGTGTGTATGCATTGCTTTAACGGCAGAAACAGTGCCTAAAGCTCTTTAAACAGACAGACACGTGGCAGGGTACTTGGCAGTGAATGTCTTTGCATTTGGTGGGAGAGTAGAGTGATGTGTTGGACGAATGTATTCGCCCATAGTGCTGAAAAGTTAACAACCCTTCGGGACAGGCCATCCCAGAAATTCACGGCACAGCTTACCGTATTTTATGAACTACAAGGCCATACTTTTGTCCTCAATTCAGACCCCTGCACCTTACAATGTGTTGCGCCTAGTGTGTGACTAAAATCTGATCAAACAAAGTTGTCAATTCCATTCATATCGTACCTATGGAGATCGAGTATCAGGCTGGAATCGTGAATGAAGGCACGGATGCAGACGACGCATTCAAAGTCAAATAAAGGTGGGGGGGGGGGGGAGGTTGAAGCAGGATATGACGTCACAGCCTCAGATCCGAATCGTATGTGTGTAGCAGGCGCTTTAGCAAACATCTCTCTTCAAATTTTCAGTCATCTCTCCTCTCTCCATGTGGTTCTATGCTCATCCTTTGAACCGGCATGTTGGTTCAAAACAGCAAAACAGCAGATTCAACCTCTAAACTAGCAAACTGAGAAGCCACGGAACGAATGTGCAACTGCACTTCGAAACCAACTCTACATGCTAAGACCGTAGGGAGACAAAATAAAAACTGCCTCTGACGTAGGGACAGACCGAAACAGCAACATAGTTGCTAACGCATGACGTCAAATCAAACCAGATGACGCGGAAATGTCCCCACTGAAAAGGAAACATGTAGACAAAAGCGGAACAGTGTGCAAACGTGACGTAAACACACCTCGACTTAACCCATTTCAACGGCACTGACTCAAAATGGGGGTGGGGGGCCTGAAGGAAGGCCAAAAAACACCCAGTCGAACAACTTAATCCCAGACTGCGCGCGCATCAAGTACTCGCGCTCTGAGCTGTTGGCGATTCCATGTGCTCGCCTGCAAGCTAATTCCATCTCGCAGCTTCGCCTACTTGGCCTCGGCGTGTCTTTACCCAGAAAAAGATACCCCCGTAAAAACAAACCCCGGACAAGTGTGCCAATTCTATCTGCGCCGCTTGCCTCAACTTCATCATCTGACCAACTCACTCCACCCTCACCATCTAGATGTTTGCCTCCTTCCACCTCTTCCTGCCTGCCTGACGACCATGACGACTCCACTCCTGTGCCACCACTCAACTTTCCTGTGTCTCCTGCTTCATCTGCCACAACCTCTCCTTCATCAGCCTTCCAGCACTATGACTCTGTATCTGTTCTATCCACCACCCCTTCATCCCCGTGTTGTGTTCCTGAACCATGTGTTGACAACTGCGTGACCAACGACTGTGACTCTGACTGTGATGTGTCTTCTAACCAGCCCTTTGCTTCTCTACTGCTGCCTTCAACGCCCAGATCTCCGTCTCCACCTCCCCCTACAGCACCCAGCCACCAGTGTGACGTATCATCTGTGTCACTGAACTCTATTCCATCCTCTGATAGTTTTAGTGTATGTGTATTTAATGCCCAGTCTGTCTGCCCTGAGAACAAAGCGGACTATATTGCGGACTATGTTTTTGAGCATGACTTTGATTTAGTTTTTATAACCGAAACGTGGCTCAAAAGTAATGGACATGAACCTAAACTAAAGCAGCTAACTCCCCCTGGCTACAAAATTAAATCCTTCCCCCGTTCTTCTTTAGGTGGGGGCCTCGCTGTACTGTATAGGGACGTGTTAGATAAATTCCTTTCCTTCAACACAACCCTCCCCTTCCCCCATCTGTCTTTCGAGGCTGTAGAAGTTGTTCTTAGCATGTCTGGTCAATCTGTTGTCTTCTCCTGTATCTATCGCCCTCCCCCTAGCAGAACTAACAATCTCACCGATTCAATGTTTCATCCCGAATTTGAAGCCCTCCTTGACTCCTATTCTCTGAACCGCAGTCCTCTTATTGTGCTAGGTGATTTTAATTTTCACTTCGACAACCAACAGTCCTCTCACACAAAGCGTCTCTGCCTCTCACTTGCTAACCACTCCCTCTCTCAGCTTGTAACTGAGCCTACACACAACAAGGGCCACATCATAGACTGGCTAATCGCGCGTGATTCCGACCAACTTGTTTCATCAGTGTCAGTGTCTAAGATCCTTTCCTCTGACCATTTTGCCGTCCTCGCCAGTCTTAATCTTTCCAAAACTCCCAGAAATAAACGTACGGTCACACGCCGTAATCTCAAGTCTATAGATATTCATACTTTTAGTTCAGAGGCAACAGAACTCCTTTCTAACGTGAGTATTTCCGACGACCCTGCCTCGACTTTTAATTCTACTATGAGTAACTTGCTTGATAAACACGCTCCCCCATCCACTCGTGTTGTGCCCGATCGTCCCTGCGCTCCCTGGTACACGCCTGAACTTAGAGTAAGTAAACGCACTAGTCGTAAGGCTGAGCGTCAGTGGCGGGCCTCAAAACTAGAAATACATCGTCAGATATATCAGTTTCTTCGTAACATCTTCACTCTTCTTCTGGCCAAGGCAAAAACAAGCTATTTTTCATCTAAAATTCTTGAAGCCAACACAACAAAGGTCCTGTTCTCCACCATGTCTGATCTCCTAGGCAACAAGAAATCAAGTCCTCTGCCATCAAATATCAGTCCTGACAAACTGCCAGAAACCTTTTCCTCCTTCTTCTCCACCAAGATTATCGATCTACGATCAAAAATCGACTCCATGCCTTTTCAACCAACTATTCCAGACCCATCATTCACTGGTGTCCCCCTTCTCTCTTTCAAGCCGGTGTCTGAGACCGAAGTTCTTTCTACTTTGAAAGAAATGCATTTTAAATCATGTGATCTTGACCCCATCCCAGCCTCTCTTTTCTCACAAATCTATCAACACCTTCTGCCATCAATCACCAACATCATCAATTCTTCTTTAGTTTCAGGTGTGTTTCCTTCTGCTTTCAAAACTGCTCTTGTAAGGCCCCTTCTCAAGAAGAACAATCTGGATCCTAATAATCTGAAAGAACTACAGACCTGTATCTAACCTCCCTTTTCTCTCCAAACTCCTTGAGAAGACTGTCCTGAAACAACTTAACGATCATCTATCCTCAAACAATCTTCATCATCCTTATCAGTCTGCCTATAGAACCAACCACAGTACAGAAACAGCCCTTGTTCAAATCGTCAATGACCTCTTACTTGCTTCTGATGCTGGTCAAATCTCTCTTTTGACACTTCTTGATCTCTCTGCTGCCTTTGATACCATAGACCACTCCATTCTTCTGTCTCGTCTTGAACATACTTTTGGAATTAAGGGCCCTGCTCTTTCTTGGTTTTCCTCTTACCTTTCTGATCGTTTTCAATCAGTTCTGGTCAATGGTCGTCAGTCTGAACAGGTTAGGCTTTCTTGTGGAGTCCCCCAGGGGTCTGTGCTTGGTCCTGTCTTGTTTACTTTGTATACGTCACCTCTTGCCAATGTCATCGATCAGCACGACATGAAACATCACTTCTATGCAGATGACTCACAACTCCAAAACAGTACAACCCCTGAAGATCTAGATTCCATTCTTACAGAAAGTAACAACTGCTATATTGATATTCAAAATTGGATGGTTCAAAATAAACTTCAATTAAATGGTGAAAAAACCGAAGCAATGCTTGTAGGGACAAAAAACAAACTAGCCTCTGTTTCCATAGAGTCAATCCAACTGGGTAACAATATCATTCCCCTCTCAGACTCAGTCAAAAACTTAGGTGTCACTTTGGACAATACTCTTTCCATGCAGAGTTTCCTGACTCAGACCTGTCAGTCCTGCTACTATCAAATTCGTTGCATTGGCTATATTCGTAAATACCTCTCAGATGAAGCCACAGCAAAGCTTGTTACTTCCCTCATCCTATCTCGTATTGACTACTGTAATGCTCTCCTTTCTGGCCTATCAGTCTCTTCTCTATCTTGTCTCCAGCGTATTCAAAACACAGCTGCTCGTCTTGTCCTTAGGAAGAAAAAGTTTGATCATGTTAGCCCTCTTCTGCGTTCTTTGCACTGGCTTCCTGTCGCAGACAGAATTGAGTATAAATTAAACACACTTTGCTATAAATCTATTCATAAAGCTGCTCCATCTTACCTCTGTGACAATATTTCCATCTATACGCCAGCTCGCACTTTACGTTCAGTTTCTGACCCTCTTTCTCTCCAGATCACTAGGTATAAGCTTTCAACTGTTGGTCGGCGCTCTTTTGCTGTCTCAGGACCGACCTCCTGGAACAAACTTCCGCTCTCCCTCCGTCAGCGACCGACTCTCTCTGCTTTCAAAGCTAACCTCAAAACCCACCTGTTCCCCCGTCATTAAAGCTCCTCTCTCTTTATCTTCTCTCTCTTGCCATTAGGTCTGTTTCTGCTATATTCCATTTATGTTATCTGTGTGTGTTCGCGTTGTATTGCGTTTGTGTTTGAATGCGCTTTGAATGCTAACGTGTGTGTGCGCTTTGATTTGATTTCTATCAAGATTCAGCGCCGTATAAATACTGTATGTTGTTGTTGTTGTTGTTGTTGTATCTGCGCACATGTGCTTAGGGAAGTGTGTGTGTGTGTGTGTGGGGGGGGGGGGGTACATGTGTGTGTGTGGTGTGTATGTTTGTGGGTGTTTATTTATTTATTTATTTATTGTTTCATATTATTTTGTGTTTGTCATTGCAATCGCTTAGGGCTTTTTTTTCTTTTTTTTAAAGATTAAGCGCCATGAATGTTCATCATTATTATTATTATTATTTTTAGCCGACCGCGCCAAGCAGATCAAGACGAAGGCGATGATCAACGAAGACCCGACGGAGAAGCTGATCCGTGAGCTGCAGGAGGAGAACGAACGTCTGAAGGCCATGCTGTCCGGAGACACCAAGATGGAGGTGATGAAGGACGACGACGAGGACCTCGATGACGCTGGTGAGAGGGGAGAGTGTGGGAGCGAGGGGTTGGAGGGGTGTGGGGGGTTGGAGGGTGTGTGTGTGGCGTGCTGTGAGAAGGGGAGTGTGGGAGCGAGGGGTTGGAGGGGGGTGTGGGGGGTTGGAGGGTGTGTGTGAGGCATGCTGTGAGAAGGGGAGTGTGGGAGCGAGGGGTGTGGGGGGTTGGAGGGTGTGTGTGTGGTGTGCTGTGAGAAAGGGAGTGTTGGAGGGGGTGGGGGGCTTTGAGTGTGTGCGTGAGATAGAGGAGAGGGAGAATTGTGCAGGGGTGTTCAATCAAGTCGCCAACTCGCCATAGGCGAGCCCAAATGACCCAAACTTACAAAAGGGCTGTAGTTTATCATGCTAGGGAAGGATGCCAAAAGATCGACTTTCCTATGTGTTGTGAAGTTTGCTCTGGGGAATTGGCACAGCAAGATCAACCATGATCGTCAATAGTAAGTACAGTTGAACCTCCCTTTTAAGACCTTGAAAAACCATCCCAAATAAGGTCTTAAGTGGGAGGGAGTTGTATAAGGGAGGTAATTTTAATACTTACGAAGAAAGGCAATGTTTCAGAGAAGTAGGTCTTAACCCTCTTGTGCCTGACGCTCTGTGCTCTCTATCACCTCTGACATCCTAGCCCAAGGGACGTCACTCCATACAAAAGGGGGGGTAGCGTCAGAAAAATAATAAAATAAAATATACCCTAGCAGATTTTGTGTGTTTTTTTTTTTTTAATGTGTTGCCGAGATGTCTGTCTGATTTGCAAAATGAATTTCAAGATGTTATGGGGATGCATGGCTCCACAAAAAAAATCAAAATGCCAAAGTGTAGTCGCAAACTGCATTCACTAGTCATTCACTGCCTACTTTTGCAGACTGGTGAAGCCTAAGACGACTGAAATGGAAATGCAGATCAAAATCATTCACTTACCCTTTCACTTCACGCTCTTATAATTCCTATCTTTCACAAAAAAAAGGAATGTCCATCGCTGTCATCACTCAGTGGATGCAATAACGACTCATCATCCATGATGTAAAAGTCGGGAAAATGCTGATGTCAGTAACACGACTTCAAAAATTCGCATCGATTGAACAAACACAAGCTCGCTGCCGAAATAGGTCAGAATACACTCCTTACTCATCACTTCGCGATCTCATAAGTCCCATCTTTCACAAAAATACGACTATTCATCGCTTTCCTCAATCAATGGACGCCATAACTGTTCGTCATCCATATTGGGAAAATCGCGAAAATGCCGAAGTCGGTCACTAATTTTCAAAAATTCATATATTTCAAACCAATCGGCCTAGAAGCCATTGCAAGCAACAGGACGGAAGTGTAATCTATAGCGAAAGCGAGGCTGAAGCGCTCACGTGACTGCCATGTGATAGAAACAAAATGGAAGCGCCCAAACGGGCCACGTGGAATCCGTACGTTCCCGAACGTTCTCAGCATTTCCGATCCGAATTTTTCTGAACGTTCGCGAACGTTCACCGCACAAGAGAGTTAAGTGGGAGGGAGTCTGACTAGGGAAGCCGAAGGTACGTTCCACTGAAATAAACTACATTATCCTGCCAGGTTCTTGAAAAACGGTGGTAAATTCCGGATTTTTGAACGTATTTGTTCCCGAAAACCAGAAAATGATGGCATGCCTCTGTGTGTGTGGCTGTGTTGCAGAGCTGGCCAAGCTGAAAGAGGAGATGGAGGAGGAGTACAAAAGTCGTCTGGAGAACAACCAGAAGGAAATGGAGGAGATGGCCAAGACCTTTGAGGAGAGGCTGAAGGAGGCTCAGATGGCTGGGGTAGGCCTGCATCATCGTCATCATCATCATCATCATCATCATTTTTATGAATTATGTCATCATCATTGTCATCTTTGCTGTTTGTGGCCATAACCATCACGTTCATCATTCTGCCGTGGATTGATGGACCCATGGAGCCCTCATAGCGGAGACAGTGCCCTGTGCTTGTCTCTCTCTGTTGATCTGTCTATGTGAAAAAAACCAAGTTGCAGTCACCTATTGCCTAAGATACTGAACTGATGATAATGAAAACTTTCTCTCTCTCAGGGTGGTGGTGGTGAAGGTTAAGCGGCCATGATAGTGGAGAAGCGGAAGACGTCTCCCCACATCTACAACCTGAACACACTGTGCCTGAACTACTGAACTGATGATAATGAAAACTCTCTCTCTCTCTTCCTCTCTCTCAGGGTGGTGGTGGTGATGGTCAAGCGGCCCTGATAGCGGAGAAGCGGAAGACGTCCCCCCACATCTACAACCTGAACATGGACCCTCAGCTGACCGGCCACATCGTCCACTTCATCGACCAGCCCTCCATCACCATCGGCAACGGCCGCGAGGACAGCACTGAGATGGTCCTCAAGGGACCCGGGTAATTAATTCGTTGTCTGTTGATTGACATTTTTTATGATCAGGGTTCGTACAAGGTCCTTGAAACCTTGGAAAACTGACATGGCCTTTTCCAGGGCTTGAAAAGTGCTTGAAAAACGGCAAAGGCCCCAACAACTCCTGGAAAAGTTGTGGAATTTTCAAAAATCGCCTGACCACATCCTTAATCTCAATCCATCAAAGTGAACATCTG
>CM065712.1:16312074-16365835 GCA_017654935.2 Phymorhynchus buccinoides | reverse complement strand
GGACTAATTGCTCTTGAACAATTGTCCTCGCACATCGCTTCTTATGGTTTTTGTTCTCGGATAGTTGCTCCTATTTTTCTTTTTTTTCTCGTCCATTGCTATGAAAGGTATGTTTAAAAAAGTATATTTCAGGGCCCCCGGGGGGGGGGGGGCGAGCATTTCGCATTGCTACAGTCTTTAACTTTCAGGATAGGCGGCGTTCCTCTGTATTTGCCATATGTGACCCAGCACCACGAAAGGGACCTAAGTCGCTGGGCTAGTTTTCGCACAATAGAATTGCAAAGTCAAATATCTGTTTTTTTTTTATCAGTTTGGAGATATGGGTGTATTATTCGTTGTCCTCATCTGCATACCTGCCTACTGCTATGATTTGGCGCATCACGCAGCGACGACAAATTAAAGCTTGGGGGGGTGACAATTACGGAACTATGGCAACGCTTAACGTTGCTGACGGGAAACAACAAATGTGCCAATTGGCGCAAATACTGCGCATTTTTATATCATTTGCTTATACTGTTACCCATGAGTTTGTCCGGTTCTTAAGAGGGCAACAGCTAGTGTCTTGCTGCGATAACCTAGTCCACTTACCTGTTTTTGCTTTGATTCAGTGACATGCGGGCATCGCGGTTCGATACTTTCTCTGGAAAAAAAGGCGAGCGTCACAGCTAGGCAGTAGCGAATTCGGAGTTATGATTCAACTACGAAGAAATAATCGAACCTGCAAACCAGAAACGAAAATCATCTGGCGTGACACCATCTTGTTCTAAGAAAAAACACCGGCCTTCCGCACAAGTTTTCAAAATAGCTTACTCGGGGGAGTGGGCTTGCATTGTCAGAAGTCGACTCGGTGCGAGCCATGCTCATTGCAGTGCAACATCTGTCATGCGGACTTCTCTGTGAATCATGGTGGTAGAGACAATTGCCGTCAACATGTTCAATCGGCGAAACATATTAAGCAGTGCGTTTTGGCTCAGGAAGAGAACAAATCGATTGCCGTTGTTTGTGGATGCTACGGAAAAATTTGCCATGCTACTGAAAATTGATGGCTGGGCTACTGATTGGGAAAATTCCAAGTAGGCAGATCTGTCTTCTGACATCTCATCTTTCATATTTATGAAGGGAGCTAAATCTTTGTTATGGTCTCTAAATACTCAGAAAAGTGCGTTTAAATTAGGTAGGTCCATGCATGCATTTTCTTCAGCTGGACTATGAACTTTTAGAATGATTTCTCAAAACGTGGCTGACAGTCACCCTACCAACTTTGAATGCTGCATTACTACTAAATGAGAACGAGGTGGGCAGGTGAGTTACAAGAATGGTTCTTATATCATTAGAAAGAGAATGACATGAAGTTTCTACATGTACCATGTTCTCAGAATGGTCATTTTGCCACTGTTAATGTCCCGCGAGGGCTCCCAATCGTCCCCTCGCGCCAACAAGGGGTCCCAGGGACTCCTTCACTACATAAGTATAGGGGGTCTCATTAAGAGGCTGGGGATAGAGGTTCTCCGTGTTATGGTCTATTGCATAGTGCGAATAGCTAAAAAATATTATTGTTCTAAAAGTGCAATTTGCCACTTAGGCACCACTTACGCTCTTGCACATTTCGTTTAGTAGAGGGTTCCTTTAGAATTTTACTCAGTGGCTTTCTATAGACCCCATTTAAATGTGGGTCCCTGGGAGCCATTGGTAGTGCTCTTCTGTAATGTCGCTAGTGTCACTTATATACCGCTGTAACTGCACCGTAATTCCGCCTCTCTCTGTTGACCCCGCTTCCGATCCAAGCTACAAATTATGAATGTTTTCTTGCCATGTTCGGCGCGTTGGTATCGTCTAGGCTGAGTGTTTTGACTATCCGTACGTCAGTTTAGCTTGAGTGGTTCTGGGCACCAAGGAACTTTGAGGAGGCGAGTACCCAAGGGTGGTACTCGGCTGGTTCACTATAGAAAAGCCCCGAGGTCACCTTCGAGATGGCCCAGGAGGAGATCGCCAAGCGCTCCGGCTATCTGACGTTCAACAGCGAGAACAAGACCAGGGGTCAGTTGTTCGTACCACGTCAGGCTTATAGCGTAATTGCCTGTCTCGCTCTTATAGCGTGATTGCCTGTCTCGCTTTTTTTTGTAATCGTAATTGCCTGTCTCTTGTGAGACTATTCACGGCTAGCTTTCCCTTTCATTGGAATTGCACATCCGATGAACAATGGAGCTTTATACTCTTTGCTGACACGAAAGGGTGATCATTTTAGGCCTGAACTGCCTATGCCACTAGAGGGTGTGGGGAAAAAAACAAAAAAAACCGGTGCTAAACTTTCCGCGGGTTCGAAGTAAATTACGTCATTACATAAAGAGATTTGATGTCTGATGTGAACCACGGTTTTTTATACTGTCTAAACTGAAAGTAAGTTTTTTCTTAGAAAATAACGCATTCTTTCTCGAGAACAACACGGTACACGTGTGATTGGGGAAGCTCTCAGCGCATGATATGTGTGTTTGTAAACCAAGAGTGAGCTGTTTCTAGTTTGTGGTGGTGTAATGGCCTTTGACTTTGAAGGTTTGTGATGTGCCATAAGTTTCCGTGTATTGTGTGTGTGTGTATGTGCGTGCGTGCGCGTTTGCGTGCGCGCGTGTGTGTGAATATTCTGACAAAATAAATTTATGTTTGCATAGGTGAAACTAGTGATGCGAGTACTGATTTAAAACACCGGTTCGACGTATAATAAGATAGGCCAATAACCGGTTTTCGATTTATTGTAGTA
This sequence comes from Phymorhynchus buccinoides, assembly GCA_017654935.2. NCBI lineage: Eukaryota > Metazoa > Mollusca > Gastropoda > Neogastropoda > Raphitomidae > Phymorhynchus > Phymorhynchus buccinoides. The sequence continues at coordinate 16,363,080 of CM065712.1, read as the reverse complement.
GAAAAACCGGTTACAAACACCGTGTAGGGGGGGTTTTTTTAACCGGTTCTCTTTAAACTCTAGTATGGCCCCTTAGCACATTGTGATGATTCAGTGAGCAGATTGCTATCTTTCTTGTTGCGACTGTTTTCCATTGATATACTAGTACTTACGGGAAGCCAGAGAGATTTTACGGAGCTAGAAGGCGATGCTTTTTTCCTAGGGACATGTAGGGAATCCTCTGGGCGCTCTTATATATGTTGATCTTTAAGATACAATGCATGATGTATAACAAAAACCTATAACAACATCATTCAGTTTTGTGTTAAAATTTGGGGGAGTATCGGTGTGCGCCTTATGAGATGCTAGGTGCGGCGGCGTTTGTAGTCATCCCGGAAAATATGGTACTTCATGACAGGCAAGGACGATAATCTTAGGTGGGATAGGGTTGCGCACGCATCGCATCGTTACCGTGTGTGCATTAGTTAGAGTACAGGGGCAGATTAATTTATGTTGAGAGCTATAAACCCTAAGGCATTCAGGCGGTTCACATTAGACGCGTAAGTTCTCGTTAGCGAATATGCCCTAACAATGTGAAGAATAAGTGGAAGAAAGAAGGATAAAAGTTTACGTGCATATAGGGGAAATTCGGACACGTGCGCAAATCTTTTCGCCTTCTTTGTTTTCACTTATTTATGGATTGTGCACAGGTTCATTTTCCGCATGGAATATCCGCTTATGTGTGTGGGGTTTTTGATGTTCATGGTTTTCGACCTTTGCATCCGACAACTGACATAGAGTGGGAGTATTTTTTTTTCGAAGAAACACAGATTACTGATATAAGCTCTGAAACTAGACAAACACATGGCAGGGTGCTTGCCAGTGAATGTCTTTGCATTTGGTGGGAGTGAAGTGTGATGTACTGGGCGAATGTATTTCGCCCACGGTGCTAGAAGAGTTAAGTCACTGGGCTCATGTCTCACAGCAGTCTTGGAAAGTCGAAAATCTAAAAAACATTTTTATCAATTTTGAGTTATTGCACCTTTATCGGTATTTTCATGCTCTAGGATAATCTTCTTTATGGTCTCTAAATACTACAAAAAGTGCTTTGAAATTGCTAGGTTGATGCATTTTCTACAGCTAGGCCCGACTTTATAGACTGTTTTCTCAAAACGGCCGACGCTCACCCTACCAACTTTAAATGCTCATAACTTCCTGGAACGGAAAAAAAAGATACAAGAATGTTTTTTTTTTTTTTATCATTAGAAAGAGAATTGTCTGGTTTTCCAACTGTACCATTTTGTCAGAAATAGTCAGTTTTGACACTTAACTCATTCAAGTCGTTCCAGCCATATATGTCAATTTTATGCATTTGCTTCAAGGAAAAATTAAATCTGTGTGCAAGCACACCATACCTTGGTTCACTTCAGTTCTAAACCTCGCTTCAACTCCCTTTAGACCACAATTTTGCCCCCTGACTTTGCTTTTGTAGTGGTTTCGCTGTGGGGGAAAACCAATCGGTGTAGAGAGTTTTAAGTCTGATCTACCACCTTTTCCTATGGTCCCCTAAAAAACGGCCTGAAGTAATAACCTTTCATTATCTCCTTGTTTTTTTGTCTTTTGTTTTTATTTATGTTTTGTTTGTGTTTATGGCTGGAGTGATTTGTGAGGTTTTTTAAAGGGCCACCCATACGGATGAGTCTTTGTAAGAAACACGTCCCCCCCAGATCACCAGGAAAACACCCCCTTTACATAGATTGCAAACACTCACTTTGCTTCTGGTTTCCTAGAAATCAAAACCGTCCCCCCAAATCCGGCGATTCCTCTCTTGGCGGAGGTGCTGGGAGTCAAATTATTTCACCCAGAAGAGAAGGCGTGTGTCCGTCCCCCCCACCTTCTTTTTTCTAATGGGCCGCCTGCGTGTAGAAATTAGACAAAATCCGAATTTTGACAAAAAGGATGCTTTTCTACCGCAGTGCAAGTCCTTTTTTTTTTTCTTCTTTTTTAAAAATGTTTTATGCAGTTTATCTAAAGGAGTTTCGCTCACAACAAAGGAAATAGCTCCCTTTTTTTTTTTTAACTGCACTACAAAAAAAGAAAACGCTTCAACCCACAATCACTGAATCAGTGACCTTCACCCACCCCATCCAAAATCGGCTACCTCTCTCTCCGGCATCTCCACCAAAGAGGAATCGCCGTTTTGACAGTTTAATTTATGGGAAACCAGAGCAAAGTGAGTGTTCCGATCCCTGAAAAGGCTGTCTTTCTGGTGATCTCGACGTGTTTCTTGCAAAAAAACAACTCATCCGTCAGGGTGCCCCTTTAATAATTCAAAACCATTGCGACGCGAATGACTTAATGTCCCGTTCATGGTGCTGGGGTCACAGTGTGTGTGTGTCCCTTTCAAGGTGCTGGGTCACAGTGTGTGTGTGTCCCTTTCATGGTGCTGGGTCACAGTGTGTGTGTGTCCCTTTCATGGTGCTGGGTCACAATGTGTGTGTGTCCCTTTCATGGTGCTGGGGTCACAGTGTGTGTGTGTCCCTTTCAAGGTGCTGGGTCACAGTGTGTGTGTGTCCCTTTCAAGGTGCTGGGTCACAATGTGTGTGTGTCCCTTTCATGGTGCTGGGTCACAATGTGTGTGTGTCCCTTTCAAGGTGCTGGGTCACAATGTGTGTGTGTCCCTTTCAAGGTGCTGGGTCACAATGTGTGTGTGTCCCTTTCAAGGTGCTGGGTCACAGTGTGTGTGTGTCCCTTTCAAGGTGCTGGGTCACAATGTGTGTGTGTCCCTTTCAAGGTGCTGGGTCACAATGTGTGTGTGTCCCTTTCAAGGTGCTGGGTCACAGTGTGTGTGTGTCCCTTTCAAGGTGCTGGGTCACAATGTGTGTGTGTCCCTTTCGTGTTGCTGGGGTCACAGTGTGTGTGTGTCCCTTTCATGGTGCTGGGTCACAATGTGTGTGTGTCCCTTTCGTGTTGCTGGGGTCACAGTGTGTGTGTGTCCCTTTCGTTGTGCTGGGGTCACAGTGTGTGTGTGTCCCTTTCATGTGTGCTGGGTCACAGTGTGTGTGTGTCCCTTTCAAGGTGCTGGGTCACAGTGTGTGTGTGTCCCTTTCAAGGTGCTGGGTCACAGTGTGTGTGTGTCCCTTTCAAGGTGCTGGGTCACAGTGTGTGTGTGTCCCTTTCAAGGTGCTGGGTCACAGTGTGTGTGTGTGTCCCTTTCATGGTGCTGGGTCACAATGTGTGTGTGTCCCTTTCAAGGTGCTGGGTCACAGTGTGTGTGTGTCCCTTTCGTGGTGCTGGGGTCACAGTGTGTGTGTGTCCCTTTCGTGTTGCTGGGGTCACAGTGTGTGTGTCCCTTTCGTGTTGCTGGGGTCACAGTGTGTGTGTGTCCCTTTCGTGTTGCTGGGGTCACAGTGTGTGTGTGTCCCTTTCGTGTTGCTGGGGTCACAGTGTGTGTGTCCCTTTCGTGTTGCTGGGGTCACAGTGTGTGTGTCCCTTTCATGTTGCTGGGGTCACAGTGTGTGTGTGTCCCTTTCGTGTTGCTGGGGTCACAGTGTGTGTGTGTCCCTGCAGATGAGACGTTGCTGCAGGAGGACATCGTGGAGCTGATGCCGGCTGTGGAGCAGGCCAACTCCATCTCTGAGGACCTCGACAAGAAGCTCAAGTTCGAGCTCATGGTCGTCTCCCCCGAGGCCCGCGGGAGAGCTCAACGGGCGAACAGAGGTCAGCAGGGAATGATGGGAAATATCTCCATCGTTCCCTCCCTCCCTCTCTCTCTCTCTGCTTGAGGGCAATAGTGTAAAAAAGCTACCCAGCTTATCTGTTTTACCCTCAATAAAAACATTCGTATTCGTATTCTCTCTCTCTCTCTCCTTATCCTTGTTAAATAAAGTTTTTTCAGTGTTCTCTCTCTCTCTCTCTCTCTTCACTGCGCTCCCCTCTCTCTCTAGCTTCTTCTCTACCTTCTCTCCTCTTCTCTCTCTCTCATCTCATCTCTCTCTCTCTCTCTCTCTCTCTCTCTGTCTATATATAGATCTCCATCATTCTCTCCCTCTCTCTATCTCACTAGCTCTTTGTCTCTAGTTACATGGGTGCAACTTTTCTTGGTATACAAGGATTTCCTGTTTTTGAATTTTACCAGAAAAGGAAGTTCCTTTGTTTAGATTTGTCAAACAAGATCTTTGCAGACCTGCCGTTCACCCCGATTTCGGCGGGTAAACTCCGATTTTTTTGGCTTCAAGTCTGCTCTCCGATAGCGATAGCCGAAACTCCAATATTTTGAGAGCCGTCAAGCAACGTTGTTTAGTCATATTGCTAAGGAAGTGAGAGCTCTCTAATGCAGAAGGGAAGCTTTAACGACAGCCGGAAAGCATTCGACTTACTGTTTCTATGTCCGCCATTGTGCACGGAGCTCGATTGAAGCCTAATTTTGATCGATTTTCTTCAAATTTTTGGGGGACATTTTTTTGTCATCAAAATGGCGGTGTTCCCAGCAATAGACGACGATGTTATCGATGTTTTTACCGATAAATTGTGTGCCAATCGTGCTTTTGGACTTAGTTATAGGGGCCAGAGTGAAGTGACTGCTAAGACTCATGCTAGTGCAGTGCCTACTAGGCCTATGGTTAACTTTGATTATCGATCGACCGGTCATCTGCCGAGGATTTCGACACTATTTTAGACAGTGAATTGGATAGTTTCATTGATTTTTATCGGACTTAGAGTGGTTTAACACTTTATACAAAGCATAGAGATACTTTTCACACGAAAATGTCGATCGCGAATGATCGGCAATGAGACCGACAGGTGTGCGTATCCGAACATAATTTTTACCTGTTGATTGCATTACTAAAATAACCCTTACAGAAAGGCAAGTACTAAGTTTATTTTGAGCTTTTAATGTTTCTCTGATCATGAAGTGACTTGTGTCTGCAATGTTTTAATAATAAACACACCACACATTTTTTTTTAACATCTTTGTTGAACACACCTTTTTTTGTATTTCGATTATATTTTCGATTTTCGTAATAATCAATAAAAAATAAACAAACACAAAAGTTTCATTCACAAATAATTTCAATATAAATAATGTTTGGAATAAGCATACCCATTTCTAGTTCATTCTGCCAAATCCTTACAGGATTGTGGGCTTGGCTCAGCCACTTCTTTATAGGATGCTATATGCTTTTCCATGCTTTCTGGGGTACTTTTCTGCTTACTAATCGTTGCCCCCTGACCCCCAACAGGGCGTTGCCCCTGTACCCCACTGGGGGCCTACGCCGGCCCCCAGACCCCCACCCCTCTTTTTCATTTCTAAAATGTGGCAGGTCTGTCTTTGTGTGTCTACTGTATTTTTCAGAACACTTTAAAATAAGCATTTGTATAAATTGTGCAAAAAGCAAACTAAAATACCTTCATAAATCAATTTTTTCTTCAGCTGCAGGGGGACCAACCTTTCAGGTTTTTTCATTTTGTGTAGTTGCACCCATATTGATCTCTCTCTCTCTTTATATATCTCTCTCTCTCTCTCTCTGCATGTGTGTGTGAGAGAGGGAGAGGGGAGGGCTCTATCCATGTTCGCGAGATAAATTAATGACAGAAAAGAGCAGATTACTCTTTCCATTCCTGGATGATCTTCCCTTGTGGACCAAAATGTAAATGTTGCCTGGTCTGGCACCATCGTAGCACCATCCTGACTCAAAATGGATGCAATCGCAGGGGCGCTAATTCTCTGGAACTGTCCGGAAATAAAACATTTGGGGGGTGCCGAAACTGGTGGCTTCTGATTTTTGAAGTGTCAAAGCTGGTGGCTTCTGGGTTTTTAAAAGTGCTGAAACTGGTGGCTTCCGGTTTTTTTGAAGTGCCAAAACCTATGGCTTGTTTTTCCGGTTTTTTAAAGTGCCCAGGGCTCCCAATCGTCCCGCAAAACAAGGGGTCCCAGGGACTCCTTCACTTACAGTATAGCGGGTCCTAGAGGCAGGATAGAGGTTCCCAGTAGCATTGCGAATGCTAAAAAGAATTGTTCTAGTGCATCCCTGGGACCCCCTGCACATTCTTTTAGAGGGTCCTTTAGAATTTTAGTTCTTCATAGACCCCCAAATGGGGGTCCCTGGGAGCCCTGGTGCCAAAACTTGTGGGCTTCCGGTTTTTTAAAGTGCCGAAACTTGTGGCTTCTGTTTTTCGAAGTGCCAAAACTTGTGTCTTCCGGGGTTTTTTAGTGGCGAAAATTGTGGCTTCCATGTTTTAAAAGCGGTTAAAAAAAAAAAAAAATTGAGGATGAGAGACTTCAGGAGAACGGCACTGAAAGATTTGTAAGTAAAGACATAATTTTTGGTGAACTGTTTATGCTGTTGTTAAAGATGACGTTAAAAGAAAAAAAGACCCCCCACCCCCTCCCGTAAAACAAAACTTTCGATGAATGTGAATATTCCTGGTTCGAAGTTTTGATCTCAGGCTTGTCTTACCATGATCTCCACCCCCCCCCCCCCCCCCCCCCCCCCTTATTTTTTTTTACGACTGTTAGTGTGTGTGCACGCTTAAGCTCTTCTATCACCATGGGCGAATCACTGTTCACTCCCACCAAATGCAAAGGAATTCACTGTCAAATGGCCTGCCATGTGTTTGTCTATTTTTTAGAGCTTTTGCCAGTGATTTTGTTACCATTAAAGCAACGCATGGCGCTAGGGGAAAAAATAGTTACCTCCCCCCCCCACTCTTTTGGGTTGAGATGCAAGGAACAACCAAGAATGTAAAACAACACATGGCGCTAGGGGAAAGAATAGTTACCTCCCCCCCCCACTCTTTTGGGTTGAGATGCAAGGAACAGCCAAGAAGGTAAAACAACACATGGCGCTAGGGGAAAGAATAGTTACCTCCCCCCCCCACTCTTTTGGGTTGAGATGCAAGGAACAACCAAGAATGTAAAACAACACATGGCGCTAGGGGAAAGAATAGTTACCTCCCCCCCCCACTCTTTTGGGTTGAGATGCAAGGAACAACCAAGAATGTAAAACAACACATGGCGCTAGGGGAAAGAATAGTTACCTCCCCCCCCCCACTCTTTTGGGTTGAGATGCAAGGAACAGCCAAGAAGGTAAAACAACACATGGCGCTAGGGGAAAGAATAGTTACCTCCCCCCCCCACTCTTTTGGGTTGAGATGCAAGGAACAACCAAGAATGTAAAACAACACATGGCGCTAGGGGAAAGAATAGTTACCTCCCCCCCCCCACTCTTTTGGGTTGAGATGCAAGGAACAACCAAGAATGTAAAACAACACATGGCGCTAGGGGAAAGAATAGTTACCTCCCCCCCCCCACTCTTTTGGGTTGAGATGCAAGGAACAACCAAGAATGTAAAACAACACATGGCGCTAGGGGAAAGAATAGTTACCTCCCCCCCCCCACTCTTTTGGGTTGAGATGCAAGGAACAACCAAGAATGTAAAACAACACATGGCGCTAGGGGAAAGAATAGTTACCTCCCCCCCCCACTCTTTTGGGTTGAGATGCAAGGAACAACCAAGAATGTAAAACAACACATGGCGCTAGGGGAAAGAATAGTTACCTCCCCCCCCCACTCTTTTTGGTTGAGATGCAAGGAACAGCCAAGAAGGTAAAACAACACATGGCGCTAGGGGAAAGAATAGTTACCTCCCCCCCCCACTCTTTTTGGTTGAGATGCAAGGAACAGCCAAGAAGGTAAAACAACACATGGCGCTAGGGGAAAGAATAGTTACCTCCCCCCCCCCACTCTTTTTGGTTGAGATGCAAGGAACAGCCAAGAAGGTAAAACAACACATGGCGCTAGGGGAAAGAATAGTTACCTCCCCCCCCCACTCTTTTTGGTTGAGATGCAAGGAACAGCCAAGAAGGTAAAACAACACATGGCGCTAGGGGAAAGAATAGTTACCTCCCCCCCCCCACTCTTTTGGGTTGAGATGCAAGGAACAACCAAGAATGTAAAACAACACATGGCGCTAGGGGAAAGAATAGTTACCTCCCCCCCCCCACTCTTTTTGGTTGAGATGCAAGGAACAGCCAAGAAGGTAAAACAACACATGGCGCTAGGGGAAAGAATAGTTACCTCCCCCCCCCCACTCTTTTTGGTTGAGATGCAAGGAACAGCCAAGAAGGTAAAACAACACATGGCGCTAGGGGAAAGAATAGTTACCTCCCCCCCCCACTCTTTTGGGTTGAGATGCAAGGAACAACCAAGAATGTAAAACAACACATGGCGCTAGGGGAAAGAATAGTTACCTCCCCCCCCCACTCTTTTGGGTTGAGATGCAAGGAACAACCAAGAATGTAAAACAACACATGGCGCTAGGGGAAAGAATAGTTACCTCCCCCCCCCACTCTTTTTGGTTGAGATGCAAGGAACAGCCAAGAAGGTAAAACAACACATGGCGCTAGGGGAAAGAATAGTTACCTCCCCCCCCCACTCTTTTGGGTTGAGATGCAAGGAACAACCAAGAATGTAAAACAACGCATGGCGCTAGGGGAAAAATAGTTACCTCCCCCCCCCACTCTTTTTGGTTGAGATGCAAGGAACAGCCAAGAAGGTAAAACAACACATGGCGCTAGGGGAAAGAATAGTTACCTCCCCCCCCCCACTCTTTTGGGTTGAGATGCAAGGAACAGCCAAGAAGGTAAAACAACACATGGCGCTAGGGGAAAGAATAGTTACCTCCCCCCCCCACTCTTTTGGGTTGAGATGCAAGGAACAACCAAGAATGTAAAACAACGCATGGCGCTAGGGGAAAAATAGTTACCTCCCCCCCCCACTCTTTTGGGTTGAGATGCAAGGAACAACCAAGAATGTAAAACAACACATGGCGCTAGGGGAAAGAATAGTTACCTCCCCCCCCCACTCTTTTGGGTTGAGATGCAAGGAACAGCCAAGAAGGTAAAACAACACATGGCGCTAGGGGAAAGAATAGTTACCTCCCCCCCCCCACTCTTTTGGGTTGAGATGCAAGGAACAACCAAGAATGTAAAACAACGCATGGCGCTAGGGGAAAAATAGTTACCTCCCCCCACTCTTTTTGGTTGAGATGCAAGGAACGACCAAGAATGTAAAACAACGCATGGCGCTAGGGGAAAAAATAGTTACCTCCCCCCCCCCCCCCCCACTCTTTTGGGTTGAGATGCAAGGAACAGCCAAGAATGTAAAACAACGCATGGCGCTAGGGGAAAAAATAGTTACCTCCCCCCCCCCCCCCCCACTCTTTTGGGTTGAGATGCAAGGAACAGCCAAGAATGTAAAACAACGCATGGCGCTAGGGGGAAAATAGTTACCTCCCCCCCCCCCCACTCTTTTGGGTTGAGATGCAGGGAACAGCCAAGAATGTAAAACAACACATGGCGCTAAGAAGAGTTAATTTTGATTTGTGTGAAGATCATGCACCATATAATCTGTTGGTGTAGAGTGGCACAGTGGTAACGCGTTCGCCTCGTGTCAAGTAAACCCGAGTTCGAACCTGGGCATAGGGGATTTGTCCTCTCACTTTGCACTAGGCCTTACAGGTCTGAACGTGGAGTCTTTCGGATGAGACGATAAACCGAGGTCCCGTGTGCCCATGCACTTAGCACACGTTAAGCCAAGTGGCAACGAAAAAGTTGTCATTTGGTCTAAATTTACCCCCCCCCCCACCCCCATTTCCTTCCTCATCAGTCACACAAAAAATCGCATGCCCCCCAAAAACATGCCCCCTCTGGCTGGGACGCGCTCTCCAGGTGGGAGCAACCCGAATTTCACAGAGATGCCTCTGTGACTATAAAGTACCTAATACCTAATATAATTATGAAGACTGTGTGTATGTTGTTGTGACGTGACAGGTGATGATCCGCGTGGTCAACGTGGAGACGAAGCACGAGTGGATCTGGTCGCGGCAGAAGTTCCTCAACCGCAAGTTCATCATGCAGGAAATGTACGACAACTTCCAGGAGGGAGACGACTGGGACCTGCCCCCGGTGAGTGAGTGATGAGTCGCTTCCCTTGAATGATGGGATCAAAGGGTACTGGAGAATGGGGGGGGGGGGGGGAAGTAATTTTTTTTGGGAAAAAAACAAACCATGCAATTTTTGTGTGAAACTCGGAAAAAAAATTGAAAATGTAGGAAAATGTGCCTGAAAAGGCTTTCTTTGGTTTGAAGCTTACATGTTATCTGTGGACTCTTTGGCTGAATCCTGTTTGAAAGTTTGTAATACCTGTAAATATTCTGTTGGAAAATATCAACCAAAGAGAATGACAATGTTGCAGATTATGCAGACCATACCAACATATTGTAAGCCCCCCCCTCCCCCCCCCCCCCCCCCCCCCCCACATACACACACACACACACGCATACACATTTTTACGCAGAATCCTGATTTGGTTTACAACAGTACCTTGCTGTATATTAATGACCATACACTAACATTGTGATGTTGTTGCCTCCTACTGCACTACCATAGTTATATTATTTATTAGGCATGGGGGGTCTCAGTTTGGATAAAAGGTATTCCTTATAGTCTGTGTATAACTATAGGAACCATTCAGATAATGATGATAAAAACTTAATGATAATTCATAACTAGAAATATGATGATACAAATTTAACTGTCTATGGCTATAAAAGTAGATCATTTTTGTGAAGTCTTTTACATAAGTGTGAACTTAACCCTTTCACTGCCAGCCATTGTTTTAGCAAAAAGATTCCATCCAACTTACCTGGGTAGAGAACAAAATCTGCTGCAATACTGGGGATTCCTGTGTGACATATTTAAAGTAAGGCCTACCTTACCTCCCCTCTTCGAAGAAAAATTATGAAAATATTACGTGGCGGTACCATAGCCGTTGAGGTTTAACCGAGGCGTGGTTACGCTACACCTATCTGTATTGTTAAAAACTCGGGACTTTACTTGTGTTGCACTGCCTCCGGGCATTGCAGCCAGTATTGTTCCCACCATCTTTGTATTTACAAATGTCCCATATGTGTCTATGACCGAGAGGACGTAAAACATCATTTTCATCACCTCCCCAAATTAAGAGGACAGGGTCTTCGGATAACAGGACCTGATTTGATGCCTTTTAGTGATATGGGTGTTAAGTCATTGTGGTGCAAAAATGTGACGTTGGCGGTGAAAGGGTTAAGGGAATTGTGCAGTCATTAGTGTTCAGTGATTTTGAATATCTGATTGTTTTATAGGATGTCACTCTCTATCGTAAGTATCCTGCTCTTATCCATGTCGCCTTTTGTTTGTAGGTTCTTACTGCACGTATTGGCAAAGAACTCTTGGAAATATTACAGCTTTTATTGCCTTTTTTTGCATGGGGATTAATATTTTGGATCAATATTCATTTATCGTATTTTACAGACTACAAGGCGCTTCTAAGTATAATTCAGCACCAAAAAATGTGAATTTAAACATACACAAGGCGCATGCAAAATGATCAAACAAAAGAAAAAAATAGATCGAAAATACGAGGTCGACTCAAACAAAGGAGGTCAGTATTTTTCCTAGTTCTGTCAAAACAATCTTCAGAACGACGGAAATTACACTGACGTCGCTATCCGGATATCCATATGACAAAGTACCAGAGAGCCCAGAAAAGTCGGAATTGAAAAACACGGAGTAGATTTCTGCAATGAGTTTCGGGTCCAGTAGCCTATGTCCGCCATGATTGTTGTTCAATATTGTCTTTGGCTGTCAAAACCAAGGCTGCGATTGTAGTGTAGAGTGGCACAGTGGTAGTGCGTTCGCTTCGTGTCAAGTAAACCCGAGTTCGAACCTGGGTACAGGGGATTTTTTCCTCATTCTGCACTAGGCCTTAACGGTCTGAACATGGAGTCTTTCGGATGAGATGATAAACCGAGGTCCCGTGTGCCCATGCACTTAGCGTATGTTAAACCCAGTGGCAACGAAAAAGTTGTCATTTGGTCAAAATTTACCCCCCTTCCTTCATCAGTGACAAAAATCGCATGCAAAAAAAATAAAATAAATAAATTGGGTGGCGCGCCTCTGGCTGCGACGCGCTCTCCAGGTGGGAGCAACCCGAATTTCACAGAGACGCCTCTGTGACTATAAAGTACTATAAAGTACCTAATATCATATCCTGGTTCAAACCCCCTCTTCTCTGTGTGATTGTGTCGTCCGCTTCGGTGGCTTCATTCACAATTTCGGCCTGATAGTCGATCCCAATACTTACGATGCAAATGGAATTCACAACTTTGTTTGATCAGATTTCAGTCATACACTAGGCGCAACGCATTTTAAGGCGCAGGGGTCTCAGTTGAGGAAAAAAGTATGGCCTTGTAGTCCGTAAAATACGGTGTTAACACAGCCGTGTAAATAGATGAACAACAAAAGTTGGCATCATAGTGTTTAATTTGTCCCTATCTTTGTTCTTTTTTCTGCTTTGTATAAGATGTCTGCTTGCATCGCTTGGCTTTGGGTACTTTCTTTAGAACTAAATTTTTTCTTTGTACAAATTCTGAACCGATGTATCATCTGTACTTAACCTTGACATGTATGCTCTCTTTCAGAATATGGCATTAGTTGCGTTGTTTTAATCTCGTTCTTCTGCTTGGTGTTGCTATTGGCTTTGGGTCTGGATATCTCAATATTATGGTTGCCTTTTTATGTTATGAATGTGTGAGTGTATGTGTATGTATGTAATTTGTGAGCGTGTGCGCGAGTGTGAGTGTGCGTGCGCCCACGGCTGCTCTTCCGAGCAGGTGTGTGTTGTGTATGTTCTGTGTGGGTATATGTGCTTGCATGTGTATGAGTGTATGTGTGCGCAGGAGAGATTGTGTTCGGCTAGAGAGAGGGGGGGAGTGAGTGTGTGCGAGTATGTGTCTGAGTGTGAGTGCACGTGTGTGTTTTGTGTATGTGAGTGCGCGTGTGTGTCCATGTGTGTGTGTATGCGCGTGTTTGTACAATTGTATGTTTGTGTAAGTGTGCGTTTCAGTGAGAATGTGTTTTCTGTGTGTTTGATGAAATGTGTGTGGGTCTGTGTGTGTATGTCTGTTTGAAAGAACGCGTTCACTCGCGTGCGTGCATGTATGTGCGTGTGTGACTGTTGTGCGTGTGTGAGTGCTTCAATGCTTTGTGCTCAATAAAAAGCGCTCTATAAGCGTCCGTTTATTATTATTATTATTATTATTATTATTTTGTTGTTATTTGCTTTCTGCTTGTACAGAATGAATTTGGTCGTTGGCATTGCAATTATAGAAATTACAACATAGAAAAGCTCACTAGTGACTTATTGTAAAGAAAGTTGTAAATAGTTTCAGCTGCTTTTAAAGTATAATAAACAAACCGTTGCACTTTTCTGGCTTTTTATTTGTTTGTTGCATGTACAGGGTGGGGTGGGTTTTTTTGGGGGGTGGTTTACTTGCTACTTTGTTTCATGTTTTCTTGTGTTCTACTTTCTATTAGCATTTTTCATAATTTACCATATAAGGTGCACCTGTTCAGATGTTGTTATTATAGTTTCTTACTGTATTATCAGTCACATTATAAGGCGCAGGGGTCTCAGTCTAGGAAAAAAGAATCACCTTATAGTCCGTAAAATACGGTAGATAGTATAGCCATGACCCATTACAATTATTTACGATTTACAACTAATGCTTATAGTTCGTTTTTGTATTGATCAGCATTTTCATTTTTCATTGTTACATTACACATGCAGACCTGTTTACTCTACTCTTTTCGAGTAGTATTCTACTCAATTTGGACCTCTACTACTCTTCAAAATTGAAAATAATGCTCTAATTACTCATTTTCAGTGAACATTGTTTGATGGTTTAATGAATAAAACTACACATGTTGCACCAGAACTACTCATTTCAGCTATCCAGACTACTCAAGACTTGTGTAGGGGGTAAACAGGTCTGCACATGTTTCTTTTGTTTCAACAGTATTTGCCAGCGGATAACTTATGTAATAATTACATGGTCTGTCATGTAAAATAGTGGCTCATTTTTCTTCACCTTTCATTTTTGTTTTATAAAAATGGTAAGATGCATTTAAAAAAATAGTTTTCTGTTATCAAAGTAAGATGCATATGTTTGTGCGTGCATGTTAGTGTTTGTGTGTGGTGAAAGAACGGATAAGTTTTGGCCATTCAACAACTCCTTCGTTGCCACAAGGACCCTTAACATGTGCAAAATGAGTGAGCAAAAAGAATGAGTGGCGCTGCGATAGCGGCAACACGCTCTCCAGGTGAGAGCAGTCCAACTTTCTCTGAGGCAAGCGTCTGTGACCAGAACAGTAGTAAAGCGCAATACAATGCCATGGGTGGGTGACAGTAGTTCAGGCATGCCCCTGAAATCAGGATTGGAAAAGCTGATAGAAAGAGTCTTCAGGATTGGCCCTCTTGTCACCCGGAACCACAGTCTTATAAAATCATTGTTTGTTTATAAAATCAAACATCATTACATTGCCAACTTACCTTCAATTCCGGATCACTTCTCAGCCTTTTGGCTAAGACAATGATTCAGGAACATAAAAAAATGTTTCTACCCTGGTTGGTTTGTTCAGCCCGTCGTACATGGCGAAAGCCGATACGCGACGTTAAACTGAACTTCCATCCAATTGCCAACTATGATAGCAGGTTAAAACAAGACGATAGATATGCAATTTTGTCACCACCGCCACCCATCCTGTCATGTAATGTTCTTCAGTAAAGAAGGGAAAGTGGTAGTAATCACTACAGCGCTTATTTCAAGAGTTGAAAAATAAAGCTTTTAGCCAGTACCGAGCCATATTCAGGCATCAGAATTGTCAGAGGATCTGCACATTTCAGAGGATAAAGAATTTCCGACAGAGGATTGGCTTCTACTGTCAGGTTTTACCTTTTCATTGAGTGTTATCTTTTCTGTTAAAGAGCATGTTAGACTGGTAAATTAGAGTGATTCCTGCTGCAATAAGCCTTTTCAGTCATGTTCAGAACTGATTTCGGTGTTGTCCCTCTATATTGTGGGCCTTGGTGGCTCTTGTACCACGGTTTTCAGAGGATTGGATTTCAGACAATTCTGATGTCTGTGTACACACAGACACACACACGCTGGAAGTTATTCTTAATGTGGTCACCACTTCACTGTCAGGATTGGGGAGATTCAGAGAGCATTGAAACGTGTCATTTCAGGATTGAGAGAATGTTTTACTTTCACCCTTGATGCAATGCAATACAGTGGAACCTCCCATATAAGACCTTCCAAAATCATCCCAAATGAGGTCTGATAAGGGAGGGATCTTATAAGGGGGGTAATTTAAATACTTACAAAGAAGGGCAATGTCTCAGAGAAGTAGGTCTTATGTGGGAGGGAGTCTTATAATGGGAGGTCTTATAAGGTAGGTTCCACTGTACAATACAGTGCTATACAATACAATGCAGCGCTGTAACGGTGTCTGTGTGTCAGGAGCGGGACCCCTTTGTGGAGGACTTTGAGGCGGACTTTCACATTGGGAGCGTGAAGGTGTGGATCAAGTCCCTGGCCTACATGATCGAGCTGAAGGAGCAGCTGGAAGCCACCAACTACGGAGGGCAGGCCGTCGGGCTGCTCAATGTGAGGCCTCTTGTCCGCCATTTGCTTCTTCTTCTTTGTCTTCTTCTTTAAGACTGCTGAATGTCAGTTTTGTTGGGCATCTTCTTCTTCTTTTGCTTTTCTTCTTCTTTGTCTTGTTTCTTTCTTTCTTCAGTTCTGTTGAGCATCTTCTTCATCTTCTTCTTTTGTTTCTCTTCTTCTTCTTCTTCTTCACCGCCTTCTTCTTTTGTCTTCTTTCTTTCTTTCTTTCTTATTCAGTCTGTCTTACTTAGTGTCTTGCTTCAACTTCTCAGACCTGATTGCGCTGCCATAAAGTCAGTCAGACTATAAACCTTTTTGTTCCCCGTCAACTTTGGCCCATGAGGCTTAATATGGACTGATGCAGATTGCCCGTGGAATTTTTCCAATTCCATATTTACCAGTACTTTAAATTAGTTTCGAGACACATTCTCCTGCCTTTCGTGAGCTTCATGGCTGCTCTCAACTTGTAATGCAATCAGATCCCAAGTTTAAAGTGTTTCAGAGCTTTCAATACCCACGCTGTAGGACCAGTAAATCTATATCTGGATTTCTTTTTGAACATGTGTTGATTTTCGGTGGTGAAATAGGCTAATTTTACTGCTTGTTTCCTTAAGGGGCTGTTCCGTACGGAAACCCCATTCACTTGTACAAGAAGTAAGTGGTTTGGATTGTGGATGAGTTTCCGCGTGTAATGGACACACACCTTCATTTTCTTACTTCCAGATTTGATTGTTGTTGCGGGCTGCGCATGGGTTTCCGCACAGAACATACATGGGCATATATATGTGTGTGTGCCCTATGTATAAATTAGTCGGGTGAAAGCTGGAAGATATTAAGCAAATATGAAATAGTGAGGCTAAGAGAGAGGATATAGTGAAATAATTCGCCTTTCACTTTGCAGGCGATTTGGTGCCATAAATAACTTTGGTAAAACAAAGGAGTTAACCCCTTCACTGCCGAGCCCGGTTCCAGTTCCGGGGCAACTATTTGCCAAGCCGTTTTAGGTTGCCGAGTCTATCGCAAAACTTTCTGAATAAAAGTGCATATAACCTATGCTTTTCTGAACGGGGATTGAATGTACTATCCTTTGAGAACACTCTCACATGCATTCGAACATACTGTGAAAAGCGTATGGATAAAAAACGGGAAACTTTTAGAATAAACCTATGACGGATATTTCCGTGACGGGGCAGTTTATAGGTTACCGGAAGTTGACGGAAAAATCCGTGACGGGGCAGTGAAAAGGTTAATTTACAAGAAGTTCCTACCCCTTATTTATTTCACTGGAAGACATTACCCCCAACATGAGTAAAGAAGGCTGACAGTAAGTACATTCTGGCGTTAACCCGACAACATTTCACTGTCAAACTTTGTGGGCGTGTTTCTGTAAACAGGTGGAGATAATCCCGTGCGACAGCAAGGGGAAGGAATACACGGACGCCGACGACAAGTTTGTGGAGGACCCTGAGATGCTGATGGGACAGAAGGTGTTCTTCGTCGTGAAGATCGTCAGCGCTCGCGGCCTCCCTAACAAGTTCACTGTGAGTGGCAGTCGCCCGATTCATTATCACAACTTTGCGTGGTCACATTGTTTTGCAAATTATGTACAGTGGAACCTCCCTTATAAGACCTTAACCCTTTCACCGCCAACGTCACATTTTTGCACTACAATGATTTATCACCCATGTCACTAAAAGGCATCAAATCAGGGTCTGTTATCCAAAGACCCTATTCTCTTCATTTTGGGAGGTAAGAATAGGCCTTACTTTAAATACGTCACAGAGGAATCCCCAATATTACAGACAGATTTTTGTCTCTACCCAGGTAAGTTTAATGGACATTTTTTGCTGAAATATGGCTGGCGGCGAAAGGGTTAAAAAATCATCCAAAATGAGGTCTTATAAGGGAGGGGTCTTATAAGGGAGGTCATTTTAATACTCACAAAGAAGGGCAATGTCTCAGAGAAGTAGGTCTTATGTTGGAGGGAGGTCTTATAAGGGAGGCTCCACTGTATGAGAATCGATTTTGTATTCACAAAATTGGGATTTTTAAAGTCAACATTTTCTTCTCTAGCCCCCCCCCCCAAAAAAAAACATGTGCTGAACAATATTGTGAAAACTTAAACAATGATGAATTTATAGTATTTGCTGTGAGACAACCAAATGTAGGCTAAAATAACAACAACAACAACAGCTGGTCAGTTAGCATAAGTTAACTCAATGGCATCTTTCCGCTTTAATATATGTGATATGTAACGTCATCATTGAGGACAAATCGCCTAATTGTTTGCGAAAGAAATACAAAGCTGTCAGTTTGACAAATTCACTTTGAGAGAAGTACATCTGTGTGCACATCATAATTTGATGAGCAGAATGGAGCAGTTGAGTCATGCAGTGACCTACAGAGAAGCAGAAACCATCATCCACACCCACTACCGGTCCCAGTGGAAGAGAAGGCAGGGTGAAGACAGCGGTGTTGACCCGATCCACCAGCTGCACAGACACCAGTGAAAGAGAAGGCAGGGTGAAGACAGCGGTGTTGACCCGATCCACCAGCTGCACAGACACCAGTGAAAGAGAAGGCAGGGTGAAGACAGCGGTGTTGACCCGATCCACCAGTTGCACAGACACCAGTGAAAGAGAAGGCAGGGTGAAGACAGCGGTGTAGACAGCGGTGTTGACCCGATCCACCAGCTGCACAGACACCAGTGAAAGAGAAGGCAGGGTGAAGACAGCGGTGTTGACCCGACCCACCAGGTGCACAGACACCAGTGAAAGAGAAGGCAGGGTGAAGACAGCGGTGTTGACCCGATCCACCAGCTGCACAGACACCAGTGAAAGAGAAGGCAGGGTGAAGACAGCGGTGTTGACCCGATCCACCAGCTGCACAGACACCAGTGAAAGAGAAGGCAGGGTGAAGACAGCGGTGTTGACCCGATCCACCAGCTGCACAGACACCAGTGAAAGAGAAGGCAGGGTGAAGACAGCGGTGTTGACCCGATCCACCAGCTGCACAGACACCAGTGGAAGAGAAGGCAGGGTGAAGACAGCGGTGTTGACCCGATCCACCAGCTGCACAGACACCAGTGGAAGAGAAGACAGCGGTGTTGACCCGATCCACCAGCTGCACAGACACCAGTGGAAGAGAAGCCAGGGTGAAGACAGCGGTGTTGACCCGATCCACCAGCTGCACAGACACCAGTGGAAGAGAAAGGGACAGCGGTGTTGACCCGATCCACCAGCTGCACAGACACCAGTGGAAGAGAAGCCAGGGTGAAGACTGCGGTGTTGACCCGATCCACCAGCTGCACAGACACCAGCCAAACGACCTTGTTGTGGCTCAGGAATGGCCACTGCAGACTACTAAGCCGCAGAATCAAAATTGTTCACAGAGGAATTCCCAGACATGACACCCCAGACCACATTCTTCAACACTGCCCAGCCATCGATGCTCTACAAGGCCAGACCTGGCCAGGGGGGTTGGAGCTGCAGGTGCAATTCTGGGGTAGCTGTCCATGACCTGGAGAAGACTGCGCTTCATCCTGGTGATTGATCTAAGAGCGCATCAAACTGCAGAACAAGATTGCGTTTGGATGTTTTACAGCACCATATTTTTCAGACTATAAGGCCGGGTTCACATTAGACGCGTAAACAGGGTTCACAGCAGTTGGGAAGGTTTGGGGAAAATAGACTTCATTTTCAAGGCCCATGAAAGTTTGTGAAAAATGAAAAACCAAGAGTAGTGTCTTTGAAAGTTTGTGAATTTTGAGCTACTGTCAAATCTTTATCAATCTGCCCCCCAAATTGCCCAGGACCATAATTTTGAATCATCGTGCCAAGAAAAAAAGTATAATTATGAAATAAAATGAATATTTTTATGCATACGATCGGTGCGACTTACTTTCGATTTTTTACCGGAATTGACCCGAGTTGCTTCCCTTTAAAGACATCCGATCTTTACGCGTAGCGCACAATTGCCGGGCAAATGTGTCTTCAGTGAGCTTTGGCTCGAAAATTCTGCATATAAAGTATGGCTGCGAAATGATGCAACCAACAAGCGCTCAGCATATTGTGCCGCTTTCCGAAAAACCTTCGATTTGGGAAAACCCTAAAGTTGGGCTTTGAAAGTTTGAGAAAAGTTTGGGAAAATTAGGATGCTGTTTGGCTATGAACCCTGGTAAAGTTCCGTACAGAAAACCCTAAATAAGTGGAAGAAAGAAGGATAAAAGTTTACGCATATTGGGGAAATTTGGACACGTGTGCAAATCTTTTCCCTTCTTTGTTTCACTTATTTATGGATTGCGCACGTTTCCGGCCTAAGGCTATGCTTTTTCCCCCAGACTGAGACCACTGCACCTTATAATATGACTAATAAGATATAGTGGGACCTCAAAAATCATCCAATATGAGGTCTTATAAGGGAGGAGTTTTATAACGGAGGTAATTTTCAATCTTACAAAGACAATGTCTCGGAGAAGTAGGTCTTATGTGGGAGGGAGTCTTATAATGGGAGGTCTTATAAGGGAGGAGTTTTATAATGGAGGTAATTTTCAATCTTACAAAGAAAGGCAATGTCTCGGAGAAGTAGGTCTTAATAGGGAGGAGTTTTATAAGGGAGGTAATTTTCAATCTTACAAAGAAGGGCAATGTCTCGGAGAAGTAGGTCTTATGTGGGAGGGAGTCTTATAACGGAGGTAATTTTCAATCTTACAAAGAAGGGCAATGTCTCGGAGAAGTAGGTCTTATGTGGGAGGGAGTCTTATAACGGAGGTAATTTTCAATCTTACAAAGAAGGGCAATGTCTCGGAGAAGTAGGTCTTATGTGGGAGGGAGTCTTATAACGGAGGTAATTTTCAATACTTACAAAGAAGGGCAATGTCTCGGAGAAGTAGGTCTTATGTGGGAGGGAGTTTTATAACGGAGGTAATTTTCAATCTTACAAAGAAGGGCAATGTCTCGGAGAAGTAGGTCTTATGTGGGAGGGAGTTTTATAACGGAGGTAATTTTCAATCTTACAAAGAAGGGCAATGTCTCGGAGAAGTAGGTCTTATGTGGGAGGGAGTCTTATAACGGAGGTAATTTTCAATCTTACAAAGAAGGGCAATGTCTCGGAGAAGTAGGTCTTATGTGGGAGGGAGTCTTATAATGGAGGTTCCTCTGCATGGTAATCTTCAGAGAATTCTCTGAATTCAGAGAAAAGTGAATGCAGAAAAACAAATGTCAGCAGGGGTTTTAATCGTGACAAGGCGCCCTTTCCCCCATTTTGAACAGTGTTATGAATTTGTCTTCAATAGCACTTGCCCCCTGATCACCACAAAGGACTTTTATTCCCTTGATTACACCAAGAGACATCTCCTGAAACCCTGTAATGTTTTCAGAGAGAAAGGCTTTTCCTCCGTTGCCATGCCTGGTACTACTACAGACAAACCCCTATTTTACGACCCTCTGTTAAGCGACCACCTCTCATTTGAGACCGGATTTGTTGGCACGGATGCATTTTACTATGTAAACGACCTCTCTTAAACGACTTCCTCTAAAACGCGACTTACGACCGCCATTTTGTTGGTTTTTACGACCGTTGTTGTCGTCTGCATAGACTTCGAGCAAAGGGAAACAACCACGGTCAAGGGCCTGAAAGCGGAGTCGCTTCCCTTGTTGTAGAAAAGATGGCGGAAAGCGTAGGAAAAGCACGAAAACCACTGACTTTGAAAAAGAAAACCACTGACTTTGGACGAGAGTGGAGGTGATTAAAAGAAGTCGGCAAAGTGAAACTGTAATACATCGATTGCACAATCCTACGGAGTTGGAAAGACCCAAATCCAGTTTTAATATGTCATTGTATGTGTGCATGAAGAAGAGAGTACGAACTGTGCTGAACTTTTTCTTTCTATGGCTGCCAGTGAAAACCTCCGTCATACGACCCCTCCAATTTACAACCGATTTTTCCGGACATTTTGGAAGTCTGAAAATAGAGGTTTGTCTGTAGTAAGAAAATATAGCAACAAAATCTGAATTTTGTGTACAGTTTGAGGGGTGCGCCTTATTTCTAATCCGGGGAAAAAAAAAGGAAAGATATAAATCCCTACAGTTTTGAATGAATGAATGAATGAATCTTTAATTTAATGTCTTTTCACATAGGTAAAAAAACAAGGTGAAGGGAAAAGTACCTGAGGGGGGGCAACCGACGTTTCGTGTCATAAACACTTCGACTGG
This sequence comes from Phymorhynchus buccinoides, assembly GCA_017654935.2. Classification (NCBI taxonomy): domain Eukaryota; kingdom Metazoa; phylum Mollusca; class Gastropoda; order Neogastropoda; family Raphitomidae; genus Phymorhynchus; species Phymorhynchus buccinoides. The sequence goes on along the minus strand of CM065712.1, from coordinate 16,341,338 downwards.
GAATGCAGGAAAAGTTGACTGGAAGGCTTTTTTATATTTGAAGTCGGTGAGCACAGTTCAAGACTTGAAAGGGCAGTGGTTGAAGAAGTGGGCAGCACATAGATCGTGATTTTAGACAGAATGTAAACATTTTTTTGGGGGAAAAAAGAAAAAAGGTAAAATAACATGCATAAGAACGACATATTAAAAAAGTAAAGAAAACCTCTACAGTAGTCTTCCAATAGTTGAGGACAGCATTGCTTTTGCAATTACAGTAATGTCAATTTCTGCGTCATTTAAAATATCCTTGGTATTATCATACTTACGAAAAAAGTCCATATTGAACATTCAATATTTAGAGAGCAATACTGGGCATTCTAATAGTAAGTGATGAATTGATAATTTATCGCTACAAAGACAGTTTTGCCTCCGCTGACGTTGAACGTGTTTGTGTGTGTTGTGGCAGGACGTGTATGCCCGGTTTGTCATCTACATGGAGACGGAGCCCACGATGACCAAGAAGATCGCCAACACCGCCAACCCAGACTGGAACTTCAAGAAGACCTGCACACTGGGCGTCATGGACCAGGCTGTGGGTGTTCTGTGTCTGTTTGTCTGTCTGTTTGTGTCTGTCTGTTTGTGTCTGTCTGTTTGTGTCTGTCTGTTTGTCTGTCTGTTTGTGTCTGTCTGTGCGTTTGTCTGTCTGTCTGTCTCAGTGTGTCTGTCTCTGTGTGTGTGTTTGTCTGTCTGTCTGTGTCTATGTGTTTGTCTGTGTGTCTGTCTGTCTGTGCATTTGTCTGTCTCTGTGTGTGTTTGTGTGTCTCTGTGTGCCTGTCTGTTTGTTTGTGTGTCTGTCTGTCTGTGCGTTTGTCTGTCTCTGTGTGTGTGTGCCTGTCTGTGTGTTTGTGTGTTTGTCTGTCTCTGTGTCTGTCTGTCAGTGTCTGTCTGTCTGTGTGTGTCTGTCTCTGTGTGTGTGTCTGTCTGTCTGTGGAACAATTAGGGTCAAGATCTAGACAAACAGAAGCCGCCAAAAAGCTGCCCTCAAAGAAATGCTTATGTCTGTATATCCGTTCGTCTGTTTGTTTATATGTCATTTTGTCTATGGTATCAGGAACCCTGTTATGTGTATGTTTTTCAGGAACCCTGCTATGTGTATGTTTTGGGGGACCCTGCTATGTGGGGGTTTTCAGGAACCCCGCTATGTGTATGTCTTTTCAGAAACCCCCGCTATGTGTATGTTTTTGAGGAACCCCCGCTATGTGTATGTTTTTGAGGAACCCCCGCTATGTGTTTGTTTTCAGGAACCCTTGTGTGTGTATGTTTTTTTCAGGAACCCTGTTATGTGTGGGGTTTTTCAGGAACCCTGTTATGTTGGTTTTTTTCTCAGGAACCCTGCTATGTGTATGTTTTTTTCAGGAACCCTGCTATGTGTATGGGTTTTTTTCAGGAACCCTGCTATGTGTATGTTTTTTTCAGGAACCCTGTTATGTGGGGGTTTTTCAGGAACCCTGCTATGTGTATGTTTTTTTCAGGAACCCTGCTATGTGTATGTTTTTAATGAGGTTCAGTACCTCAAGAAAGGGTCCATCGTAATAGACGATTTTTGGGAAAAAAAACTAGGGGAGAGCACTTCGTGAAAATTAGAGTTGTTTACCTCCATTACTCGGTCAAATACCATAGCAACAATGGCGTTGAACCTTGAAACCGCAGGATGCGAGTCAGCGACTTGCAAACATTTTGTAGAAAAATAAGGGGTGGCCAGTTGCTACAAAGTGATAGAACTTGCAAACTGTGACGTAAAAATATAAATGACATCAAATTAAGAATGACGCACTGCGTTCTACATGCTGTGTGTCTCCTCAAACACACGAAGCGAGGGCTGGGGATTTACCTGATGGTAGAGTAACTTCCCCTGTTTGACCGATTGAATTAGGCAAGATAACTCCTACACACCATGAAATTACTCCCCTTAGTTACTTCCGAACAATTCCTATTCAGATGTGGGCCAAACAAAAGCTGCTGAAGGAGAAGCATGCAGGGAACATTGAAGCGTGTTTGATCGCTCTGTCTGTCCGTGTCCCTGACAGGCCCGCGGTACAGTAACTCCAAGAAAGGAGCCATTAGCAGACCTGTTTACCATTCCGGTTTAGCCGGAATTATTCCGGAAATTTGCTAAAATTCCGGGTAAAATAGTACATTCCGGGTGAACGCTGAAAAATCCGGATTTCGAAAAACTGTCTATTGTTTCCGTTCGTAGGAAAAGACGCAAGGGTTGACCGAAACGTGTACCTAACACGCTACGTCATCAGAAAAGGGGTTGTGCTTGACGTCACATGCATTAAATGCTGCATTTTCATTGGTTAAAGGGCATTTTCGTGTAGTTGTTTGTTTGTTGATTGGTTAAAGGGGTGAAATAATGTTTTTATTTTGGTCGATCTATTTCGGGACTGAGCAAATGGCGGCCAGACTTTTACTGTCGATTCGAAGAGCTTTCCAGGCAGTTTTGTAATGGTAGAGATTGTAATTAGGGCTTGAAATGAGTCAATTTAGATTATATTATCACTGGAAAATACGATGATGTGAGAATTTTGAAGTTTTCAACGGAAAATGAAGTCAAAATTGATCGCGATGGCGCCGAGTTGCAACTTGGCATCCGCCGATCCGCGGCCGAGTGATTTTTCTCTGTCCCATCGTGGACATTTCCAGGTATTTTGCTTTTTGCAGCTTGTTTTATACTAAAATTGACTAAGAATTAGTGACTGAATTTACTAATAAAACTTTTCTGGCAAAATTGATCCAAGAAATCATCACAATATTGAAAATCGACGCCGATGTTCGCGGAAAGGAGAAGAAGAAGAAACCGCTTTATCGCGAGTCGTGTACAGATCATGTGAATTCCGGTTTTTGTTCTCAAATTCCGGTTTTTTTTGTGGCAAATTCCGGGTTTTTCATTATAAGGGTAAACAGGTCTGAGTAACTCCAAGAAAGGAGCCATTAGGGCCTGTGCACAGTAGATCAACACTCCGTACAGAAACCCGATTCCCTGATATGTGACCCAGCACCACGGAAAGGACATTAAGTGTCAAAACTGACCATTGTGAGATAAGTCTCTGTGACTAGAATATAACCAAAGACCCAAATCATTGTGTGTCCCTTTCAGGCGGTAGAGTACCTGAAGGAGGGGGCGGTCATGATTCAGATCTGGGGCAAGCAGAAGCCACCGAAGGAGAAGAAGTCGGGGAACACCCGCCTCATCAACCTGACCAACTCGCGAACCAAGGGCGAGGCCTCCGTCGCCAACACCAATGTCAAGGTCAGTGGATCATTATTCAGGGATCATTCTTAGCACCGGTCATCAGTCATTGACACATTCAATTTTGGAATGACCTGTTGTTTTTGCAGGCAAGAGGTCATGTGACTTATTAAGTTCACTTTGTGTCGGTTAACAACTTTAACCCTTTCACCGCCAGCCATACTTCAGCCAAATATTTCCATTAAATTACCTGGGTAGAGAACAAAATCCATCTGCAGTATTGGGGATTCTTCTGTGACACATACACAAAATAAGGTCTATCCTTACTTCCCAAAACTAAGACAATAGGGTCTTTGGATAATAGACCCCAATTTGACGCCCTTTAGCGACATAGGTGTTAAACCACTGTGGTGCTAAAATGCGACTTTGGCGGTGAAAGGGTTAAGGATTTGGATGTGCGCTGCGACTGATTGATCAGATTGACTTGGGTGAAACAAAGACTATAAAAATAATTGCTCTATTATTACTTTACATTGCCTACATAATAACTTTTCTCATTGAATATTTTGTTAACACGTTGTCTGTGAAACTATGTGGTTCATTGCAACAGTGTCCTAAAAACAGTTTTTGTTGCGCTTAACTTGTATTTCCTTTTTTTAATTTTTTTTAATTTTATGTTATGACATTGTTTTATGAAAATGACCTATTGTACTTTCTTGGAACTGGTAATATGACCTATGATGTCCCGTGACAAGATGGACCCCTGATTATTATGCATATTTAATTGCCTATCTCACTTTTTGTAGTTTTGACAGAAACCAGTATAGAAACAGACCCAGAGTAAACGAAAGTGGTGTTATTTTATTCACACAAGATGCAACAAAACACCTGGACATTTTCATCAGAGATATCTTCATCAACCATACAGTTTACAAAAAACAACATCAAACAGATACTTCAATCTGCATAAACTTAATTTTGACAGAAAATTTAAAAAACAAAAAAGAAGCTATTATTCTGTTGCTGACACTAGACTTGAATTTTGTTGCTGTTTATTAAATTACATTTGTTTTGTTGGGGGTGAGGGGGGGGGAGGGTTCCAAGATGTTTTTTGCAGTAGGTAAAAATGAATTTGATTTATTTGGTATTTGGTATATTCTAGTCACAAAGACTTATCTCTGTGAAATGCGGGCTGCTTTCCCCTGGAGAGTGCGTCACTGCAAGTGCAGCGCCTGTCCATTTAAAAAATATAAAAAATTTGGGGGGGGGTGGCACAGGGTGAGGAGGGTTGTGTGAGCACACTTGGAAAACCTAGCTATCAATTTGGCCATACCAGGCAGCGGGATTTCTCCCTGCTCTTACTGACTTTCAACTGCCGTGTGATTTTTACGTGCACGGGTCAGACTAGCTTTAAGTCCCCATCCGAAGGACTGGACGTTCAGTTCGATTTTTCTGTCAAACTAGAAAGAAAGGGCGAGGAGGCTGGGATTCGAACCCGGGTCACTCACGCTGCAGTCACACATTACATTTGGCAGTCGAACATCTTAACCACTCTGCCACCTTTGTCTCTTGATATTTTGTTTAACCCTTTTGCCGCCAGGCATTTTTCAGCCCAAATATACCATTAAACTCAATAATAATAATAATAATGGGAATTTATAATAATAATGGGAATTTATATAGCGCTCTTTCTCACATGAGCTCAGTGCGCTTTACATTGATAACAAGAAGATTAACCCTTTCACCGCCAGCCACCTTTGAGCCAAAAATGTCCATTAAACTTACTTGCCTACCGAAAAGATTTTGTCTGCAATATTTTCGGATTTCTTTGTGACATATTTAGAATGGGGTCAATCCTTACTTCCCAAATTTAGGAACACAGTATCATTGAATAATGGACCCTGATTTCAAGGGTTTTAATGACATGGGTGTTAAATCATTGTGGTGCAAAAATGCGACATTGGCGGTGAAAGGGTTAAAGGCAAACAAATAATCAATCATTAGAAAGTCACGATGATTGCACTCAACTGGGTAGAACAAAAATATTATCTGCAATATTGTGAATTCCTCTGTGACATGTATAACATCAGGCCTGTCCTTACCTCCCAAAATGAAGAAAATAGGGTCTTCAGGAAACAGGCCCTGATTTGATGCCTTTTAGTCACATGGGGTGCATAAATGCGACATTGGCGGTGAAAGGGTTAAAAACTGTTGATACATTTGTATGTTTGTTATGCACAGACGTCCGACGGGGACAAGGTGAAATACATGATGGAGGTGGCCATGCTCAGGAAGAGGCAGGACAAGATGGAAGCCAAGCTGGTCAGTGCTTACTGAGAACTATTTTATATTTTATAGTCACAGAGGCGTCTCTGTAAAATTCGGGTTGCTCCCACCTGGAGAGCGCATCGCAACCAGAGGCTCAGAGCTCATGTTTCTATAAAAAAAAACTCACAACAGCATTCAATGATTCATGGGTGCTTCTATAAAAACTTACATCATTCAATGATGCATGGATGCTTCTATAAAAACTTTACATCAATGATGCATGGGCGCTTTTATAAAAACTTTACATCATTCAATGATGCATGGATGCTTCTATAAAAACTTACATCATTCAATGATGCATGGATGCTTCTATAAAAACTTACAACATTCAATGATGCATGGGCGCTTCTATAAAAACTTACATCATTCAATGATGCATGGATGCTTCTATAAAAACTACAACAGCATTCAATGATTCATGGGTGCTTCTATAAAAACTACAACAGCATTCAATGATTCATGGATGCTTCTATAAAAACTACAACAGCATTCAATGATTCATGGGTGCTTCTATAAAAACTACAACAGCATTCAATGATTCATGGGTGCTTCTATAAAAACTACAACAGTATTCAATGATTCATGGGTGCTTCTATAAAAACTACAACAGCATTCAATGATTCATGGGTGCTTCTATAAAAACATACAGCATTCAATGATGCATGGATTTTTCTATAAAAACTACAACAGCATTCAATGATTCATGGGTGCTTCTATGAAAACTACAACAGCATTCAATGATTCATGGGTGCTTCTATAAAAACTACAACAGCATTCAATGATTCATGGGTGCTTCTATAAAAACTACAACAGCATTCAATGATTCATGGGTGCTTCTATAAAAACATACAGCATTCAATGATGCATGGATTTTTCTATAAAAACTACAACAGCATTCAATGATTCATGGGTGCTTCTATAAAAACTACAACAGCATTCAATGATTCATGGGTGCTTCTATAAAAACTACAACAGCATTCAATGATTCATGGGTGCTTCTATAAAAACATACAGCATTCAATGATGCATGGATTTTTCTATAAAAACTACAACAGCATTCAATGATTCATGGGTGCTTCTATAAAAACTACAACAGCATTCAATGATGCATGGGCGCTTCTATAAAAACTTACAACAGCATTCAATGATGCATGGATGCTTCTATAAAAACTACAACAGCATTCAATGATTCATGGGTGCTTCTATAAAAACTACAACAGCATTCAATGATTCATGGGTGCTTCTATCAAAACTACAACAGCATTCAATGATTCATGGGTGCTTCTATAAAAACTACAACAGCATTCAATGATGCATGGGCGCTTCTATAAAAACTTACAACAGCATTCAATGATGCATGGATGCTTCTATAAAAACTACAACAGCATTCAATGATTCATGGGTGCTTCTATAAAAACTACAACAGCATTCAATGATTCATGGGTGCTTCTATAAAAACTTACAACATTCAATGATGCATGGGTGCTTCTATAAAAACTTACATCATTCAATGATGCATGGATGCTTCTATAAAAACTTACAACATTCAATGATGATGGGTGCTTCTATAAAAACTTACAACATTCAATGATGCATGGGCGCTTCTATAAAAACTTACAACATTCAATGATTCATGGGCGCTTCTATAAAAACTTACAACATTCAATGATGCATGGGCGCTTCTATAAAAACTTACAACATTCAATGATTCATGGGCGCTTCTATAAAAACTTACAACAGCATTCAATGGTGCAAGTGTTGTTTTTTTTATTTGCATGCGATTTTTGTGTAACTGATTTTTGTGTGATCAAATGACAACTTTTTCGTTACCACTGGTTTTAACGTGTGCACGCAGGACCTCAGTTAATTGTCTCATCCGAAAGACAGTACGTTCAGACCATAAGGCCTAGTGCAGAGTGAGAGGAAGAAATCCCCTGTACCCAGGTTCGAACTCGGGTTTACTGTGCACGAGGCGAACGCGTTACCTCTGTGCCACTCTATTTTACCAACTGTAAGGCATATTCTATAAAAACTTACAACAGCATTCAATGATGCATGGATGCTTCTATAAAAACTACAACAGCATTCAATGATTCATGGGTGCTTCTATAAAAACTACAACAGCATTCAATGATTCATGGGTGCTTCTATAAAAACTTACAACATTCAATGATGCATAAGACGCACAACCCCAAAATTTTACACACAATTGTGATATTGTCATGATAGTTTCCTACTGGATTACTGGTCATATCATATTACAGTGGTCGCCGCTTTATAAAGCCATTTTGGGACTGACGAAAAATGGCTTTAATAAGCGGCGGATTTAATAACCGGCGGTCCAGGATTACGTCATTTTCGAACACTTTTTTTTTTTTGCTTCTCTTTTGTTTACGTCAGACACACTTTCACACTTTCTTTCGTCAAGTTTCTCGTTTGTGGTTAAATCTTGGCGTTTTCTTTTCGGCATTTTGATTCAATTCATTCTTGCCTCTTGCTTGAAGTTGCCAGTCCGACAGAAAACAGTAAAGTGATTTAATTTATTTATCAACTCAACACGTGCGGTTTTTATTGACTGACATTCTTTTCTAAACTCAGTTACTTCGTGATACACGTGAGCGTGCACATAAATATGTCTTGAGTGACACAAGTGACATATTTTCTACACCCCCAAAAAAAGAAAAGAAAAGAAAAAAGAACACAATCATGTGAGTTTTAGTCACAAACTATGTGATTTCTCTGAGAAAAGTGGCTTTAATAAGCGGCGGGGTGGTTTTATTAAGCGGTCTTTTTTAATACATAACATATAGTGAAAAATCTGGACCGTAAGAAATCGGCTTTAATAAGCAGCTGGCTCTATTAACCACGGTTTTATAAAGCGGCGATCACTGTATAAGGCGCAGAGGTCTCAGTCGGGGCGGGGGCGGGGGGTGGGGGGGGGGGGGGGAGGGGGGGGGGGGGGGGGGGGGGGGGGGGGGGGGGGGGGGGTGGGGGGGGGGGGGGGGGGGTGGGGGGGGGGGGGGGGGGTGTATCACCATATTGTTCTGTAAACTACAGGTGTGTTGTACATAGATTTATTTACTTTGGTTCAAATGAAAAGAAATGCAACAACTTCAGGTTGCTATTTTGAAAACTTAACCCCTTGGTTGCCAGAGAAAACTAAAGAAAAAAATCATTGGGCAAATCATGCCATGAAAAAGACAACTGATAGAGCCAATCTGGCAAAACGGTCTGGGGATATAACTCTCTTGACTATTAGAGCAAAAACCAGCATATCAGGGTTATTCCTCTTCATCTGATGACGTCATCAGTGATGTCATCAAGTCAGTACGTAATACGTTATATGGCAGTCAAGGGGTTAAACATACATTTCTGAACTTTGATTTCAATAGTGTTTTCTTGATGTTTATTTTTCTCATATCACCTAGTGCCGGAATTCAGTTTTTGTTGCAGTAGCATCTGCCGATATTTCAGGGATTTTGTCTTTGTTGTGTGTGTGTGTGTGCGCGCGTGCACGTGTGTGTGTGTGTTTAAGAAATTGAGCAGCAGTCTTCCTTTCCCACCTTCCCAGGGTTTTTTTTTCATTTGTCTCAAAACTACCAAAAATCGAGATACGAGGTTTCTGAATTTCACCGACAGAATGCTGTTATACGTTTTTCTCTCCTCTCTCCGCTCAGCGCCACATGTGTCAGCAGTAGCCTGGCCCCCTCCTCTTACAAACGTCCTCTGTTGTCCAGCTTTCCCAAGAGTGTCCCTTTTATCTCTGTGTGTTTGGCGACACGTGTGTCAGCAGTAGCCTGGCCCTCTCCTCTTACAAACTTCCTCTGTTGTCCAGCTTTCCCAAGAGTGTCCCTTTTCTCTGTGTGTTTGGCGACATATGTGTCAGGAGTAGCCTGGCCCCTTCCTCTTACAAACGTCCTCTGTTGTCCAGCTTTCCCAAGAGTGTCCCTTTTCTCTGTGTGTTTGGCGACATATGTGTCAGGAGTAGCCTGGCCCCTTCCTCTTACAAACGTCCTCTGTTGTCCAGCTTTCCCAAGAGTGTCCCTTCTCTGTGTGTTTTGCGACACATGTGTCAGCAGTAGCCTGGCCCCCTCCTCTTACAAACGTCCTCTGTTGTCCAGCTTTCCAAAGAGTGTCCCTTTTCTCTTTGTATGCTCAGCGCCACATGTGTCGGGAGTAGCCTGGCCCCCTCCTCTTACAAACGTCCTCTGTTGTCCAGCTTTCCCAAGAGTGTCCCTTTTCTCTCTGTATGCTCAGCGCCACATGCGCCAGATGCTGGAGGTGGCCCAGAAGCACCAGAAGAGGAGGCTGAGGACGGTGCTGATCCAGGACATCTACAACGCCCCCACCGAGGACCAGGCCCAGAAGTGCATCCAGATGATCCCCAACGAGCGAGGTAAATGTTGGTACGTCACTCATTATTCCTACTATCTAGTGTTAGTGCTGCAACCTTTGGGGTTTGTTGGCCCAGAAGTGCATCCAGATGATCCCCAACGAGCGAGGTAAATGTTGGTACGTCACTCATTATTCCTACTACCTAGTGTTAGTGCTGCAACCTTTGGGATTTGTTGGCCCAGAAATGTATCCAGTAAGAGGTAAATGTTGGTACGTCACTCATTATTTCTTCTATCTAATGTTAGTGCTACAGCCTTCGGGATTTGTTGGCCCAGAAATGTATCCAGTGAGAGGTGTATGTTGGTACGTCACTCATTATTTATACTACCTAATGTTAGTGCTGCAACCTTCAGGATGTGTTGGCCCAGAATCACATCCAGTTCATTCTGCTAATGATGCTATTTAAGCATTATTCATTATTTTTCATTCCCAACGAGCGAATTAAATGTTGGTACGTCACCTCATTATTTCTACTATCTAGTGTTAGTGCTGCAACCTTCAGGATTTGTTGGCCCAGAATCACATCCTGATGATCCCCAAAAGCGAGATAAATCATTTCTACTATCTAATCTTAGTGCTACAGCCCAGGGGATTTGTTATACAGGGGCTAATCCAGGACATGTACAATGCTTCCTTGAAGAACCAGGCCCAGAATGTATCCAGATGATCCCCAACGAGCGAGGCGAATATTGGTACGTCACCGCTGCTACTTTTACTTCTTGTGTCAATCTGATGGACTGGCATAGTTTACAGACCAGAAGGCACATCTCATCATACTTCAAAGGTTGCACAAATTCTGATTTTGTTACAATTGTTCATTACTACCTTATAAATCGCCTGGTGTCAAGTAAACCCGAGTTCGAACCTGGGTACAGGGGATTTTTCATCATCACCACCATCAATATCATCACCAACAGGACTGCCTACCGTCCCCCCTAAGGGGTATTTGTCCCTGGAAACAGTCAAAAATGACACCCTGTCCCTGGAATCCACTTTTCTGTCTGGTGTCCCTGGAAACAGTAGAATAACAAAAATGTTGCTGAGCAGTCATTTGTCTTGTTGGCTGACCTTACTATTGAACACAGGAACACCCAAAACAATAGACACTGTTGACATTTTTTCTAACAGACATGTTACAAGTAGCTTACTGAACACTAAAAGACCTTGAGTATTGAAGCACATTGACACCAAAGTGCATCAGGAAGACTAACAAAAAATCCAGAGTCGAAATGTTGCTAGATCACAAAATAATCAAAAGCTAATGTTCATTTTGACCCTGATGCATGACACTGTGATGTTTGTCCCTAGAAATGAGTGTGTGTCCCTGGTTTTTAAGTAATTTGTCCCTGGAAACTGCAACAGAGGGTAGGCAGCCCTGCACCATCACCATCACCCCCCATCATCACCACCACCATCATCATCACCACCACCATCACCCCCCATTATCACCATCACCCCCCCCATTATCATCATCATTTTCTCTGTTCTTTCACAACAGATGATGACGAAGACACCTCCTCTTCAAGCGACGACGAAAGCAAGGACAAAAAGAACAAGGAAAATATGGCGACGAAGAAAAAGGAAAAGGAAGAAGACAGCACAGACTCCTCTTCCTCGTCGGACGATGAGGGTGTGGTCATGAAGCGGGTGGACTCCTCGGACGACGAAGAATCGAAGAAAAAGAAGAAGAAATCGGCCTCGCCGAAAGCCAAGCCCAAACCGGCCCCCAGAACCCTTCGTCGATTGTCGTCTGCCTCCAGCGTGAAGAAGAAGTCCTCTTTCTGTGTGCTGCTGTGAAGGGGGTGTGGGGTTGTCTGCATCGTTTTTGAAAGCGTGTTAGTTTCGTAAACATGTCCAGGGCGAACCAGTTTTCGGCGATGTCACGGATTTCAGCGAAAAATGATTATGAGGCTCAAGGGGAAACGTTATTTTCATAAATACAAGGGATGGAATTGTGATCTAGATCAGTAGTTAGTTAAAAAAAACCTGAAACATCATCACTGGAACAGTTAAAACATTATTTTTTGAACAGGCACACAAGTGTAAAGTGACGTTATTTATTCACAAGAGACAAAACAAAACAACTGGATATTTCGGCGAATGCGCCTTTATCAACATAGACACACCAGAAAACAACAAATAGCAAAAGGAGCGGAAAAAAACAATACTTCCCCTCTACAATTCAATCTGTGAATTATCAATCCAATCCAATCTGTGAGTAGTTAGTTAAAGACCCCCCACGTCACGTGTCACATTCCCTCTTATGCTTGGAAAATTTCTTAAGATTACTTACTAGCTATAAGAGGGAAAACACGTGAAGACCGTGATTTTGACACGTGACGTGGTGGGTCTTTAAGCAATGAGTACACTTTGTTCTTTCAACTCCAAGGCTTTTGTGCACATTCATTACACGTAGAAAACCCCATGCGCTTATCCACAAATAAGCGTAAGAAATAAGCAGGAATGGATTATGCTAAATGTAAAATGCATATGTTTGCTTATGTTTGATTCATTCATTCATTAAAAAAGTTTGAAAAAAGAAGAAGAAATAAGCGGATGGGATACTTGCGTTCTTTTACTTATTTGCGGATAAGCGCATGAACTTTCCGCATGTACTGCGCGCAAAACCTAAGCTGGTCTTATGTAAATTAATCTGATCTTGTTCCGACATGTAAAATGAGCATTACATGGCAACATTTAAAACAGTTTGACAAGTATCCACGATTTTGTTGTTGCGATTTGGGGTATTTTTCCATTACTTTCAAAGACTTTTGGCTTTGCTTTTTTGTCATAGGGAACTCTGTGTGTGAACTGCGTGTTGCGTTGTAAGTATTGGTAAGACTAACACATACGTTGTTTGATGTCATTTAACTTGCCTACAGTTTTCCATGCATATTTATTGTAAAAGCTCTAGACATTGTTTTTATGATGTGTTAAATAGTTTGGCACTGTATTTTACAATTAATTGTTAACGACTTTTCTTTTTTTTAGTGTGGATTTACCAAAAAACAAAACCATAGATGAAAAAAAAAATGGTTTGATTGTTTTGATGCTTATGCATTTCCATACGTAGAAAGGGATCTTGCTTCTGTTCTGTCTCTATCATATCACCTGTTTGTGTGTGGTGGTATATGGGCATCATAAAGTAAACGGTATTTATACCAAAATGTTTTCACTCTGCAATCTTTTTAGTCACTCTGTTATGAAGTGCTTAATATTTTCGGTTGTCTGCCGTCATGTAACAAGCACTGATCTGATAACTGATTTAAGGCCTGGTACACAATACATCCAGATTTTCCGCGCGGAAATAATCAATAAGAGAAGAAAAACAATATACAGATTAGGGGAAATACGGACACGTGCGTATATTGTTCCCTTCTTTCTTTTACTTATTTACGGATTGTGCATGGGTTTGAAAAATGTGTATGTCGTTTTTGTTTTTATAAAATATGTTTCATGTTTTGTTTCTTTGTGTGTGAGGATTTTTCGGTTTTGTTTCTCAAATTGTGTTGTATGTACATGTAGTATGAATGTACGTCAACACTTTTAAAACTGAATAAGCTAGAGTTGTCACTGTCTCTCTCTCTCCCTCTCTCTCTCTCTCTCTCTCCTCTCTCTCTCTCTCTCTCTCTCTCTCTCTCTGGATGGAAGTTCAGTTTAACGTCGCGTATCGGCTTTCGCCATGTACGACGGGCTGAACAAACCAACCAGGGTATAAGCAAAAATTTATATTCCTGAATCACTGTCTTAGCCAAAAGGCCGAGAAGCGATAAGTAAGTGAATGGGTGGGGATGGGCAAGAGTTGTGGATTTTTGATAATTTACTTTTTCCCTTATTTATGTTTTTGCTTCTTGATTTTTGTTCTTTTCATGTATTTGATGTTGTTCATGAGGCACGGTGTAAAAAAAAGCCCTCTATGCTTATCTGTTTACCATCAATACAAAATTGAGTTTGAGTTCTCTCTCCCCGAGTGTGATAATTTACTTCTTTAAAGAAAAGTAAGGGATCTATTTTAAAATAAAAGCAAGGGGCGTTTATTACTCTGCTTTTACTTAAAGATGAAATATTTGCGTTGTTTGTTTGACTTTCTAACCGGTTTGGAATCTCCTGAGTTTTGTTTGTTAGTCGCAGTGCAAAAGCACACAAAGTATTGACCATTCTGTGATATTAAACATGATTTGAGCAAGCACAATATGGCCTGATGTTTGCTTCTCCATGATCTGCCTCTCTCTCTCTCTCTCTCTCTCTCTCTCTCTCTCTCTCTCTCTCTCTCTCTCTCTCTCTCTCTCTCTCTCTCTCTCCTGTGTTTGTGTTTTTGAATGAGTATGTAAGTGTTTGACTTTGTGTTTGTGCATGTGTATGTGTGTTTATGCATAGCTGATTGTGTGTGTGTGTGTGTGTGTGCATAGCTGATTGTGTGTGTGTGCACGCATTTTGAGTGAGTATGTTTGTGTGTGTGTGTGTATGACTTTGTGAGTGTGTGAAAGTGTCTGTGTCTGTGTGTACTACTTTTATGTATGTTTGTGAACTCGGAGAACAAAATCACATCTTCAACACACACGTACACTAACATAACCTACACACACACACACACACACAAACACCAGTGCACCACTCACTTATTCAAACCCCAAGCTGAGAATCAGCCGGTAGAATAATGCTAGTCTTCATTATTAATAACGCATTTCTTACCAAGGAAAAACTTCTTCTTTTTTTTCTGGAACTTTTTGCTGTTTTCTATTCAAAATGCACCCTGAAACACGAAAATAAACTTCCTTTGCAAAAATATGTTCTTGTATTTTTTGAGAACTTCAAGAATAAATGGTAGGGAACGGGGCCGTGGGTGTTTTATAGTCACAAATCAGCTAAACCCCCATTACCACCACCCCTGTACCCACCACCTACAGCCTCAGGACTTGGTAGCCTCTTCTGCCTTATCGTTCTCCTTCCCCCGTAGGGGAAGACGGGGTAAAAAGCGCATGGGCGGGTAAGAAGCCCACCCCAATTATCTCATGAAATAAAGAACATTTCAGTCAAATTTGCCCATGAGACGAATGCTAGACATTAACGCTCGTCTCATGGGCAAAAATGAGACTGAAATTTGCTTCATTTCGTGAGATAATTGGGGTGGGCTTCTTACCCGCCCATGCGCTTTTTACCCCGTCTTCCCCTACCTCTCCCGACCCTCTCCCTTACTCCAAGCTCTTACCACACCTTCTGTGATTCTCACTACATGGCTCAACAAGAAAAGCAATGGGGTCACGTGTTCCCATGCACTTTTCTAGCGTGCATGGAGGGGACATGCTTTATTGCTTCAAAACTCAATGGAATTTTTTAAACTTCGATAAACGAAGACTAGCTAATTTCTCAAAATAAACTGAAAACGTTGCATGCAAATTCAGTTTCTTAAAGCAATACTTTAGTAAATTATTCAGTCCATTTTGACAGCAATTTGTAATTAGATGGGACCCCACGTGCACGCACATTTAGGGGAAGACGGGGTAAAAAGCGCATGGGCGGGTAAGAAGCCCACCCCAATTATCTCATGAAATAAAGAAAATTTCAGTCAAAATTTGCCCATGAGACGAATGCTAGACATTAACGCTCGTCTCATGGGCAAAATGAGACTGAAATTTGCTTCATTTCATGAGATAATTGGGGTGGGCTTCTTACCCGCCCATGCGCTTTTTACCCCGTCTTCCCCTATTTGGCATTGTCTGAGCTTAAGAAAATTGCACGTGCACAGGCGTGTGTGTTAAAAGAAAACAAGCGCGAAATCGCAATAGTTTGTGGCACGCGGTCTATTTTTACCACTCCAATCATGAATTACCTCCCCTGGCTTTTCAATAATTTTAATCTGTAAACCAGAATGTTATCTCTGCACCATTTCGTAACTTTTTATATCTTTTGGAAAACATTTAAAACTATGTATCCTACTTATATTCATCAAAAGAAGCACCGCATACTCGTCGTGTCTGTTGTAGTGTCTGTATTACGTATGTTTATTATTTTGTACGCTTTTAAAATACATCATTTTAAAGAGCGGACTCAATTAATTTTGAAGCGTCACCTGCCCGTTCCCCATAATATCCAAGGTAGAATCAACAGATTCTATACTAACTCGATTCGATGTAAATTCAGGAACACCCCATGTAAATGTGGACAAATATTTAGTCTGAAGCACATGTTTGACCCTTGTAGTCAGATAAAAAAGGAATTACAACCTGTTATAAATAAATGCAAACAAAACAATTTGATATATAATGAAAAGAACATCTTAAATAAACACCACAAATTAGGCTGGTCACCAATGGTTTGGCTCGCTGAGGCAATTGGCCAGGTGTCATTCAAACACCTTGTTTAAATTTAAACTATTTTTACTGGTGGGAATAGAGTCCCTCTGGTGTGTGGGCCGTATACCTGTCTGCATTCCCGCCCCCTTCACCCCCATTTCCCTTTTTTATCTAAAATGTGCGCCTGTGGGCTGAAGTGACTCTTTTGAGCCCACTACTTTTTAAATACCCCTCTCCTATGCAGATGGGTGTCCGGCACACACAACGGGGGTATCTCTCGTAAACCGTCGCGTTTTACGCTCGTGCTCCCCCCCCTTTTTGGGATTGCCCATGCGGTGCCCTGTCACTGCTCGGGGCGGAGAGGAGGGGTCCCTTCCCCTCCCTCCCTCCGTCCCGAGCATACAGGAATCGTTAACCATCCCCACCCTCAACTCTTATATTATCCTCCTAAAAACTATTTAACTACAAATAATAACTTTCATTAATCTCATTTATCTCACAGTCCACCGTGACATCAGGGGCGGGGGAGTCTTTGTTGCTACCCCCCCCTGGGATCAGATGGAACACATAATATTATTTATAACATTGGTGGCCTCTGGCGGTATGTTCCCCTATTCATAAATAACTTTATATAAAATAATGATTTTTTTCACTAGATTTCATCTAGTTAAATAACTTAAATCACATATGGTCAGGTTAGACCAAAATATACATATAACAAAATAAATTTTAATAGTAACTTTTAATATAACTATGGAACCTCAACAGTTATAAACTCGTCCTTTTTATCAAATCTTAACTTATTTTACTTATTAAACCATTTTAAAGATATAGATTTTAATAAAACAATTTTAAAGCTATGGGGTTGAGTCCCAGAGCTTGACTAGAGTAGAACATAAAATTTTAACATAAGTTTTATAAATTCACACATGTGAAAATAATATTATACTTTGTCCTATGGACAAGATTAAAACCAATTAAATACTTGTTAAAACTTTCACATAGATTAAAAACGCAACTTAGTTATAAATTAAATCTTAAAAACAATAATGTTACTTGTAAAAAGTTTAAACAGTTTGTTTGTAAAAGTTGTGTACATAATAACAATGTACATATTAATAGCCTTGTGGCCAAGTAAATTTTTGATAGTTTGACTTTGTATCAAACGAATTCATAATTGAAAATCTTTAGGTAACTATTAGTTGTATTTGGTCCCAAGGGACCAAAACCTAATAGGATAACCTTATATAAAATAAATGTACATATAGAAAAAAGAAATAAAAGAATAACTTATCTATTTTTTAACTGTATATTATCTTGAAAACAGGCTTTTGCCTGACAGGAATTTTAATATTAAAAGCTCTTGCCGAGCATAAACACGGATTGTTTTTATCCAATTGCTCAGTTGAGCCTAAAATGCATGAATTTTAACTGTAGCCCTGGGTTTTTTTTAATCAGACCTCCTCCAATCTGCCAGACTTAAAAGCAAACAGCTAAATATCTTTTAAAAATTAAAATATTTTATCACAAACTTAAATTTTATATTCTTCAGCTTGCGCTATTAAAATAAATAAAAAATTCTTTATAAAACTCTGATAAAATAAAATAAATAACTTCTTCTTTTTTAAAAAATTTCATCTCATAAAACTTAAAATCCATCTTTTTTTCTAGGATCTTTATAAATTAAAATGCCTCAAATAGTCTTTTGACTCAGAGGGCGTAAAATCTCTATTTTTTTTCGTAGCCTCGATTTGAAGTGCGACAATTTTGTCAAAATGTGCGACAATTTTGGAACGACAGACCGACCGACAAAGTGAGTTATAGGTTTGTGGCTTGAGCCACAAACAAAAATACGCATGTGTGTGTGTGGAGAGGGAGAGAGAGAGAGAGTAAGAGACATATAGAGATATAGACAGAGTGAGAGACGGAGATAGTTAAGGCACCATCTCTTTCAAACAGATGCCGTGCCGTTTCCGTTTCCGTTCGATGGATTTCAAAACTTTGGGTTTCATGACAGAACCTAGCTAGGACGACAACTACAAAAAACTGTCTTGCCGTCGGGATAACGTGCATATGGACTTCCAGCTTAACAGCTTCACTGTGTATGTGGAAGCCGTATTCGGAAACAACATTTAAAAGAGCTGCTGGTTAAAATAGTGGGGGGTCTCATTGGCAAGGCATCTCTAACACAACCGATTCCACCCCAACCCTCTGTGTGTGTGCGTGTGCGTGCGTGCGTGTGTGTGTGTGTGTGTGTGTGTGTGTGAGAGAGAGAGAGAGAGAGAGTGTGTGTGTGCGTGCGCGCGCGTGTTTGCACCGTTTGGATGCTTTTTAATTAACAAAGATCGAGAGGTAGAACACACTCAGGTGTGGTTATGCGCTTTATAATCGCTCTATTAATCTCTTTCACTGGCCAATTAATCTGCTTTTAATCCAAGACCTTTTGTATGGCCGTTTTTACACAGTAGGCTAGTGTGTTTGAAACACTAACACGTATTAGCTGTTTGATCACCCACGAGACTATTATGGTCAATGATTAATCTGTACATACAAAGTCCAGTTAAGGGCAATTCGCGCATGTGTGTGCGTGTGCGTGTGTGCCTGCCTGTATGTGCATGAAAATTTAAATAGGCTGCAGAAAGTGGAAAGTTTCTAAGGCCTATTTCGCTTAAATATCTTATAGGCGTAAAGATTATAAATCAGTCAATCATCCAGTCAAAATACATTAATAATCCAAGCAATCAGATCTCTCTCTCTCTCTCTCTCTCCCTCTCTTTCTCTCAATCTTTCTCTTTCTCTCTCTCTCTCTTTCTCTATCTCTCTCTCTCTCTCTCTCTCTCTCTCTCTCTCTCTCTCTCTCTCTCTCTCTCTCTCTCACACACACACACACACACACACACACACACACACACACACACACACACACACACACATACTGTGTATATATATATATAGATTTGTTTGTAGTTTTCTTTATTTTTGTGTTATATATATATATATATATATATATATATGCAAAAAAACATATTAACGGCAACAATCAAGGACAGTGTGCAAACTAATTCACTAATCACTCACACACCGACACTCCGTCCAACTTAAAGGAGATTAATTTTTGACAATCAAGTCATTCGTTTGAAAGCTTAGGATTCAAAATCATTGCGTGTACGTGTGTGTCTGTGCGTGCGTGTGCGCGTACACGTGTGTGTGTGTGTGCGTGCGAGCGAGCACTGTGACAAGCTTGCTAATCCTAATAGAATTACATGCATAAACCTTTCTTCCTGCGACAACATCCCCTTTCGTAACCATAGCGCTCTGCGAAAGTTTGATTCGAGCGTTTGTCTGCATCTTCCAAGATTGTTGAGTTGTTCTTTGTTCTTCTTTTTTTTCAAAAGAGAGGGCATATCTACTCGTATTGGCCTATTCGTAATAAGCAAGTTAAGTAGTCTCACAGTGGAACGATGGTGACAAACTAAAAATATAAAGATGGTTAGCCTACACAACAGAACCAAATGTTCGTCTTCAATGAGACTAAGGCAGAATGAAAGAGGTTACGTGAGCTACAGAATGAATTCGTAGAAAACTCAAGACAATTAACAAAATATTTTTGCTATAAAAAAGGTCTCTTGTGCCTATTCATTCGCACACTCAAAACACAGAGTCTACCTACAACTAAACCCCACCTTTTTCATGTTTTCTAAGAGAACAACCTCAAAAGAGCCGCTATCGTAGCGCTCCGAGAGCTCATGACAAACATGGAGGTACACGGCAGAGATAGAGCGCTACTCAGCAACCCAACACAACGCTTGTGTTTAGGCAATGCAGCGCCGGTTGATCTGAGTAGGAAAAAAATAATTCCTAACCGTCGCGCTAACTCGGTTTTTCGTCTTTGTTCTGAAGTGTGGTGCAGTCAAAGACAGTACGTTAGAAAATCTTTGGTGCAGTATAATCCATCATACGGTTGTACGATCGTTTAATAGTACTGTGCCTACCTAATTCTTCTGGGGCTCCATTTGCTAGGATATTCAGCGCCCCCCTAGTGATTAGGTCTAATCGTCAGTGTTATGATTTCCAAGACGTTTCGATAACTCCGATTCTTCTTGTTCTTCTTATTGTTTTTCTTCCGGATTTTCTCTTCTTCCTCCTCCTCCTTCTTCTTCTTCTTCTCCTCTTCCTTCTTCGCCTCCTCCTCCTCCTACTCCTCCTTCTCCTCACCTCCTCCTACTCCTCCTTCTCCTCCTCCTTCTTTTTCTTCTTCAATGACATTATATTGTCTTCGTCCTCTGTGATCCAGCCATGACACACTTTCTGTCTCAGTGACAGAAGATTCTGATCCCTTTGGACATCCGTGACGACAGGTGAGTCCAACAGTGATTAACTCCAATGTTTCACTCCCCGTGGGGATACTGGGGGGGGGGGGCTTTCGTACAAATGGTTCCCCCACCTTCTGGAAATTCTGTGCTTGTAACTTCCTCTAATCTGCCACTGTCTTTGACGCTGCTTTTCCCCTTTGCTTCCTGTCATCTACTACGGATGAAATTCTGCTTAACGTCCCCCAGTCTGGAACAGACACATACGGGACATTAGTAGATAGGGGAAGACGGGGTAAAAAGCGCATGGGCGGGTAAGAAGCCCACCCCAATTATCTCATGAAATAAAGAAAATTTCAGTCAAATTTGCCCATGAGACGAATGCTAGACATTAACGCTCGTCTCATGGGCAAAATGAGACTGACATTTGCTTCATTTCATGAGATAATTGGGGTGGGCTTCTTACCCGCCCATGCGCTTTTTACCCCGTCTTCCCCTAATAATGATGAAGTATGCTTTTTTTTAAATATTAGGATATGATAGGTTTTGTCATTGCTGTTCTTTAGCATCATCGATTGCGTCTATTCATACACCTAGTAACCATTCTCTTTTGATTTATTAACCTGGGACGGTATTCATGTCGAGATAGCATGAGACTTAGCATGATGCTAACTTAGAAGCTCTTCCAAAAGTCCTATTAAATCCTATAGGACATTGGAAGAGCTTCTAAGTTAGCATCATGCTAAGTCTCATGCTATCTCGACATGAATACCGTCCCTGGGCCTGTATTCACGTTGAGATAGCATGAGAGTTAGCATCATGCTAACTTAGAAGCTCTTCCAAAAGTCCTATTAAATCCTATAGGACATTGGAAGAGCTTCTAAGTTAGCATCATGCTAAGTCTCATGCTATCTCAACATGAATACAGGCCCTGGTCGACTCAATGGCTGAGGAAGTTTTATTAACTGATAAAATAAAGCCGAAAATTTCTTTATTTTCATAACGAAAAGGCTTGTTGTTTTGTGATCTTTTTTAAAAATTATATTAGGATATGATAGTATAGGTATTTGTTAATACTGATGGATGGGAGTCTAGTAGGGGAAGACGGGGTAAAAAGCGCATGGGCGGGTAAGAAGCCCACCCCAATTATCTCATGAAATGAAGCAAATTTCAGTCTCATTTTGCCCATGAGACGAGCGTTAATGTATAGCATTCGTCTCATGGGCAAATTTGACTGACATTTTCTTTATTTCATGAGATAATTGGGGTGGGCTTCTTACCCGCCCATGCGCTTTTTACCCCGTCTTCCCCTACTGCTGCGGTTTAAAGAGGTTAAAATTGGTAAGATGTATGCTAAAATAACATTCTGGACTTTTAGCTAACCGGTTGCTTTTCCACTGTCAAAATTCCAGGGCCATGAGTTAAAAAAAAACCCACCTTTTTAAACTTTTATTTTTACACGGATCAAAAAAGGTCTGATTTTAAAATATGTTTCCTGTCATCTACTACATGTATCTTTCTGACTTGTCATATTCTCCTGTTGTTTCCTGAACAACATCTTCCCACTAATTTTCCCCTTTGAGCTCCTCCCAAATCGGAATGTGTCGGCTGTACGCAGCGGGGAGACCAGTGAAAACCGAACACCGGACACATAAAAACTTATATAATGTGCGTAGGCTTACCTTACCCATTATGTCCTTATTATATAGCCTGGGAACACAGAAAGAAGAAAAAACAGTCCAATGTTTTAACAGGTGAGTCCCCCCGAAAACGGAGTGTGGCTGCCACGTGGCGGGGTAATCAAAAACGGTCACACACGTAATGTTCTCATCCCTAGCTGGTGCATTTGTACCACAGCATTCAAGTGATGTTGGGATGATCCCTGGAGTTTTTAGCCAGGGTAAGCCAACAAACAAACAACAAACAGGTGAATCTTCTATACTCTGATATGGTACTGTCTAGTCATAGATTGTGTTTATTATACCCCCGTTTCACAGAGTGAAAAGGGAGTGTATTGTTTCGGCGTTGTCTGTTTGTTTGTCTGTCTGTCTGTTTGTTTGTCTGAATGTAGATTCTATTAACCCTTTCACCGCCATCCATATTTCAGCCAAAAATGTCCATTAAATTTACCTGGGTAGAGAACAAAATCCATCTGCAGTATTGGGGATTGTTCTGTGACATATATATAAAATAAGGTCTATCCTTACTTCCCAAAAACTAAGACAATAGGGGTCTTTGGATAATAGACCCCAATTTGATGCCTTTTAGTGACATAGGTGTTAAATCACTGTGGTGCTAAAATGCGACTTAGGCGGTGAAAGGGTTAAACAATACTTAATGGATCTCAGCCATACTTTGTAGGATGATGGAGTATGCCACAAGCGAGCGTAAGTTCGAATATGGAGTTAGTCGGCGTTGTCATATTTGTTTTTTTAATCAATTTTTATGTTTGTTTGTTTTTTCATTTATTTTTTGGTGGAAAACTAAACACTGACATTAAACTTAATTACTGAATCATATTTTATTGACATGTATAGCTACTGTTATGTTTGACCGTGCATGGTTAGAGATACAATGATGGTAATGATAATGGTGATGATGATGAAAATGACTGTGCTGTTGACGACGACGATGACGACAACGGATGAGGAGGAGAAGAAGAATAAGGCCGGGTTCACATTAGACGCGTAAGTTCCGTGCGGAAAACCCTAAATAAGTGGAAGAAATAAGGATAAAAGTTTATGCATATAGGGGAAATTCGGACACGTGCGTAAATCTTTTCCCTTCTTTGTTTCACTTATTTATGGATTGCGCACGGGTTTCCGCATGGAATATCCGCTTATGTGTGTACACGGCCTAAGGGACTACGTACGCATACATGCGGAGAGTCCGTGCGGAAACCCGTGCGCAATCCGGAAAGAAAGGACAAGATTTGCGCACGTGTCCGAATTTCCCCCTAATTCGTACATTTGTACCCTTCTTTCTTTCACTTATTTACGGATAGCGCACGGGATTTCCGCAGGAACTGTGTACGAGTCCTTAGGGTCTGTGCACATTTACGAAAACTTACGTACAGAAACCCATCCGCCGCAATCCGCAAATAAAGTGGAAGAAAGTAAGAAATAAGCGGGTGGAAACTGATGGGTTTCAATGTCACATTGTGTAATGTGCACGCACACTCCTTCATGTTTTTTACTTCCAGGTGTCTTTTTAACGGATGGCGGATGGGTTTCCGTACGGAAGCTGCTGTAAATGTGCACACAACCTAACCCTAAACAGTTTTAATGTTGCGCTTTTCATTCTTCCACTTGTGAACATTGACTGCTTACAAGTGCAACAGAAACGCACACTCGTAAACAGTAGGCCTATATAATAATAATAATAATAATAATAATAATAATAGTACATTTATATAGCGCTTTAGCTCAGATGAGCCCAAAGCGCTTTACAATCAATTATTCATCAACACAGACAACAAAAACAGCATTCAAGAATGACACAAACCAGCAACAACGCATATACAAAGCAATTGGTATATAGTGTATAATTATGTCACAGTAGAAATGGGAATCCAGTAGGATTCGGACGGAATTCCGATTTGCACTAGTAGAAATCGGAATTCTAATTTCTACTTGACTTTTTCTAGTAAAAATTGGAATTCGGATTTCTAGGCCTACTAGTTCTCATCGGAGTTCTGATTTGTACTGACAGCCAGTAGAAAATGCAATTCAGTACAAAATGGAATCAACATATTGTTTCAGTTGTAAGAGAAGAAAGACAAAAGGAGGGTGGAGTTGATAGCTTCAGAGCACTGATCATTGAATTCTATGAACAAAATAGTTGTTAGCTCAGTTGTGATCACGCCTGAATATTTTTAAAGCGTGTGAACAGTGGTCAACTAACTCATTGGTAAGCTCAACATAGTTCTGTTAACATTATTCAAAAGTGTCGTCTTCAGTTAGTAATCTAGCTATCCTGTTTACAATTGGACCCAAAGGAGGTAAACATGGAGGAATTTATCTGCAGAGGAAAAGTCAGGGTATGTTTATTTTACATTTTTCTTGGTCTACTCTCTACATTTAAATCAATTACTACTGCTTTTTATTTTATCCAAAATGCACACACATACACATGCGCCTACGCATGCACTCATACACACTTGTACACTTGCACGCGTAGCACACGTACACGCATGCACGCTCGCGCACGCACACGCACGCACACACACACACACACACACGCACACACGCACACACACGCACACACACACACACACACACACACACACACACACACTTCAATCTCCCATTCATTTACTCTCTCTCTTTCTATCTCTCTCTATCTCCTCTCTCTCTCTCTCTCTCTCTCTCTCTCTCTCTCTCTCTCTCTCTCTCTCTCTCTCTCTCTCTCTCTCTCTCAATAGAGTTATACAATGCGTTATATTATTAGGCTAATGTTTAGTAGTTTGGAATGTTTTGTTTTGCATGTTGAGTTATTTTTCGAGTTGCTTTCGTATTACTTTTCAATCTCAGGACAGATGGAAAAAAAAGCTGTCAAGCTTACTCCTTTATCCTCAATAAAGATCAACTTGACTTGACTTGACTACACACACACACACACACACACGAACACACACACACACACACACACACACACACACACACACACACACACACACACACACACACGTGACACACAGTTTTGAGTACATTTTTGTCAACAAATGTCAATGTAGGCCTACCTTCATCTTCATGTGCTGAACTATCAGAATGTGTGTGTGATGTACCTAACTGTTAGAATGTGTGTGAGTGATGTACCGAACTGGTAGTGTGTGTGTGTGTGTGTGTGTGTGTGTGTGTGTGTGTGTGTGTGTGTGTGTGTGTGTGTGTGTGTGTGTGTGTGTGTGTGTGTGTGTGTATGTGCGTGTATATGTGTACGTGTGTGTGTGTGTGTGTGTGTGTGTGTGTGTTGTGTGTGTGTGTGTGTGTGTGTGTGTGTGTGTATGTGTGTGTATGCGTGTGTACGTGTGCATGCGCGCGTGCATGCGTGCGTGTGCGTGCGCTCGTGTGAAAGTGATTCAAGTTTATCGAAGTTGTTGATTTTCTTGGACCTGTTTGTGGTTTGCTACACAGGCCTATTTTTTTCACCTGGAAATCGAGTGTTGACTTGAGAAATGTATTATCAGATTGCTGAACGAACTTTCGTTGCCAGTAATCGTCTTCGACAATGACCTCATATTCGTATTTTTGCTGACCATGCCAGTCAATCAATGTGCTGAGTTTTGTACGTTAGGATTTTACCCGCGATCCTATTCTCTCTCTCTCTCTCTCTCTCTCTCTCTCGTCTCTCTCTCTCTCTCTCTCTCTCTCTCTCTCTCTCTCTCTCTCTCTCTCTCTCTCTCTCTCTCTCTCTCCCTCCCTCCCTCCCTCCCTCCCTCCCTCCCTCCCTCCCTCCCTCCCCTCTCCCTCTCTCTCTCTCTCTCTCTCCTCTCTCTCTCTCTCTCTCTCTCTCTCTCTCTCTCTCTCTCTCTCTCTCTCGACGGTGGACGGGGATTGATGCGTGCGTGTGTGGGGAATGAGACTCAGGAACGACAGACAGACAGGCAGACAGATTCAGATTTCTAACAGAGTCTGAGAGAAAATGAGATCGGCATACCATTAACCAATTAAATGTGGGTAAGATTCAGAAGACCACTCGGACCATATGAATGGAAAAACACAAAAGCTGTAGGTTCGGTAATAGTCCTTTATTGAAGATACCACAGACGTTTCAGAGCTTAGCTCTTTTTTCAATGTGATGAAAAAGTGACAAAAAATGAGGAATATGCGCGTATGTGTGTGCATTTATTCTTTTGTGTGTGCGTTAATATCTACTCACATGTTTTGCCCTAGTTGTCTTAAGGTAGAGAGTTTCGTGGATTGTCCTTTTTTCTTTTGTTCTGAATATGTGTTCACTCTTCACTTTTTATATTCTCTCTCACTTTGCACTAGGCCTTGCGGTCTGAACGTGGAGTCTTTCGGATGAGACGATAAACCGAGGTCCCGTGTGCCCATGCACTTAGCACACGTTAAACCCAGTGGCAACGAAAAAGTTGTCATTTTGGTCAAAATTTACCCCCCCCCCCCCCCCCCTTCCTTCCTCATCAGTCATCAGTCACACAAAAATTGCATGCTTAAAACAAATTGAGTGGCGCGCCCCTGGCTGCGACGCTCTCTCCAGGTGGGAGCAACCCGAATTTCACAGAGACGCCTCTGTGACTATAAAGTACCTAACCTAACCTAACCTAATTTACACACTACTACCGGTGTTGACTGTCTAGGATGCACTCATGATCACACGCCCACAGCCGGGTGTGGGTTTCTCACGCGCACGAGTCACGGTGATTTGATTGACAGGTCGTCATCAAGAAATCAGCATGGAGGCCACGCCCCTTCCCGCGGCCACAGAGAAGCTGAGGAGTCAGAAGAAGGAGATGCTGTACGACATCTACCGGAGGGAGGCGGACCACTTCATGGCGCGGCAGCAGTACAGCAAAGCACTCAAGAGCTTCAACCTGGTACCTTGCACCCGCCCCCCCCCCCCCCCCTCCGCCTCTACCCCTCGTGGGGGATACCTGGGGGTCTTTTGTTCAAATAGTTCCCCCATCTTCTGGACGTTCTGTGCTTATAACTTCCTCTAATTTGTCACTCTCTTTGACACCCCTCCCTTTGCTAGCTGTCATCTATTGTCTTTCTAGCAGTACAGCAAAGTCCTCAAGAGGGGATACGGAGGGGGGGATGTCTTTTATAGCAAATAGTTCCCCACCTTCTGGAACGTTCTGTGCTTACAACTTCCTCTAATTTGTCACTCTCTTTGACAACCCTCCCTTTGCTAGCTGTCATCTACTGTCTTTCTAGCAGTACAGCAAAGTCCTCAAGAGGGGATATCGTAGGGGGGGGGGGGGGGGGGGGGGTCTTTTATACAAATAGTTCCCCACCTTCTGGAAGTTTCTGTGCTTATTTAACTTCCTCTAATTTGTCACTCTCTTTGACACCCCTTCCCTTTGCTAGCTGTCATCTATTGTCTTTCTAGCAGTACAGCAAAGTCCTCAAGAGGGGATATCGTAGGGGGGGGGGGGGGGGGTCTTTTATTACAATAGTTTCCCACCTTCTGGAAGTTCTGTGCTTACAACTTCCTCTAATTTTGTCACTCTCTTTGACACCCCTCCCGCCCTTTGCTAGCTGTCATCTATTGTCTTTCTAGCAGTACAGCAAAGTCCTCAAGAGGGGATACCGTATGGAGGGGGGGATGTCTTTTATGCAAATAGTTTTCCCCCATTTTCTGGGACGTTCTGTGCTTACAACTTCTCTCTAATTTGTCACTCTCTTTGACACCCCTCCCTTTGCTAGCTGTCATCTATTGTCTTTCTAGCAATACAGCAAAGTCCTCAAGAGGGGATATCGTAGGGGGGATGTCGTAGGGGGTGGGGGGGGGGGGGGGGGGGGGAGGGGGGGGGGGGGGGGGGCTGTGATTACAACTTGTCTAAATTTATACAAATTTTTTTTCCCTTTGCTAAATTTTTCATGTTTATTGTCTTACTAATTTTACTATTATTAATATACTCAACATCGGACGTTCCCCTGGGGGTGGAGCTTGAGCCCTACAAATAGTTCCCCAATTCTGGACGTTCTGACTCTGTCTTACAAACACTCTAATTTGTCACTCTCTTTGACACCCCTCCTTTTGCTAGCTGTCATCTATTGTCTTTCTAGCAATACAGCAAAGTCCTCAAGAGGGGAGTACCGTAGGGCGAGGACGGCCTTTATGCAAATAGCCTCCCTTTCCCCGATCTCTTCTGGATGTTCTGCTGCCGCTTGCAACTTCCTCTAATCTATCACCTTCTTTGTTCTTTGACTTCTGTCATGCCTGTTTTTTTTGTTTTGGTTGGCCTTGGGTTACTGTCATCCTATATGCTTTCTTTCCCTTTCCTGCCTTAATTGGCGGTCCATGATCTTATTTCTGCCCACTTTGTTTCTTCTTTCTAGCAACACTACAAGCAAAGGTGGGGGGGCTCTTCAAACAACATTTTCAACCGAAAGACCGTACATGCTGGGCCTAATTGTTTTAGGTTGTTTGTGGTTTTAGTTAGGCGCAATAACGGCATAGCATGACGGGGCATCTGCCCCTCACTACACAATACGGAAACTGTCTCAGGTGGTGAGGCGAAGAATTAAAGAAGTACAGCGCACAGTAAAGTGACAATTTAGTATAGGTGTCAACCATCACCACCATCGATTCAACCACCATCATCATCATCATCATCAATCATCCATCATCATTTATCATATCATCACCTTGCACAATCATCATCATCATCATCATCACCATCATCATCATCATCATCATCATCATCATCATACATCACCACCATCTCATCACCACCGACCATCATCATCACCCACCACCATCATCATCCAATCATCATCATCATCACCACCTCATTAGAACTCAGCCATCATCATCATCATCATCACCGATCATCACAATCATCACCATCATCATCACAGCATCCCATCATCACTCACATCAATCATCATCATCAACTATCATCTTACATCACCATCATCAGCACCATCATCATCATCACCATCATCATCATCTCAGCCTCATCATCAATCACTACCTGGTCCCAGTCCATTCCGAGCTGCAGCCAGAGGAGAATCGGCA
>CM065712.1:16264209-16311574 GCA_017654935.2 Phymorhynchus buccinoides | reverse complement strand
TCTGGTACCAAAAGAGTTAAAGTCAAAAACACACACACACAAATAATCAGTGCACATAAATAGAACAGAATGTTTACCACTTCTTCTCAATAACATATCTATCTACTCCTTATTCATCATTGAACATAGGATCTAGATCAAAAATAGGATCAAACAAACAAATCTCAATCACCAGCCATCAATAATACTCACTAGTTGGGCTATTTTATGACAGGCTGGGTGAGATTAGTCAGGTTTTGGAGGGATTATGAGAGAGTGGGTGTCGGCTACTTTCCTCACTACTCAAATTATAGCCCTGCCACTTTCAAACAATGAAAGCCTGTCATTGGTTTATAGCAGTCGACACGTCACAAGATGATGTCCTAGTAGTATGCATAGTAGTACAGAACAATCACGCGCCGGTTACAGCATTATCACATGCCAACATTCAAATCCTTCTCGTGATTGGAAAGGACGAGTTGTCTTACAAAGGGAGCCGAATGTTGATATCACTATCTCGTGATGGAGAGGGAGATCGTGCTTCAAAGAGACAAGTGCCTTAATCGGCGTTCGTTTGATGGTGGATGGCAATTAAAGTGGCGGCCCGAGAAAAGAAAGGGTGGGGGGGGGGGGGGGTAGATAAGAAAGAGGGGTCGTGCAGGACACTTACGTCACAAGTACTGACCAAACAAGGGACCTCTCGCCAATAACCCTATTTGGGGCCACTTAATGGCTGCCTTTAGCAAGAGTGAATGCCCTTTTGGAGACTGATCAACAAGGACTTAACTCTTGCAGTCAAGGGCATTAATAACCCTAGTTGCAGTGGCCAATAAGGTACATGCTTGGGGCAAGTGTGTGTGTGTGGGGGAGGGGGGGCGGAAACCCTGGAAACCCCCCTCCCACCCATGGGCACTGTCACAAATTTTAGCCTTCTTTGTGACAGACAACCAGTCTTCGAACTTCCACGGCGACGGAATTTTTAATTAAGAAACTGCCAAGTCGACTACCAAGGAAAGGGTTGAGAAAAGCGCAAAGATCGTGCTGCTAGTAAGAGTTTTATGTTGCCCCTTGCTTGGATTTGAGTTAATTTCACTGATTGGTCGAGGCAGACCAATAATAATAATAATAACAATAGTACATTTATATAGCGCTCCATCTCAGATGAGCCCAAAGCGCTTTACAATCAATTATTCATCAACAAATAGACAACAAAAACAGCATTCAAGAATGACACAAACCAGCAACAAGGCATATACAAAGCAACTCGCTCTCTCTCTCTCCAATGAGGGACTTCGAGAGGAAAAGAGAAATCAGTTCACTGAACTTCGAAAGTGTTGAGGTTTTTGAGAGGGTAATGTTGGTCAGTTCGCTCTCGACTGGCTTACAAGAAAGAAGAGAAGTAGCCTGCCTGAGGAAAGAGCATATCTTCGCCGACTGCGCCAGGACTTCTGTGTCCCATTCAGAGGCGAAGTGAGATTCGATTCGCATTTGAGGAGAGAGCAGCGACCGGTGCTTGGACCTTCAAGGGACCTTCGAGGAGGTTGGACCGGGGAGTGGAAGCAAAGATTCTAAAAGGGTAAAATGGACTACTTAAGAGTTACAGCGAACCGGGCTGATAGAGTTATTGTTAGTGGGGTAGTTATTCACAGCGGCGGCGGCGGCGGCTATCCAAAAACTCAGACTGGAATTTGAACGGAGAATTCAACTGGCCTCTCGACGTGTAAATGTGTCATGTTTAAAAGGGACATAACCAGTGTTTTTGTCCTCACTACTCATATAGGGAAAAGAGACCGGATGCTTGTCTTCCCCATTAAAGTCTTTGGTGGAAGTCATCGAGTCGAACTCCTCGTCTGGAACTGCTCGGGTGTACATAGCCCCATCACCCATTCACCAGGAGGTTGTCCTCACTTTTTCCGAGCAGCACTCCAGCTAGCTTCACTGGCCGTTTGGGGTAAGTGAGAGGGAGACCTGCCCCTGTTCAAAACACCGTAGTTTTGTTGTCGCGTTGTTATTTCCGAAGTTATAACAATAAACTGTTTGGTCCAGGAACGGTTATGTTCGGGTTTGTTTTCCGGTCCGTGTGAAAGTCCGGACAATATATACTCGTATTCAGAAGTATAAATGTCGTTTGCATCTTTTCGAGAAAGATGGTCGTTCTATTTTTAAAAGGAGATAAATTAACCGCGCGTTCCTAATTTTCGTGTGCACAATTATTTGCCTTTCCGGTATTGTTTTCATAAATTCATAACCTCTATTTGGTTGGAGCGTGGTTACAGTTTTCTGCCTGGGCGGGGGAGTCCTTGTACAAATTGTATCGTCTGTAAGTCCTTGTACAAATTGTATCGTCTGTGAGTCCTTGTACAAATTGTATCGTCTGTAAGTCCTTGTACAAATTGTATCGTCTGTGAGTCCTTGTACAAGCTGTATCGTCTGTAAGTCCTTGTACAAATTGTATCGTCTGTAAGTCCTTGTACAAATTGTATCGTCTGTGAGTCCTTGTACAAATTGTATCGTCTGTGAGTCCTTGTGCAAATTGTATCGTCTGTAAGTCCTTGTACAAATTGTATCGTCTGTAAGTCCTTGTACAAATTGTATCGTCTGTGAGTCCTTGTACAAATTGTATCGTCTGTGAGTCCTTGTGCAAATTGTATCGTCTGTACATACCTGTACATAAATAGGTCCAGCATAAGGTTTTTGCTAGGATGTTTCGTTGAGCTCATTATGTATTCAGTGAGCTGTTTGCGTAGTCAAGTAGCTTGCCGTAGCGCAGCTCAATTTGGATTGTACTATAACTATTTCCTAATGTAATGGAATGATATTGGTTATCATTGGTAATGCTTTTTCAGTAGTGTTAACAATTATGCAAAAGCAGTAATATTGGTCATTTCTGAATTGAAGTCAGACGCTAACATTTTGTTGTAACGTTCTTTGGATAAGTTAGCGTGTGATAAGCTATGCATTGATTTGATGTGATGCATGTCTCTTTGCTCAATTTCTTCTTAGCAACCAGTCATTCTAAATTATATCCATTTTGACTAGAAACACTTGTAGTAAGTTGTTTCCCTTGATTTTGACTGACTGGTTTGCTGAATCGTCTATCATTTTTTATTTCTCATTGCCTCGCTTATCACCACTCATAAACGTAGGGATCTTCTGCAACATTATCTTTGCAACAGTCGCGGTGCATGTTCTTATGTGCATGGCACACATTTCTCTTGTGTGTTTTTAGCCAAAAACAGAAACCCCGGATGAGACGTGGAGAGACCAGGGATGGAGAGGACCGAAGCCGGAGGGGGCAATTCAAGAACCTTCAGGACCCACCGTACCTGAGCCTCCAAGGGTACGCCCAGACCCTTCGCAACTGGACGACGCCAGCGTGTCTACCAGCGTCTACGCTTCGCGATAACTTTGAGCGTTGTGTGGAACGCGACTAGTGTGGACATTGACAATGTGCACCGTTTAACTGATTAGATAAGTGTGTGAGCGAGGACGGTGACTTATCTATACTCTTCTGATGGCATTGAAACAATTGTACCATTTTCTTTAAGCTGGTCCGTACCCCGGGTAGGTTGTTTGTTAGGTAGTTAATACTGGGAAGGAAGGTGGGGAATTCTTAGTAGTCATTTCTTCAGTTCCAATTAGGTCTCTAGCTTTTCAGTTTCTTTATATGCCAAATTACTGATGCCAAGGAATAAATATTCGTTTTTGTGTTGTAAACTGGTCTCTGGTGTTGCTCGTGTGTGAGTGGAGGAAGCATGCAGACGCACCCCAATAAGAGCCGTCACCCCTAGACAACAAGCCCTTTACAGGCACACTCTTTCATATTTCTTACTTCCAGATTGTGCATAGGTTTCCGCGCGCGGAACGTGCGCGTATATGTGTACACACAGCTTTAGCCAATACAAGGATAAAAAATCAGAAAATGGCTCGGTTTTTGCCTTAATAATCACTAAATTGCAAAATGTTCCGGGGGCTTTAGCCCCAGGGCCCCCCACAAGCCCTCTGCACCTTCACCCAGGACCCATGATGCTCCCTGGACTCCCAGCGGAACCCCCCCCCCCTTTTGAATCATTTGGTCCGCCCATTAAATGCGGAACCCCATCCGTAAAACAATCCGCTTATTTCTTAAATAAGTGCATGGGGTTTCTTGGGGGTTGTGGATCTATAATGCGGCACAAGGCCTCAAAAGACTGAGCTCCCGTTCGTTGCGTGCATTTCGCTCCCCACTACCACATCATCAGAACACACCGTAACACCCCACCACAACTTTTAGGGGTCACTTATTAGCTGAGTTGTAGTTGTAGGAAGAAAGGCCCCTGCAGACAGATAAGGCGCAAATAAAGTGAGAGAGAAACGGGGCAAAAGCTTGATTGCCACACTCAGTCTGCAATGGTATCTGAATAGCTGTGACTAGAAGAGGATGGAAGTCATTTCCATCAATCATTACAAAGAAAAATGTCTCAAATTCTGAGGCTTGGCATGCCCTGCTCTCATGGTGACCTCAGTTTCGGGTTCCAATCCAGTCTATGCCTTGGTGCGTTCGGGTCAAAGTCATGGGGATCAGTGTGTTCTGGGGAGCTGTCGGTGGACGGTCGTGGTGGCGCCCTCGGAGGAGGACCTCACTCACGCTGGTTCCGTGACTAAGAGAATAGTGTCGTCAGTAGGGGGCTTAGTAGGTGGTGTCCTGAACAGACTCCACTGAACTCCGCCGAAGTGACTCAGCAGCAGTGCAGTGCCTCCTCGGTTGGTTGCCTCCTGATGGCCTAACATAGATTCGGTCCCTTTGAACTGCTGGTCTGGGATCTGCGACCTGAACAAGCCGGGGTGTGACTACGAATTGGGATTCAAGATGAGCGGCGTGGGAGCAACGCCACTGTATGGCCCAGAAATTAGAACAGCAAAAAAAAAGAAAAAAAGAAGAGGATGAAAGAGAAAAACATTTCAAAATAACAAAGCAATGCCAAAAAAATAATTGCTATTTTAATAAAATCTAACATTCTTCTCCAATAGCAAATGACGAGACTTTAAAAAAAAACCTGAACTGGACCTTTTGTGTTTTAAATCCAAAGAAATCATACCTCAGCAATTATACGTTATTAGCAGGCTATTCATTTGAGGTATTAGCCATTCTGTGGTTGTTGTGTTTTTAATGATATAAAGTACTGTCAGCAGATAGCGAACAGGAGACAATATGATTTTTAAAAAAAAGTTACGGTACTCCATGTGGGATCAGTATTATGGGAAATACATAACATAACAATATACAGTATTTATACGGCGCTGAATCTTGATAGAAATCAAATCAAAGCGCACACACACGTTAGCATTCATAACGCATTCAAACAAAAAACGCAATACAAAGCGAACTCACACGGATGACATAAATGGAATACAGCAGAAACAGACCTAATGGCAAGAGAGAGAAGAGAAAGAGAGCTTTAATGACGGGGGAACAAGTGGGTTTTGAGGTTAGCTTTGAAAGCAGAGAGGATCGGTCGCTGACAGGAGGGAAAGAGGAAGTTTGTTCCAAGATGTCGGTCCTGAGACAGCAAAAGAGCGCCGACCAACTGTTGAAAGCTTATACCTATGGATCTGGAGAGAAAGAGGGTCAGAAACTGAATATAAAGTGCGAGCTGGCATATAGATAGAAATATTGTCGCAGAGATAAGATGGAGCAGCTTGATGGATAGATGTATAGCAAAAGCACACGTTACACTCCACCACACCACCAGGCAGGGTTGTGTCCTGCTTATATGTCAGCTCATAACAGGCTCCACCTAACTCCATAGAAACGACTCAGTGCAGCAGTGCAGTGTCTCCTCTGCTGGTTGCCTCTTGACGGCCTAACATAAATTGGCACCCCTCTGTGGACTGGCTGGCTTCGGGTACGCCTGCAACCTAACAAACCAGGGTGTGGCTGCGAGTTGGGACTGGGAATGAGCAACGCGGGGCCCAGAAAATGGGACAGCAACAAAATGAAATAAAACTGAACCATGAAAACGCTAGATCAACCATCCGCGCGGCAGCATTTTGCAGTCCAGTGACCTTGCACAAACAAATCAACAGACAAACACCCCTGACACTAAAGTCCAGTCAAACGGTCTACACCCTGCACTTTACAGTACCTCTGCGCCAGCGAGGATCTCAAATGTAGCTCGCCACGCTATTGACAGCTAGAAAAAAGCAGGTGTGCGGCAGCATTTTGGGCTCCAGTGACCTTGCCCTTTGACCAATGACCTTTATTCTCAAACTTGGCCTAGATATCCTCAATACCTACCGGCCATGGAAACATTGAGCTTTCTTTTGTGACGAGGTAATGGGTTAAAAGGCTAAGCCTCTAGGGAAGACTTTTAGTGTGTTAAATTTTCAAGTAGAAAATTTGCCTTTAACCCACTTCTCTAGGGTATGGGAGATGAGCAACTTTCCCGGCCCCTTTTCATCTAATAAATTTATATTTGTGCCCGGGTTCTGGCTCGTATGGTTGTAAGAAATACAAGTGGTTGAATTGCTCTAAATGGCAGACAGAGAGAAGTAGGGTTTTACATGAAATTACAAGACTCCCACCTCTCATCAGTCTGACCAAAGGGTTCAGGATTATTTGACACTTGTATTTTATTTACTCACAAAATCTGCATAAGATTATGCAACAATAATAATAAAGCAGCTCAATGGCGCCAAAACAAAATATGAATGAAAAAACCAATGACAATGAAATCCGAAAGGATTTACAAGACTTTTGTCTTTCTAGAAGGTTAGCCCCAAGCGAGAAGGGTTACTAATTATTTTCAGTGTCCGGGGGAAAGTTCAAATGATTGGCGCGGTCCGCTGGACTTAGCTGTTGTCAAGTTCCTCCGTAGTGATCGGCGAGTGCTGGGTTGGCTGGGCTTGCTCGTCAGGTGAGAGTAGCTCCCAGTCGTTCCGGTTACGGCTTCGCGGGATGGCACGGTTCAGGCGTGGTCTCCTCGCGGATTCTGGGTGCGGGTCGTCTTGGCGGCGTTCCCGTCTTGGTGCTTGTGAGTCAGGGATGATCGTCCTGCCCACGATGCCCTGCTGATAATCACAGGAGAAGGTGGATGTAGATCTCTATGGCTTAGAGACAAGGGGCTTCAGTCGGCAGGGAATTAGTGAATCCCAACCGGCTAGAAGGCTTCCCTTGTACAATAGCACTAAGAACACATAATCTGAAGTTCAGTTAACAAACTGAGATCAGTAAAACGTAAAAGGTGATCAAGCCAACATCACTCTCCATCCAACACCTGGAAAGGAATGGTATCATAAAGTGCAAGATTGCGACCCATAGGTTTCCTACTAAAAATAGACAAAAGGGTTAGTAGGCATAAACTCCGGTTCTGGTACCAAAAGTGTTAAAGTCAAAAACACACACACACAAATAATCAGTGCACATAAATAGAACAGAATGTTTACCACTTCTTTTCAATAACATATCTATCTACTCCTTATTCATCATTGAACATAGGATCTAGATCAAAAATAGGATCAAACAAAAAACAAATCTCAATCACCAGCCATCAATAATACTCACTAGTTGGGCTTATTATGACTGGCTGGGAGAGGTTGAGTCTGCAATGTTGCTCTAGCTAGGTTTCAGCGTCTTGTGTGAAAAACTTTTTCTCACTACTCCAATTATAGCCTTCACTTTCAAACAATGAAAGCCTGTGGTTGGTTTATAGCAATTGACACGTCACAAGATGATGCTATAATTTTATGCATACTAGTACCGAACAATCACACGCCGGTTACATCCTTATCACATGCCGACATTCCTATCCTTCTCGTGATTAGAAAGGACGAGTTGTCTTCAAAGGGAGCCGACTGTGGTTGTCACTTTCTCGTGATGGGGAACGGAGATAAAGGGGGGGGGGGGGGGGGTAAAGGGAGATAACCTCTGTAGGTGTTACATGCTGACAGGGGAGGTAAATCGGGCTTCAAAGAGACAAATGCCTTAATCGGCGTTCTTTTGATGGTGGATGGCAATTAAAGTGGCGGCCGGACAGAGAAATGAAAAGGAGAGGGGGGGGGGGGGGTGTAGATAAGAAAGAGGGGTCGCGCGGGACACTTACGTCACAGAGGCCCCCCGAAGAAAAGATTCTGGTACCGGAATCTTCCTGTGGAACGCCGACTCCACTTTCGACTTGGGCGACAGGGACAAATTAGTGGGGAGACTGGGTCGGCTGGAATGGTGGAACATCTGGTCGCAACACAGAGTTCAAAGGAGCAGGTGGGTTGGAGATCAGTGGAATGGATTCTGACTGAGGTTGTTGCGGCAATCCTGTGTTGAGTTGTCCCAAGGTTGATTGCAGGATAGCAAACACCTCTTGCCTGAGTTTTCCCTTTAGCCTGGACTCATCGTTGCTGATGATGTGGTTTGGTAGGCCGATTCGGGCGAAAATGGCTTTGAGTGCCGCGGCTATCTGGCTAGCATCAAGTGAGGAGATTGGGGCGGCATCGCACTTCATGGTACATATGTTGACCATGGTGACTATATACCGGAATATCTTCTTCCGTTGAGGTAGGGGCCCGACCAAGTCGACTGCCACTCGCTGAAAGGGAGGGGTAGGTGACGGCTGTACGTGCGGCCTGTCCCGATAGTACCTTCAGTGGGTGTTTGCGGGTCCAGTGCTGCCTTTCACCTGAGGTACAGACGGTGAGTGGTCTTGGGTCGTTAGGCGGACATTCCTTGGGAAGGATTTTCCAAGTTGTGGCGGACTTGGGGACTTGGGACAATCTGGATTGGCTCGCGCGGCAATTTGGTTTGCCGCGTTGAGAGGTTTCTTCCCCGCTGAGGGAGTTTTGCTCTTTGGGAAGGAGGGAGGGAGTTGGTTTGTGGATTGGGGAGAAGGGAATGCTGCTGAAACTATGGCAGGTTGAGAGGGGTGCCCTAAAAACACATACTGTGATCCCAGTATGAGGTCATAGACAGGACTGTCCATGAGCACTGCCTTGATGGGTCCCTTTACAAATCTGGTGTCGACATTGATTATGGCGACTGGCAAAGTGGATGGGGGGATTGAAGCATCAGGGCCCTGCAGAGAGATGAAGTCTCCCGTGTATGCTGATGCGGGGACTAGGGATCCGCAGACGATGGCGTCGCATGACAGTCCAGTGTCATAGAGACACTGAACAGGGATGTTGTTGACAGTCGCCTGTCCGACGACTGACGGTGTGCCTGGACACTGGATTGGGGAGGGGTTTGTGCAATTCTGCGAAGTCGAGACGACTTGCATAGTTGCAACATTTTGCCGCTTGTAAGCAAGTTTCCTGCAGTCATCCCGATTGTGGGTGTTCGACTTGCAGTATGAGCAGTATAAGGGTTGTCCCAGTGGTTGTCGTTCATGGGTAGAACTGTTTGACCCACTTTTGGAGTTGGGGTTAAACCTGCTCTGCTGTGAAGCAGTGGACCCAACAACTTGCTGTAGTTTTGGCCTTTTAGGGGCGCTAGGTTCATCATGGGCTAGAGTGTACCGGTCACTTAGCTGGATGAGGTCAGCCAGAGTTGTGGCACCTTGTTCGGCAGTAAAGGTGCGTAACTCTGGGGACATGGTTTCGCGCAGTTGCTCGCCAACCATCAGTTCCCGGAGATCCTCATAGGACTCTGATTTGGCAGAAAGGGACACCCATTTTGTCAGATAGTTTCCCAGTCTATCTGAAAATTGGGCATAGGACTCTCCCCTACCTTTTCTGGTTGACCGGAACTTTTTCCGGTAGGCGTCAGCTGTCAACTGGTATCTGTTGAGCAGGGCTTCTTTCAAAGCTGGGTAGTCGGTAATTTGGCTTGACGGAAGTTTGCTGTACACCTCATAAGCCACACCCCTGAGACTTTGGGCAAGCTTGAGGTTGTACTTTTCCGGAGCAAGCTCAAATTCCTGGGCCAGTCTTTCAAATCTATCGAGGAAAGCATCGATAGACTCTGTTGCCTCATTGAATGCCTCCAATGTGAAGGTCATGGCTGGGGTCTGAATGGGAGGGTGAAAATTTTGAGGGGCAGCAGTCTCAGAGTCTGCTGAGTTTTCAAGCTGCTTCATAGCTAGCTCATGGTCTCGCGCTTTTTCCCGCTCAGTGGCCTCAAGTTCGAGTTCTTTATTTTTGGCATCCTGCACTAGTTGCCTCTGCCTTAACTCATGAGTACGGATGTTCTCTTGCTCCTGAGCGTCGCGATCTTTATCTGCTTGTTGAGCCTCGCGAGCTTTATCAGCCTCTTGAGCCTCATGGGCTCGCTGTTTGTCTTTCTCAGCCTCCTCGCGAGCTTTATCAGCCTCTTGAGCCTCCCGAGCTTTGTCAGCCTCTTGAGTCTCACGAGCTTTCTCTTTGTCGTATTCAGCTATGACAAAATTAGCTAACTCTTGGCCAGACAATCCTAGAGACTCTCCCCATTCTTTAAGTTCCCTCCTAAGTTTAACAATCTCAGCCATGGTTGTAAATACAACTATTCAAAATCAAAACAAAGTTGCTGAGTTGAATGTATCAAACAACACTTAACTATTTCAACATAAACAGAAATAGCATGCACATCAAAATAAAGTCATAAATAGCATTCAAACAAATCAAATCAAAACACAGTGAACCAAATCACAATAACTTTCCCAGTGGACACAAGATAAGTTTTGGAAAGTAAATAAAGTTTGAATTGAAATTTGTTAGACTTTATGAAAAAAAATATCCCGGACGCGAGCCCCCAATTAGATGTGACGAGGTAATGGGTTAAAAGGCTAAGCCTCTAGGGAAGACTTTTAGTGTGTTAAATTTTCAAGTAGAAAATTTGCCTTTAGCCCACTTCTCTAGGGTATGGGAGATGAGCAACTTTCCCGGCCCCTTTTCATCTAATAAATTTATATTTGTGCCCGGGTTCTGGCTCGTATGGTTGTAAGAAATACAAGTGGTTGAATTGCTCTAAATGGCAGACAGAGAGAAGTAGGGTTTTACATGAAATTACAAGACTCCCACTCTCATCAGTCTGACCAAAGGGTTCAGGATTATTTGACACTTGTATTTTATTTACTCACAAAATCTGCATAAGATTATGCAACAATAATAATAAAGCAGCTCAATGGCGCCAAAACAAAATATGAATGAAAAAACCAATGACAATCCGAAAGGATTTACAAGACTTTTGTCTTTCTAGAAGGTTAGCCCCAAGCGAGAAGGGTCACTAATTATTTTCAGTGTCCGGGGGAAAGTTCAAATGATTGGCGCGGTCCTGTGGACTTAGCTGTTGTCAAGTTCCTCCGTAGTGATCGGCGAGTGCTGGGTTGGCTGGGCTTGCTCGTCAGGTGAGAGTAGCTCCCAGTCGTTCCGGTTACGGCTTCGCGGGATGGCACGGTTCAGGCGTGGTCTCCTCGCGGATTCTGGGTGCGGGTCGTCTTGGCGGCGTTCCCGTCTTGGTGCTTGTGAGTCCGGGATGATCGTCCGGCCCACGATGCCCTGCTGATAATCACAGGAGAAGGTGGATGTAGATCTCTATGGCTTAGAGACAAGGGGCTTCAGTCGGCAGGGAATTAGTGAATCCCAACCGGCTAGAAGGCTTCCCTTGTACAATAGCACTAAGAACACATAATCTGAATTTCAGTTAACAAACTGAGATCAGTAAAACATAAAAGGTGATCAAGCCAACATCACTCTCCATCCAACACCTGGAAAGGAATGGTATCATAAAGTGCAAGATTGCGGCCCATAGGTTTCCTACTAAAAATAGACAAAAGGGTTAGTAGGCATAAACTCCGGTTCTGGTACCAAAAGTGTTAAAGTCAAAAACACACACACACAAATAATCAGTGCACATAAATAGAACAGAATGTTTACCACTTCTTTTCAATAACATATCTATCTACTCCTTAGTCATCATTGAACATAGGATCTAGATCAAAAATAGGATCAAACAAAAACAAAATCTCAATCACCAGCCATCAATAATACTCACTAGTTGGGCTTATTATGACTGGCTGGGAGAGAGGTTGAGTCTGCAATGTTGCTCTAGCTAGGTTTCAGCGTCTTGTGTGAAAACTTTTTCTCACTACTCCAATTATAGCCTTCACTTTCAAACAATGAAAGCCTGTGGTTGGTTTATAGCAATTGACACGTCACAAGATGATGCTATAATTTTATGCATACTAGTACCGAACAATCACGCGCCGGTTACATCCTTATCACATGCTGACATTCCTATCATTCTCGTGATTAGAAAGGACGAGTTGTCTTCAAAGGGAGCCGAATGTGGTTGTCACTTTCTCGTGATGGGGAACGGAGATAAGGGTGGGGGGGGGTAAAGGGAGATAACCTCTGTAGGTGTTACATGCTGACAGGGGAGGTAAATCGGGCTTCAAAGAGACAAATGCCTTAATCGGCGTTCTTTTGATGGTGGATGGCAATTAAAGTGGCGGCCGGACAGAGAAATGAAAAGGAGAGGGGGGGGGGGTGTAGATAAGAAAGAGGGGTCACGCGGGACACTTACATCACACCTTTGTCCCTCTGTTCACACGCTGTCGTGTTTACATAGATAGACAGATAGTCAGACAGATAGGTAATCAAATAGATATCTGGATCTGGTTCGATACGACGTCGGACACGCCACTTCTGACGATAAATCGCAACAGAACTAGGAGGTCGCATGCACCTAATACTGTTGAAAACATAGAGGGAGAAAGAACTACAGCTTATCCTGGGCTAAGACCATTAACCCCCCCAGTAATAGTCAGGTAGACAGTCCAGAACAAACAGAAAGCCCTGAAAACATTCACCAGCTTTGGCTTCGTAGCTGGTTTATAAACCCTACCAGGCAGGGTGAGGAGCTGGGACAGATTCTTCTCCAGCGAGTGGCCCTCCAGCAGCTGCAGCTGGTCCCTGAAAGTGGCCTTCGACAGGCCTTCCCTCCGAGCCCACGACCTGAAGCCTGGATCTGCGAAAGAGAAAACAACAAGAGAAAGAATCATGTTAAGGATATCAATAGGAATTGTTCGGAAATAATTAAGGGGAGTAATTTCATGGTGTGTGGGGGAGTGATCTTGCCTAATCTAATCGGTCAAACGGGGGAAGTTACTATACCATCAGGTATAGGCCCCCAGCTCTCGCCTCGTGTGTTTGAGCAGACTTACATCACTTAGAACACAGTGCGTCATTCAAACTTGATGTAATTTATATTTTTACGTCACATTTTGCAAGTTCTAGCATTTTGTGGATACTGGCTGCCCCTCATTTTTCCAAAAAAATGTTTGGCAGTCGCTGACTCGCATCCTGCGGTTTCAAGATCCGCCGCCATGCCGCCATGGTTGCTATGGTTTTGACCGAGTAAGTCGAGGGAATCAACTGTAATTTTCACGAAGTGCTCTCCCCTAGTTTTTGGCGAAAATCGATTAAGGACAGTGGAATAATGTATTTTAAAAGGGGAAGCGGAATAACACCGAATATACATTGCAGCCTAAGGCCGAATATACGATGCAGCCTAAAGCAGAAACAGTGCAAAGTGACAGTGCAGCTTAACATAGAAATATACAGTGTCTCCGAACACCGAATGCACAGTGCAGCCTAAGACCGAATCTATGATGTAGCCTAATGCCGAACTGTACCATGTCGCCTAACACCGAATATACGGTGCTGCCTTAGACCGAATGTACGATGTAGCCTAATACCGAAATGTACCATGTCGCCTAACACCGAATCTTCAGTGCATCCTAAGACCTACAGTGCAGCCTAATGCCGAAATATACCATGTTGCCTGTCACGAGTTTGTGACATTTTCATCTGAACAGACAGAAAGGAAAACACAACTGTCTACCACTCGGTCGCAAAGAACTCCGTGTCTTTCATTTTAACTATCTATCAAGGGAGACAACTTACTCATGAAATGCGTGCAACCCGAATGTAGCTCTGACCTCTCGCGAGATCTCGAACTCAGCTCTGAATCAGCTCAGAAATTGACCGGCCAAGTGGTCATTCTTCATTTTGTCTTCAGTTTGTCATCACCTCTTCACTTTCTCATCGTTTTCATCGTGTCCACCTACGGCCATTCTGCGCTGGGGTGTGGTTGAGGGCCTCATCCCTGTTGGATCCAAGACTACGTTTTTCAACTCTTCACGGAACCTAGGCGTGAGAGTTGGCGAAGTTGTTGAACTTCGGCTGAATTCATCCATTTCTTCATCGTCACCCTCATCCCTTCTGTTTTGTTCTTCATCGACCCTCCTTTCTCCCCAACACCTCGACCGGCATTCT
The DNA here is from genome assembly GCA_017654935.2 of Phymorhynchus buccinoides. NCBI lineage: Eukaryota > Metazoa > Mollusca > Gastropoda > Neogastropoda > Raphitomidae > Phymorhynchus > Phymorhynchus buccinoides. Next base: position 16,297,375 of record CM065712.1, on the reverse strand, counting down.
GAGGGAGTCCACGAGAAGGCTGTGGCTGGTTTTCCCTTTCACCCACCTTTTCCCGTCCACGCTTGCCTTGGCCTGAGACCAGAACCGCGACAGAGAGGGTTCCAACACCTTTAGTTTTTACCACGAGGAATCTGGTCAGTAGCTACATAAACTAGTATTAATCTCGTGTAAAGTCGTACAACTCGCGCATAATATTGTAAACTAGCTAGTTGTAGGTTTTCTAACATGTATATTTGCGTGTCTCCTTTTTGGTTTAATTTTTTATGATTTTCTTGCTTTTACAATTATATTATGTAGAGCGTGGCTGGCTGGGTCATTGCTAGTCCATTGCATAGGTTTTTCCGGTCGTAGAATTCGTTGCCCAAAGTTCGGCACTCATTTTTTAATCAATATGTTTATTTGCTTTTGAGCTTAAGCCAGACAGCTCGTTTTTGGCGCGGAACGTGTATTTCAACTGGCAAGATTTGTAGAGCCAAATGCGCACGCGCACGCAATTGTTAAGGGAGATAATCCAGTTTTAGTGTGTTCCTCCCTGAGGACCAGAATATTTTCGCTGGTTGAGTTGTTTACTGTATGGTATATGGATGCGGTTTGGTTATTGCATATTTAGGAGGCGTTCTAATGCTTGTTGGGCGATTTCTGTGCGAAATTGTTCAGTTCATGTTCAATTTAGAATCATAGCTTTAGGTAATTGGCATCGTGGATAAGGAGCTTAACTTAGGCATTTGTTTAGGTGCGTTTGCGGTTTCAGAAACAGTGCGCCTCGTGGCCTATGTGTTCTATCGGCCATTATCCTAGCTATGATAGGGAATAAGTTTGTTATTCCATTGGCGCGTTTAGAAATGTAGCTACGTGCCTTACCAAGCGTTCATTCCCATTCTCGTTTTCATTTTGAGAGGAAGTGGTATTAGTGCTTTAATGTTTTTGACATTTTTGTCGTACATTGCGAATGTCATTTTTGAGAAATTAATTTCATGCCTATAGTTCGCCCACCTTCTGGAAGAGATGAAAATGTATAATAGTTTTTTGACGGAATTTAATGTAATGCTTTCAAGATAATCTAACTATCAAGGCTTGTATTTGAAGTGACTGGAATTTACTAATAATATAGAAGCCTTGTTTTTTCCGAAAGACTGTAAAACATTTTAGTTACACTTTGAATGAAATTATACCCTAGACAGAGCTATGAATGTAAAGGATTGAAAAATATATTGTTTGTCAGTATTTTTGGGTTCTTGGAGAGAACCAAGTTTAAAAAGGGTGTGTGAGTTTACACCACTGAGGAAACTGGTGGGGAGACTGTTTTGTTTTAGGAAATACAAAATTGTTATTGTCCTAGGTGTTCAAAACAGGGTTTGGTTTGGTTTGGTTTTATCCCACAGTCCTTGTTGCTGTTGTTGCCGCTGGTGCTCTGGTTGCCGCTGGTGCCCTTGTTGCCGTGGGCACCTTTGTTCTGGCTTCTTTCGCCGAGCGTGCGGCAAGCTGTCCACCTGCGTCCGGCCTGGTTCCTGACCCTGTGCCCGCTTGCGTCTAGCTCTGGCTTGAGAGCTGAGGGTGATTCTTGCTGCTGATCCTCATCTCGACTGCTGTTGGTTTGCCCTCGGGTGGGCATCAGCAGTCTTCACCGTTCTTCTCTGCTGTATCTTCTGTCTTTGTTTTCTCTCATCGAACTTTCGACGCTTTGCTGTTTCTTCCACCCTTCAGTTTTGCAGATCTTCTCCTCTTCGGCTCGTGTTTTTCCATTTAAACATTCCTTTGGTTAATTGGTTTAGTTGCCGGCTTTAGTTATTTTCTCTGTGGGCTAAACCTTTTGAATGCCATGTATAATATGTAAATAATTTGTTAAACGTTGAATGTATTGAATTGTGTAAGTGTGTGTCTGCTTGATTATAATAAATAGTCTTGTTTTGTATTGTATTTCTGATGTGCGTGTGTGCCTTCTCCTGTGAGTTTGTTTGTTTGGGTGTGCGAGACTCTCCTCGGGGTTCGAGTTTTCCCTCTCCCGATCTCTGATCAAGATCGAGCGGGGGATTTCGTGACATTGCCTAACACTGAACCCCGCACCCCATTTTTGGGGTCGAGATGTTTGTGAACTTATGCTCGATTCGTCCAATACCACCACCCCCACCCCCATGATCAAGTTAAATACTTTAAGATTACAATGGGAAAGCGGAATAACACCGAATATACATTGCAGCCTAAGGCTGAATATACGATGCAAGATATGGTGATCACTGTTAGGTTGCACTGTCATATTCCATGTCAGACTGAACTTTATATTCAGTGTTAGGCTGCACTGTATATTCAGTGTTAGGCTGCAATGTATATTCGGTGTTAGGCAGCACTGTATATTTCGGCTTTAGGCTACACTGTATATTCGGTTTTAGGCTACACTGCATATTCGGTCTTAGACTGCATGGGACATTTCGATTTTAGGCTGCATTTTACATTCTGTGTTGGGCTGCACTGTATATTCGGTCTTGGGCGACATGGCAAAATTCGGTCTTAGGCTGTACTGTATATTCGGTCTTAGGCGACACGGTATAATTTTAGGGAAAATTCGAGGTTAGGCGGCAATGTTACATTCGCCATGGGTTTTTTTTTTTTTACCTTAGGCTGCATTGTAGATTCGGTGTTATTCCTGTCACCCTTTAAAAGTGGTCTGCCAAAACCAAGTCTATCTTTACTGAAAAGGACGAGGCAACTAGATAATATTTATGTGAAAGTGAGTGTGTGTGTGTGTGTGTGTATGTGTGTGTGTGTGTGTGTGTGTGTGTGTGTGTGTGTGTGTGTGTGTGTGTGAGTGTGTGTGTGTGTGTGTTTGTGTGTGTGTGTGTGTGTGTGTGTGTGTGTGTGTGTGTTTGTGTGTGTGTGTGTATGTGTGTGAGCGTGAGTGTGTGTGTACGTGTGTGTGTGTGTGTGTGAATGTGCATACGTGTATGTGTGAGTGTGCATATGTGTGTGCGTGCAATATCATATGACTCTGTGTGTGTGTGTGTGTGTGTGTGCTTGTTGTGTGTGTGTGTGTCAAGTCAAGTCAAAATTATCTTTATTGACGATAAAGGAGTTAGCTACAAGCTTTTTTTTTATCCTGTCGTCATGAAAAGAAGAAAAATACTGAATCAAATAAAATGTAAAGATCAACAATGAAAATTGGCGTAAGGAACCAAAGCACAATGAACAAATATCAAAAACAAATCATACATAGATCATGACTAGCAAATACAATATGTACAAAATATAAATACAAATGTAATCATAGTTTGAAAGGGAGAGAGCAAGAGGTGGTGGGACAAGAAAAAAAGATTGAGACATAGAGGCTGATAGAGACACCGTAAAGAAGAGAAAAATAAAAAGGAGCCTGATAGAGTGTGTGTGTGTTGTGTGTGTGTGTGTGTGTGAGAGAGAGAGAGAGAGAGAGAGAGAGAGAGAGAGAGAGAGAGAGAGAGAGAGAGAGAGAGAGAGAGAGAGAGAGAGAGAGAGAGAGAGAGAGAGAGAGAGATTGCGGACGTGCAAAAAATCTAGCTTACAAATACAGAGAAAAAAACCCGTAAAACCACTCATATAGATCAGTGTAAAGCGAAAAAAATATATGAGAAAGATCACTAGAATTCACCCCCCCCCCCCCCCCCCTTCAAATGGAAAATAACATATATAAAACACATAGCATTGACCCACAAAGCCCTCATGTTGATAAACATCATTGATTAGTTTACAGGGTGCCAGTAAGGAACAAAACAAATTAATGGAATATATTATGTAGATATGACCCACAAAGCCTTCATTTTGACAAGTAGCGCTGGTTTGGTTATTTTACAAGGCTTCAATCATAGTCTTTTTAAGTGCCTTTTTAAAAGCTTGTCTTGAAGGACACAATTTTAAAGAAGAAGATAGATTATTCCATGCTGTACCCCTTGAGTAAACAAAACTAGACTTGTATAAATTATTTCGGGGTCTGGGAAAGGAGAGTGAATGAGTATGTCGATTTGGGTTGATGGTAAAACTGTCAATAATTTTCTTAGGAGCGACTCCATTCACCATGTTGTACATGCAAAGGCATTTGCTAAAAAGTAGCCTGTCTTTTAGTGGTAAAAATATTTAATGTTTTGTATTCATTAGCCGTCAAGGTGTTGGATTTTAACAGAACCAATTTTATAGCTCGTTTATGCAAACGACTTATGTGTTTCAAATTGGTTTCACTGGTACTGTCCCAAAGAGTAGATGCATAATTTATAAGAGATAAGATGTGAGCATAGAAGAACAACTTTCGCGAGTGGAGATTCAAAAACTTTTTTATTTTTGCAAGCTGATATATCCTTTTTGAAATTCGTTTGCCAAGATAAGAAATATGATCAGACCATAATAAATCATTATCGACAGTAACGCGTAAGACGTTATGTGATTTCACTTCTTCTATATTTTGATCTTGCATGTATAAAGGTGGGAATGGATAGCTAATTTTCTGTCTTTTTTGTCGTGTAGCGACATACATGCATTTTGTTTTTGTAGCATTTAGCGCCATATGGTTCTGTTTAGTCCATGTCATTAATTTATCAACATTGTTCTGGAGATCACTGACCAAATCATTGGGGTTACCATTACATGACTGTAAAGACGTGTCGTTCGCAAACATTTCAGAAGAGCATTGTAAATGCAGTGGCAAGTCATTGATATATATGGAAAACAAGAGAGGTCCTAATACTGAGCCCTGAGGAACACCAAACTTAATTGGGAGTAGTGCTGATCTTTTTGATCCGACTTCGACAAGCTGATTACGATTGCTAAGGAAGGAGGTAAGGAATATTTGGGCTTGATCAGCCATTTTGTAACGTTTGAGTTTTCTTACTAAGAGGGAATGATTGATAACATCGAATGCCTTGGCAAAGTCAATGAAAAGAATTCCAGTAAAATCATTATTGTTAATATTAGAAAGACATCTGTCAATAAGCTGAATGAGGGATGTGTAACATGAGTGATTTTCACGAAAATCAGACTGGTTTTCATGAAGTAGGTTATATCGGTTTAAATGCTTACACAAATAGAATTTTACGCGTTTTTCAAGTGGTTTGGACAGAAGTAATAATACAGAAATAGGGCGATAGTTAGAGGGACTGGCACGATCACCTGATTTGTAGAAAGGTATAACTTTAACTTTAAGTTTTTAGGAAACTGACCCTTATCTATGCACATATTATAAATATATGTAAGTGTGTCAGCAATAGCAGGTGCTGCTAGTTTTATAATTTTGCCATCGATTCCATCTAAATCCCTGGATCCTGATTGCTTTAAGCTCATTAGACTGTTCAGTGTCTCATTTAGGGATATGGGAGGTATGTTAAAGGGCACGGAAATGTTCTTTAAACGACAGTAATCATTAAGAAGTTGTAGGTCATTTTCATCAGTTTTGTGATCGGCAATCAGCTTCTCGGCAACACTTGCAAAGTGTGAGTTTAAGTCCTCAGGTGACAGATCTTTAATAAGGTTATGGGCGTTATCACTGGGATTTTTATTAGGTTAATAGCTTTCCATATTGTATTATAGTTTTTAGATGAAGTTACCAAGTTTTGAAAATATTTTTCCATTGCCTTTCGTTTCATCGAGTACGTTGTTCCTTTGTTTTTGGAATGCTTGTTTGTAGTTTGAACTTAGTAAATTGTCTCTTTTTTAATTCTTCTATGTCTATGTCGTTATCTATCCAAGGGGGTTTGGGAACGTGCTTAACTCTTTTTTTCACTAACTCTTTTTTTGTGTCTGTTGTATATTTCTTGAAATCTATTAATCCAGAACTCTATCGCTTCTTCGGGGTCCCTAATCTGATAGACATAATTTAAATCGGAGTTAACTAAATCTTCTAGAAACGAATTTTGATCAAAATGCCTAAAACACCTGTAAAATATTTCTTTATGGCCGGACTTCGGGATTTTTATGCCTTTTTTCTTCCAAGTTAAACAAACAGAGGAATGGTCACTACAACAGGTTTGTACAGAGCATATTTCTGTTATATTCGCTTTAGAGTTTACATATATGTGGTCAATTAAAGTTTTAGAATGTTCAGTAATGCGTGTTGGAACATCAATTATTTGATCCAAGCCATACATTGTATACATTTGATTCCATTTAGTTCCCGGGATTGCTAGATCAATATTAAAATCGCCTAGTAGGATGATTTCCTTTGATTCTAAGATTGATGCATCCATCATTGAATTGAATCTGTCGTACCAGTCAAATTTTTCTGCGGGGTTTCTGTAAAGGAATCCTATCATAATGTGTGTACAATGCTTCAGACTTATTTCAGCCCAAATCGACTTTATTCGAGTTATTCTTTTGAGAGTTAGGGAACGAGTGCCGTACAAAAGTAAACCTGTTGAACGCGGTGCATTGGGGTCTAATCGAATCATGTTATAGTTAGGCATAGACACATGAGAATTGGGGATTACATCAGTTAACCAGGACTCAGCTATGCAAAATAAATGAAAGTGTTTACCATTGTTACGGAGGAGTATTGTTGCGATTTCATCGGTCTTATTTCTGGCACTATTGATATTTAGGTATCCAATACGAAGTCCCTCCTGTGAGGGCCATGTGTCTAGGGTAGAAGACATACTAACAAGGATTAATTAATATATGCACAAAGACAATTGAAAACGGTTAATGTAGAAGTGAACAAGCAATAAATTAGACAAGTTAGTTTATACCAAGCATAAATGTAAAGCAATGTACGCTGCCCACACTCTGTGTGAATCACAATTACAGTAACTGTCTTCAAACAAACAAGGTGATAAGCTTTATCCAAGTTTCACCCTTGTGTGTGTGTGTGTGCGTGCGTGTGTGTGTGTGTGTGTGTGTGTGTGTGTGTGTGTGTGTGTGTGTGCGTGTGTGTGTGCGTGCGTGTGTGCGTGTGTGCGTGTGCGTGCGTGCGTGTGCGCGTGCGCGTGCGTGTGAGTGTGTATATGTGTGTGTATGAGTGTGCATATTTGATATATGTGTGCATGCAACAGCATATGACTGTGTGTGTGTGTGTGTGTGTGTGTGTGTGTGTGTGTGTGTGTGTGTGTTGTGTGTGTGTGTGTGTGCGTGTGTGCGTGAATGTGTTTGTGTGTGAGTGAGTACCTATTTATGCATACATGTATGTGTGTATGTGAAAGTGCATACACGTGACTGCAACTGTCTGTCTGTCTGTCTGCACGCATACACACCAACTGACCAGGCAGGGGCAGTTTGAAGTCGGGGTCATCACTGCCCAGATACTGTGACTCCGGCATCTGAAATCGACTGACCCCCGGTCTGCTGCTGTCCCCGTGAGAAGAGGGACAACTGTCCACCTCCCCCTCTCCCCTTCTCCCCCCACGGTGACCCTTAGTTTCAGACACACCAACACGCAACGTTTCTTTAATCCAACTCTCATGTCACTGTGCGCTTAACATATGTGTGACCCAGCACCACGAAAGGGACATTAAGTCGCTGGGCTAGTTTCTAACAACAGGCTTGCAAATTCAAAAATCTCATTTTTTGTCAATTTTAAGTTATTGATATGTTTGTGTTCTCTAACATCTTATCTTTCATAGGTATAAAGGATACTCTTTGATATGGTATCTAAATGGTCTTATAAGTGTTTTAAAACGAGTAGGTCAATGCATTTTCTTCAGCTAGGCTAGACTTTAAACTGTGTTTTCTCAAAATGGCCGACGCTCACCCTACTAACTTTAAATGTTCATAACTCTGGAAAGAAAAAAAGATAGAAGAATGGTCCTTGTATCATTAGAAAGAGATGTATCTGAAGTTTCCAACTGTAGAATATTCTCAGAATGACACTTTTAGACACTTTAGTCACGTCTTAATGTCCCTTTCATGGTGCTGGGTCACATATAGACGTAAGTCGAAGCACGTCGCTTCACTTGAGGAGAATCGATATTTCGGTCATTTCAGGTCACATTACGTCATTTTTGTCTGCATGGTGTCACTGTCAGTTATTTATTATTGAAAATTGTTGTGTGCTTTTACAGCCTTGTTAGATGATGCATATTTTGCCATTGATCAACTGGTAAGTCCAACACATGGCAGTTGACCAATTTTGACGTACAGTACGATAGTTTAATTTCCAGGTGGCGATGAGTGCTTTTATCAAATTTTAGAAAACAGTATGTACCTTTTAAAACTGTGTAAAGATCAATATCATCCAGGCCTTAAAATGGTAACTATCAATACTTTAACCAAGAGAAACAACTTGCAACCTTAGTCTGTGAAATCAACCCAAATGATTTTCGAGTAGTTCTCCTTGACTTGCTGTAGTCATCCATTCTGAAAGCGAATTGAAAATTGAACGAAATATTATTTAGAAATTAAAGGTGATTATTGAGGAGTAAAATGCAAACAAGCGGATTCAAAACAGTTTGTCAAAGACATGTACACATTCTTAGCCTCATATGCCATTTTTGTCAACAGGCGGAAGGCAGATGAAAGTCTTGACTGAAAAAATGTAAATGTACTAAGCCAAAAATAGGGGCAAAGCTCGGGTGACTAGATCAATTGCTTTGTTGTGAGCTAATGCTGAGTGTCCACTGATCGCGTTAACTGGTGTTATCAGTAAAACACTAATTGCAAAACCAAAATGCTGAAAACAAATTTGACCTGTCAGTCCCAGGGACTGATAGTTAACAGAGGCTTTAATATTGTGTTTTCAATTGTTGTTGGTTTTTTCCCTGGGACTGGTTTTGACACCGGTTGTTGGGGGGCATTTTCTCTGATGGGACTGGTTTTGAAAATCCCTAGCGCAATCACTGGTGTCAGTTACTTCAAATGTATAATTATTTACACAAAAAAGACAACCTAAAAAGTTTCCATTATCATTTGGGGAGTGATACAATGTAATAGAACAAAAAAGAGCATACAATTTGATAAAACAAACAAAACAAAAGCCTTTCATCACAGCTCGATAATGAGGGGACATAAAAGCATTGCTGTTGGTGCGCATCCCACAAAGGTATAATAGCACAAGGGAAAACCCAGACATAATGGTATTTTGGCATAAATTGAGATTTGGTTTAATTACAAGATGGGGCAAAAAGATTCCTAGTCATTACACAGAAAACAGAAATGAGTGATCTAGTCTAGTTTTTATGTTATAGTTGTTCGAGATTGACCATTTGCAGAAATCAGACATAGAAGACAGAATGTTGTCTCTTTGTTTCTATTGAATTGATTAAAAATCAAATAAACAAATAAATAATTCAAAATGGCCTTTCATGTTGTGCCTTAAACAGAAAATTGGTATTTTGAGGGTTCTGGCTTTTGCTCTAAAACATTCTGAGCGACTTATGCCTCTTTTTCCTATGCACTATCACTTTAATAAAGATGCAGCTCGGGAGAATGTGGTTTTCTCGTGATGGAAGCTCTGTGTAAAATATGTTGAGATCTCATCAAAACATACAGTAAAACGTATGTACCCACAACCCAAAAGCTGCCCATAGTTTCACAATACGGGGCTCTAAATGTAATATCAACAAGGCCGTAATCGATGTGTCAATCCAGATTACGTGCTTATTACTGAGCACAATTTAAAACTGACGCAACTGAGATGCACCCAATAGATCACCTGTAATAGGGGAGGGGCTCCAGGAGGCAGTTCTTGAAGATGCAGTCTACACGTGCAGGGCACGCCGGCTCTGATCTGATCGGCCAAATCGGCAGGTGTCTCCAGCCGGTAGTGGCGCAGCACCTGACGCACCTCATCGCATGCCCACTCCGTCTTGGCCTCGTCCTGATTGGCCACGGCTCGGAACAAGCTTCCCCATAATTCCGTGTCGGAGAGTTTGGGCTGGTTTCGGACAATCTCCCTAAAGGGGGGGGAAATGCATTTGAAATAACTAAATACAAGGGTGAAACCTGGATAAAATGAAAAGCAGGAAGGCCTGGGTTCTGCCTAGCTAGGCAGGGTCATGTGGCGGACTCGCTTGTGAGGTTCAGAGGGCGAAGGCCCCTTAAGCTTAAGTTTGTTGTTTTTGTTTTTTTCGTATACTTTTACTAACAAAATCAGAGCATCTACTGACAACTTTTTTATATACTTTTACTAATAAAATCGAAGCATTTATAGACAGCTTTCATCTCGTTTCAACAGTTAAACAAGCTTGTGTTTTCTCGTTCCAGCGTAATTATTTGTCATTAAAGTATTGCAAAATTTCAGGAAAAACCGTTGAATTCATAAAGGTTGATATTTTTTAAAATTAATTTTACTATCCATTTTAACTAAATACTTACCAACACTCAAAACAATTAGCATAAATCATCATCAGTTGGAAACCAAATGCCACAGCACATAAAAAACGAAAGTATCAAAGGACTGCTACTCTCATTACCCAGAAGCCCAATTACTCCCCCTGACTTCCGGTCTTATCAAATCGCTTTATCATTTTAACCGCATCAGGAGGGAGGATGGGCGGGATGCTTTGATTGTTTTGAGTGTTAGTAAGTATTTAGTTAAAATAGATAGTAAGATTAATAAAAAATCTATCAATCTATTATAACCATACTGACCAACACTCAAAACAATTAGCAGAATACCAAAGAGGAGGAGGGTGATGCTTCTTGTAGGACGAACATTCAAATAATACATAACTTCAGCACAAATAAGCTGAAGAACATGAGGATATACATCCCCCATACACATGTAATAATTCCCCCAACAGGTCATGATAATGACATACCCCAGAGAAAAAACCGTAGCTTACATTAACAGGAAACCGGGGTCTGAGCCACCACCACCCGTTTGATGGCGAAGGAGTCATCTGGTCTTTGTGTGGATACGTCCCTGAGGTAGTAACACAGGAACGTATTGTGGGACTTCCAAAAGGCCGCTTCCATTATCTTCGTTAGAGGAACGCCTCTAACGAGAACCAGTGAAGAACTGATAGCGCGTATCTCATGAGCCTTGATAGGGTTGAGGGGAAGAGAGTGTCTAGCTTTAGCGTAAGCCAACTTTACTAGCTCCATGAGCCACCGAGAGATGGTGGACTTTGTGATGTCTTTCTGGTACTTTTCATTGAGAGAAATGAAAAGTCGCCAACTAGAACCCCGAAAAGAACTAGTACGACGTAGGTATACCCTGAGGTAACGAACAGGGCAGAGATACACATCTGGGTCATCAGCACAGAGGATAGAGTCGAGACTAGAAATGACAATGAGAGGAGAGTCCACATCACCTGGCTGAGTTTTGGCACGAAACTCTGGAAGGAGCGAGGTGACAGATGAACGGGAAGAATCGAATTCTATATCGTGCGCGAGGCCACTGAACGCATGAACACAGCTAACCCGTTGGGAAGACACACGGAAAGAGACTGTGTTGAAACTCATCCCCAGATACTTGAACACCTGGCTTGGAGTCAAGTCTGAGAGGGGGGGTTCCTGGAGGAAAGGGAAACAGAAACCCACCTGCACCACTCAAAGGACCCAGCGAATGCCTATCGAAAAAGCTGCTGCTGTTTGGGCTTGGAGGGTCTAGCTGACCGTCCACCCCAAGAAGATTGTCTGTTCAGACGAGGTTGAAACACCTGACGAGCAGAGTACAAGTGGGCCCTGTTGGGAACAGAAACTGTGTTGCTGGCTTGGACAGCAGAACGCTTTCTAAAAGGACGAGACTCCGGAAGATGAACAGAAGGTTGATGAGGACGGACTTGGGAATCCATGCGAAACCTTTTGGAGACGGCCCTAACCATGGCGTCCTGGGAGGACTTGAGAGCTGAATCCAAAGAACTGTCCAAGGCACGATTGCCTAAGAGACCCGACGAAGGAAGAGGGAGGGAACAGAGTCTCTCTTTTTCAGATTTAGAGACATTTACAGACATGCACTCCAGAACAGAATCGCGGCGAAGGGCCATTAGCTGGACCCAAAGGGAGGAGACAGAGTCAGACAAACTACTGATAGACTCACCGAGAACCGCCAGAAGGGACCCTAGAACCGACACATCTACATCTTGGAAAATTCTGAAATCCTCTGGAGAACCTGTCGGAGATTTACCCAGAATCCTGGCCACCGATTGGAGGATCCAGGAGGGAAGAGGAAACACCACAGGCTTTCAAAGACTCAGAGACCAAAGATTCTAACTTACTAACGATAGCTGGTTTGAGAGTCAAAGCAGGTAAAGGCTGGAAAAAGCGTAACTTGGAGACTTCCTATTTAGAAAGTTTCGAAGAGGACTCAAATGGCCAGAAGTTGTCGTCCAAAGGGAAAGGAGGGTTGAACTTTGGAACCGCAAAAGAACCAAGAGAAGATGAACTATTCAATTCAATTTAACAATTTGATTGTCTCCAAACAAGTGAAGAAATCGCCATCTGGTTCTGAAGACAGATCTGGGAGAGACTTTCCCAGTTGAAGGGCAGACTCAGCCTCGGAGATCGACTGGAGGAGCAAATCAGGGCACTTCATACACAACGAAGTTTTTTTGGATCTCTTGAAAGAGCCCACAATGCTATCCGTAGCCGAGTGAGAGGAAGGGAGTTGCTTCTCGACAATGTCGGAACAGTACGGCTGAATCATGCTGAGAATTGCCTGTCTTGAAAAATCTAGACTATCCACCGGAAAAGTCGCCTGGTCAGGAAGGGAAGTTGGTTGCGATTCATCCTCATCCAACGAGGGTGAAGGAGAGACAGAGCCGGAATGCTGAAGAGCAGACATGCACCTGGCTACTTCCCGTTGGACCCTGTTTTCAAACGGGTCCAATTGGGATGGAGCTTCATCGTCCGACGGCAGGAATTCCAAAGAGACCCGGTGGACATACTGGTTTGGATGCACTGGAAGGTGATCCAACCGGGAGAAAGATCCGGTGGAAGGACGATCAGGTACTGAGCCCCGGAAACCGGGAGAACCTGAGACACCGGAAGATTTTTTCGGTTCACGCAACACCCGGTGCTATAACCGGGAGTGCTAAACCGGAACGGTATCGAACCGGTAGGAAGATCCAGTAGAAGGGTGGGAGAGCTCCTGCTCCACACAACCAGAAGAAATGTTGTGCACCTTGCAACCGGGTTCACGAGAATACCTCGTTGCAGTGGAGGAAGGTGCGTGCCCACTGTAGGCGGAAAGCATTTGGCTGAGCGTCCAGTATGTGGGTGTCTTTGTGTCCGGGTAGGACAAACCTGACCAGGTAGTCTAGAGAACCGGGACTCCATTTTCCCTGTCTACCGGTTCTTGAGGGGATAGTGTATGGTTGTCCCCCCAGATTTACGTCCTCCAGGGTAAACCCTCTGGGAAGAAGAACTACTGGAACACGCCCTAACAACGTGTCTCTTCCCCATGACTGAAAAGCCGCCCTTGACGGCTAACAAGGGTGACAATCCAGCCCAGACCATCTACCTTCGCTCTCTCCCCAGAGAGCGGCATTGACCCGGTATTGGTCGGAGCGGCATGAGGGGAGCTGCCACGTGGGAGGGAGGCCTTGGGAGACCCCACACGAAGAGCTGCCGTGGTCCTAGTAGAGGAAACCCTGTAGACATCATGTGGCTGCAGGGTGAAGCCTGGAGGACGACAGTACCCGGAGCTGCAACAGACTTGGGAGAAAACACACCCAAAGGGGGTGGAGAAGAAGGAGCACAGTCTACAGCGGGAACTGAATTAGAGATTCGAATTCCAGAAGAATTGAGATTCTTCAAAAAGGACTCAAAGAGAGAAGACGTATCCATGACAGGCACAGAAACTGAAGGAGGTGAAACAGTCGGAGCTGTTTCTGAAGAAGAGCACAGAGGTTGAGAAACCGAAACAGGTGAAGAGGGTTTAGGCAAATCCTTCTCAGAAGAGATTGTTTTTAGCAGGAACCAGCTTAGAAGAAGAAGCCTTCTTAGAAGAGCGTTTGGAGGACTTAGACACTGAAGTTTGGGAAGTCGGAGTGGCAAATCTACCTGATTTGTCATGGACAATTTCGCCCAAGACTGACTCGGACGAAACAGTAGCCGAACCTGAAGGAGAAGGAGTGGCTCTAGAAGAGACCGACATAACCGGTAAAATATAGAAACAAACAGCTATTCCCTAACAAAAAAAACGATTTTAAATAGCACAAGCTAAGCCAACAAGAAACAAATTGATGCGCAAAAAGGAACAGACAAAAAGCTAGTTAGACAAAGCCTAACAGCAAAACAAAGTACTGTATGACCAAACCGGTCAAAACAACGAAGAGCAAAAAGCACTAAACTCCTAAAGAGGAGAAAGAAAATATAATTCAATTCAAAAGAAAGCTAAAAGCTATTCATGCAAGCAATAATAAGCAAGGTTAACAAAGGTAGAGTAAGAATGGAACGAACCCACCAGTGAAAAACGAAGAAGTGAACTTGAAGAAAAGCAAATGGCTTCCAGAAGATGCTTCCACAAGAGTGGAAAAATGTAAAGTGATTTGATAAGACAAAGTGACCGTGTGACCGGAAGTCAGAGGGAGTAATCGGGCTTCCGGGTAATGAGAGTAGCGGTCCTTTGCTACTTTCCTTTTTTATGTGCTGTGGCATTTGATGATGATTTATTCTAATTGTTTTGAGTGTTGGTCAGTATGGTTAGAACAGATTGTTGAATACTTGGTTTATACTAGCATCATTCTAATGAGAGCTACAGTTTATTAAGAACGTGTATTTATGAAGAACATTCCTAAAGCGCTTACATCATCAAAGCTCTAAGCGCTTTAAGTTCCAGATAATTTACTATGGGTTGGTTTCTGACAATCTCCTTCAACATTATTTAGCCTTCACTCACTGGTGATGCTGTAGGGTCATACTCTGGCACTGATACAGGCTATCAGCCACACACACACACACACACACACACACACACACACACACACACACACACACACACACACACACACACACACACACACACACACACACACACACACACACACACACACACACACACACACACACACACACACACACACACACACACACACACACACACACACACACACACACACACACACACACACACACACACACACACACACACACACACACACACACACACACACACACACTGACTGGTGATGCTGTAGGGTCATATTCTGGCACTGATACAGACTATCAGCCACACACACACACACTCACACACACACACACACACACACACACACACACACACACACACACACACACACACACACACACACACACACACACACACACACACACACACACACACACACACACACACACACACACACACACACACACACACACACACACACACACACACACACACACACACACACACACACACACACACATACACACACACACACACACACACACACGCGCGCGCGCGCACGCACGCACACGCACACGCACGCACACACACACACACACACACACACACACACACACACACACACACACACACACACACACACTCACTGGTGATGCTGTAGGGTCATGCTCTGGCACTGATACAGACTATCGGCCACAGTGAACAGCCTTGTCCTACGCATCAGGTTGTGACGTAGACAGCTGGAGATAACACCACCACCATGGGTCCTGTGATAGAGAGAGATATATTTACGCCTTACACTCTTAGATCACTGCTACGAATGTCAAACATGAAATTTACACTTTAAAACTCTTTAATAAGCGGTGAGATTGCTCTTTAATTAATTAAAGGGGCTTTGTATGCTCTATTTGGATGCTTCTTCTTCTGCGATCCCAGGCCATGCCTAAATCTCCAATCCGGCCTTGAGGGTGAAGTCTGTCGTCTTTTTCAGCACCTCTGTGGGTCCCCACAGCTTCTGTTGGAGCTCCATCCCTTCCGGCCAGGTTTGACATCCGATGTCATGGTAAGTGGGGCACTCTTGGAGGATGTGCTCTGGGGATTGGATTCCAGTGCCACAGGGGCACTCACTGGTGTGTGTCAGGTTGATCCTGTGAAGGTGTGACAGGAGTCGCCAGTGTCCCGTTCTCAATTATTTGGATGCAAAAACGTTCTAAAAAACACCACCACAGCATGGTTTTAGAACATCGATAAACACATACTGGGAACTCTATCCCTATTACCTACCTTTTGTGTCACATTCTTCAAAATAAACTGAGCATTCACACATTTATTATTTTTAATTTGAAGATCTCTATCAGCCCGAAGAATCATCGGTGATTGTGTTTCGCCTACAACGTCATTTGTTCAGAAATACTTTCTTGATATGATGTCACCCACAGATGCTGAAACAAGCAAAGACTGTTTTCCCCCCTTCCCTGCGCAGTGATTTTTCTTTGAACCCCAACATATGTCAGTTATTGCCGGTTACGGCAGGTGGACATTATTGGCAGATGAAGAAGACTTCATTGGATGACGTCATAACTTTATAATTCTGGCGAACGAGATTTCATCGAAAGTAGACCACTTTCTATTGAACTCCACGTTGCAGTTTTGCACATTATGACTTATTGGCTCACTTTATTTGAAAGAATGTGACACAAAAAGTAGGTAAATACGATAAGAGTTTGCAGTCTGTGCTAATCGGTATTCTAAAGCCATGTTATGGCATTTTCCAGAGCGGGTTTGCATCCTAATAGAGCGTATGAAGTTCCCTTTAAACTGTTGATTCTTCTTCTTCTTCTGTGGTGGTGACCAACTTTTTTATACAGACGTAATTGTACACACAGGAGGTGACCATAGAAAAAGAAGCAAAAGAGAGAAAAGGGCACACACAGTATATTATCAGTTATCCAAGAAAGGGCTATACACACGTCACCCTATTAGAGGGTTTTTTATAAAACATTTTTTTACCATTAAAGTCTTTAATTCACAAGAGCAGCTTCATACTCATCTTTACTACGCAAATATAACATTAAACAAAACATATACCTGCAGAAGTAACAAATTTGACTCGAAATGGGTGTCTCCTAGCAGTCAACCTGGCGCTCACCAAGCATCAGATTCACAGATAATGAATTTTCATTTATAGAAGAGCTTCACACACGCAGATCAGATGTAGCCTACCACCCTATTAGATTTTCTTGGGTGCATTGGAACAGTCTCAGAAGTTTACAGCATTGTTTATATTTTGGCACGTGCATGTGTAGGAGAAATCAAAATGATTGAACTTGCCTGCACATATTAGTAATATTATTAGTGAGGTGTTTTTTTTAAACATTAACTCTATCGCCCTGTACTAGGCCTACTTCCCAGTGGGTTTTTCACAACAGCTGTAATGAATTCTAACATTTTCAACTCAACTTTCGCTTACTTTGTGTGTCAGATTTGCTCAAGGGAAAGCACTCAGAAGACATACAAATGGTTGCTGAAACTAATCAACCAAGTTGATTCCCTCAGACCATACATGCACAATTACAATGCACAATTAATCCAAGTCAAAACTGGCCACACATTATGTGCGGAGCGTGCTAAACGTAGGAAGCTGCTATACCAAGCATATAAGCGTGCCACGTATGTGAAAAGGTTAACACCAGTGAATCGTTTTTACCCTTTTTATTATTATTATTTTTTTTTTTAAATTTGTGCCCAACTGTGTGGCCTGCAATGTTTGAGCACTGATCGCTGCTCATAACTGTAAGTAATCTAAAGCCAGTGTTTATTGCTTAGTTTGTTCTACTTTACAAACTGTTGTTTTACATGTTGTTTAGCTTAATCAGTGATCTAACTTTGTCACTGTACTTCTTGCCAGAACTGAAAGCTGTCTGCTAATCTCGTCACTGAACCATCAGTTCATTCATAAAATGTTCATGTTGTTGAGAAACTGACAATTAGAACATTCCGATTGTTCTGTTCCATCGTCACATCCACTCATGTGTGACGTCGATTTACTGTGTAAACAATGTAAGGGCACTTTGCCTACATTATATTCTTTAAAAGCCTATCTTGCTCATTTCCATCTTATTAATATTATTGACCTAAGCTTATGCCATACTATGCGTGTAGGTCTACTCATCACTGTTTCAGCCATAGGCCTACTATGTGGGATAGTCTGATACGGACACACTCAGCTCATATCATTGCTACTGGTGTGTATTAGACTTAGTTAAGCCCACATAGGCCTATGTGCACTTATTCAGTCATTGCTATTGTGTCATTGCTTCACACAATGTGAACAGCCATTAGTTTCTACTTGTGTGATAGCTATGTATTGTATGATTAGCTGTTGTGTTAATACTGCTACTATAGTATTAATAAGGCATTCCCTTTGATTGGGTTTCTTGCTACTTCAATGATAAACTCTCAATAGGCCTACATTTGTTTTTAGTCAGTTTTCCACTAAAAACTGATCTTATTCAGCCTACTTTGATGTGTAGTCTATTTTTAGTGACATAGCATCTGATGATGTCAGTGTTACAATACTTGGTTTGGGTTAACTCACATAAACTCAAATGATTGTGTATGAGTTACGCAAACATAGGGTCAGGCAAAACCAGCCTATGTTATGTTTCCAAACCCCAGCTAGGCTTGTGTCAATGTCAGTTTAATCATGCTATTTAAGTCATACAGTGAGTTCCTTCCACTGTTGTGACTGTGTATTTCCTCATGTTGTTTAACATTGAGTGCTATGGCGCAAGGCCTACAATCATACCTAATCATTGTTATTTCTTGTTGTCTTTCCTAGTAAATAAACAAAAGCAAACAACTGTCTGGTTTCCGCCTATATGTTCCTGGCCTGCATGGTGTGTGTGTCAATCAACACCCTCCAATCCTTATCCTTATCCCTCATCAACTCCTCCTTATCCCGATCCCATACCTTTACCACCCCATCATATATTCTTTGACACAGGGGGTGTGTTTTTGTTTTGGTGTGTGTGTGTGTGTGTGTGTGTGTGTGTGTGTGTGTGTGTGTGTGTGTGTGTGTGTGTGTGCGTGTGTGCGTGTGCGTGTGCGTGCGTGCGTGCGCGTGTGTGCGTGTGCGAAAACAATATGTTTGAATTAAATCTCACATTTGTCAGTCAATTCAGGAGGAGAGTATTAGATAACCAACCATTAAAAGTTTGAAAACAAAATCAAGACTCCTGACCACTCTCCCACCTTTTTCTTCCTCTTCTTCCTTCTCCATCCTCCCCATCTCCAACGCAGGAAGGAGGAGGAGGGGGTTGGCAGAATCTCTGTGGAATGATGTGGGGGTACTTCTCCAGCAGCTGGGGGAACACCACTGCCTTGAAATCCTCCACCGACATGGAGTTCATGATGCTCCACAGTTTCCGCGCCTGGAATTTTAAAAAAAAAAGGGGTGGGGGTGGAGTGGGGTGGGGGGCAAAGGTAGAGCATAGCTAGACCTTTGCACATCTATCTCCACCCCCTCCCCCTCCACACACACATACACACACATGTATACACAAACACACACACACACACATAATTGTATGTTGTCTAAAAAGTAAAATCACTAGTGATGTGAACAGACATTAAATTAAATATTCATTCACTTACATACACACACACACACACACACACACACACACACACACACACACACACACACACACACACACACACACACACACACACACACACACACACACACACACACACACACACACACACACATACATACACACACACACACACGCACACACACATACACACACACCCACACACAGACACACATTCACACACACACACACACACACCCACATACACACACACACACACACTTATTACACACACCTTTGTCAAATAAAAGGCAAAATCTATTTTTCTTGCACACCGGCGAGAGAGAGGGAGAGGGAAAGTGAGAGAGAGAGAGAGAGAGAGAGAGAGAGAGAGAGAGAGAGAGAGAGAGAGAGAGAGAGAGAGAGAGAGAGAGAGAGAGAGAGAGAGAGAGAGAGAGAGAGAGAGAGCTCAAGTTTGGCGTTGCTAATAAACAGCCTCTAAAATAATGAAACGCGACCTGTGGTGTCAAGAGTTAAGGACGAAGATTCCACCTAAAGAGTCCATTAATGTTGATAAGTAAGATCAGATATACAATTGGCTGTCTCCATCATATAGTGAAGATACGTGATGCCGTGGTAAGGCACCCCAGGGGTCCTGCATTGCCGACTTCAGCCATGGACGTTGATCAGGGGGTCCCTCCCCCAGACCGACTGCCTGCCAGGGCTGGGGAGCTCGCATCATCACGGAGACAGCACCACCCAAACTTCAAGCAGGCTGACCCCTACCACAGGCTGAGCAGGTCGGACCAGGTCATCCTGATCAAGCTGAGGAATGTGTTAGGCAAGCTAAGGATAGGCCATACTGAAACATGCCCCATGGCGGAACAGACATCATGGGTGCAGAACATGTCCTGCAACACTGCCCACTCCACAAAGTTATCATGTGGAACAGACATTATGGATGCTGAGCATGTCCTGCAACACTGCCCACTCCACGATGTTCCCATGTGGAACAGACATCGTGGATGCAAAGCATGTCCTGCAACACTGCCCACTCCACGATGTTCCCATGTGGAACAGACATCATGGATGATGAGCATGTCCTGCAACACTGCCCACTCCACGATGTTCCCATGTGGAACAGACATCGTGGATGATGAACATGTCCTGCAGCACTGCCCACTCCACGATGTTCCCATGTGGAACAGACATTATGGATGCTGAGCATGTCCTGCAACACTGCCCACTCCACGATGTTCCCATGTGGAACAGACATCATGGATGATGAGCATGTCCTGCAACACTGCCCACTCCACGATGTTCCCATGTGGAACAGACATCATGGATGATGAGCATGTCCTGCAACACTGCCCACTCCACGATGTTCCCATGTGGAACAGACATCGTGGATGATGAGCATGTCCTGCAACACTGCCCACTCCACGATGTTCCCATGTGGAACAGACATCGTGGATGATGAGCATGTCCTGCAACACTGCCCACTCCACGATGTTCCCATGTGGAACAGACATCGTGGATGATGAGCATGTCCTGCAACACTGCCCACTCCACGATGTTCCCATGTGGAACAGACATCATGGATGATGAGCATGTCCTGCAACACTGCCAACTCCACGATGTTCCCATGTGGAACAGACATCATGGATGATGAGCATGTCCTGCAACACTGCCCACTCCACGATGTTCCCATGTGGAACAGACATCATGGATGATGAGCATGTCCTGCAACACTGCCAACTCCAAGATGTTCCCAGACAAGCAACGGGACCAGACCCTACACCACTGAGGGAAAAGCACCTGAAGGACTCCAGGCGACCGCTGCGTTTGTGCGGGCCATAGGCTTCACCATCTAAGCGATCGACGAAGAAGAAGTTACATAATTATGTTGTTGTTGACGTACCCTGACTAACTAAAAGACTCCAGGGATCATCCCAACAGCTGAAGCGCTCGAACACTATGGTGCAAGTGCATCAGCTAGGGATGAGAACATTACGTGCGTGACCGTGTTTGATTACCCCGCCACGTGGGCAGCCACACTCCGACATCGGGGGATATATATATATATAATTATAAAAGTTGAGAGCTGCATGTTACCTGGTCGGTGCGGGTGTGCATGTGCTTTCCGTTCAGGGACTCGTTGTCGCTCATGGTGAGGCACCCGGCGGCTGTCAGGTGATCCACCAGGTCTTTCACCAGCACCACGTCCACAAAGTCCTTCAGCATCGCCCGCAACAACTCCTCCAGCTCTTCCCGGGTTTCTGGGGATTTCATTACAGTGGAACCTTCCTTATAAGACCCCCCTTATAAGACTCCCTCACACTTAAGACCTACTTCTCTTAGACATTGCCCTTCTTTGTAAGTATTAAAATAACCTCCCTTATAGAAAAATACAAATCCCTCCCACTTAAGACCTTATTTTGGAAGATTGTTTGAGGTCTTAAAAGGGAGGTTCCATTGTACAGCAAAGTCATCATGATCGTGAACATCGCCATTATCATTATCATCGTGATCATCATTGTCATCATCTTCATGGTCATTCCCACATGATTATCATTGTCATTATTGTCATCGTTGTCACCGTCATCATGGTCAAGATCATCCTCATCATCCTCTACATCATCATCATCGCTATGATTGTGTTTTTCTGCCTCCTCCTCCTCATAATCATTATCATGATCATCATCAAGGCATAATCATTGTCATTATAATATCATCAATGGATAATCATTGTAATCATCATCATCATCATTGGCGTAATCATAATTGATATAATTGTCTTCAATTGTTACTCAACTTGCTCAGTTGCTGTCACCATGCAACATCATCATCATCATAACAATACTTTTGACAAGAAGCTTCTCTACTGCTTATCAACTGATTGTACAGGCTGCTCTTGCTGTCTACACTGATAGTTGATAGCTTCAAACCAGCCCATAGGACACAGTCTTATCTAATTAGCATTAGGTATTATAGTATTTATAGTCACAGAGGTGTCTCTGTGAAATTCGGGTTGATCCGACCTGGAGAGCGCGTCGCACCCAGTTGTTTTTTTATGCAATGCTTGAAAATATTAAGAAAGTAGCAAAGTCCAAAGAGAGATGCTTAGGCAGCGTGCATGATCGGCTTCAATAACGTTCACTCACCTATGTACAGCTGAACTGAACTGCCAGCAGCGCCATTCTGTCGTCTCTCCTCACAACCAGAGTGACTGGCCTTGAGCGTGGACTCTTCGTTGAGGCTGGACTGGTCACTGTTTCCGACATCACCCCCCTCGTTGTCACCTTCATTACCACCACCACCACCACCAGTTAGCGGCTTCTCAACACCGCTGACATCTCTAAGCCTGGGTTTTTTGTTAACGAAGAAGGCACAGGTTTCGTAAGTTGTAGCACGATTCATCGCCAAATCTGCGCCAACCAGGGTTAGCTCATGTCCCGCTGGCTCTTTACCCAGCTCAGTTCCACCCTCCAACGTTTGCTTGACCCTAAATACGAACAATGTTTATAAGAAACCAACAATTCAGACTACCAGTCAACTTTTGCAGCTACGTCTTGAAAAACAGCCTAAGGCTCTAAACGTGGAACAGGAAGTTATTTTCTACCTCTCAGGTACATTTTCCTTCACCATTATTTCAACCTCATTCTGCATGAATTGTGCATTGGCTCAAGTTGAACTGAAGTCTTGTTGTTCATCTGTGACAAACACACAAACATGGTAAAAGCTGAACATGATGAACGCACACCCTATATGATTATTTTTGTACAAAATGTGCATGCTGTCCTTTGATTTTATAACGCAAAACAAAGTGAAATGACTGTACATGTATATAATATATATGATATAATATATATAATATATATCATCACTGGAATGTCAGTCAGGAAGTAGACTCTATTTCATAAATTGTGAGCTTTCCAAGGCCTAACTGGTATCAGATCAAATGTTTAGTGTTGCGACAAGACTTGCTAACACGTTGGGAAAAAAACCCTATAAACAACCCATTCCGGGAGATGAGTTGGAGATTGAGTTAGAGTTGTAAGTAGGATGGAAGTTCAGTTTAACGTCGCGTATCGGCTTTCGCCTTGTACGACGGGCTGAACAAACCAACCAGGATATAAAAAAAAAATTATGTTCCTGTTTTATGTTCTTAGCCAAAAGGCCGAGAAGTGATCAGTCCAATTGTCACTGTTCTTTGTTATGTATTGAAGGTTGCGCAGGTTGGGTTTGTATTGTTTTATGGTAATTTCTAACTAAGCATGGTCTTCTGGCAAAAATCAGTTTGGTTGCCATAAAAAATATTTTGGGGAACTCTGGGAAATCGCACTGATTCAAGATGGCCACCGGTTAAATGGAGAGGTACACAACTTTTTACTCATTTAACCTAAAATGGTGTGTGATACATGTTTTTCACATGAATTTAATATGAGGAATGCGAATTTAATGTCCGTTTCATGATTTCTGGTCAAAAAGAAGGTTAATTCGATGACAAAAGTATCGACAACGTTGTGAGACAAATCAGTCAAGTACAACAGCGCCAACTACGACCTGTCTGAGTTTACACAGGCCAACACAATCAAAGCAACCAGTCCAACTTTACTGAAGCTAGTTTCAGAGCTTGTCTCTTCTGGTGTTGTAAACAAGAAATCTATGAGCCTGAGTCAATCAATCCAGAGTCACATTACAAATACCAGAAATCAAACAACGTTGGGACTGGCCATCAAACATCTACACCGGCATGGAAGCTCAGAACTTCTCAAGCTCCTTCATGACCATGGCTACACAGCCACATATGATGAAGTCCTCAGATTCCGAAAATCAGCAGCCCGTTATCTTGGCGACAATGCACAACTCCTACATCGATTCATGGGATTGCATAAAACCGTCGGAGTCATCTTTGCGTGGTTTGATAATCTTGATCTCCAAGTTTTCACACCCAACGGTCGACGCTCAACCCATGTGGTCTCCCATGAATTCCAACAGCCTCATCCTGCAGGGATACTGGAGTGTGGACGTGCTCAGCCAGGTAAAAGCACGCTGATCATTCCCACACTCTCTAAACAAGCGGCTCAATCTTGTACCGGCAACAGTTCATCTGGCAGTCTCCCCTTGCAGCACTATTCTGGGCCAACCAAGGTGAATCCTCCGCATGTTGAAACCACTTCTGGCATTTCCTTCTTGGAGGTAGCATCCCGACATGAGAGTCTAGCTGCTGCCCAGGAGAAGGACACGAAGTGGTTGAACACGCTAACAACAGAGAAGAATGCAATGGAATGGGGTGGCTTCAACACGCAAGAGGCGCGCAACAACCTGGCACAGAAGAAACCAGCAAGTACGTACATGTTTGGACCTCTGATTGACGTTAAAGCTTTGCATCCTGACACAATCTTGACTTCACTGGAGTACTTCAAGAATGTCTTACATTCACATCTCTGTTGATATGCAGCTGTACATGGTTGCCAGTCAAATCAAGTGGAATGATGCGGATCGCTTCAAGGATGTCATTCTCAGGCCTGGAATCATGCACACACTGATGTCCTTCAGTGGCTGCATAGGCAAACTCATGGGTGGATCAGGCATTGAGCCTCTGATCACCTCAGCGTTTGGAGGATTAGCAGGAATCATGAGTGGCAAATGCTTTGTTCGGTCCATGCGAGCATTTCGAATGGTTTCCACGACTCTTCTGAACTTCTTCCTGTCTACAGGACCCAAAACATTCCAAGACGTGGATGAATACCTTGAGAAGTGTCGGCAGCACCCTACTGGTAGACACTGGGTGGACAATCTCATCAAACCGACACTGTTGGCTCATCAGCTACTGCGAAGCGAGAGAGAGGGACATTTTCTCCTGCAGCAGCTCACCCTTGAGCGAATGCCATACTTCTTTGTGGCTGGACACTTTCACTATGCACGCTAGATCACCCAGCACATTCTCGAGATACGTCATTTGCCACCAGACGCCAAAGAGGAGCTGATGTCGGGAGCATTCGTGTGTCGTCACCAGGAGGGGAGCTGGATCAGCGTGAGCTCTGACCAGTTTGGGAAGCAAACAGCCATTAGAACTGGCAAGGGTGGCCTCAAATGAATGACCCTTTCTCCTGAGATGGTTGCTGAATGGATTGAGTCCTTCCCCAATACGGCCTACATCTCAGACACAATGGACCACATTTACCCCGATTCCTCAAAGGACATCAAGGACCAAGCCATTGAAAGCAAAGAACTGCATCACAATGAGGAGGGGAACAAGAGAAGAGAATTGGATGCAGACGACCGCCGCCAAATCTCAGATGAATTATCAAAATGTATCACCCACTGGAGAACTCATCAACACATCTCTACCCGGATTCCATAAGGCAATCTCCAGTCCCTTAAAGACAATGGAGCATATGAAGAAAGGGATCAAAGTAGGAGATTAAATGATCTTTGATCTTGAAACCATCTTCCTCAGACTTCTGACAATTGGACAGCAATGGCAGCTGGAGCTATTGCCTATTTTCCAGTTTGAACTTTGTGCGGTGCCACCCTCAATGATTGACGAGTTTGGATGTTTGAGAAAAGGCGACCATTGGCAAAAAATCTGTTTGTGAAAGCAGTACAGCCAGCACCACCTGAGGTCACAATAGTATATATGAGCCAGCTTCTGTGCCATATCACTTGGCCTGTCAAAGGCACTGCCTCAGCACTTGTTGGGTCCATCAAAGAAAAGTTGTCTCATGTTCCTGGCAAGACAATCTTGGTCTTTGACAAATACCACGCAGTGTCCCCCAAGGACCACGAGCGCATGCGGCGGGCAGGTCTCGGCTCCATGACATATGACCTCACAATCAACACTCCTTTGCCTTGTCGAGACGCAATAATGAAGAACAAACACAACAAGTTGCAATTGTCAAAAGTATTGAGCACCTTCGATTTCAGAGAAGACGCCATTCTTGAGAGTGAAAGTCATGGAATGTTCAACCATGAGGAAGCGGACATTACAATGATCTCTCATCTCCTCATGACTGTTGACTCTGGGGCAGAAACCATTCGTGTACTCTCAGACGACACTGACGTGTTTGTGTTGTTGATCTACTGGGTGTACCATCGGAACATTCGATCCACAGTGCAAATGCAGCGATGGAATGGAGAAGTGTGGGATATCAACAGCACTTGTGATCAACTTGGCCCTTTATGCCTCCATATCCTGGGTATGCACTACCTGACTGGCTCAGACACGACCTCATATATGTACGGCAAGGGGAAGGTGAAGGCTCTCAAGACCTTGAAAAATGGAAACTTCCATGGACTGTTTTCAGTCTTAGGCCAGGTGGACGCTACCCATGAAGATCTCATGAAAGTTGGACATGCATTCTTCCTTGCACTCTATGGACAACAGCCTGGAACCACGATGGCTGAGGCGAGGTACCAACTGTATGCAAAGAAACTGGGCAAGCTACCCAAGCTGATGATGCTACCACCAAATGAGTCAAATCTCTTCCTACACATCATGCGCACCCATATGCAAACCATGCTTGCTAAATCGGCGGACCAACTGGCTCCCCCATTGCTGGACATCACAGAGTATGGCTGGGTAATCAAAGAAGGGATCCCGGTGCCAGCAATCTCTGATCAGCCACCACCACCACGAGCTCTCATGGACGCTGTACGGTGCAGCTGTAAGGCAGAAGGAAAGGCCTGCAGCACTAAAGGCTGCAGTTGTCACCATGACAAGATGTCCTGCACTGGCTACTGTGCTTGCAGTTCCAGTGACGTCTGTCTGAATCCATCCAAGATGACAGAAGAAGAGGAAGAGGAGTGCGAAGAAAGATTCAAGGAGGAAAATATGGAGGGAAGAGAAGACGAAAATGAAACTCGTGCTTCGACGATGATGAATGGGATGAATGGGAGTAAACCTGTGAAAAGTGGATTCTTGAACGTTGATCATTCATACAGACAGACGATGGAAAAGTGCTAAAAAGCAAAATGTGAACATGCTTAATAATCACATAGGCCTCTACATTAAATTCATGTATGTGAACAGAGTAGAAGAGTATTTTGACATTTTCCCTTCTTTTTGTCATGGTTGAAATGACCATTAATAGTCATTTGAACCCAAATTTGACTTCAAATCACAAAAAGGACAGTAAATTTCAATTCCCCACGCCAAAGTTATGTAGAAATGATGTATTACACATCAATTGAATTTTACTGATGAAAAAAATCATATTTCTCCTTGGTATGCAGCGGCCATTTTGAAATATGCACATTGCCGGAGTTCCCCAAACGATTTTTTCTGGCAACCAAGCTAAATTTGCTTATTGGGTCCAGGTTAATAAGAAACAATCAAAAAAACATGCAAAACCAACTTCCACCACCTCAAGCCACGGGCAATTTGACTGAAAGAACAAAAACGAAAGCCTGTGTGTAAGCTGTAAACAATCAAAATGGCTGCCTACAGTTTTGGTGCAGTTAGCGAAAGACGATGCTTCCCAAATGCTCACAACAACCTGTGCGAGTTATTTGAGGCTTTTTCGTTCTTGTTCTAACTCTACCCCAACCCTGCTTCAGACCCCATCCCTATTCTGGCCGTTTACTAACTGTATATTCACTGTCAATTGACGAACTGCACAGTGGCTGATGCCCTGCACCGATCCATAGACCGATCAATATTCAGTCTTGAACAAAACAATAAATACGTACCCGGCAAGCTGTCTTTGTTGACAAACAGACACAAGTCTTTTAGTAAAAAAAAAGCTTGACGGCTTGATTAATCCCTATTCTACTACTACTGCTAGCCGAAAGCTTAGATACAGTGTCTTTGTTACTAGGCCTACCTGTCCTAGTCCACGAAAGTTCTGTACACCGTCTCTACAGATCGTCTGCACAAGAGGTTCGTTAAGGTTACTAGCAATCAATCTACAAACATTTAATATTCAAATACTTGGATTTGTTCTGCATTTTACAAGTATAAATAGCAAAAATTGTTTATTCGAGTTTGATTCTATAAACTTCTTGGGGGGGGGGGGGGGGGGGGGGGGGGGGTCTTTTGTTTTCTCGTACATTTGTTTCTTGGGATTCGAACAGCAGCTATAATGTTATCAAGTAAACCCTTACAAGGCCTCTAAAACACATCAACCGGGAAATCCCGTTTGAGTAGACCAACTTCATTGCAGAACGAGACTGAAGAGTGCATTTTATTTAAAATATTTTTTAGGTAGTGGCCAGTAGCAAAATAGAATGCAGGCTATTTAACCGAAAGTTTTTACTTCCGGTAAAAAGAAAAAAAGAACTAAAAATTGAAAGAACTCTGCGTTCTTCTTCTTCTCTCGAGGGCCCACTGTCAATGAGCTGACCATTCTGATCTTACCCGTTTTACCAGAGCCTGTGTCGTATAGAATGTTGACCCGCGTAGAATGTATACATTCCACAGCCTATAATGTAGAATGTGTACATTCTATGGGATTTTTGTAGAAAGTTGACGTCGGTAGGGGAAGACGGGGTAAAAAGCGCATGGGCGGGTAAGAAGCCCACCCCAATTATCTCATGAAATGAAGCAAATTTCAGTCTCATTTTGCCCATGAGACGAGCGTTAATGTCTGGCATTCGTCTCATGGGCAAATTTGACTGAAATTTTCTTTATTTCATGAGATAATTGGGGTGGGCTTCTTACCCGCCCATGCGCTTTTTACCCCGTCTTCCCCTATACTTTCTATGGGGTTTGTTGTAGAATGTATATGTTACGGCTCAATGCGTATCTTGGCCCAATACGTATCGGGCCGTGGCCCAATGGAGAGTTCCGTATTGGGCCAGACCAATACGAAACACCTTATCAGGCCAGGCCCAATAGAGAAAAAAAGGTGTGTTTTCTATCAGGCTGGACCGTCACGTATTGGTCGGCCCGACGTGTCGTCATATCCGGCCACAAGGAGCGTGCCATATTATGGGAGACCGCCATCTTAGTCAGTAACTTTGTTTGAAAAATGCCAGATCGATGCTGTTTACACACAAATCTGACTAAGATGGCGACACTTCCGTTGGAAGGGTCGAGATGCGCACGCAGGTGGGGGGAGCCATACGAAACAGTCTGCTCCGGGAAAATCCGGTTCTATGAATAACCAATGAATATCTGGTTCTATGAATAACGTTGTTGTGAGTTGTTGCCACAAAAGTTGAAAGTTTTCCAGGTTTCCGATGTCGCATGAAAATAGGTAGCTCGTAAAAATAAGTAGCTCGCTACCTATGACAGTGTGTATTTGCGACATTGAGCATGAACCACAAATTTCACTTTTTTCTAGGGTTAGGGATAGGGTTAGGGTTAGGGTTAGGGTTAGTGTTAGATAAATGGTTAAAGTACAGAAAAAGTGAAATTTGTTATTGTCGCAAATACAGACTCTCATAATAGCGAGCTACTTATTTTTACGAGCTACCTATTTTCATGCGACACCCGATACGTATTGGGCCAAGATACGTATCGGGCCGTAACATATACATTACACGGGCTGAAATGCAGCCCGTCAACATTAGGCCTACACGGCCAAAAGTGTAGAAAGTAGACAATACTTCGAAAGAGGGGCGTCTCACATTACATACAGATGTCGCAGTAGAAATCGGAATCCAGTACGATTCGGAATCCTACTAGTACAAATCGGAATTCTAATTTCTACTGGCTTTTTTCTAGTACAAATCGGAATTCCGATTTCTATTTGTACTGACAGCCAGTAGAAATCGGAATCCAGTACAAATTGGAATCCACTTCTCCAACAATTGTAAGAGACGAGAGACAAAAGGAGGAGCATAACTTTGATCTTTGAGAGCACTCACTGCCCACTGCTTCATGTCCCATATGGGCTTTTTAAAGTCAAAGAGGACGTAAAACAATAAAAGGCACTCACTGCCCGCAGACCTGTCTATCCCTACGGATTTTCCGTAGTTCCTACGGAATTTGACTATAAACTACGGAACTACGGTTGATAACCAATTTCTACGATTTTCTGTGTGACAGCGATTCAGTTTGCGAAGTTATTTCGTGTGTGTGTGTGTGTGTGTGTGTGTGTGTGTGTGTGTGTGTGTGTGTGTGCGCGTGTGCGTGTGCGTGTGCGTGTGCGTGTGTGTGTGTGTGTGTGTGTGTGTGTGTTGTGTGTGTTTCTCTTGCGTGCGTGCGTGCGTTGTGTGCGTGCGTGCGTGTATGTATGGAAGGTTGTTAGAAAAGAGAAGTTGAGTCAACACGTAGGCCAAGTACACGGAATGAGAGTATGATTTCTACTTTTTCGGACTTTTCACGTGGTGTTATTTATTTATTTTTGTTGCATGATGATTTTTGTGTGCTTTCTATTTGTTGTTTGTTATGAAGTTGATATATTTTGCCACCCCCCTTGTCATCAGACAGTTGTTTTGGTAATGACAATACAAATGTCGAATTGTCTAAAGCTCTCTCTCTGATTTACTGTTGGTATTTTTCTTTTGTTTGTTGCTGTTGTATTATTTTGATATTCATGACTGTCTGTCCTATAGATCAAATAATAATAATACTGAACATTTATATAGCGCTTTATTCCCTTTGCAGGGAGCTCAAAGCGCTTTACATAGACAATAAAACACAAATAAGCTAACATTATACACATAAGACTCACTACAATCAAATCAAATATACATAAAATAATATTATTTAAGTAAAGCCCTGTTCATAACCACAAAATTTGAAACAATATTACAATATTATAAGAAAAGAAACAAAATTGCAAGGGAAATCAAAGTTCATGAGCTACGTTATTGCGCAAACACACACACACACACTAATAACATTTATTGTTATGCCCCCTCCCTACCTCTCTGTCTATCTCTTTCTCTCTGATCTCCATATCCCCCCCCCCCCCCCCACCCACCCACACACACCTTCCGGGTTTTTTTCTCTCTCCCACTCACTACTTCTTCTTCTTCTTCTTCTTCTTCGATCGCTCAGACAGTTTCCTGTCAATTATGAGCGCAGAGGCGTCATGCTGCCGTTATGCGCCTAACTAAGAAATAGTTAGGCCCAGCAAGTCCGACTTCGGCTGGAGGAAATGTTTTTGAAAGTGTTTCGTGAAAAAAAGGCAGGAGAATGGACCGGTAAGGCAGAAAGATAGTAGATGACAGTAAGCAAAGGGAAAAGTCAAAGTCAAAGAGAGTGACAGATTAGAGGAAGTTGCAAGCACAGAACTTCCAGAAGGTGGGGAACTATTTATGCAAAAGACCCCCTGGTATCCCCACGGGGAACACTCACTACTGACAAGCATTTCGTCCAAAAGGGAATCATATAGTAAAAAGCCAAGTGTCCGTGTGTGTGTCTGTCTGTCTGAAACGCAAAACGGGCCTTATAACTCCGCCGTTTTTTGACCGAATCGCTTCAAATTTGCTGTGAGCCCTGACGGGCCGATGGCAACGGCAACCGAGGCAGCCGTGTCATTTGCGCGGTTTGGCAAATGCGCGAAACGCGTATCCGCCGGACTCTCGGCGCCCGTATCTCCGGCATTTCTGGACCGATTGCCTGCACACTT
Organism: Phymorhynchus buccinoides; assembly: GCA_017654935.2. NCBI lineage: Eukaryota > Metazoa > Mollusca > Gastropoda > Neogastropoda > Raphitomidae > Phymorhynchus > Phymorhynchus buccinoides. Next base: position 16,265,513 of record CM065712.1, on the reverse strand, counting down.
GGTAGGTAGTTGACCAGGGACGGTGACTATCGGTGTGCCAAACCGGAAGCGAATCGGGGAAACGGGGCCTTATAACTCCGCCTTTTCTTAACCGAATCGCTTCAAATTTGCTGTACTCAGTAAGGTTCCGGGGGTAGTAGAACGAGATGAGTGAAAAAGATGGAAGGAGGGAGAGAGACAAAAGTAATAATAATATTTCGCGGACCCGGCGAAACCAGTACTCAGCGTTACCAGTACGTGGCGTTACCAGTACGGTGCATTGCCAATACTAGGCGTTGCGCTAGTACAATTTATTCTTCTGATCCTCCATCTTTGCTTCGTTGAATTTAGTTGTAAATACTGCCACTGGTGTACTCTCTCTGTCAAAAGTGAAGCACCAATTGACTGAACAACTAATTTGTCGCAGCGGAGCTGCAAACTTCATTTACTTATTACAATTCACACAATGGAAAATTTTAAACAATGATCAACAATTTCTTCCTTCTTAGTACTCAGTGAGTACTCAGTTATCAATATTATGCCCTGTCTTCTTCTTTTTTTCTTTCTTTTACAATTGCTAAAATATGTAGATTCTAATTTGTACTGAATTCCATTTCCTACTAGCTGTTATTATAAATCGGAATTCCGATTTGTACTGGAAAAATGCCAGTAGAAATCGGAATTCTGATTTGTACTAGTAGGATTCCGAATCGTACTGGATTCCGATTTCTACTGGCTGTTAGTAGAAATCGAAATTCCGATTTGTACTAGAAAAAAGCCAGTAGAAATTAGAATCCCGATTTGTACTAGTAGAAATCGGAATTCCGATTTGTACTAGTAGGATTCCGAATTGTACTGGATTCCGATTTCTACTGTGACACATATATTGTTCCTGAGCGATTCTCAACCTGTGATCAACGACTAAGTATCAAACCATAGAGGTGCAAGCCTGGTGGCCCAAGATGGGTGGCCCGAGACTATTATCTATCTACAAAATCAGCAGACCTCATCAAAAACTTAAAATGGTCTCGTCTACAGACCCGACGAACTGAAGCCCGCCTCACTACTTTCTACAAATTTCACATATGACTTCTCACTAGCAACTCTAAGCACCTTCCTACAAACTCTCTGCAGAAGAAAGGTCTCCGTCAATCCCACTCAGCATCATATGACATCCCCAGTCATAGACCTCTGTACAGAAAATCTTCCTTTTCCCCCCGCACTATCCCTCAGTGGAACAGTCTGCCCGAGCAAGTTGCCTCCAATCAGTCATTGGAGGCATTCAAAACAGCCCTCCATAAACACCTCCATCAAACCACCCTGTC